>CM033437.1:217078587-217681119 GCA_019425775.1 Rafetus swinhoei
AGACAGACCCTCCAGGATCCACATGTCTTGGCTCCTTCTACAACCTATGTGTCTGTGTAAGTGTGTGATTGCCTGAGGGCAGGAATGAATGGGTGTGAATGAGTGAATGAATGAAGGGGTGTGTGCTTGCTTGCTTGTCTGTGTGTGTGTGTGAGAGAGTTCTATCTTCTTTAGCTTAAACCTTTGGTGGCTGCTTTCTCCTCTTTAGTTTTACCTAGTGGAAATAAACCCATACTAGTGTAACCCTGGGTGGTCTCCAGTGAGAATATTTTTAAAGTGACAGTCAGGAGGTCAATTTCAATAGCTCCATCTTAAAGATGGGGAAACTGAGTCACGGAGAAACAAAGTGACTTGTCCAGTGTCAGACAGCAGGCCAGTGGCAGGAACTAGGACTAGAACCTTAGTTTCTGTCCAGGGTGACAACTGTTAGGAAACACTTCCTATGTAGCAGCTTTTCTACACAGATTGCAAAGCCCTTTACAAAGGTGGATAAGTTTCATTATTTCCATTTTCCAGTTGTGGAAAGTGAGCCACAGAAAACTGAAATATTCCCAAGGTCTGTGATCAGAGCCAGGAATACATCCTAAATCTCTTGACTCTGCCCCTCCCTACTGGACTTTGTTGCAAAAATAATTTCACATAATAATTCCTTTACTATATTTGTCCTCTTTTTCTCTCTCCACAAAGTTGCCGGGAGCTTACTTCAGTTTTTTTCAGGTGAGTTATTCATTTTATTTGAAATTTATTTTATTTGAAGGTCTAGTTTGTATTACTTTTGGGCTCTGGGATGTGCCTCCAGCATGTGGTATATCTCATGTCATGCACTAAATACCCAATTACAACCAGTGGGTGAAATCAGAAAATCACTACATTCTCAAATGAACTCAGTAAGAGATAGAGGTACACTATCACCTGGAGGTTTCCACTTTTCACAAAACAATCACTCCATATCTGAGGTCTCTGTCCTCATTCTCAAAGGAAACCTGCACACCACCTTCAAAAGTTGAGCCTAGAAGCTTAAATTTATAACTTTGCTAGACACTAAAAATCATGGCCTAGATACATTGGAATTATGGCATATTATATGAATTTATGACTAACGCTGCTCCTCTCCCACCTCTCCTCTTTCCCTCATAGAATCATAGAATCCTAGGGCTGGAAGAGACCTCCAGAGGTCATCAAGTCCAGCCCCCTGCCCAAAGTAGGACCAACCCCAACTAAATCATCCCAGCCAAGGCTTTATCAGGCCAGGACTTAAAAACCTCTAGGGATGGAGATTCCACTACCTCCCTAGGTAACCCATTCCAGTGCTTCACCACCCTCCGAGAGAGAGAGTTTTTCCTAATATCCAACCTAGACCTCCCACACTGTAACTTGAGACCATTGCTCCTTGTTCTGCCATCTGTCACCTCTGAGAACAGCCTCTCTCCATCCTCCTGCATGACTGAAGAGGTGTTAGCTGGTCACTTTGCCTTGAATGGCCCTTGACATACGTAACTACTTATTCCAAACAATCTATTCCACCTTGTATTTAGCTGTGACGTTGAATACATTTGCCAGGCCTGAAGGCTCTTCATGTGGGCTCCAAAGCTTGTCTCATTCACTATCAGAAGTTGGTACAATAAAGATATTACCTCACACACCTTCTCTAGTATGTTGTATTTCTGGTTCCTGATTATTACTCTAATGCCATGTCCATATTGCCACTTATGTGGGCAAAATGAATGTGACTTGGGGGGCATGAAAAAGCATGCCCTGAGCAACATAACTTATGGTGGCATAAATGATGGTCTGTACAGCACTATGTGGGTGGTGAGCTTTTCCCACTGATAGAGCTACTGCTGCTCATGGAGGTAGTTTTATTATATCAACAGGAGAGCTCTCTCCCATGAGCAGATATGCAAGCAATCTTACAGCAGCACAGCTGTGCAGCTGTAAGCTCGTTAGTGTAGATATGGCCTTAGACTTTGATTTTCTAGAATGAACAGACTCATACATTTAAAATGTATTTTCAGTAAATATTCTATAAAATTAACTTTGCATATATTGTGTTGCTGAATACTAAAGGTGTTGCTTTTAATAAATGAGCTACTTTACAAAGGCTAGAACCAAAGAGCTTGATCCAAAGCCATTAAAGTCAATGAGAGGCTTCTCACTGATTTTAATGAACTTTGGATCAGACCCAATTTCAAAGCAAATGTCCTTTTTACACAAGTAAACATTTGTGGGAAATGGTTTGTGGTAGGCACTCACCTCTGGTAAAATCTCATTTGCTCTTTGCTAGACCATGATATTTCAACCGTATCTATAACAAAATAATCTACTCTCAGTGTCTGACTGTAGTAAAGGGGGTTAAAAAAATTAAGAGTGAACAGTTTGTAAGTGCTGCTGGACCAGTTTGGAACACAGGCAAAAATTGTCTAGTCCTGAGTTCATCCTCTCCATTGAGCTGATAGGGGAGAGAAGCAAATGCCAAGATGTGTATGGATCCCAATCACCAGACTGAATTTCTCCTGGGACCCAGTATACCAACATAACTTAATTTTTCAGAGAAATTCTGTAATTTTTCTACAACTGAAAACAAAACCAAGAATTCTGTGGAAAAAAATTAACTGCCTATAGAAGGAGGAAGGTCCAATTTGATCTGGAATTACCTGGCACTCGTTTAGTCAACCTGAAATTCTGAGGATGAGTCTTCAAGGGCATGACTATATTTACCAGAGGATCAATGCTACAGGGGTTGATCTTCTAGTGTTCAATTTAGAAAGTCTAGTATAGACTCATAAATTGAATACTATGGGCAACTCCGCTGGCATCTAGTACTTTTCCTTTTGCTCCCGTTGGCCTCCCGCCGTGTGGATGCCACTACTGCTTGGCTTAAGGTAAGTCGACTCCAGCTACGCATTTTGCTGACCTTCTAGGTCCAGTGTAGACCTGGCCTGAGTCCCTTAGATTCCTCACCGGAAGGTAACACTGAAGTAATAATAGTGCATAGAATTACATAGAGAGAATGCAAAGTACAGAATTGTACTGTGCTGTGAATTTTGTTGAGAAATGTGTACCATATCCTTTACTGTGCTATCTGAGGCTCAGATCCTGCAAGGTACTTAAACTCCTAACTCTCCTTGATTTCCATGGGACTTAGACACCTAAATACTTGTCAGGATCTGAGGCAGCACACTTTCTAGTAATGCATTAAGTGATGTGGTATTCACCCCCTCACTAGCTGTGAGCAGGTTAATGGGTGCTAGAAAGGGCCATGTTGCTTTAACAATAAGTTAAACTTGTTAAAAAGACATAAAGAGGAGCTGTGTAAAAGAGGAGTAATATGTGTAAAACCAAAGAAACAGTTGATCAGGTTCTGTGGCACTGTGGGCAATATTCTCATACAGACCAGTCCTTACCAATGTTAACTTTACAATCAGAATAAAAAGCAACACTGTGGATTTTTGTCACTATGGATATGACTCTGAATACACCAACAGAGCAGTAAGAAGTTTTCATTTTTACATCATGGAGCTTTTAATTTTTTTTAAAGGAAGGGGATTTCCTTGTTATACAGTGTGGGGAGCTGGGAGTCATGGGAGAGAGGCTTGTACATAGATGTCCCCCATCGAGAGATGACCTATCTGGGGGAGATTATTCAGTAGTGAGTTGCAGTAAGCACAGCCAAACAGTGAATCCAACACTGACAGCTAGGATGGGTGTGAAAATCACCCAACCTTTAATTGCGGCACTAGCATCTTTCTCACCTTTCTGAAAGTGCTGTATAAACAATAAACAAAACCCCACTGTAGATAAGGAAACTTAGGCAATGTAAGAAATCTCTGGGAGGTTTTCTTGAACTGGGATGAACCAGGAGACAGTCTTACACTACCTAATTACAACTGTATCCACATATGACCTGTATAATGCCCTTTTCACCATTCCTTATGCTGCCATGTCTTCCTGCAGATAATTCACTGGCATCCCTTGTGGCATCAGTTTTGCTTTTCTTACAACAGAAGCATATAATTTCACTCCTCTTTCATCTGTTTTAGCTCTCTTGCAAGGCAAAGACATCCTCCACGCTGCTACTCACAGAGGCAGAGGAAGACCAATGGCAGGGTAGACCTGTTAATTATAAAGAGGGAAAAACAATAACAGAAAATGTGGAAATGGCAGAGGAGCTTAATGACTTCTTTGTTTTGGTTTTCACCAAGAAGGTTGGGAGCAATTGGAGGCCTAACATAGTGAATGCCTGTGAAAATGCGGTAACCTAAAACATTAAAATAGGAAAAGAATAAATGAAATGTTACTTATACGAGTTAGATGTCTTCAAGTGACCAGGGCCTGATGAAGTACATCCTAGAATATTTGAGGAACTGACTGAGGAGATAACTGAGCCATTAGCTATCATCGTTGAAAAGTCATGGAGGACAGGAGAGATTCCAGAAGACTGGGAAAGGGCAAATATAGTCCCATCTGTGAAAAGAGAAATGAGGACAACCCAGGGAATTACAGACCACTTGGCTTAACTTCTGTACCAGGAAAGAAAATGGAGCAAATACGTAAGGAATCCATTTGCAAACATCTCTAGACAATAAAAAGGTGTATTGCATCCAATTCTGCGCTCCACATTTCAGGAAACATGGACAAATTGAAGACGATCCAGGGAAGAGCAACAAAAATTATTAACATTTTACAAAACATGACCTAGGAGGGAAGATTGAAAGACCCGAGTTTGTTTAATCTGGAAAAGTAAAGACAGAGAGGGGATATGGTAACAGCTTTCAAGTGTCTAAAAGATTGTTACAAGGATGGAGAAAAATTGTTCTCCCTAACTCTCAAGGTAGGACAAGGAGCAAAGGGTTTAAATTGCAGCAGGGTACTTAAGCATTGGAATAAATTGCATAGGGAGGTTGTGGAATCTTCATCACTGGGGTTTTTTAAGAACAGGTTAGACAAACACCTGCCTGGGATGGTCTAGAATCAGAGATGGGGCAATCATTCTTGATAGGAAGCCATTCCAAGAATTTGGTAAGTGGTCAATGACTGCACTTTTCTATGGATACCCCATACCTCCTCCATAGAAAAGTGCAGCCCTTGACCGCTTACCAAAATCTTGGAGTGGTCCCCTATCAAGAATTATTGCCCACCTCCCCATCCCCAACGTACATCATGGTGCCCAGCACTGTTATTGAGACTTAAGTCAGGATTAACATTTCCTCCAGCTATTTGCTCTCATCTACTGGGAGAGTTGTGCAGGATTCTGGGGGCTTTGTGTGGGTATCCCAGAATTCATCAGCCCCAGTCAGCCTCAGTGCCATTTGTCAGCATGAATCTCAGATTGAACCAGACTGGAGTAACAATGCTGTCTCTTTATACTAGCAGCCAGTCTCACAAGAGATTGGTTGGCCTGGCAGAGTCAAGTGGATTGATCTGTGGGTCAGCATCAATAATATGTGGAATCCAAGTTACGTTAAAAAGTTCAATATTGCAAGCCTGGCCTAGGCGGTGCTGCCTCAGACTAGCCTAAACAGGAGCAGTGCTTCCAGTCGTCTGACATTAATGCCCATCTTACTCATTTCCTGTTGTCTTAGTGGAGTGCTCATTTTAAATCAGAGCCTCAATTTCTATTCAAAAGTTGGATGAGATAGTGCCGGGGGTGGCTTCAGAACATGCAAATGAAGGATATCTTGAATTTTTTGGACCTACGTAGGAACAAAGGACTGTCCTAATGAAAGTTTCATTCCCCATGGGCAAGGGAAGGGTCATTGCTTTGTGAACACTAGTTACAAATAACAGCACTGCTTCCTGGCACGACTTGTGGGCAAGTGCATAGTATGGGGCCACTTCCTGTATTTTTCAGGCCAAGTGAATGCTGGGGAGAATCCAAAGACCACTAGTTTGTCTGAGGAGAGAGAAAGTGAGACATTTTTCCATCACACATCATCAACATTAATGAGGTCTCAGTTTCTGCGGCGATTCCTGGCAAACCTGCTTGTTGTTTTTTTGTCTGGGTAAATTTCAAGAGTCAACAAGGGCTAAAAAAGACCGATTTTAAAGTCATGTTTTAAAAGGCCCTTTGTTCTTCAGAAGGGAGCAGGAAAGGACAAAAATACTTTTAAAATTGTATTTTGCTTTTATGCCATGTGTTATGTTAAAGAACGTTGGGTAAACCTGGAGCCAAGGTGACACTTCACCCACAGATATCCAGGTGTAAGGAAAAAAGATGTTAACCTCAGCCAGACACCAGAGGCAGAGTGAATAGCTGTGTTTCAAGGAGATATAAGAAATCTGTATGAAAAATGCTGGGTAATGTTTATTTTAAAGGAAAGACATCCCCCACTGCACTCTCAATAGAATCATAGAAATGTAGGGCTGAAAGGGAGCTTAAGAGGTCTTCTTGGCCATCTCCTCCACACTCTGAGGAAGCAGGAAGTAGACCATATTTTGTTCATGGGACAAAATGAAACACCAGGCAATTTTGTGCAGTACCACAGTGTATGCTTTTTTTTTTTTTTTTTAACTGAAATAGGGAAGATATGTGTTCTGTTTGGACACAGAGTATGGGACATTAGGCACCATATAAAGATACCCCTTAAATTATAGGACAGGTAGTCAAAATGCTCAAATGAAATGCAATTATAACTCTATTGTCCCCTTGGTACTTGGTACTTACCTCTTGGTACACATTGTTTAATAATTTGTTGCATTACTTTTCAAGGGATCAAAGTTAGGGTATCTAATCTATAATTTCTGGATCCTCTTTGTTCGTCTTTTTAAAGATATGTATTATGATTTCTCTATTCCATCTTTTGGGACCTCACCTATCCTCCAGGAATTGTCAAAGATAATTGCTAACAGTTCTGAGATTGCTCCAGCTAGTTCCTTAAATACTTAAGGATGAATTCCATCAGGCACTGCCAATTTGAATACATCTAACTTATTTAACTATTCTTTCCCTATTTTGTCTTGCATTCCTTCCCCCTTGTATATTAACTGTGTTAAGTATCAGGTATTGGAATATTTTGCCAAAAGTCATGGTGGATTCTCCATCACTGACAATTCCTAGGAATTATTTTGTGAAGATTTCATGGCATATACCAGGTGTGGGGAACCTAAGGCCCAGGGGCCAGATATTGCCCCAGCTCACCTAGATCTGTCCCCCAAGGCTCAGCTGGCTCCTGCATGAGAATGTGGGATAAAGGATGCCCTGAAGGTAGGGAGGTAGGATGGGTTCTGGAGTGGATTAGGGGATAGAGCATTTACCCAGAGAGTGCAGGGTGGTGGGCTGTAGCCTCTCTGCCCACCTCCTCCCACATACACCGGGGAGCCTGTGCTGGCACCCCAGCCCCCCTGCTGCCCCACCACAGGGCTGGAGCACACCAGCCTTTTACTATTCTTCCTATCTTTTCATTGGGATAGTTTTCTATTGTGCCTTTTTCCCACTGACATTCTACCCCTAAGTCGTTTCCCACCAGGTCCCCGACTTTATTCTAATCTGCTTTTTTAATAAAATTCCATTGTCTTTATTCTTCTCTTTTAACGCCTCCCTTTCCTTAAAATCACTAAATCGTTCATTTGATGATCACTTTCACCATGATTGCCTTCTACCTTCAGATTCTCAACCAATTCCTTCCTTTTAATAAAAGTCTAAAAATGTCTGTTTGGTTATTACCTCCACCTTTTGAAACAAAAAGTTGTCCCAACGCAACTTATAGGAAGTTTTGTGTTTTTAACATATTATCTTTCCAACAGATGTCTGGTCAGTTCAAGTCCCACATAACTGCCAGGTTTTCTGATTTGGATATTTCTGTTACTTGTTCTAGAAATGCCTCATCAACCTTCCCCTCATTTTACAGTCTATAAGAGGCCCCTTTTACCTTTACCTAGGCTACGTCAATACTGCACCTCTCTTCTGCAAAATCTTATGCAAATGAAGTGCAGATTAGCATATTGTTGTGCTTCATTTGCATAATTAATTAGGGGCTGTTTTTGTGCAAGAGGCTTTTGTGCAAAAAGGAGCTGTGTAGGATGGCTCCTTTTTGCACAAACCCCCCCTCTTGCGCAAGAACCATTCTTCCTGAAAAAATGAGGAAGAACAGCTCTTGCACAAGGGGGGGGGGAGGGTTTGCACAAAAGCCTGTTGCGCAAAAATGGCCCCTAGTTAATTATGTAAATGAAGGGCAGCAATATGCTAATCCATGCTTCATTTGCATACGCTTTTGCAGAAGAGAGGTACAGTATAGACATAGCCCTAGAAACTTTCAACTGATCAGTCTCTCGCCTCTTTCTGGAACTCAGAACAAGATATACATTCTTAATGTACAATGCAATACCTCCTCCTTTTAATTTCCCTGTCCTTTTTGAGCAAGCTATATTGCTCTGTACCAATATTCTAGTCCTGAGATTTATCCTATAGAGTCTGTGATGCCAGTTATGTCATAATTTAGCTTATGCACTACTGCTTCCAGTTCTTCCTGTTTATTCTCTATACTCCTTGCATTTGTGTGTAAATATCTAAGGGTATGTCTACACTTGCAGCCTAATTCGAACTAAGGCTGCAAATGTAGGCATTCGGAATTGCAAATCAAGCCCGGGATTTAAATATCCCGCGCTTGATTTGCATGTTCCTGGCTGGTCGCCACTTTTTGAAACTTATAAGCCCGAACTAACTGCCCGCATCTACACGCTGCAGGGAAATGGGCGTTCGAAATAAAGCCTTATTCCGAACTACCGGTTAAACCTCATTGCAATTCCGAATGCATACATTTGCAGCCTTAGTTCGAATTAGGCTGCAAGTGTAGACATACCCCATGAGGTTGAGTAGATTCCCCCACTGTCATTCCTCTTGTTCTAGCATGACCCTGTGGTAATTTTCTGCTTCCCCCCAACATTTACCCTTATGTTAAACTCACCTTTTTTATACCTACCTGTGGACTCGTCTCCTGCCCCCTTTGAACCTAGTTTGAAGCCCTACTTATGTTGGCAAGTGGTGTGAAAGATGCTGTTCCCCTTCTTGGTTAGGTGTACCCTATCTCTTTCTAGCAGTTAGCCTTCCTGAAACAGCATTCCATGGGCAAAGAAGCTGAAATGCCTCTTATCAATACCCATCTGCACTGCCATGCATTCATCTCCAGAGTGCATGTGGCCAGTGTGGGTCCTCACCCACAACCAGGAATATTGACAACAACACTACTTGTGCCCTTGACTACTTCAGCTTTGCTCCCCAACCCTTGTGTTCACTGCCCATTTGCTCAGGGAGAGACCTGGCAACACCGTTAGTGTTCACATGAACAAGCAGCATGGGTTAGTGACCAGGACAAATGAACCTTGAAAACCTTTCTGTAATGTTTCAGATCTAGACTCCAGGCAGCTCCAGTAACCCTCCCAGGACAATACATCAGGCCAGTGGATGGAACCTCCATCTCCCTCTGAAGGGAGCTGTAGACCACCACTAACACTTTAAGACTTCTCCTCTTGGTGGTGGACACAATCTCAAGGATTCACATTTTGCTAACCCAACACTAAGCAGGATTTTGCAGTCAGTATAGATAGGGGAATAAGTTGTGGTTAGCATTATGCCATCTGGTTGTGGTTAAGACAGAAGCGGTTCCAGTAGAGGTTAATCCATCAGTGCAGATGACATTAAATACCACAAAAATTTCAAAAGTGACAAGTGAGTTGGGTTCCTGAATTTTTAGGTACCCAAATGAGACACCTAAAAGGAGCCTTATTTGCAGACATCACTAAGCACTGCTTTCTAAAAAGGCCTTCTTATGGTCCCTCAAACTGGGCATTTAAACACAGATGGTGACTTCTCCCTGACTATACCGACAACAAAGCTGAGTTAAACACTGTTCTAGTTAATATGACTCCTCAACGTCATGTTCTAATATGACCTAAATTATTTTAGTGCAGATACCTTCATATTCTTTCACTACGTTTGGACAAATCTGGCCCTATTCAATGGGCTTATGGACAATTGTTGGGGTAAGAAGTTCTTCCCAATGGAAGGTTAACTGCAAAAGGAGAGAGAGACCTAAGAGAAGGAAGAAAATTGCTGATGTCCACTACATCTCTTTAACCATCATTGCTCCACTGGACTAATAAGGTTTCCCATTTTCCTGGCATTCAATTAGCTTTTATAAAGAGAAGGCACATCTCCTGTGGTGAAACAGAGAGAGATAATTACAGCGTAGATTTTGCTATGTGTGCTAAGGCCCAAATTACAATCCTGATGGGAACCAAGGAAGAGATAATCAAATGTAGAGTTCTGTTTCTTTGATTCACCCTGTCCCTCACTAAACCTTCCTCTCCCCAAGTGATTCTCTGATTTCAGGGAGCAGGTAGAGCCTTGGCTTGGCCAGACGGTACAGCTTGAGCTAGGGTGGAGGCTGTTGTAATTTGCTGCTAGCCTGCTCCATTATCAAATTGTTCCTCACTCGGAGAGAAAGGGGGACCAGTTCCTTCCCTGGGCTGCTCCTGGGGCCGCATAGCCCATTTGTGCTCCAAGTACAGTGGATGTGGTACAGCCATAACCTAACTTTGAAAGATGTGAACCATCAGGACGCTGGAAAATTGTTCATACAAATGACTTGGTGGATATTTCAGACTCTATTTGCATAGATCAATCTGTGAACACTTTGCAAGGAGAAAAAAGTCTTTAGTCACAAACAGTATGACCATTGTTCCCATCTGATACATTAATATATCACACATTTTTATCTTGCCAGCAGGCATAACCCACTGCTGTTTTTTGACAGGAGTCATAACTTGCTGAGAAGAAGTTCTACATGTGTCATGATGGAAATTATGCAGGGCATGTCTCACTCACCAGAAATTCAACATTTGGACCTCTGGAAAATCATAATTCACGAGGAATTAGATGGGTTTGTTTATCTTTCCCTGAAGACTCTGAGAGCAATGCATCCTACCCAGAACTGGAATGGTGTTCATCCTCTTGGGAATCTGATACAAGTGCATCCTGCCAGTATTTATGAGTTTACGGAGCAAGAAATACAAGCCTCACTCTTCTGTATAATTTTCTTGCCAAAAAATGTCACAGCTTTCCCCATTGGTAATTCTTCCCAATGACTTTGTTGCTAGCAATTAAAATAAGGGATGTCCTATTCCCTGTGGGGAATGTTATCCCCATATGCTTGTCATGCCAGGAATGAACCATAGGCCTTTGTCCTGCCAAGACTCTTTTGGATATCCCATGCTAGAAATTCAATGCGTATGTTTTTTCTGCCAAGAATATCAGCCCCTGTGGTTTTCCAGGGAGGACTCTAAGCTCTGCTTGTCATATCAGGAATGCTGAAAGTTTGTCCTGCCAAATTTAAATATATTTGTTTGTCCTGTTCTGGACTGAACCCTTTTAAAAATGTTCTTTATATAATCCTGTAATCTAAATCTGCCCTAGACATCAACAGAAAACTCCATGTTGCATCTACGTACATACCAAAATCAGATAAGTTGGCCACCATCAAAGAGTTAATGGTTACCTAACAATAAAGCCAATCAGATTGTTATGTGAAAAAACAATCCCTGCTTCAATGTGAAAAATTCAGTAGCCAGACTGCCATTGTTATCAAAGGTTGATATGAATGAATTGGAAAAACATACAAATATTATCATGCATGGGGATTGTCATAAGTTCTCTCCAGCTATTACTGTATCAACAGCTCTTTCAGCTTCATATGCATACAGCAGTGCCTCAGAAATTTACCAAGCTGCTCGGATTGATGCGAAGAGGGTTGTCCTGGGTCAATTTTACTTTCCTGATCATTTTGCAGAAAAGCATAAGAATAACAGTACGTCAACCTGCTTCAGACACTGTTGGGGATACATCTCCTGTACCAATTCCCCCATTAATGCTTTACTAAACAGTGAGAGCCTCATCCACCACTATGTTAGTTCCTTTTTACACTGGTGTAAATCTTTTGAAATCAATGGAATTACACTAACTTGATAGCAGGGTAACATTGCTGACAATTATACCCTGGAATGTAGAGGTTGACAAGATTAAAAGCTGAAATTTTAGTCACACAGAGCTCAGAAGAATCAAAGGTTAGTGCATCAAATATAGCTCTGTCTTCTTATGTGTGTACATAATACAATATGGCTGTGTCTACATTGGCACCCTTTTTCGAAAAAAGGATGCTAATGAGACCAGTCGCATCAAATTGCTGGGATTTAAATATCCTCAGCGGTATTTGCATTAGAGCTTTTTCCGGCTGGGGCTTTGCCGAAAGCGCCAGTCTGACGGGATCTTGCGGAAAATAAACCCTTTTCCGCAAGATCTCTTATTCCTACTTGGAAGATCCTGGGTTATATGGACCACTTGCAAGTAGGAAATTTTCCGCAAGATCCCCGTTTAGACTGGCGCTTTTTCCGCAAAGCCCCGAGCCGGAAAAAAGCGCAGTTATGTAATGCAAATACCGCTGGGGATATTTAAATCCCCGCGGATTTGCAATTGCGACTGGTCTCATTAGCATCCTTTTTCCGAAAAAGGGTGCCAATGTAGACAGAGCCTATATGTGTTGTTGGGTTAAGTGTGTGTGTGTGTGTGTGTGAGGTGGTGGTGATGGCTTGTGATATACAGCAGGTCAGACTAGATGAACTGCTGGGCCCTTCAGTCTTAAACTCTGTATCCAGTACCCCATACCAACCTAGATCTTTTCTGAATAATATCAAGATGATTTTTTGAGTTGCTCCAAAATTGCCTGAGCAACAAAGTGAAGTAATGTAGTAGGATGGGAGCCTAGTTTAACATAACAAGCCTATGCTCTGAATTGAAGAAGGGTCCAAATTCTCCTTACATATGTCTGGGTTTACTTTGCTGGTTTATAAAGAACAAAAGGAAGTATTTCTTCACACAGCTTACAATCAACTGTGGAACTCTTTGCCAGAGGATGTTGTGAAGGCCAAGACTATGAACAGGTTCAAAAAAGAGCAAGATAAATTCACGAAGGATAGGTCCATCAATGGCTGTTAGCCAGGATGGTCAGGGATGAAAACCATACTCTGAAGTGTCCCTAACTTTTGTTGGTCAGAAGCTGGGCACCTAGCATTAGCCACTGTTGGAAGATCCTGGGTTATATGGACCACTGGTCTGACCCAGTTTGATTGTTCTTATGGTCTTATGCTGAGAAGAATACCAACCCTTTTATAACATGTCTGCTTTGATAGACACAGAACAACAGCACAGTACTCTGTTAAATTTAAACCACTAAAAAATGGGAAAGTTTAAAAAAAAGATTTGACAAGATAAGGAAACTGTTTCTGTGCTTGTTTCATTTAAATTTAGATAGTTTTAAAGCATCGGTTTTCTTCTGCATAGTAAAATTTCAAAGCTGCATTAAGTCCATTTTCAACTGTAAACTTTTGAAAGAACAACCAGGTTTTTGTTCAGTGTTTCATTTCAGAGTTATGATCAACCTCCATTCCCAAGAAATTAATAACCCTGAGGTTCTACTATCTTTTCACAATATATAAAACTATATTATAACATTAAAGTTGTAAACTCAAGCACTCAAAAATTAGGAAATTCCAGAAATAAGAATACTTGTCCAACTTTAATTCTGCTGCTTCAGGGGATAGCCGAGTTAGTCTGTTACAGAAAAACAACAAATGGTCTGGTAGCACTTTAGAGACTAACAAAACATGTAGATGGTATCATGAGCTTTCGTGGGCACAGCCCACTTCTTCAGATGACCAGAGATGCTGTTCATTTTTGTGCTTATGCATTATGATATAGAGCCAGCTGCTCAGCTGGTGTAATTAAGTGGCTAGGAAACTGCTTCATAATGTTTAATTACATAATTGCATACTGTTTTTCCAGCATGGCTTATTAGCACAGGGTTTCAACTCAGGACCTTTCACAGCACAGACCTCTTCCAACTGAGTTAAATAAGCACTTAGTCACAAAAAAGCAGGCTCTTAGCACCCAATTAAGCCTTTAGTGGCTTACCCTTTGTCAGTGGATTGCACAGTGATTTGTGAGAAGGCAATGACAGGACTTCTACCTAGCTTTGGTAGAACTCTGTGGTTTAGTTCTCAGAGCAGTGGTGATACATAGCACAGCCAAGCACACACATTCGGCATATTCATTCTGAAAGATACAGTGACAAATTGAATGGGAATTGGCTCAGTTGTATTAGAGCTCTGGATTATACTCCCAAGTCTAGGTGCAGTGGCCTTGTGCAATCTTTTTGTTACCTTATTTGTAGAGTAGGAGTAAGAAGCATTGGTCTAAGGTTTGTGAATTCCAGAGCCATATTACTACCTGTTAGTGGAAGACATTACACCAGAATGTGTGGTCTTCCAGCCTGGTACACCTTCCCTTTGGTTACACAGAATTTTGGGTAAGGAGTATCTCTCAGTATAAATAGAGATAATGTGTCACATTTTATGTGTGTGACATTTTATTTGAGATGCATGCTGACAAATATACAAATACTAACTGGAGTTACCTGGTGTTACTCGGGGCGGGCAGTGGGGTCCTGCCGGGGGTGCCCCGTGTGAGTCATGGGAGGGGCCGAGCACAGGACCTAAGGTGGACGGGGCAGCCCAGCTCGCACCCGGGGCTGCAGATGCCATGGGGAGCAACGACCCCACTGCCCACCCCGAAACTTTCACCCCGCTACCTGCTGCACCATGGGGCTACGCCAGGGCTCCCATCTCCCACAGGCCACGGCGAGCAGGTGCCAGGCTCCCCCCTCCATGCAACCAGGAAGCTGTGCTGGACCCTGGGCCGCTCCCAGCACCGCCACGGCTGCCACCACCACCACCACTGCCTCCCCGCTAGGCTCGCCCTGCTGCACCCGCAACTGCCCCTTAGCGGCAGCCACGAGCTCCAGCCCGCCGCTTGGCAACCCTCAGTCGCCGCCGGAGGGGAGGGGCCCGGGCCAAGTAACATCACGGGCGGAAGGGAGGAGGGGGCTCCCCTGCCCTGGACATGCCTGCGCAGTGGAACAGCCTGGTAGAGGCGAGTGGGGCAGCTGCTGCTCAGAGCATCGCCCCTCCCCTCACGCCTCTGCCACCAGCCTTAGTGAGTGACTGTCCCCACCACTTCCCCCGGGAAGCCGCTTCTCCCCCGCCCTGCCAAAAGTACCTTAAAACCTTCTCCTGGAGGAAAGATTACCCCATGCAAAGTTTGGTTGCAGTAGCTCTTAT
The DNA here is from genome assembly GCA_019425775.1 of Rafetus swinhoei. Lineage (NCBI taxonomy): Eukaryota > Metazoa > Chordata > Testudines > Trionychidae > Rafetus > Rafetus swinhoei. Next base: position 217,093,753 of record CM033437.1, read on the forward strand.
AGTGCCCAAGTTATTAGCGCACAAACTTACAAACATTCTCCTTTATATATTAGATCTAGCGAAGACTCTGCAATTGGCTCTCTTGGTAAGGGAGTTGTTGACACTGCTTTTGCAGAGTTGGCCAGACTGCTGCAGGCCTAACTAACCAAAACCTGGGGGAATGGTCTTCACTTGACATGCTGAGGATTGGATTGGTGAGTGAGGTTTAGGTCAGTGGCGATTGTTTTGTGAAGAAGAGTTCTGGGCTCTACTGAGCCAAACAATTACTAACTGGGATTGTTTGTGATGTGTAATGTCTTAATACGCTATTTAAGTTTTCCTAATTTCACTTTATGTAAACAAATGTTTCTTTTGGTTTGTCCCCATCTAAAGGAATCTGGGGTGTCAAATTCCCAAGGACTCCTGAGTGCTCGAGAATGGGAAAGAAACACTTCCAAAGAGAGTTTAAATTAAAGTGTGGGAAACCTGGCCCTGGGAATGGATAAGGTTTTAGATAGGGGCCAGAGTTACTTGCTATTTGGACAAAGAGGCTGGGACTGAGATTCTGAGAGGGAGTTTGTTCTTTCAATGTAGTTTTTTGTGTGTGATACTATGGATTTGTCTATGCAAACAGTTTATGGTAAACCAGGATGTAAATTTACCTTGCACTAGCCTGCCGCTACTCCCATTTCAACGCACACTACGGGACTTTTTAGTGCACGTCAGTCCGAATGGATTCTGAGTGTGTGGCAGGCTAGTTTGGGGAGATTTATATGCACTGAGTATTCAAATAGACAAGAGCCCTATATGATTTATGAATACAGCTACATTTACTCCAGCTGGGATCCATCTAGCCTTATATAACTTTTAATATTGCTGAAGAGTTCCCTTGTAAAACAATGTATTGCACAATTGTTAACAGCATGATTATTATGTACTATAATTACTTATTAGGAATTGTTAGTCACTGCCAGTATACTGCACAATGTTAAAAAAAAGAGAGAGAACGATTAGAATAGTTCTCAAGCCAAACAGCTTAAAATCAGAAGATCCAATTCTGTTCCCACTGAAGCTAATGGACAAAGTAATTGATTTTCATAAGAGAAGAATGCATGCTTTGTAAAAGTAGTGTATGTGCACAGATGAAACATTTAAAGCAATTTTCCATTTGTTATGTACTCCACAAGTTTATTGGTGCATTTCAAGGACAAATAAAACAAATGCTTAAATGCTAAAACAATCTTGCAAAAATTACCTTTCTAGATGAGTAAATGAGCCTAGTTTGTTTTCTTAACAGATCTACGATAACTTTATAAAAAGATGCAAATGTGGGAACCGCACGTGCTGGATTCTTTGGCAGTTAGGTTATAAAAGTCTTTAGCTCTCTTGAGAGCTTTGAACTTCAAAGGTGCCTTTGAGCCCTTTGGACTGTTATCAAATTGTCATCCAGATGGGAAGAACTCATTACATCAGCAGGTAATGTACACCTGGATTAAGTGGAGTCTAGGCCACATAGCACAAGACAACAGGTCAGAGGAGTAAGTGATGGGCCATACATAATATCTTTCCAAAACACATGCATGTACCAAAGACATTTGTTAATGCAAAGGTGACTTTTATATGGATTCAACATTGAAGATCTCTGCATATCCTTATGCTGCTTATGATTTTATAAGATTCCAAATCATTACCTCTGAAGATTTTATTCTGTAGGGATTTACACCCCCACAAGTTCAGTTTTGTCAAACACAAATGCAGTGCTTATCTTTGAAATCTAGCATCTCCCACCTAATCAATTATCTGCCACTCAAGAGGATAGTCAGCTTCTGTGCGATGTGGTGTACCTTACTCTGGAATTGTAACACCTTTGGTTTTGTGATCTACAATGGTAAATTTCAAAGAATGTTAACTGCATGTAGAGCCAGCAGCCCTTTTCTGTTTTCCGAGGACGTGCACAATCTGTTCTCATGGAGACTTTACTTTTGTTCTTTCTTTTGGAAAAATAAATAGTTGCCCTTTTTGTATGGAGAAACATAATACATGGGTCAAAGAGCACAAGGAATGTGGAAATAAAGGAGAAATCCTCTTGCATAGGAATGTTACACCTAGTCACACGTCTCTGCAAAACTTAAAATTCTTTTCCAAAGATTTTCGTTCATGGGGTAAATTTGCCCCTTAGTATTGTTAATGTGCCTGACTGACACTTAAACGGCCTAAATCAAGGTGACAGAGACATTAGCAGCACTTTGTGAGGAGCTCTTCCTTAAGGATGAGCTGTTCTTTAGAACAATGTATTTAGTTCAGAATATTACGCTTAAATGGATTTAGCATGAGGCTCACATGTCATTTTGTTCCAACTATTTTTGTATGCTATGACTAATGCAAGAATACCCTTCATCTCTGCTTAAGACTGAATTCTTCGTTGCTGTCATCCAGCATCCTAGAACAGAGTCTTGTAGCAAAATAGCATTCACCTCTTGCCCCATCTCCCTCCAGTTCTCTACAACCACCAATAGGTCCTTTTGCATCAATGCTTCTACCTACTGGGCATTTCCGTTCAATTCCCTAATCATAATAACAATATCTACTGCTTTTTTATCAAGAGAACACAAAATGTTTTACAAAGGGGGGTCAGTAACTTTCTTTTCCATTTTATAGTTGAGGAGACTAAGGTAACATGACTTGCCCAAGGTCACTGAAAGAGTTGGCAATAGAATCCAGGTCTTCTGAGTCCCGATCCAGTGCACTACCCACTAGACCTCACTTCTCAGTGTGGTTGTTGCGGTTTTTTTAGTCTATGAACACTGAGCATTTACACGACAATGAGAATGATTAGGCATGGAGTGTTCCTTCCAGGGGAAGTAGTATTTGGACGCTTTAAAACTAGATAGGACAAAACACCTGTAAACATATTATAGAGAAGAGTTCTGCATTGGCCACAGAGATAGACTGACTGAATATGAGGTAATTTCCATCTCTAAATTCTGTGGTTCAAATTTCTTTGTATTTTAAAGGGTCATTTAATTGTCATAGAGCTGGCAATAAGGCAAAGCTTTTCGGCAAAAGGTAAAGAAGAGAGTGTCTGAGACAATGTCAGGGTAGGAGAAGAAATGAGAACTTGATGAGACACATTGATTTTGTCCATTTTGAATGATGATAAGGGTAGAAGCTATTCTGAGTGAGGGGAGATAGGGTACGTCTACACAGCAAAGTTATTTCGAAATAACAGCCGTTATTTCGAAATAACTTTACCAGCGTCTATACAGCCAAACCGCTATTTTGAAATTAAACCAAAATAGTGGAGGGCTTATTTTGAAATTGGTAAACCTCATTCCACGAGGAATAGCGCTAATTTTGAAATTGCTATTTTGAAATAAGCGCTGTGTAGATGCTTATTTCGAAATAGGGGGCCTCCAGCCCTTCCCAGGGTGCCCTGGTGGCCACTCTGGGTACAACCAAGAAAGCTCCTCTCCCTCTCCCCTTAAAGGGGTAGACTCTGGCCACAGTGCCTGTGCCAGCTCCAAGCCTGCCAGCCCAGAGCCAGCAGTCGCTGCACCTGACCCAGTGGCCCCAGCATGAGCCAGGCAGCCAGTGCCAGCCAGCCCTCCACCACTCCCCAGGACCAGTCTCCCAGCTCCCAGGAGCCTGTCAGGGGCCGGAAAAGGCGGGCACCTGCCTGGTCCAGTGCAGAGATCAGGGACCTAATTCAGGTTTGGGGGGATGCCTCCAACATCCATGATCTCCGCACTAAATGGAGGACCGCAACCGTCTACAGGTGGATGGCTGCCAGCCTGGCCACCAAAGGCCACATGAGAACCCAGGAGCAGGTTCACATGAAAATAAAGGAGCTGCAGCAGGTGTATGCCAGGGCCACAGGGGGCAGCTCCCAACCAGGGGCAGACCCAGACCCTTGCCCCTATTTTGATGCCGTGGACTGCATCCTGGGGGGCAGGATGGTCCATGCCCTCCAGGTGGTCATCGACCCTGGGGCAGAGCTTTCTGCCTCCTGCTGCTCCAGCCCCTGCTGCCTCCCTAGCTACCGCTCCTCCTCCCGTTCCTTCTCCCCCTCCCGCTTCTTCCTCCCCACACCCCCAGGTATGCCGAGGCCCCCGCACCCGTGCTGCTGGGAGACAGTTGGGCCAGCGAGACCCCCAAGCCTGAGCTTCTCCTCCCCCTTCCTCCTCTTGCCTCCCCCTGGCAGCTCCCTCCTCCCAGGTTTCCCCTCCTCTCCCACCCGCCTCCTCCCTCTCCCACCTTCTTTCCCCAGTCTCACCTCAGTTTCATTCCCCCCCACCCCAGTTTTGTTCAATAAAGAGACTTTGTTGTAATGAACACATGTGTCTTATTGTACAGCAGGAAGGGGGGTTAGGGAGGGGTAAGTGGAAGGACGTGAGGGAGGAATGAGGCACAAGCCCCCAGTGGGGCACACCAGGGAGACTGTTACTGCCTGCAGAATGTGCTGCCAGGCTTGCAGCAACAAGTCCAGGAGAAGCACCAGAGTGCCCAGGGGTGGCTCCGGCTCCATGCTGCAGAATGCTGTGGTGTCCTGAGTGAGGGCAACCAAAGAAAAAAAATGCTTTGCTGTCCCTCAGGGAGGTAGGCAAGCAAGCAGGGAAACCTTAAAGCCGGTTGTCCGGGGGGATCCCTTTAAGCACAGGTCTCAGATAGCCTCAGGCAGCAGCCACACAAGGTAACTCCTGACCTGATGCCCTGCCAGAACCGGTTCCGGCCATCCTTAAATGCGATTCAGTGTCCTATCAGTGTGGACATGCTATTTCAAAATACATTTTGTGTCTAGACGCGTTATTTTGAAATAAGCTATTTTGAAATAACTATTTCGAAATAAGACATTTTAAAATAACGTTGTTGTAGACATACCCATACAGATATACCGATAAAAGAGGTATCTAAGCTACAGTGTTTGCTCCTATTTTAACCTGAGTTAATTTATTGCCCATAATACATTCTGACAGGCACCAGTCTAGGTCTCAGTTTAAGTTTAACTGGAACTTGACTTATATAATATGATTGTGGTTGCAATGCAGTGGACCCTGTCTCATCTTTAAAATTTCCCAGGATCACCTTTTTCCATTTCTATCCTCATTCTTCCAGGACAGGGTAGCTACCTGAAGCCTGCTGTTGATCACCAATATTTATAACAGGGGACGGCACATATCTATTTTGTAGGTTTCAGACAGGTGTTTCTCGTGTTTTATTCTGTGCCTATGCTTGCTGTCTCTGAATTGCTTGCCTCCCTGCAAGGGCACAGAAGCATTCCAGAACTCTATGTGTTGTCCTGCTCCTCTTAACTCTTTCTTTGTTTCTGATACTTGAGAGGCTAGTAGATTGGTAGGCTGTTTAAACCATCTTACTGCCATAGACATTAGTTGCAGAGTTCTAGATTTCTTTTCTTTTCTTACTGTTCTTTAGAGCTTTCTGTCATAGCTTTGCAAATGCCAGTCCATGTGTCCCCACTTTCTTTTTTAAATTCAAATGGACCTCCTTTTCTGGCCGTGCAATGGGTCCATGCTTCATCAAATTCTGTGGGAATTTAAGAAAGAGAACAAGGGGGTTCCCCTAGCTTGTGTTTTTTTGTCATGTTAGAGTGCGATTCCTGAAGCGGACAGCTTGCTTGCTTACCAGAACAATAGTCAGGGTCACGAATGTGGTTGTCAGATGGCATTGGTGTGGTGTCCTCATAGGTCTCCTGCTCTATGAGGTTTACAGGATCTGTCGAAAAAGGGTTTATTGTCGACAGACCTGTGTCTAGACTGCCATTTTTTTTTTCGACAAAACTCCATGTAAAAAAAAAGCGGTGGCCATGTTTATGCTAATGAAACATGGGATATTTAAATCCCAGCTTCATTAGCAATTTCGATGTGCTTCATTTGCATCCCCTCTGTCGACAGAGGGATGCAGTCTAGACACAGCCCTAGATACCACCCAGTATCTTCGATCACTATCTATCACGCTGTCAGTTTAGACCCTGTCCTGAATCTGGGTCAGTATGTCTGTTATTTATGGGAAGTGTGTTGGTACCAAAATGTTTCTTCATGAGGTGTTCTGTTATTTCAAGTGTGTTTATAGCCTGTGCGTAGTACCTTTTAGGTAAGAGTGTTTCTGTAATATCAGCCGTGTTCTTGCCAAGTGCAGGGTCCCAGAGCAGGGGCCTACCTCTTGCTTACAGCTTAAATCTGCTTTAAATTAGCAAAGTCCTGACAATTGTGGTCTAGGCCTGATGCCTCACACCAGATCTGTGAGATGTGGGATGACCTTTCAGGACCTCATTTACTACATGAATCATTAACTATTCCTCACTCTGATTGGCTGAGGCGGTTCCATTTCAGAATAATGCTTTCCATAACAATTTGCTAACTCCAATGTATTTAATATGAAGGAATTGTGCTGAGGGATGAGAAGCATTAGTTTTTGTTTAATCCCATCACACATAGATTCACTTAGTATATTCAGAATATTTGAAACTCTGCCTGAAACACAGGAAGATAAAAAGGTGACTCTGGCAATTTTCAATTTCAAAGAGAGGAGAAAAATCTGAGAAAATCAAAGAATAATGGAATGATCAGCAATAAATTGTAGTTAACAGTAATTATTAATAAATTAAACAGCCCAGACAAAGTTTAGGGATCCCTGTTCCTGCAAATACTTTTAACTTTAATTGTGGGAGTATTCACATTCACACCACTGGGACTACTCACATGCTGAAGGTTAAATACATGTATAAACATTTGTGGTAGTGAAACCTGCTTGGATTAAGGGAATGTAGTAAATAATGAAATGTTTTATAGATGTGGCCACACTGAAAGATAACACTGGTCTACAATTTTTTAGAAGTCATCTGCTTCAGAGATAAAATGTGCTATTTATTATGTATTTTGATGTGTTGAATTCAAATATGACAATTAAAACAACTGATTGGCTACTGTTTCCAAGATATTTAAGTTTTTACATTTTATGTCCATGTATATTGTGTAGATAGTAGAGTTTTAATCATAAATTGTAAACCTAGGTCTTTTCATGTGTTTATGGTTGCTTTACATGATAATATTTCACCTGTCCTGTTTATGTAACACTTTAAAAATCAGCAAAAGGGTTATATAAATAAAATTTATTATGAAACAAAAGGCAAAAACTATTATGTACATAGTTTAGTCCTATTCAGTGTCTACTCGGCGCTTCTTGGCTTGTCTCTTGTATTCATTAAATGGAGCATCTCTTGTCACTGTCCAGCAATAGTCTGCAAGCATTGATGGGCTCCATTTGCCCTGATAGCATTTCTCCATTGTTGCAATGTCCTGGTGAAATCGCCACCGTGCTCGCTCACTGCTTCGCAGTTCGTGGAAAAATCTAGATGAGAGTGCAAAAATGTATCTTTAGTGACATGTTGCAACCAAGGCTTTTGTATGCCTTGAGGAGGTTTTCCACCAACAACCTGTAGTTGTCTGCCTTGTTGTTTCCGAGAAAATTTATTGCCACTAACTGGAAGGCTTTCCATGCCGTTTTCCTTGCCACGCAGTGCATGGTCAAATGCATCATCTCAAGAAGTTCACGAATCTGAGGACCAACAAAGACACCTTCCTTTATCTTAGCTTCACTTAACCTTGGAAATTTTCCACGGAGGTACTTGAAAGCTGCTTGTGTTTTGTCCATGGCCTTGACAAAGTTCTTCATCAGACCCAGCTTGATGTGTAAGGGTGGTAACAAAATCTTCCTTGATTCAACAAGTGGTGGATGCTGAACACTTTTCCTCCCAGGCTCCAATGACTGTCGGAGTGGCCAATCTATCTTGATGTAGTGGGAATCTCTTGCACGACTATCCCATTCGCAGAGAAAACAGCAGTACTTTGTGTATCCAGTCTGCAGACCAAGCAAGAGAGCAACAACCTTCAAATCGCCACAAAGCTGCCACTGATGTTGGTCATAGTTTATGCACCTCAAAAGTTGTTTCATGTTGTCATAGGTTTCCTTCATATGGACTGCATGACTAACTGGAATTGATGGCAAAACATTGCCATTATGCAGCAAAACAGCTTTAAGACTCGTCTTCGATGAATCAATGAACAGTCTCCACTCATCTGGATCGTGAACGATGTTGAGGGCTGCCATCACACCATCGATGTTGTTGCAGGCTACAAGATCACCTTCCATGAAGAAGAATGGGACAAGATCCTTTTGACGGTCACGGAACATGGAAACCCTAACATCACCTGCCAGGAGATTCCACTGCTGTAGTCTGGAGCCCAACAGCTCTGCCTTACTCTTGGGTAGTTCCAAATCCCTGACAAGGTCATTCAGTTCACCTTGTGTTATGAGGTGTGGTTCAGAGGAGGAGGATGGGAGAAAATGTGGGTCCTGTGACATTGATGGTTCAGGACCAGAAGTTTCATCCTCTTCCTCTTCCTCGTCTGACTCAAGTGAGAATGATTCTGGTGCATCAGGAACCGCAGTCCTTCTCCGTGGGGTACTGGGCGATAGCTGATGGAATGTTTGGATAATGCACAGTCCACTTTTTCTTCTTTGACACACCTTTCCCAACTGGAGGCACCATGCAGAAGTAACAATTGCTGGTATGATCTGTTGGCTCTCTCCAAATCATTGGCACTGCAAAAGGCATAGATTTCCTTTTCCTGTTCAACCACTGGTGAAGATTTGTTGCACAAGTGTTGCAGCATATGTGTGGGGCCCACCTCTTGTCCTGATCTCCAATTTTGCAGCCAAAATAAAGGTGATAGGCTTTCTTAACCATAGTGGTTATACTGCGCTTTTGTGATGCAAAAGTCACTTCACCACAAACATAGCAGAAGTTATCTGCACTGTTCACACAAGTACGAGGCATCTCTGCTCACTTTGGCTAAACAGAAATGTGTCCTTTGCAAAATCAAACACTGACAAATAAGAGAGCACGACACTGTATGATTTCTAGAGCTGATATAGGCAATTTGTTCAGCAGAGTGATGTAAGCTTCTGTTATGATTGCATCATCCATGACTTCTAGGAATAACATGATGCAATTCATATCATGTATGACGCAATACCAGCTTCAGATTGCATCATTCATTGTTTTGCCTAAAAGCAAGTACTGTCCAAACCCAGTCATAGATTTATTCATAGATCCAGTCAAAGATGTATTTTAGTCATTTCTGGTTTAAATTGAGATCCCTTCCTTTATAACTCACTTATCCTCCGCCATTCCCAAGTCAAGGGTCGATATACTGACCCAATAGCATATCTTGAAAACTAGAGCCAATCAACAATTTTAAGCATCATTTTCGTTCTCAGTGACCCAGAATTAGTGAAGTTTGACTACATTTATTTCAGAAGCATTTTGGCTGTAGAGGAGTGTAATGTGTGAGGATGTGTAATTCATATGTTGGCAAGTAGGTGTACGTATGGGCTTGGGAGTCTGCATCTCCATTTAAGTGGGTGTCAGTGCAGGAAGTCTCATTTGGTTCACTTTATATGATATGGAATGTGGATAAGTTGTAAGTGTGTGTAAATAAAAGCCAGGATGGTCCTGAAGTCAATGGAAGCTGCAGGTTCTTAGACACCCAAATGATCTATCCAGTGCTTCACAGGGTAGCTGCAGGTTTCAGCTGAAGTAAGTCATATTATTGAAAAAAATCATATGCACAACAAGAAAGAGTTAGGGGCCTTTTTAAAAATTTTAATCACAGCTACTAAGGTTTTCCTGTTGGAAAATGAGAGACAAACCAGAATAAAGGGTCAAAGGTAAGGCTGATGTTGCAAGTACAACTAAATAATTCTGCATTTTGGTTTTCTTGAACTACTGATACAATGTTCTAATTTTTTAAATGTGGAAACCATTGCTATTTTCAATAACTACAGAGTTTGAAGACTGCTCTTTCCCATGAAATGTATGTTCAGAAGATCTGGGTTTAGTTTCTAGTGCCACAGACATTAAGTCACTTGAGATTATTGAGGCATACAGAATTGATTTCCCCACCTATTGTCTGTCTTGACTACTTAATGTACACTTTTCAGGATGGGGAGTATTGGATCTCTTGGGATATCTAGATACTACAGTGAAACAAACTCATAAATATAGCAATCTCAGAGCAATGTTACAAATAAATTAAAGAAATTATTTGTCCTTAATACCACAAAATAACCAAATATTCCCAAGTAAAACTTGCAATTGTCATGGGATGGGAGCTTGTATATAAAACCTTTATTTTCCGGGGAATGTAAGCGATTGCTTCAAAGAAAAACCTAAGAAAAAAATCTGTCATCTTGATGAAGTGAAAGAAACACTTCCTAAGCAGAAAAATAAAGATGTAGTCAGCCAAGCATAGTAGTGTATTTCACTTTTTTCCCCCTTAGGGACTCCTAGAGTTTCCCTTTGGATTTTTTTATTCTGAATTCATGCTGAGAACCAAATCTTCCAGAGTGTTTAAGAAATATCTTTCCTCTTAACCCCAAGGGCAAATCTTGCAGGCTACAAGATTTAGGTTCCTTTGCTCCAGGTCTGAGAGCTCTTTTAAGATCAGTAAGAAGGGATTCTTGCTTCAAGGACAAAATAAATATCACCCTTTCCATCTCATGATCTACCAGTTAGTTTAATATTTGACGATAGTTCTGTTTTCAAAAACTTCAGTCATCTACATTTTAAAAACCTGAAAACTGAGCAGGTGCTTAGGTTGATGAAATTGGAGTATTTCCATATCATTGTGTAGCTATTTCATGTTGTCCATCTAGTGCTGAAGGTGGCTATCCTGGGTCTCAATAAGGTGCAGCATTTGTTTCTGCTCATTTGTTCCAACTAATTAAATTAGGATTTTATCATAGATGAGGCAGAGCTGAGACTCCTCACTCCTAACCTCATGATCTGTAAGGCACACTTTACTCTTGGTACAGTTAAGAACATAAGAACGGCCATACTGGGCCAGACCAAAGGTCCATCCAGCCCAGTACCCTGTCTGCCGACAGTGGCCAATGCCAGGTGTCCCAGAAGGAATGAATCGAACAGGTAATGATCAAGCAATCTCTCTCCTGCCATCCATCTCCACCCTCTGACAAACAGAGGCTAGGGACACCATTCCTTACCCATACTGGCTAATAGCCATTCATGGACTTAACCTACACGAATTTATCTAGTTCTCTTTTAAACCTTGTTATAGTCCTAGCCTTCACAACCTCCTCAGGCAAGGAGTTCCACAGATTGACTATGTGCTGTGTGAAGAAGAACTTCCTTTTATTTGTTTTAAACCTGCTGCCCATTAGTTTCATTTAGTGACCCCTAGTTCTTATATTATGGGAACAAGTAAATAACTTTTCCTTATTCACTTTCTCCACACCACTCATGATTTTATATACCTCTATCATATCCCCCCTTAGTCTCCTCTTTTTCAAGCTGAAAAGTCCCAGCCTCTTTAATCTCGCCTCATATGGGACCTATTCCAAACCCCTAATCATTTTAGTTGCCCTTCTCTGAACCTTTTCTAATGCTAGCATATCTTTTTTGAGATGAGATGTGGGAACTAGATAAAAACCCTATGTATTTATAATGTATACTTATCAAACAAAGGATTCAAAAGCATAGGTAAAAGATTAGATTTCAATGTTGTCTTACCTTACGTAATATGTAAAGTATAGGAGAGGGAAATCCAGTGATATTGCTGTGACATAACGTGATGAGATAAAGGAATGCTAGGTCTTTGATACATCCTCATTTGTATGTGTTTGAACTCCTATATTCTGTAGAAAGTGCAGTGAAAGATGATCAGGGAATCCATCCAATACAGTCACGCTTTCAGGAGGTTTCCTGTCATTCTAATGACAAGTAGCTAAGGAGATGGTTTGTGGTTTTAGTTCATAACAAGCATCTGGTAGTCTGCCATCTGCCCCACAGATGGAGTGAAATTAGAATATCACACACATGCTGAGGATGGGCGAGATACTATCAATTTCTGAGCACCTTCAATTCCTGCGGATGTCAATGAGAGTTGGGGGTGCACAGTGCTTTGAAAGAGACATTGTACCCAACAGGAGATCAGATCCCATGTCAGACATGTCCATAAGTGTGCAGTTCATAATGTATCCGAAAGGTACTCTTCTCTTATATCAGGAGACATTTGCATTTCATTTCTGAGCATATTACCTTCCTCCTGAGGCCTTTGAATGACATAAAAAAATCTAAAAAACAACAAATAGTCTGGAAGCACTTTAAAGCCTTGTTGTTTTTTAAGTTTATCCTGTACAGACTAACTCGGCTATCCCCTGAAGGATAAAAAAAATCTCTGTATCATGCAGCCATCCCATTATGAGCTTATAACATCTGATAACCTAAAGCTGGGTCCTGTCAGTACGTTTCAGAGTAATCAAAAGGAGCTTGTAATATGTGTCTACATCTATTGCACCTGACTGCAGCAGCTATTTCATCCTTTATGGAACCCCCTTCTGTAGTTATGGTTATTGATTTGTATTATTACTATTATTCTATGGTTATTTAAATTAAAAAAGCCCCCCAAAATTAAATGCAGACATCTGAGACTTTAATCACACCAATGACATTAAATTCAGAGTTAGTATCACTTGCAACTGGCTGAATATTAAAGAACAAGATTCACTAACACTAGTGAATGATGGGAATGATTCCATTTTGATCCACTACTATTTGTGGCTCGTGCCATTCAGGATGAACATACTATTCAATAAAGCTTTCATGGGCCACATCTACACAGCCGGGCTAAACTCAAAATAAGCTGTGCAACTTGAGTTATGCTAATTGCGTAGCTAAAATTAAAATAGCTGATTTTGACTTTTGGCACTGTCTACGCAGCAGTTATTTCGAAATAGAACACTCTTCCCCCAACTTCCCTTACGCCTCATGAAATGAGGTTTACAGATGTTGGAGTGAGAAGCCCATTATTTCGAATTTATTTTGAAATAATGGGCTTGCTGTGTAGATGCACACTATGTTATTTCGGAATAACTGAGGTTATTCCAAAATAGTGTTGCTGTGTAGACATAGCCTAGAAGACCTGCTTTAGCACAAGCAAGATACGGGTTTATGGAGGAATTGCTGGATGTAATTCTATGGCCTGCTTTATGCAGGAAGTCAGATTAAATAATCATAATTGTCTCTTCTGGCCTTAACAATCTATGAATCAATGTTCACAAATATTCTGGCTAACTCTGATATGCCACACATCTTGAAAGTGCTAAAAATATATACCAGTCTTTGTTATTTGCTATTTGTCATGCACCTCTTAGCAAGTGTCTGCCCCGAATGGATAACTGAAATAATAGCCCATTGCAGCAAATAGTTCACATACCCCGCAAAGGTTGAAAATTATTCATTTAAGTTATTTATGCAATGGAAAACCAATATTAATATGCTTTTAAGCTGAATCTTAATACCATTTCTTAAATACAGTAAAACTCCAATAGTCCAGCATCCAATAGTCCGGCACTCCTGATAGTCTGGCATCAAAATGGCAAGAGCCTAGTGAGTGAGCTTCGCCAAAAAATGAGTCACAAGGTAACAGTGGCAGCAGCTGAACTGAGCAAAAAGGGTAAAAAAGGCTTAAAAAAAGTAAAACATTACAGTATACTGTATACAGTATGTACAATAAAAAGGGTTAAGAACACTTTATATACAGTATATAATGTATACAGTATATATATATAACCTGCTTATAGTACCTCCTGATAGTCCGGCATATCTGATAATCCGGCACCACCTAAATCCCATAGGTTCCGGATTATCGGAAGTCTACCGTAACTTAAATTTAGGGCTGTTAATTAGTGTTTGAATTACACTTTATTTTATAACTATGGAGGCAGATCTATAGCATTTGGGATTATTATACCTATGTGTTAAAACAACAAAGCCAGTGTAAACAAGCAAGACAACTGAATGCAAAGTGGAAATTCTAACTCTGTATTTCAGCTAAATGTTTCAGCTAAAATTCTTTTCAGTGAAAAATGCAGATTTAGTGACACAAAAACTTTTAATGAATGTGTGTTGATTTCACCTAATAATTTCAGTCGATGCCCCTCTGCCCCACCCCTAATTTCTGACATAGCTAAACATTTTGGTTCGAAATAACTTTGTGCTCCAAATTTCTTTTTATGTTTAGAAAATTAAAAATCGTAAGAATTATTCAATTAAAAACAAAATGTTAAATTTGACCCAAATGAATGTTTTTTTTTTAATTCCCGTGATTTCTTTATCTCTGGACCCAGCACAAAACCTGTTTATTAGGGTTTTGCGTGGGAGACAAGAATGGGCTTTGGGATGGGATACAGTCATAGAAGACCTCTTGGGGCTCTTCCCCAGCAACATGGAGAGCCTTGGCTTCAGCTGCCAGTCTCTTCCTGGTGTGGCTGCCCCCCCCGTAGTCACTCCGCACTAGAGCTATCTCCTGCACTCACTTCCCCCAGTGGTTACTCTGCAGTATAATTGTCCCTGCTATCAGCCCCTCCCTCTCCGTGTTATGGAAAACAATTTCATTCCAGGCACATCCCACTTTCCTGGCACAATCAAATTCTAGAATCATAGAATCATAGAGCTGGGAGAGACCTCAGGAGGTCATCAAGTCCAACCCACTGCCCAAGGCAGGACCAATCCCAACTAAATCAACCCAGTCAGGGCTTTCTCAAGCCAAGACTTAAAAACCTCTAGGGATGGAGATTCCACCACCTCCCTAGGGAACCCATTCCAGTGCTTCACCACCCTCCTAGTGAAATATTTTTTCCTAATATCCAACCTAGACCTCTCCCACTGTAACTTGAGACCATTGCTCCTTGTTCTGCCATCCGTCACTACTGTGAACAGCCTTTCTCCATCCTCTTTGAAACCTCCCTTCAGGAAGTTGAAGGTTGCTATCAAATCCCCCCTCACTCTTCTCTTCTGCAGACTGAACAAACCAAATCCTTCAGTCTCTGCTCACAGGTCATGCGCTCCAGCCCCCTAATAATTTTGGTTGCCCTCTGCTGGACCCTCTCCAATGCATCCACATCCTCATCAGATTTCTTTTGGCCCAATCCTCTAATTTGTCTAGGTCACTATGGACTTTATCCCTGCCCTCCAGCGTATCTACCTCTCCACCTAGCTCAGTGTCATCTGTGAACTTGCTGAGGGTGCAATCCAACCCCTCGTCCAGGTCCTTAATAAAGATGTTGAACAAAACCGGTCCAAGAACAGATCCTTGGGGCACTCCACTAGAAACCGACTGCCAACCTGACATCAAGCCATTGATCACTACCTGTTGTGCCCGACAGTCTAACCAGTTTTCTATCCATCTTACAGTCCATTAATCCAATCCATATTCCCTTAACTCGCTGGCAAGAATATTGTGGGAGACCGTATCAAAAGCTTTGCTAAAGTCAAGGTGTATCAGATTCACTGACTTTCCCATATCTACAAAGTCAGTTACCTCATGATAGAAGCTAATCAGATTGGTCAGGCACAACTTGCCCTTTGTGAATCCATGTTGACTATTCCTGATCACTTTCCCCTTTTCCAAGTGCTTCAGAATGGATTCCTTGAGGATCACCTCCATGATTTTTCCGGGCACTGAGGTAAAGCTGACTGAGCTGTAGTTCCCTGGATTGTCCTCCTTCCCTTTTTTAAAGATGTGCACTACATTTGCCTTTTTTCAATCATCCGGGATCTCTCCCGATCTCTATGCTGATTAGGACTCAGCTGGAGTATTGTGTCCTGTTCTGGGCACCACACTTTAGGAATGATGTGGAGAAGATCCAGAGAAGAGCAACAAGAATGATTAAAGGTCTAGAGAACATGAAGCTTGAAAGAATTGGGTTTGTTTAGTTTAGAAAAGAGAAGACTGAGAGGGGACATGATAGCGGTTTTCAGGTATCTAAAAGGGTGTCACAAGGAGAAGGGAGAAAAATTGTTCTCCTTCGCCTCTGAGGATAGGACAAGAAGCAATGGGCTTGAACTGGACATTAGGAAAAACTTCCTGCCTGTCAGGGAGGTTAAACACGGACTAAATTGCCTAGGGAGGTTGTGGAATCTCCATCCCTGGAGATATTTAAGAGCAGGTTAGATAGACGTCTGTCACGGATGGTCTAGATGTTTCTTGGTCTTATAGACTTTAAGGTCAGAATGGACCATTCTTATCATCTAGTCTGACCCCCTGCACAATGCAGGCCACAGAATCTCACCCACCCACTGCTAGAATAATCCTCTCACCTATATCTCAGATATTGAAGTCCTTGAAACGATGGTTCAAAGACCTCAAGATGCAGAGAATCCTCCCGCTAGTGACCCGTGCCCCATGCTACAGAGGAAGGCGAAAAACCTCCAGGGCCTCTGCCAATCTACCCTCGAGGAAAATTCCTTCCCGACCCCAAATAGGGAGATCAGCTGAACCCTGAGCATGTGGGCAAGACTCACGAGCCAGACACCCAGAAAAAAATTCTCCATAGCAACTCCTATCGTCCCACCATTGGCCTATTTACCACTGATAGTGAAAGGTCAATTAATTGCCAAGATCATGTTACCTCATCAAACCATCCCCTTCATAAACCCATCTAGCTTTATCTTGAAGCCAGATAGGTCTTTTGCCCCCACTACTTCCCTTGGAAGGCTGTTCCAGAACTTCACTCCTCTGATGGTTAGAAACCTTCGCCTAATTTGAGTCTAAACTTCCTAATAGCCAGCTTATATCCATTTGTTCTTGTGTCCACATTGGTATTGAGCTTAAATAATTCTTCTCCCTCCTTGGCATTTATCCCTCTAATATATTTAAAGAGAGCAATCATATCTCCCCTCAGCCTTCTTTTGGTTAAGGTAAACAAGCCAAGTTCCTTGAGTCTCCCTTCATAAGACAGGTTTTCCATTCCTCAGATCATCGTAGTGGCCCTTCTTTGTACCTGTTCCAGTTTGAATTCATCCTTCTTAAACATGGGAGACCAGAACTGCACACAGTATTCCAAATGAGGTCTCACCAGTGCCTTGTATAATGGCACTAACACCTCCTTATCCCTACTGGAAATACCTCGCCTAATGCATCCCAAGACCATATTAGCCTTTTTCACGGCCATGTCACAATGGCGGCTCATAGTCATCCTGTGATCAACCAGGACTCCAAGGTCCTTCTCCTCTTCCGTTACTTCCAACTGATGTGTCCCCAGCTTATAACTAAAATTCTTGTTATTAATCCCTAAATGCATAACCTTACACTTCTCACTATTAAATTTCATCCTATTACTATTACTCCAATTTACAAGATCATCCAGATCTTCCTGTATGATATCCCGATCTTTTTCTGAATTGGCAATACCTCCCAACTTTGTGTCATCCGCAAACTTTATTAGCACACTCCCACTTTTAGTGCCGAGGTCAGTAATAAAAAGATTAAATAATAATGGTCCCAGAACTGATCCCTGAGGAACTCCACTAGTAACCTCTCTCCAGCCTGATGGTTCACCTTTCAGTATGACTCGCTGTAGTCTCCCCTTTAACCAGTTCCTTATCCACCTCTCAATTTTCATATTGATCCCCATCTTTTCCAATTTAACCAATAATTCCCCATGTGGTACTGTATCAAATGCCTTACTGAAATCGAGGTAGATTAGATCCACTGCATTTCCTTTATCTAAAAAAATCTGTTACTTTCTCAAAGAAGGAGATCAGGTTGGTTTGGCACGATCTACCTTTTGTAAAACCATGTTGTAATTTGTCCCAATTGCCATTAACCTCAATGTCCCTAACTACTTTCTCCTTCCAAATTTTTTCCAAGACCTTGCATACTACAGATGTCAAACTAACAGGCCTGTAATTACCCCGGGTCACATATTTTCCCTTTCTTAAAAATAGGAACTATATTAGCAATTCTCTAGTCAAATGGTACAACCCCTGAGTTTAGAGATTCATTAAAAATTTTGGTAATGGACTTGCAATTTCATGTGCCAGTTCCTTTACTATTCTTGGATGAAGATTATCTGGGCCCCCTGATTTACTCCCATTAAGATGTTTGAGTTTGGCTTCTACCTCGGATTTGGTAATATCTACCTTCATATCCTTATTCCCATTTGTTATGTTGCCATTATCCCTAAGCTCTTCATTAGCCTCATTAAATACTGAAGCAAAGTACTTGTTTAGATATTGGTCCATGCCTAGATTATCCTTAACCTCCACTCCATCCTCAGTGATTAGCGGTCCCACTTCCTCTTTTTTTGTTTTCTTCCTATTTATATGGCTATAAAACCTTTTACTATTGGTTTTAATTCCCTTTGCAAGGTCCAACTCAACATGACTTTTAGCCTCTCTCACTTTGTCCCTACATGCTCGAACCTCAATAAGGTAGCTTTCTTTGCTGATCCCTCCCATCTTCCACTCCTTATATGCTTTCTGCTTTTTCTTAATCACCTCCCTGAGATTCTTGCTCATCCAACTTAGTCTAAAACACCTACCTATACATTTTTTCCTCTTTCTTGGGATATAGGCTTCTGATAGCTTCTGCAACTTTAACTTAAAATAATCCCAGGCCTCCTCCACTTTTAGATCCATACATTCTTTAGTCCAATCCACTTCCTAACTAATTTCCTTAATTTATTAAAATTAGCCCTTTGAAATCAAAAACCCTAGTCTCAGATTTATTTTTGTTTATCCTTCCATTTAGTTTGAACTGAATTAGCTCATGATCACTCGAGCCAAGGTTGTCCCCTACAACCATGAGGGCCATGAGGGCAGGGGACTGGACTTGATGACCTCTCGAGGTCCCTTCCAGTTGTAGTGTTCTATGACTGTGTGACATTTTGCTAAAGTTCTTATTTTAAAAAAGAATAAAAATCTGGTTGTGTAGTAACATTCCCCAGTTCCTCAGAGAGGTGTTTTAACCTCTTGTAGAATCACAGTGAAGATTGAAAACATTGCTGAATTAGATATAGGTATGTTTTAAAGAAGTGATGACTCTCCTGTCAAGCATATAAAATCGTCGAATTGAGGACGTAAATGCGTGGTTGCGCAGGTGGTGTCGCAGAGAGGGCTTTGGTTTCTTCGACCATGGGACTCTGTTCCGGGCACGAGGATTGTTAGGAAGAGATGGGATCCACCTAATGAAGAGAGGAAGGAGCATCTTTGTGGGCAGGCTTGCAAACCTAGTGAGGAGGGCTTTAAACTAGGTTCGTTGGGGGACAGTGACCAAAACCCTGAGGGGAGTGGGAAAGTTGGATACCAGGAAGAAATGCAGAGAGGAATGAGCAAGAAAGGAGGACCCCTGTTTCAAATGGAGAAGATAGGGCGATCAACTGGTTATCTGAGGTGTTTGTACACTAATGCGAGAAGCCTGGGCAACAAACAGGAAGAACTGGAGGCCCTGGCCCAGTCCAAGAAATATGATTTAATTGGGATAACAGAGACTTGGTGGGATGACTCGCATGACTGGAGCGCTGTCATGGAAGGGTATAGACTGTTCAGGAAGAACAGGCAGGGGAGAAAAGGAGGAGGAGTTGCACTATATGCAAGAGAGCACTATGATTGCTCTGAACTCCAGCATAAAGAGGAGAAAACCTGTTGAGAGTCTATGGGTTAAGTTTAAAGGAGCAAACAACAACAGTGATGTTGGGGTTGGTGTCTGCTACAGGCCACCGAATCAGGTGGATGAGGTAGATGAGGCTTTCTTCGACAACTGAGAGAAGCTAGATCGCAGGCCCTGGTTCTCGGGGGACTTTAATCACCCTGACATCTGTTGGGAAACCAATACGGCAGTACACAGGCAATCCAGGAAGTTTTTGGAGAATGTTGGGGATAACTTCTTGACACAAGTGCTGAAGGATCCGACCAGGGGCCGTGCAGCTTGACCTTCTGCTCACAAACAGGAGGAACTAATAGGGGAAGTGGAGGTGGGTGACAACCTGGGAAGCAGTGATAATGAGATGGTAGATTTCAGGATCCTGACCAAAGGAAGAAAAGAGAATAGTAAAATACACACCTTGGACTTCAAAAAGCAGATTTTCACTCCTCAGAGATCTGATGGACAGAATCCCTGGGATGCTAACATGAAGGGGAAAGGAGTCCAGGACAGCTGGCAGTATTTTAAAGAAGCCTTATTGAAGGCACAGAAAGAAACCATCCCGACGCGTAGCAAGAGAGGCAAACATGGTAGGAGACCGGATTGGCTTACGGGGAAATCCTTGGTGAACTTAAGCACAAAAAGGAAGCTTACAAAAGTGGAAACTTGGACAAATGACCAGGAGGGGTTTAAATATATAGCTCGAGAATGCCGGGGGGTTATCAGGAAGGCGAAAGCTCAAATGGAATTGCGACTGGCTAAGGATGTGAAGGATAACAAGAAAGGTTTCTACAGGCATGTTAACAAGAAGAAGGTGATCAGAGAGGGTGTGCGGCCCCTACTGGGTGAAGGAGGTAACCTAGTGACAGATGATATGGGGAAAGCTGAAGTACTCAATGCTTTCTTTGCCTCTGTATTCACGGACAAGGTCGGCTCCTGGACTTCTGCGCTAAGTGACGCAAGATGGGATGAAGATGGACAGCCCTTGGTGGGTAAAGAACAGGTTAGGAACTATTCAGAAAAGCTAAACGTACACAAATCCATGGGTCGGACTTAATGCATCCGAGGGTACTGAGGAGTTGTAAATGTCATTGAGAGCCTTTGGCCATTATCTTTGAAAAGTCGTGGAGATCGGAGAAATCCCGGATGATTGGAAAAGGCAAATGTAGTGCCCATCTTCAAAAAGGAAGAAGGGCGATCCAGGGAACTATAGGCCGGTCAGTCTTACCTCGGTTCCTGGAAAAATCATGGAAGGGATCCTTAAGGAATCCATTTTGAGGCACTTGGAAGAGAGGAAAGTGATTAGGAATAGTCAGCATGGATTCACAAAGGGCAAGTCGTGCCTGACCAATCTGATTAGCTTCTATGATGAGGTAACTGGCTCTGTGGACGTGGGAAAGTCAGTGGATGTGATATACCTTGACTTTAGCAAGGCTTTTGATCCGGTCTCCCACAATATTCTTGCCAGCAAGTTAAGGGAATGTGGATTGGATACATGGACAGTAAGATGGATAGAAAGATGGCTAGAAGGCCGGGCCCAGCAGGTAGTGATCAACGGCTCGGTGTCAGGATGGCGGTCGGTTTCTAGCAGAGTGCCCCAAGGTTCGATTCTAGGACCGGTTTTGTTCAATATCTTTATTAATGACCTGGATGAGGGGATGGATTGCATCCTCAGCAAGTTTGCGGATGACACTAAGCTAGGGGGATAGGTAGATACGCTTGAGGGCAGAGATAGGGTCCAGAGTGACTTAGACAAATTGGAGGATTGGGCCACAAGAAATCTGATGAAGTTCAACAAGGACAAGTGCAGAGTCCTGCACTTGGGATGGAAGAATCCCAAGCATAGTTACAAGCTGGGGACCAACCAGTTAAGTAGTAGTTCTGCAGAAAAGGACCTGGGGTTACAGTGGATGAGAAGCTGGATATGAGTCAACAGTGTGCCCTTGTAGCCAAGAAGGCTAATGGCATATTAGGTTGCATTAAGAGGAGCATTGCCAGCAGATCCAGAGATGTCATTATTCCCCTTTATTCGACTTTGGTGAGGCCACATCTGGAGTATTGTGTCCAGTTCTGGGCCCCCCCACTACAAAAAGGATGTGGACGCATTGGAGAGGGTCCAGCGGAGGGCAACCAAAATGATTAGGGGGCTGGAGCATATGACTTATGAGGAGAGGCTGAGGGAGTTGCGTCTGTTTAGTCTGCAGAAGCGAAGAGTGAGGGGGGATTTGATAGCAGCCTTCAACTTCCTGAAGGGAGGTTCCAAAGAGGATGGAGAGAGGCTGTTCTCAGTAGTGACAGATGGCAGAACAAGGAGCAATGGTCTCAAGTTGTGGTGGGGAGAGGTCTAGGTTGGATATTAGGAAAAACTATTTCACTAAGAGGGTAGTGAAGCACTGGAATGGGTTGCCTAGAGAGGTAGTGGAGTCTCCATCCCTGGAGGTATTTAAGTCTCGGCTTGACCAAGCCCTGGCTGGGTTGATTTAGTTGGGATTGGTCCTGCCTAGAGCAGGGGGCTGGACTTGATGACCTTCTGAGGTCTCTTCCAGCTCTATGGTTCTATGATTCTATGATTCAAGCATATAAAACATACAAATTGCCCGTCAAGTGGTGAGCAAACATTTTTTTCTCCTTGAATGTAAAGAAGCAGGTAGTTGGGTAAAAAAACATATTTTCCTCTCCCCACCCCCAGCTCCTTTACCACCTGCCTTGTGTTCCATATCGTTCTTGGTCCTGCTGGGCCAGATTTATGAAGGTATTTAGGCATCTAAGCACTTCTGAAAAATCATGCCAGACATTTGCCTGCCTTTTTAGATGTCTAAATACCTCTGTAAATCTGGGCCTGTAGCCACAGTGATATGAGTCCCACATTTTGAATAAAAGCATATTCTGTGCTATATGTTAGTGTGGGAAGTCTCACAGGCCAAGGGCTAGAGTTACTGAAGCTGGCACAAGGAGGTGTGAGTAGCCCCTTTCTGTGCCCTTCAAAGCCTTTCTGCTGCAGGAGGATTTATCCTGAGCCCTGGCAGTTGTTAGACGCCATTGCTGTCTCCCTCAGGGGCTTCTGATTGCCGGAGTAGCTTACATAGGCTCTGCAGACTTCTTGTCAATGGAGCTTAGGTATAAGATGCACTAAATCAGTAGATCATGCTATCCTGCAGTCAGTGAAAGACTGCAGCTGCTTCCCATTGCTGCAACTCTTCTCTTGAAGAGCTTTCCACCCGAGGCTGCAGCCAGGATCACCCATGCTACGCATTCTAGGCTGAATCTTGCTGTAAGTCATGCCTGATTATAGCAATCTTTCTTGTGGGATTTAGAATGCTCTTCTCAGAAACTTCCTAGATGTGGTAGCACTCTAAAATTTCATTGTGCCCTTAGAGGAATGTCTTGTCTAACATTGTGTTTCTACCTAAGGGTATGTCTAGATTGCATCCCTCTGTCGTCAGAAGGATGCAGATTAGGCAGGTCGACATTGCAAATGAGGCAGGGATTTAAATATCCCGTGCCTAATTTGCATAAAAATGGCCGCCGCGTTCTGCCGACTCAGCACTCTGTCAGCAAAAAGCGGCAGTCTAGAGGGAGATCTGTTGAGAAAGAAAGCCTTTTTCGACAGATCCCTTATGCCTCCTATATTCGACCTGCCTAATCTGCATCACTCTGCCGACAGAGGGATGCAGTCTAGACATACCCTAAGTGTATCTTGAGAGGCACAGAGAGGAAAAAAATGAGTGAGGGCTGGTTGAAGAAGTGGGGGGAAGGTGGAGAGTTTTTTTCAACTACTGTTAAAGTAGACACCTCCATGCTAGTTTACTGCTGTTTTTTAGAGCTTATGGTTGGTCATACCTCACTCATTATTGGTGAGTTGACCAGTAACATAACAGCAATGATGGGGATAAAAACAATCCTTAGATTGATCAAACCAAGCATGACTCTTTCCCAAATATTTAAATATTCTTACTAGATCCCATCCCATCTACAGTACAGTGCCTCCTACCAACTACTACTTCTCCTTTGAGACCAAAAGAATTTTAGGTGCTGCAGAATCCTATTTTGGGGGCTAGAGAAATAGAATAGCTAGTGTTGGTTTTAACCTTTGCTTCCTGTAAAGCTATTGAAAATGTATTCATGTTCTTAGATGGGTCTGTCCCTCTGTATTTCATTGACTTACTCTCTCAGAGCCTCTCCCAGCCCTTGCCTGGGCTGCCACAGCATCGTCTGATGGGATTAGTACTTTATAGACTGCTGAGATAAGCTCCTTACATTGGAGTCTCTGATATTTTTCTAAAAGGGAAAAGGCTAAAGCACTGTTTGACTCAGTTTTTCTAGTGATGGTTTAACATCCACACTTGTAAAGATCTTGTTTTGAGGTTAATGATATAGGTGTGGTAGTTGCGCCAGTCCTTGCCTTTTATGTCCTGGCCTTTTACACAGCTACAATTTTTGGGAGGCCCAAGAGATATTTTTCCCAGGACGTGTTAATTGCTATTCGTTTTCATTTCAAGTTTAATAGCACAGGTTGGACCTCCCTGGTCCGGCACCCTTGGAACCTGAGTGGTCCTGAACAAGGGAGTTTGCTGGAACAGGGGAGGTAAGGCCTCAGGCTCTCCTGGGGCTCCTCTCTTGGCCACTGACCCAGCCAGTGCGCTGTTTCCAGTCTGCTGGCGGGGCTCCCTGCCTCTTGCAGCCAGCTCCACTCCCAGCTGGTGGGGATCCCTGCCCGCAGTCACCAGCCCTACTTTGGCTTCCTGCCCCCAGGCCACTGACCTTACAGACTATCTCCTGCCAAACTGGCTGAGCTCCCAGCCACTGGCAACATCTGTGGCTGGGACTCTCTGGTCCAGCAACATCAGTGGTCCTGCTGGAGGGTCAACCGGTAATGAAACTACTGGCCACTTAGGAATTTCTCATGTCTCACTATACTGTGGACTGTAGTAATTTGGCACTTCAACAAGTACAGAGCTCATATTCTCTTGCTCCAAAGGCCCAGGAGTTAAAGGAAAATCTCCAGGGATTTCTAGTGCAGGGCCTTTCCCACTCAACTGAGGAGCTGTGACTCCTTCCAGTAGAGGGCAGTTGTACACAGTATCCAGTTCATTCTTGTATCCCATTGAAGTTAATGTGAAGTTAAGCATTTGCATACATTTTTTGCAGAATCTGCATCTTAGTTAATAGCTTTCCCTGAATCTAAACATCCAAATAGCTTTGTATAATGGACTCATCATCAGCATAGTGATTGACAAATACTGACTTTTTTAATGGGGACAATTAGATTTTTCTTATATCAAGTACTCCCATTCTCCCATATCATGAGATGCTTACAATACTGAAAATATCAATCCTGACTTTTTGCCATCCCACAGGAATTGCACGATATTATCCATTAGTTGGAAGCATGTTTTAAAATCTTCTGCTTGTAAATATATAGTTAATTTGTGGCACAACTACGTTTTTACAATTTGTATTGTCACTTCACAAAGAGAGTTGTGACTTGCTCCAAATAATCAGTATTACAATTAACTCATTGTTCTTGCTATGTTCCATGAATCGGCTACATACAACACGTATGCACCTATCAATTGCTGTTTTTCTAGAGATACTTTAGTGTAAGATAAACATGCTTGGATAAGGCTGGAGTTCCTTTATTGAATTCTACGTAGTTTCTGTGTTTATATCATTTTAACTGGAGAACCTGGCCCACTGTAAAAGGGTTGGACCAAAGTTAAACATTTTTAAGGCTGCAAAGAGATTGTCCCCCTCAACTCTGTTGAATGCATCAAAAGACATGCAAACAACTTGATAATCAGCCTGTCTCCCAGACTCTCTTAAATGCCATAGGTTTCTCCTATTTTCTGGACACCCACTTAAAAGAGAAAAGTCAAAATCTATTGAGTTAAACAAGAATGTCCCTGTTCTCTCATTGTCTTTGTCAAACTCCTCTCTGCACCTCCATTAAGCTCCACGCCCCCACTGGCAAAGCTGCATTATCAGCGCAGTCTCTCTTCCCTGTGCCAGGTTCCTCCTAGCAGGGCTCAGTGGGAATGCTAGGTGCTGGTGCCTTTCCCAGACATCTTTCCCCTCAGACTTGCTCAACCCGACTCCCACCCTGGAAGAAATCTAGGAGGGTAAGGGACCCTGTGCACCCCACTCTTACACGTCACCCACGGCTCCTTGCAATCCTCCCTTCCTCCCACTGGTTCTCTGTCAGCCAGCCTCCCATCCCCATCTGTTCCAGGGACTCCCTGCAGCTGCCCCTGTCAGGGTCTATATGGCCCCTCATTCTTTCCCCCTGCTATACCAGGATCCTGTCTTCCCACTTCCTTATATGTCCTCCTTCCCTCCACAGCAGGGGCTTGGTGTGCATCCCGCTCCTACATCAGGATCCTTCAGTTTCCCAGTCATATTTCTCTCCATTTTCCATTTCTCACACAGTCCTGGTCTGGTTATCCCCTTATTCCCTCTTCTCCCACTCCAGGGGCCTCCATTTTCCTCTCATGGAAGGGATTTTCTGTGCACCCCCATTTCCTTTTTGCTCCGTGTCTCCCATTGTCTATCCCAGACCCCAAATTATCTGCTACTTTTTCCCTTTCTTCTCACCTTCCTTCCCTGTGCCACAGGCTCTATGTGCCCCCTTGCTTCTATATCAGGATCTCTCATTCTTGTCCCCAAGCCAGGGCTGTGTACACATTCCTGTTCTCCCCTGCCCTGTTAGGCCATTCTTAGGCCATTCTTATTTACCTAAGAGATAAATCAGTCAGAGTGTCAGGTGTAGACATCTTAAACTCCATTGGGAGGATGAGCAGAGAGCTCAGATGGGGTATTGTTATACCAGAAGACATTATGGTTAGCAGGTGCCTTCGACATGTTTACTATGTAGACAATTGCAGAGGTGCCTGAAGCTGGGGCAGTGCTAAACAGGTGGTCTATTTTGTCCTCATTTGCCCCTCATTCCTCCCTTTTCATTTGGTGATTCCACCCGTCCCCTCAAGTTAATAGTGTTCTGGCCGCTGATAGGGCATTCTCTGAAATATTGGAATTGATTGGATGCAGCGCTGAAAAATCAAGCCAGTGATTCCATCCTTACAGGAGTGAGGGTAAAATAAAGGCCTCATTGGTGGCCCAATATTTGTCCTTTCCTTGCTGGGTACATTGAAGTTGCTTGTTGTCTGCGTTCAGCAGCAATAATCTGCCCTTGTTGAGATTCGACCAGCAGCTACACACAGAGGTAGGGTGAGGGCTGCATTTCAGGAGTCTGCTCTGGCTTTTCCTGTTGAGAGCCTGTCCAGGACAGCACTGTTCATTTGCACAGACTTGGTCAGTTTTGCTCAAGTCTGCAGCGGAGTCACCGGCAAAGGCTTTTAATACATTCCAGATTAAAAAAAAATTAAATCAGTCTGAATGATAGAGGTTGCTGCTCACATCGCTTTGTTCTAAGAGCAGGCTGACAAATAGCTGAGAAAACCCTTTTCTGTTTGAACAGTTGTATATTTAGTCCTTACCCAGGCAAAAATCCCATGGCAGTAAATGAGTAAGGGAAGAATAAAGTGGACTTCAGGATTTGATCTTAAGTGATGTGCTGGCAAAGAATGCTAACGGGCACGACTGTCTACTGGACGGCTTGGCTGCTTAAAGTCTGTCATCTGTTCCCGCTAAAACTCTGTTCTGCTCTGCAGTCAGTGCGTGCTTGCCTGGCATCTTTCACACCGCAGCACTGAAAGTGACACACCCTGTGTGAGACGGTGCCTTTCCTTTTGAACAAAACTGCTTTTGGGGATAGGTCCCAGATACTCTCTCTTCTTGGAGGTCAAAAGCTTTCCTTCCTCAGCATAGTGCGCCTAAACTTCCCAAACCACCTATGAGTCAAGTGGTCCAAGTAAAGAAGATTATGAATTGCTCATCTGAGGAAGTGGGTTTTTCTCACCAAAGCTCGTGATCCTATATATTTGTTCTGAAAGATGACTAAGAATGGCTAAAGACCAGATAAAAACATGGAGTGGTCAGTTGCCATAAGGCAGGGACGGGCAACCATAACAGTGGCTCAGCCACATGAGTGGCCCTTCTTCACCTCAGTGGGCTGCAGATTTGAACCTTCGGACTATTTCTATGCCCTCCAGGTCACACTGTTTCACATCAGGACACAGAATGTTGCAAACCACCATTATTTTTATGGCTGCAAATTTGCAAGTCAGAAAGGGAAGAAACCATTTTGGCTTCTTTTTTTAAATCTGTTTTTATGTGCCTTTCGTTGGCTTTTGTGAACCCAGATCTATTTATTTCCCAGGTTCAGCAAATTTCTGGAGGGGTCAAGTTCATCTAATATGACCTGTACTGCTTTGCATTCAGAAAAGAGAGGTAGGGAGCCTGTTCCTGGATCATGACTTTAGATCCTAGGTGATGCTGGTTAGGTGTATTTGGCATGGAACCATACCTTGGTCTTTTGAACTTTTGCCTTGTTTGTTTCCACCACACATTTATGTACATGCAAAATTTGCATCTGCAAGTTTTGTACCCCGGCTTCTGATAGGACTACCATAGCCATAGGAATTGGATGAATTATATTTTCCCACAATCTCATTGGTCTTCCCATCAAGGCCTTGCAAGAAGCTAAGGCTTTGAATCTGCATTCTGTAACTCAGATGTTTGTTAGTACCAGTGGGAATATTTATCTTAATTGCTGTGGGATGCTTTTACTCTGTTTCTTCATTTGGATCTCATGGTCCTAGTTCATGGATCTCACACAACTTGTCCTGCTGCCACTGCATGGTAGGGCATATGGAACTCCTGCTTGATGTTTAGCAAGGTGCACTCTTTGTTGACTGTTGACTTGGGTTGGGTATTGGGAGCAACATACAGCTGCCACTGTTGTCTCAGGGTATGTCTACACTGCAGAGTTTTTCCAGAAAAATGGCTGTTTTTCCAGAAAAACTACACTTATGTCCACACTGCTATTGCGTTCTTTTGCCAGAAAGTTGAAAGAACATTGGGGGGTTTCTGACATTGGTAAACCTCTTTCTACGAGGAAGAAGCCTTTTTCCGAAAAAGCTCTTTCAGAAAAAGGTGTGTGTGGACGGGGAAGAGGGGTTTTTTTTTTCAAAAGAAAAGGCCTCCAGGAAGAAGCACAGGTGCCCTGGTGGCCACTCCATCCACAGCAATCAGAACTTAAATGCAAGATAGCGTCCAATGAATGTGGACGCTATCTTTCGAAAAAGCAGATCGCTTTTTTGTTGAGCTTTTGCTGTATAGATGCTCTCTTTCTAAAGAAGTTTTTCAGGGAGATCTCTTCCAGAAAGGTTTTTCCGAAAGAAGCCTGCAGTCTAGACATAGCCTAAGTCAGTAAGCTTAGGGACCCCTCCTCCCCTATCCGTAGAAGAGAGTGTGCACCAGTTGTTTTGTTGTAGGTAAGGTAGCTATATTTAGAATGGGGAAGACCTCCTTCCAATGTAAAAAGCCTACACAGCAACCAGCACATATCTGTTACCCCTGGCTGTAAAGGGCAACTCCCCAATATCAATTTGAATTTATTCATATGGGCCCTGGGTGGCTTAGGAGACAAGCTATGTTTTTTATTAGCTGGATTATATCTGGCACAAACCAGGAAAACATCAAGAGGCCCCTTCAGGGCCAGCCTGTCTGTGGCCTCTGCCTGTTTTGGGGAGACCAACTACAGTGGACTCATGCACATGTAATAAAAGATCTTTTTCCTTAACTCATGGTGTAATAGATATAAAACCATTTTCTGACATTACACAGAGGAACCCTTGCTCTGCTGCTAAGTCTTGACCTGCTACATTTACTCCCCAGCTACAGGCTTGCTTCCAAAGCGGGCTTCACTCCAAACCCTGTTTCTGAATGCTTTGCAGCCACCCTGCCTTAGCTTGGGATTGCTGCTGAGCTTGAGTGAGAACTGCTCCCGGGATGACTGCCAAAGCAGTTTCTCCTGGCCAGGCTGATCCAGGACGTGCTGCATCTTAGACTGCTAGGTCAGCTGCCTGATTTTCTTTTACAAGGGACCTTTCGTGTTGTGTACCCGAATGTTAACAATGTCTACCATGTCAAACTGCCTGGCAATATCATCCCGCACTTGCCGCCGAACACAGAATTTGATCTCTCTGCTAGTACTGTCTGATACGTGTCCTGAGCCCAACAGGCTAGCACTAACACAGCACCCCTGGGTACCCACTCCGAGTTAAAAAACATGGTAGCCTTAGAGTGCGATCCCTTTTCTCCCATTAGCACTCTGAGAACCGCGGCCCATTTCACATACGGAGCTGACTTACTCCCACAGTTACATTGCAAAATGGTTATGATCCTTTTGTCCCTCAGCCTCACCTTCTTTCCTTTGTGCTCGTGCATAATGGCTACTGCCATCTGCATCCCAAACCAGCTCTTCTTTGCTAATCCTGTTGGCACACAATTTGTTTGAAACCTGGATTGTGGGTTCCAGAGGAGCCAACTTCACATTCTTGTGGTAGTTTTTCTATCGAAATCCCTGCCATCCATTCCTTTGGCTCTTTAAGTTGAACAGCCACCACCTTTTCTCCTGGCAAAGCCTATTTCGGAACCCTTTCATTGCTTACTTGGAGGAGATGCGGGGTCTGGGATGGAGGTTGGGTGCAGAAGGGAGCTTGGGATAAGGTATTGGGGGGCAGGAGGGGAGTTTGGGTGAAGGAGGCAGTTGTGACCTAGGGCAGTGGACTGGAGTGCAGGGGTTTGAGATGTGACCTAGGGTAGGAGGGGATTGTGATCTGGGGCAGGAGATTGGGGTGCCAGATCTGGCAGGAGGCATGGGTATAAGAAGGGGACAGAGGGTTTGGGTATGTTGAGTGGGTGGGGGGAGGGGAGAGGGTTGGGGCAGGAAAGGGCTGGGGTGCCAGAAGCAGGCTGTGGCCAAGAGACTTACCTGCAGCTGCCAAACTAGCCTGCCTGTCTGCAGAGTTTAAAACGTTTCCCAGCCAGCCAGACTGCCTGCTTGCCTAGACATGTGCTTCACTGAATAACTGAGCTGAGGAGAGGGGGCGTGTTTCTTCTTGGCTGCCTGTTATTCCAACAAGCAGCTCCCATTGGCTGGTTTCTGGCCAGAAACTGGCCAATGGGATTGTACTGGCGGTGGGGCGGCTCCTGAAACTTCCCCCCTCCCCTCCAGTTTTAAAACAAAAATGAAGCCCTGCAGCCGTATTTCTGCACGGTGCACGGGGCTATGGGGCAAGCAGGGGAGCCTGCCTGGGGCTCCCCGCTGCCTCCGTGGGCCAGATCCAGTGGTTTGATGGGCTGGATCTGGCCCTCGGGCTGTATTTTGCCCAGGCCTGCCATAGCAGTACCTTAAGCAAGGGGAAGGGGTGAGAGGGCAGGGGTGACCCTTTCTGGCCTCACACCAAAGCTTTTGTGCTTGATAATAGCCCAGTGGGCTGCCGACATACTTTTTACTTCAATTAGGTTTTAGTCCCACATCTTGCAGCAGTTGGGAGGTGAATGCCACAGGCTGATCCTAGTCTCCCCTCTTCTGTTTGGAGTTCCCAGAGGGCACGTAAGCAGTATACTCTCAGCAGGCTAGCTGATACTGGAGTGTTCTTCAAAAGCTTTTTCAGTATAACTGCTGCTTCTGAGGTTCCTTTCTGCCCATTGCAGTGTGGCGCCCTTATCCATTCACAGGGGTGGCCCATGAGTATAGGCCGACTTGGCCATCGCCTAGGGCACCGCCTTCAATGGGGCGCCCGGGGCACCTGATGATGAAGTCATGCCATTGACGGCCATGCAGGCGGGGGCACTGATTGCGTGTTCTGCCTGGGGTGCCAGCTGCCTCAGCCCCCCTCGGGCCGCCCCTGCCCATTCACATAGCCAGCTCGCTGTCTCCGTATACAGGGGAGAGGACTCCCTGCAAAAAGATTGTCATGAGCATTTCTCCATGGGTAGTCTGGAAATTGACACTGCCCTTTGTGGCTGATCTTCCTTTCGGTACCTATGGAAACTCCCATGTACTGGGTGAATCTATCTGACCAAGGAGAATCCATGAGACGCTGCTTTGTGTGGGCATGTAAAATAGCTGGACCGTCCCTGTGCTGGGGCAGTACAGGCTCTGCATATTGTACACCTCACTCCCATCCATGTAAAATCATCCTGTTCCGCTAGTCTGGAGCTAGTGTCCAGGACTGGAAAACACTTCCTTCTTAAAGGGATTTTTGAGCTCATTTCTGGCTAAGCTGCCACAGGCACCGTAGCTTTTGCCCTATTGTTTACACCTCTCTAGTCTATGGTCAATCTCCACCCATCTCCCGGCTTCTGCACTGGCCAGGCTGCAGAATTACATGTCCAGGACATTGGCTTTATCACATCTTGTTCTAACAATGCCCCCACTACATCCTGAATTACACCGATGGGTTCCTGAGGTCTGGGATGCTGCCCCTGGAGCAGTGGTTCTCCCTTTCAGGAGAATTCTGGTTGCCCATCTGACCACATTTCTCCCTTCTGACAAGCACCCTAACATAGCCATTACTGCCCTATTAGGTATTAACCTGTCATTTTTTCATACTAGCTACAGTGGTTTTACCATGGGGCATTCCCAGCCATCCCGTGAAACTGGTGGTAAGGATGGTTGTGGTCCAAGCATCCGGCAGCCCTATTGGAAGTTCAGCTGGTGAGCCTTCTCACCAGGTGGGCCCAGCTTTCGATCTCTTTACTTCTTCCTCTGATTCCTCCTTCCTTTCTTGAGCTGCCATGTTCTTTTAATGTTCTTGCTCTCCTTGTCCTCTCCCCCAGAACTGTTTGTCCCTGGGGCTGGATTCCACTCAAAAAAGCTTGGCTTCCATCTTCAAAACTAGTGTTTGGTTCAGCCAGGCTCAGGTCTGCTAAGAAACTTGTCAAATAACCGGGATCAGGATCAAATTGCAAAAAAGATTCCTTACATTCCTGAGGGCGCACAGCTAGCAACACTTCAATGTGTGATTTCTTTCCTTTTGTTAGTGTATTGCACACATCTTGCTCTGGAGGGTTCCACCACCGAAGAGGCAATCTTCCAGTTTGCTTGGACTCTCCTCTGAGAGGTGCTTCATGTTAAACACCTCCACTCGAGCTGACCTACAACGAGACAGCACTTTTACCAGCCATGCCACTAAAGTTGTGCCACCAATAACCCATAACTTGTGACCATAAATGTTCTGAAGAGTTCTGCAATATCTTATTCCCATTTCTAATAATTACAGGGCTATTTAATGGTGTTTGAGGAACCCATCCCTGGGATGATTGGACTCAAACATTAATAAGAGAGCCCAACTTCTGGATGGAAAGATTACATGTTTCAGTAATGATCGTTGCACCCTTGTTGCCTTGTCCTTCAACTTTCATGGGAGCCTGTGGCATGAGCCCCAATCCTCTGGATATATTTCTTAACTCAGACTCTGGACAGCTTGTTTCAGAAGTCTCAAAAGCAATAGGAGCTGTAAGAATAACTTGCAGTTACCTCCAATAGTTACACTGTGAATTTGGGGAAACCCTCCTGGGTCCTGCCTCCAAATATCATGCTGGCATCTGACAAATACACATACTGAAGAGTATCAATGGGTCCATTACAGAGTCCAGTGATTTAGCTCCTTTGATGAGATGGGCAGTTGTTGCTCATAAATACCACGCTGCATAAACATGTTTGTTATTCTAGGGTTGCTCTTAAGTATGGATTGCTGGCAGCACAGTTTATTCTTTGTATTTGTGTGGGTTTTTTTAAATCACATCAGCTGACAAGGCAGACATTATTCTGAATTTATCATCCTTAACGGCGTCCCTTTTACATTTTAATGTAGGAATGCAGATCACAACTTTGGGGATAATTTGAGTCCCAAGCTTCTTGGCTGGTTTTCACAGATAAAAACCTAATGATGCATTAACCCAGTCAGCTTCCATATAAAAGAACTATCCTTATATATCCTTGAAACATATGGTTAGCAACAAGATCAAACATGTTGACAAGGAAAAGGACAATATTATGGAGCCAATGTAGTCTCCCGATAGTTATGGTTAAAACTAGATTTTGGTGTCCTATATTGTCATTAAAATTAAAGGCAATTCGAGTTAAAGTAAATGTATGCATAGGACTAGAAGTCAAATAACGTGTTCTTTGTGATCTGGGTTATATTTCTGGTTCTACCATGGCAAATTACTTTTGGGATCAGAATCTACAATCTTTACTCATTCTTCATAGCAATTCCATGATGAAGGGGGCTGAAGTGGATATATTTATATGGACAGTCCTATACCGTGATTATACATTTATGCGACAAAGCACCCAGAGCATTGGCTAAGCGCCTAGAATTGTATTTTAGAAATCTGAAGAGACAAGTAATGCATAAAAATAAAGCCAATAACATTTTTTTCATGTTTTAGTTTTTAGACCAATTCTTAAATAACAGATCATTTCTAAGCCAATCACTGAATGTTCACAGCTTTAGAATTTACTGAACTTTTTTTTTCAAACATAGCTTGTTTTGTAGCTCTCATGGAGACTTAACTATGAAGCCAAGTCTGCAAATTGAATATGTTGTAACTTTCTGCATGTGAGATTGCATGAGAAATTTCATTTTGTATTCTATTATATATTAGAGTGGTAAATTTAAGGCCTCTAACTGTAAAAAGGCAGAATTAAAATTTAACTTTCAACCTTGAAGTTATATTTCCTGGGCTTTTTGCATGCTAGATTTTTCAGCTTTTATGTTACAATAACACTATTTTTGTCTGAATATCTATTAAGGCTATAAGATGGGGCATACTTATTGTACCCCTCAGGAAGATTTTTTTTTAAATCAGCTTCCTGGGAAGTCATTAATCTGAGCAAGTCCAAACATCTCACTTTTAGGCAAGAACTTTCATGGTTCAATTTCTTGAAGTAATTTGAAAATAGATGTATGTGTAGGGGGAGGGCTGAGATTTTCTAAAGCCTTCTAATATAATGGGAATTGGCCACCAGATCCTTTAAGCAGATCTGGAAAGCTCATGCTGTATCCTTTACTGAACTTCAGAAATGTAGAGGGGAATTACCAAAGCTCTTACATTGCTCTTAAAGTGAGTTTTCATGAGATCATTGGCTAGACTCCAGTCCCCATTCTCCAGGTGAAAAACTGGTTTAACTAACCAATTGCGGGTCCCCCTTCCAGAAGAGAAGAGTAGAGGGGGACAGAACTAGCTCTGTGACACCATTCCAGCCCCACTAGGGTAGCAAAAGTATCAGAGGGATGGCTGGGAGAAGGGGGTATGGGTGGAACACTGTTGTGCTGGTGATCCCCAGCTGGTGAAATTATCCTTTGAGGGCCATTATCAGCCAGCACATCTCTGGCCATGTCTACACTTGTGATAGCATGCGGAGTACAGGCACTGCAATTGTAGCTACATGCTGTTGTGAAAGGTTCCAGCAGTAGGGAGGCAACAGGACACTGCCCTGCTACAAATAGCTGTTCAGCCATAAAGAGGCACTGCTTGGGCATGCAGTGAGTCTGTGTAGGGTATATACCTTGGGGGTTCAAGTGCATACGGCTCTCTCATCTAAGCCATGCCTCACCATTACGACGCTACTTATACCCTTGCAAGCAGGGCATTCAGTATCATCGAATCCCAGAATCATAGAACCATAGGGCTGGAAGAGACCTCAGGAGGTCATCAAGTCCAACCCCCTGCTCAAAGCAGGACCAACCCCAACTAAATCATCCCAGCCAGGTCTTTGTCAAGCTGGGATTACTCTGTGTTCCACTGCAAGTGTTGACGTGCCTTAAGACCAGTGCTGAAGCCACTTTAAGTTACACTAGTTCCATTAGGCTACGTCTACACTGCGGAGCTATTTTGGAATACCAGAAGTATCTTGAAATAGCTATTCTCCGTCCATTGAAGCAGTCGGTTATTTTGAAATAGATTTTGAAATAATGGGCGGCTTATTCTGATATCCCGGTAACCCTCGTTCCACGAAGGTTAAGGGGAATTTCAGATAGTGAGTTATTTCAAAATTAAATTACGAAATAAGCTATTTCAAGCTATGGATGCTGTGTAAACACACCCTTAGACTCCACATCAGGGAGTAAGTGCATTGAAAACTCCTTTAAAATTGTAGTGCTCTCACTGTAAATTTCAGGGTGTTTCCTGGTCCTGCTTGTGGAATAGGGGGCTCTGTAGAGAAGCATGTGATGTGGGCCAGCAGCAGCCAGATTGCAGAAAACCCCAATGGTGGTTTGGGTTGTACCTATCTGTTTTTAGGGAGCAGCCTGCATTGCTGCTGTCTGTTTTGGAGTTCTTATATGTTATCTTTCCGAATTCTATAAAATATAGGAGTGTTACATTGCAACTTTCTGGCAAGGAAATTTGTGTGAGTATCTCGCTTCTTGGTGTATCTGCTGTGAACATCACAGGGGGAACAGAAAACAAGTACAATCACTTTTGTCCAGGCACTTCATGTCTCGCACCTGAGTTGTGAGGCTCACACATTTTAACCTGGGAGGGAAGTAGGGAGGGAGGGAAGGACTGTTGTTCTCTGATGCTTGTTTTGTACCTGGATGAACTGTATGCATCTGCCGTTAGTATTTGATATCTTGCTGCTCTATGTGCCCACTTCTGCTGATGTGACTTGGAAATCCTCCTCACATTTAATTGATTCCTTCCATTTTACTCTCCAGACCATCTATTACTTTTTCAGAACTCATGACTTCTCTTAGATCCATTCCTTCTCTCTTGGTTCAGATGTATCCTCCCAGGGAAAATTGATTTCTGATATTTCAAAACAGATTTTTGACTTCTTCATCAGATCTTAGTGGCTTGGTGACTCAGAACTTTTTTTGAAACAACTAGAGGGCAGAGCCCCCTGCTCTCTATGCTCACCAATCTCCCTGTCTCTGGGGGGGGTAGGCAGCCCTGGCTGTCCCCCCAGCCACAGGGGAGGGCTGGGCCGAGGCAGCCCTGGCTTCTTCCTTCCCCCTGGCTGCCGGGCAAAAGCCAGGACAGCTCCAGCTCTCCTCCTATCCCGGCCGTTGGGCAGGGCTCAGGCTGGGTCAGCTTCGACTACTTGATTAGTGGATAAGGGGGAGCTGGGGCGCTCGCTATCCTTGCTGTGCCTCAGCCTTTTAAATGTAGTAAGAGCCTCCCACGGTGCTTCAACCTTTGACACGTAGCAAGAGCCCTGCAGGGCTCTTGCTACATTTCAGAGGCAGAAGTGCAGCAGTTGGAACTTGGGATTACTTCAGTGCCTGCTCACACCATTTCCCCACTGTATCTCTGCTTCCCCTGCCCCTAGTGGAGACAGTGTTGGGGGAGAGACTGGCTTTTAAGCCATCTACTCCTCCCCCCAGCACTGGCTCCTGCTCCCCTCCTTGCTGCCTCTCTCTGATAGAGGCAGAAAGGTTGGGGGGGAAGCGACTAGTCAAGTCACTACTTGACTATCCAATAAGCTTTGGTGGTGATGGGGGACTTCAACTATCCAGGCATCTGTTGGGAAACTAACACAGCAGGGCACAGACTATCCAAAAAGTTCTTAGACTGCATTGGAGACAACTTTTTATTTCAGAAGGTTGAAAAAGCTACTAGGGGGAAGCTGTTCTAGATTTGATCTTAACAAATAGAGAGGAGCTGGTTGAGAATTTGAAAGTGGAAGGCAGCTTGGGTGAAAGTGATCATGAAATCATAGAGTTCACGATTCTAAGGAATGGTAGAAGGGAGAACAGCTAAATAGAGACAATGGATTTCAGGAAAGCAGATTTTGGTAAAGCTCAGAGAGCTGGTAGGTAAGGTCCTATGGGAAGCAAGACGAAAGGGAAAAACAACTGAAGAGAGTTGGCAGTTTTTCAAAGGAACATTATTAAGGGCCTAAGAGCAAGCTATTCTGCTGCGTAGGAAAGATAGAAAGTATAGGAAAAGACCACCTTGGCTTAACCAGGAGATCTTGCATGATCTAAAAATCAAAAAGGAGTCATATTAAAAGTGGAAACTAGGTCAGATTACAAAGGATTAATATAAGCAAACAATACAGGTATGCAGGGGCAAGATTAGAAAGGCAAAGGCACAAAACAAGTTCAAACTAGCTACAGACATAAAGGGTAACAAGAAGACTGTCTATAAATATATTAGAACAAGAGGAAGACCAAGGACAGGGTAGGCCTATTGCTCAGTGAGGAGGGAGAAACAGTAACTGGACATTTGGAAATGGCAGAGGTGCTTAATGACTTCTTTGCTTTGGTCTTCACCAAGAAGTTTGATGATGAAGGAATGCCTAACATAGTGAATACTAGTGGTAACGTGGTAGGTTTAGAAGATAAAATAAAAAAGAACAAGTTAAAAATCACTCAGAAAAGTTAGATGTCTGCAAGTCACCAGGGCCTGATGAAATGAATCCTAGAATAATCGAGGAGCTGATAGAGGAGGTATTTGAGCCTTTAGCTATCATCTTTGAAAAATCATGTAAGACAGGATAGATTCCAGAAGACTGGAAAAGGGCAAATATAGTGCCCATCTATAAAAAGGGAAATAAGAACAACCCAGGAAACTACAGACCAGTCAGGCTATGTATACTCTGCAGTTCTTTTTCTGAAAAATGTATGCAAATTGTGGTTCTCAATTTGCATACCTTTTTCCGATTCTTTTTTTGGAAGAGGCTTTTCCAACATTTGGCCTGTCTAAACATGGCTAAATGTGGGAAAAACCTCCTAGTTTGGAAGAGCCATTATTCCTCATAAAATGAGGAACACAGGGCTTCCGAAAGAATGCACCCCCTTTTTCGGAAACTGATCCAAAAAAGCGGACACGTTCCCTGGATGCTGCAGAGTTTTCCGTGATACCTCTGGTATTCGGGAAAAACACTGTAGTGTAGGAGTAGCCTCGGTTTAACTTCTGTGCCAGGAAAGATAATGGAGCAAGTAGTTAAGGAATTCATCTGCAAACACCTGGAAGATAATAGAGGGATAGTAACAACAAGCATGGATTTGTAAAGAACAAATCATGTCAAACCAATCTGATAGCTTTCTTTGATAGGACAACGAGTCTTGTGGATAAGGCAGAAGTGGTGGACGTGGTATACCTAGACTTTAGTAAGGTATTTGATACAATCTCGCATGACCTTCTTATCGATAAACTAGGGAAATATAACTTAGATGGAGCTACTATAAGGTGAGTGCATAACTGGCTGCATAACTGTTCTCAGAGAGTAGTTATTAATGGCTCACAATCCTGCTGGAAGGGCACAACAAGTGGGGTTCCACAGGGGTCTGTTTTGGGACCGGTTCTGTTCAATATCTTCATAGAGAGTATGGTTATGAAGTTTGCAGATGATACCAAGCTGGGAGGGGTTGCAACTGCTTTGAAGGATAGGGTCATAATTCAAAATGATCTGGACAACTGGAGAAATGGTCTGAGGTAAATAGGATGAAGTTTAATAAGGACAAATGCAAAGTGCTCCACTTAGGAAGAAACAATCCATTTCACACATACAGAATGGGAAGCGACTGTCTAGGAAGAATACTGCAGAAACGGATCTAGGGGTCGTAGTGGACCACAAGCTAAATATGAGTCAACAGTGTGACACTTTTGCAAAAAAAGCAAACATGATTCTGGGATGCATTAACAGGCGTGTTGTGAGCAAGACATGAGAAGTCATTCTTCTGCTCTACTGTGCGCTGATCAGGCCTCAGTTGGAGTATTGTGTCCAGTTCTGGGCACCACATTTCAAGAAAGATGTGGAGAAATTGGAGAAGGTCCAGAGAAGAGCAACAAGAATGATTAAAAGTCTAGAGAACATGAGCTATGAAGGAAGACTGAAAGAATTGGGCTCATTTAATTTGGAAAGGAGAAGACTGAGAGGGGACATGATAGCAGTTTTCAGGTATCTAAAAGGGTGTCACAAGAAGGAGAGAGAAAAATTGTTCTCCTTGGCCACTGAGGATAGGACAAGAAGCAATGGGTTTAAACTGCAGCAAGGGAGTTTTAGGCTGGACATTAGAAAAAACTTCCTGCCTGTCAGGGTGGTAAAGCACTGGAATAAATTGCCTAGGTAGGTTGTGGAATCTCCATCTCTGGAGATATTTAAGAGCAGGTTAGACAGACATCTATCAGGGATGGTCTAGACAGTGCTTGACTCTGCTGTGAGGACAGGGGCCTGGACTCGATGACCTCTCGAGGTCCCTTCCAGTTCTAGTGTTCTATGATTCTTTGCGTATCGGATAGTTGACTAGTTGCTTACATCCCTATCCCTAGCTTCCCCCACTTACAGCACCTCCTATCCCCACATACACCCTATCCCCTTCCTCCCTCCCTACACACATCCTGCTCCCTCCCACAAATTCATCAAGCTGCACGCTCCTGCCCACCATTAGCACCACCGGGCTGGGCAGCACAGTGCCAGCCACTGCAGCAGGAGCCACTGCTGGCCCCTAGCCCAGCCTTTCCGCACGGGCATGTTGGGGCAGCTTTGCTTCATGGTGAGCCCAGGGAGCCTGGAGCACAGAGCAGCTGCTCCAGAGAGGGAAGTGGCTGGGGTGCAAGACCTGCCCAGCTTGCAGCGGGCCTGGGAGAGTGTGCCTGAGCCCGGGATGCACAGAGCCAAGCTGTGTGGCAGGCGTGTAGGTTGGGTAGGCTGGGGGCGGGGCCCAGAGGCAGCTGAACGCTGGTCCAGGGGGCAGGCGGAAATGGAGCCACCGCCTCCCATTTCACAGAACTGTCAGATGGTGAGGACTCCTGGGGGCACAGAGTGACATGATGACATCACTCTGTCATCCCGCAGGGGAAGTTTTCTTATATAGAGAGAGAAACTGGAGAAACTGGGTGACCGGACAGGTCAGAAAAATGGAAATGGGGTATGAGCCCTTCATCACAAGATGAACCCCAAAAGTTAGAGGTGGGAAGGTTCCTTGATCATCTTTTTAAGGCAAAATTTTTGAGATACAGTCCCCCACACAGCAGGAAATATCTGTCTCTGTTTCCAGCCTGTACTCATCAAGCTGGACAAGAATGTATTAGAGCTTCCAAGGAGGGAACCTAAAGAGGCTGAAGAAAGTTTCCCACCTAGGTGGTGCTTGGATGGTATGGAAGGGGAGAGATTCTTCAGAGCAAGTGAGAGCCTCCCAAAGCCAGCCCAACAACTTAGCAGCAAGGGGTAATGCCAGGGCCAGCACCTTCAGGCACCATCTGCATGAATATTTGCAAACAACTAAGCTCAAAACAGACTTCCATAGAGAGGGTAAGAGGGGCGGTTTCTGCTTGTGACGGGGCACCTTTGCCCCGCACCAACGGGCGACCCCCAGAAGCCCTGTGGGCCCGCCGCACCGGCGCGACCCGGCCCTGCCCGGGCTGTTCGGGCGCCGTCCGGCGGCGCCCATGATGGCGTCACGGCGGCGCCGGACCGGGGCGGCGAGGCTTGGGCCCGGCCGAGAGCGGCGGCCGGGTAGAGAGGCGGGGGCCCGCGCACAGCGGAGGCGGGCCTCGGAGAGGGCGTCCTCGCCCAGCCCCCACACCTGGCCCGCGGATTGGAGCTGCGGGTGGGGGAGTAGGCGGGCGCCGCCATATTTGAAAAGGCGCCGGCGGCGAGAGAGCAGGGGGGGGGAGGACAGGCAGCAGCACGCCCAAGCGGGGGCTGGAGTTCAGGAGGCCTCCAGACAGCGGGCGGAGAAGCGCCGACGACCCTCCCCCACCTGGTAAGCCCGTGAGAACGCATGCCCGTGGAGTGCGGGGCGTGGCAGGAGCCTAGGACAGGGGGAAGGAAGCAGCCCAGGGCGGAACCCCGGAGTGGTTGGCAGGCTGACGAGTTACGGTGAAACACCCCGTCAGCCGGACCGGATCCCCCTAGATCCGAGTCCTTAGGGCCCTGGGCTGGGACCCGTGAGAGTGGGCAGGCCCGGGTCCCCCTTCCCTCCCCCCGTGAGGGGACGAGATTGGTACAAGGAGGGGCGGTGACTCCCAGCTACGCCACGTCGGCCGAGGGCACGCGTGGGGTGACGCGTCGGGGGCGTCACACTGCTCATAAAGCTATTTCTCGAATGCTTCCAGCTCCATGTCAGATTCCATTTGTTCTTAGGATAATAAATAAGATACTTTCATTTCACTAACTCCAGGACTGAGGCTTATTTGTGCTACTCCCTTATTTAGATACCCGACTGCCACTTCCCACAGTGATGCTATATAATAATTATCACATGCAATAGTGTATCTCAACTTTCCAATTCCTGGGGCAGAGACTAAAACCTTTGGATTCTCAGTCTAAAAGAGGAAAGGAGTGAGTACTAGACAGTGGCAAAGGTATCAGATAAAGAATCACCAAGTATATATGTGTATATGGTTAGCTGGTCCCAGCGGTCAGCTGGCCATCACAGCCTCCCTAAAAGCCATGGCATGGGACTTTGAAAACTTCTCCATGATGCAATAGATTGGACTCAGGAGGACAAAATTATCAGAGGCAATGTGATTTCCTCCTCATCCATTTCATTTTTCTCATGTCATCAGCATGCCAAAGTGTCCTATGGGTACAATAGATTAGAGGAAGTTTAAAAGCCACTATATCAGAGGGTAAGGACAACAACAACAAAATCATAACCTCTCATCTGCTCATTGCAATAAGGTCACTCAGATTAATAGTACTCTGTTTAAAAACTTCTGAAACTAACTCATGCTAATCAATCTGCTTCAGGATGTAAACCAACCATGCTCTCTACTAGGGATTTTATAACAAGGGCAAGGCGGAAAAAGGAAGTGGTAGTATTGGCACATGCTCTGCTCTCCTGGGATGCCAAAATGAGAGAAGTACTGCTCACAGCAGTGTGAACATTTTAACAGCACTATGATCCCTCAGGGTATGTCTACACAGCAAAGTTATTTCGAAATAACAGCCCTTATTTCAAAATAACTTTCCTAGCATCTACACAGCCAAACCGCTATTTCAAAATTCATTCGAAATAGTGGAGCGCTTATTTCGAATTTGGTAAACCTCATTCTACGAGGAATAACGCCAAATTCGAAATAGCTATTTCGAAATAAGTGCTGTGTAGACACTTATTTCGAAATAGGGGGCCTCCAGCCTTCCCAGGGTGCCCTGGTGGCCACTCCATCCTCAACCAAGAACACTTCTCTCACTCCCACCCTCCCTGGAACCCTTAAAGGGGTAGACTCTGGCCACAGTGCCTGTGCCAGCTCCAAGCCTGCCAGCCCAGAGCCAGCCCTGACCCAGTGGCCCCAAAACATGAGCCAGCAAGCCATGGGCAGCCAGCCCTCCACCACTCCCCAGGAGCAGTCTGCCAGCTCCCAGGAGCCTGACAGGTCCAGGAGAAGGCGGGCGCCTTCCTGGTCCAGGGTGGAGATCATGGACCTTATTAAGGTTTGGGGGGGGGAATCCCCCCAATGTCCATGATCTCTGCACTAGACGGAGGAATGCGGCTGTCTATGGCCAGCCTGGCCACCAAAGGCCACATGTGAACCCAGGAGCAGGTTTGCATGACAATCAAGTTGGTCCGGCGAGACCTCCAACCCTGAGCCCTGAGCTTCCCTTCCCCCTTCTTCCCCTTGTTTCCCCCTTCTAGCTCCCTCTTCCCAGGTTTCCCCCTCCCCTTTCCCACCCTCTCTTCTCCCCTCTCCCACCTCCTTTCCCCAGTCTCACCAGAGTATCATTCCCTCCCCCCCAGTTTTGTTAAATAAAGAGAGTTTTTGTTCATGAAAATACATGTATTTTATTTGACATCAGAAAGGGGGGTTAGGAAGGGGTAAGTGGAAGGATGTGAGGGCGGAATGAGGCACAAGTCCCCAGTGGGGCAGACCAGGGAGGCTTTTAGTGCTCCTCAGGATGGAAGCTCTCCCGCAGGGCCTCCTGGATACTGACAGCCATCCCGATGGACCTCCCGGATGGCAGCCTGCAGAAAGTGCAGTGAGGCTCGCAGCAACGCATCCACGAGAAGCACCAGAGTGCCCAGGGCAGCTCTGGCTCCATGTTGCAGAGTGCTGTGGTGTCCTGAGTGAGGGCAACCAGAGCATGCAGAGACAAAATGCTTTGCTGTCCCTCATAGAGGTAGGCAAGCAAGCAGGGAAACCTGAGAACTGGCTGTCCAGGAGGGTGTCCCTTTAAGCACAGGCCTCAGATAGCCTCAGGCAGCAGCCTCACAAAGTAACTCCTGACCTGATGCCCTGCCGGACCTGGTTCCGGCCAGCCTTAAATGCGATTCAGAGTCCACTCAGTGTGGACGTGCTATTTCGAAATAGCAAAAAGCTATTTCCAAATGCATTTTGTGTGTAGACGTGTTATTTCAAAATAAGCTATTTCGAAATAACTATTTCAAAATAAGATATTTCGAAATAATGCTGTAGTGTAGACATACCCTTACTCTAATACATGATTTAATTAGCAGTGAAATGATTAACAAGGCTAATATTTCTGAGAGGTTTTCAGTGACTTAAGGGATATGAGGCCACAAACTTCCATAGAAACCTACTAGCTGTGCCTTTGCAAAGTTCCTAAATTGTCATAATTAGACTTTGAAGTCAATACCCTTAAAAACAGAGGCAGTTTATGCCCCCTCTTAGATCTAATGTTTCAGGCTGTCTGCAGAATCAATTTGACATTGCTTCATCGTCTGCTGTGCCACTTGGTTCATATTTGGAAGGTCATCTCTACAAGAGGTTAATCTGTGCTTTTTAGGGTACATCTGCACTGCAATGTTATTTTGAAATAACTAGTGCAATTCCGAAATAACTTAGTCCGTGTCTACACAGCTGGCACTTATTTCAAAATAATGTTGAAATACTGTCAAGCTGGAGGACTTCTCACTCCAACTCCTCACTGTAGGAGGAGTAAGGGAAGTCAGAGGAAGAGTGTTCTATTTTGAGATAAGTGCTGTGTAGACTCTCCCTATTTCAAAATACGCTATTTGGAAATAAGATACGCAATTGACGTAGCTCAATTTGTGTAGCTTATTTTGAATTAAGCCCTGCAGTATAGACGCACCCTTAAACAAAAGCTTAAATCCTGAAGCATAAGGTGCAGCGAACAGAGAAAAGAGTCACCCTAACCAGTCATGGATACCTGGCCCATTTGATTCCTGAGGCCTTTCCCCTAGGAGCTGGGACTGGAGAGAGTATGAAGAGTATTATCACAAACATTTGAGTTTTAGTAAAATTCACCATGACATGGTGCTCTGGGGGCA
This sequence comes from Rafetus swinhoei, assembly GCA_019425775.1. Lineage (NCBI taxonomy): Eukaryota > Metazoa > Chordata > Testudines > Trionychidae > Rafetus > Rafetus swinhoei. Next base: position 217,138,376 of record CM033437.1, read on the forward strand.
ACCTCCCCCTAGAAGGAGGATTGTGCTGCTAAGGGATCTGGGAAATAAGAGTTACCTAGGAATAAAGAGCTCTGATTTCCTGGGGCTTTAGATAGTACTACAGTTTCTCTCTGGGATTATTTGTATTCTTCAGGGATTAGCTGCCAGAAGGCTAAAAGCATGTGCTGCAGTCTCTGAAATTCTTACTTTGCTGTTTTCTTTTAGCTATCAGAAGCAGTATGTTCAAATGGCTGACAGCATCACAACAGGAAATACTTGCCAAACAATCACTCCTTTTGCCTCTGCTGTCCAGTAACATCAGGTGATGGGGGAATTAAAAAATAACCAGTTGGCTAAAGCAGCAGATAAGACTGTGTAGCCATCTGCTATAAAGGAAATGGTGTTCAAGTGTTACTGTCAGCAATGGAAAGTTTTGTAACCAAATCACAAATCCGGTGGAGATGCAGCGAACGATGGAGACCAGGAGGGCTGGCATGGAGTGGGAGAATGTGAATGCTTTGTAATAAATGTGGACTAGAATAATAGCAGACAGGATAAATGCAGTTTGCCGTGTGACATTGTATCTGGCTTGGGTTTACTACTGCATTAAAATACCTCAGTGAAAGGATATTAGTGGCTGGGAGATTCTGTATGGTTTGGGGGGAATTAAAGGTATGTCTAAATGACAACCCTTGAGGACTGAGAAATTAAGCAAAAGAACCTGGAAAAGTTAAAAATGGGCAGGGAATAAAAACCAGACGCAACCTGGAAAGTTTTCTAGAATTAGGAAAAATAATATGGCATGCAGATATCCCATAGAGAGGGAGATACTGGGAAAGGACTGGTGTTGTAGATGACTTGAAGTTCACAGTGGACCATAAATTAGATAGAAGTTTGCAAAGCAATAGGGTGGCAAAAGCACATGCTGTGAGGTGAAGCATGGCAGTGAAAATTCTTCCCTCTATATTGCACCGATAGTAATAGGACTTCATTTAGAGCACTGCATTCAGTTTTCTGAACTTTTTTCAATCTTTTTTCATGTGTGGCCCCCTAAGCACGTTGAATAGAGATATGGACTCATTTGGAAATCTTAGACATAGCGTACAGACCCCACCCCTCAAGCGTTTGCAGACATAGACTGAAAACCACTGCTCTAGCAGAGATTGCCAGTTTCAAAGAAGGATGGTCCCCTGATGAAAGCACAGGTCAGGTGGTCTGTTCCTGCAGTTAACACTGGGGGAGATCCTAGGCTTAAACTCAACCAGGTTAGCATTTACAATAGATAATGAATCTTGTCCATGCTAGACTTTTATAATGAGCTCATTAGCAGACGTTCGCTATCCCACCTCTGAAAGCTGTCTGAGGCAAAGCCCTTTTCATTCTCAGAGATGATCAGTTCAGCACAAATATTAAGGCACAAGTTGTATCTCGCCAGCACCTCTCCAGAAGAGGCCACCAAAGCAGAAGGTAGTTATAATGCACAAAGGAGAGAGGGTTCACCTCTTGAAATGAGATTTATGGGGCCTTCTTCTGCGGCAGACCCCACATTGGGGAAAGCAGCAGTGGCTAAACTTTGAATAAGGCCAAATGCTGCAAACAGTGCTATTTTCTGTTAGGTTTGGTCCTACTTTGGGCAGGGGGCTGGACTTGATGACCTTCTGAGGTCTCTTCCAGCTCTAGGATTCTATGATTCTAAGAAATAAATGAAACACAATTAAAAGGTAGAAAGTGTTTGTATAAAAATGCTGAGTTGTTTGCTTCCATGTTCCCCTAAATCTTCATTCACTCCCAAAACAGTCTGCTTGCAATCAACAATTCAGATCCATGTACTTCAAATATTATTTTTCTTTAAGAATGTGATAGGGAGCTTCAGTCCCCTCTGGAGAGAAACTTACCGCTAGAGCTTATGGCCATCATGGGTATTTTTTTCTGGTATTTGAGTCTTAAGCATCAAAGCAATTCAAACCCACAGATAAATATAAACTAGAAGCACAAACTAACCTTGATGAGCTTAAATGATATTTTCAGGAGCATTCTTTGATAGAATTACACATCAGAAGCAAACCTTTCCACCAGCTGCTACAAGAACTGAGCTGTGATAGAGGCGGAAATGACTGCCAAAGGCCCTGCCAATAAAATATGCAAGGGGAACATGAAGAGATATTAAAATAAAGCATAAATAAGATACCCAATGGAGAGAAAAATCACAAACAGCATGCAAAGCACATCTCAATCTGACCTTTTGCAGCTCGGCTACCATGTAGGTAAGTAGTTGTATGTAGCTGGTATCATAATATTGGCCTGGTTTGTCAGTTTGCAGAAAGTTCAGAAAACAAATCTATATGTCAGCTTCTGTCAAAAACATAGGAGCTGCCATGTGAGATCAAGCCATAGAGCCATCAAGTGCAACCCCCTGCCTTTAAGCACCAAGCAATTCCTGGTGCTTCAGAGGAAGTTTATTCCTTCACCCCCACCTCCTTGGTGACCCATGCCAAAGATGCAATGACATCAGCAAGGGACAAATATTCCTTCCTATCCCCTGTGGTGATCAGTATATACCCTGAAACATGAGATTTGATTACCAGTGCCTTAGCTTTCATAGCTGCAGATAGTACTATTGGCCAGAGCACTCTCTGATCCTTGAAATCTAGCTGCAATATTTCACTCATGCAGATTTGCTGCAGTGATTTCTATAGGCAGGTTGATTATATAGCACGGGTAACACTAACTTTGGTGCAGAAGATACATGTAAGGCCTTTGCACCTCCTGAACACCATTTGAGTCCATAAAGGGGGGGGTTAAGTGGGACTTAAGAGGAACACCTTATGCTTGTCATCAATTCTATAGTGAATTTCACATTATGTGAAGAAATAACTACACGGCTACCTTTCTGAGTCCTTTCATTGTAACCTTTGCATGAAAAGCTTCATCCATACATACAGCAGCACCTTGGCCAACTGAGCCCTAATCTTAATCAGGGTCTCTATGTGCTACTGTAATATCCTGCTTAAAGTTGAATACTGTGATATCATAATTCCCCTTAAGTTTTCCCATTGGTACACTAACTGAGCCTAATTTGGAGTCTTTCATCATACTGCAATATGTATGTGTACCATTTCCTTCTACTGGATAGATTCAACTGCCTGTCAAAAGCTATCTATGACTAATTCTTAACAGAGATATTTAGTTAGTTCCCTCTGAGTTAAGAGCAGAAAAATTCAAGTTCTGATGCCACCTGTGCAGTGAAAAGCCAAATGGCACTGTATGCAGCCCAGTGATGTATGTGAAGCCCCAAGTGACCATAGGGCATGTCGACACTAGGAAATTATTTTGAAATAACTAAATTCGAAATAACTCCTGAAATGACTATTTCAAATAAGCTTATTCCATGAAGAAAGCAGGAGTGCAGATTTCAAAATAATCAGCCCAATTATTTAGAAATAATGGGCTTGGCTATGTGGACGCTCCACTTATTATTTTGAAATGAGAGAGGTTATTTTGAAATAACTCCCTACTATAAACCAGGGCATAAATATGTGACAACATGCAAGTATCTCCATGCCACTAGCCATCCTTGCTGCCCTTCTCTGCATCTTTTTAATTTCTGCAGTAGTTTTATTGATGCCAAATGACCACAACTAGCCCTAGTAATACAAATGAGAGCATTATGTAGCATTAAAGCATTGTCACGTTCCATTTTTTTTTCTTCACAGATATACAGTTCACAACTGATTTTCATTGATTGATTGTACCTGATAGATGTCTTTACTGAACTGATCACATTGACTCCTCAACAGGGCTATTTTCATTTAAAAAAACCCTGAAACCAGTTTGCACACAGTCCATAGGCTCACATATGTTCATAAGAACTATTATTTAAATAAAGTCAGAGTACAAACAAATTAATTAAAAAAACCCTCAGGATCCTCTCACAAGTAGAAGAGAAGGACTAAGCTTGTCAAGACTATTTTTCACAGCTGTGGCAAGAGGTCAAGGTCTTTGCCCCTGAAATAGATGACACATTCTGGTAGCTAAACCAGATGGCTTTAAGTTCCTCCAGCACAAGAAGATAAAAAACGGACAGTCTAAGGCAAGAGAGGGTCTACGGCATGAGACATGAAGTCCTGCTGAGTGAAGGGGGTGGGGGAACATTAATAGGAAAGTCAGTCTAATGTTTATACTTTATGCTTGTAAGTTAAGAATTTATTATTAATCGTATTTATTGTGGCAGTACCTGAGAATGGAGCCTCATAGACACAGTAGTATATTGTCCCAGCCCTGAAGAATTCACAGTCTAAATAGACTAGATAGGCACAGAGTAGGGATGGAGTAGAATGCATAAGCAAAATAAACAGGATGTTGGAAGAAAACATCATGCTAGTTCTCCATTTTGTTTATTGGGTAGTGTTACTTAGGAACGGATAAGTTAAAGAGAAGAAAAGGGAAGTGTGGGGGACCTGCAGGAGAGAAGGGTGGCAGGTTGGGAAAAAAGGAAATCACCAGGAAAAGGATAAGGAGCTGAGGTTTTGACTTAGAGTTCATGTGCTGAGCTGAGAGTAAGACAGGGATTCTACCCATGCACAACAATGAACAGGCCCGCTAACTCTATTATCCAGTCAACTAAGGTTTAGGAAGATTGGTACAGATAGGGCTGGATTTAGGGACAGATGACTGAGGTGACAGCCTGGAGTGGTGGGCTTGGTGTACTGTTTTTGTTGTTAGCGACAAAAGGGGAAATAGAATGTTTAACTTAAAATATTTCAGGTATCCTGTATGTGGATTCTTTTTTCACTAACCTTTTAGAATGTTCTGGACTTTTGTAGAATTTTGTGGAACCTTCCAGGCTTTTTTTTGAGAATTACTTTTTTCCTCGAACCACCTAGATATGGTCAGCTATACTCTCTCAGGTATCTAACAAGCAGGATGTTGCCAGTCGATGTGTGAAATATAATGGAAGTGAGAGCCCGATGGTATAATTATGAAAGTGTACTTGTGTTTTAAGACTTGGATGGCATAAATAGTGACTGATAAAGGATATATTTAATGATGTGGTGAAGTCTAGGACTTTAACAGGGTTAAAAAAAAACCCTAGATAAATTCATGGAGGTTAGGTCTATCAATGGCTATTAGCCATGATGGGTAGGAATGGTGTCCCTAGCCTCTGTTTGTTTGGAAATGGATGTCAGGAGAGGAAGCAGTTGATGATTTCCTGTTCTGCTCACTCCCTCTGGGGTACTGGCATTGGCCACTGTCAGATGACAGGATAATGGGATAGAGGGACCTTTGGTCTGACCCAGTATGGCCATTCTTATGTTCTTATGAGGTGCCAGAGATATCTCTTGAATCCCTACCTGTGTAATTATATAAAAAATACTACTACTTCTTTGCCATGCTTAACATTTAATGTTTGATGATTTTAAGACTGTGGAAGATAGACTTTTGCTCTCCCTGATACAGTCTGTCCCCCCACCCCCACTCCAAAAAATAAAATATGATGTCAAAGAAGCCTTTAGAAGCTCACTAGAGAAAGTGAAAAGCTTAATTGCAATCTAGTTTGCTGGAATGGACAAATGTAATGGGATAATATCTGGAACAGAACAACATAGCCTGGGCTTTAGAAAGTAGTGATCATCCCAGTGCAGAAAAAGCTGAGGAGTGAAGTGTAAATGATGGAAGTCCTGTTACTAAGAAATTAGCCGATTTACCTGAAGATATAACTGGAGATATTTAAAAGCAGGTGGGATAGATTTTTGCAGGCCCACCACATGAACCTCCACATGAACATCCTCTCATGAGTCTGAGGGTTGTATTTTTAGTGGTCTACCTTTCAAAAGAAACAAGCATAGGAACGTTCTCTTCCTGAATAGAGCTAATAGATCAAAGAGTACCTTGTACCCTATGTCAGGCAGTGCCGATTGGTCGCAGTTTGGAGGAAATAGATGAAGTGGGTTACTAGTTTACAATTGGCTGTTTGCAAACAAAAGAAATGACTAGCAATGAGCTTACAGAACTTCTGCACTGATTATTCCATCCCAGAGCTCCAATCAGCTTGAAACACTGTTATGGAGACACAAGCTACATTATCCTAAACTGGCAACTAATGTCACCAAGATAAAATAGTTAGTCATGCATATAGTAGTGACAAGCCATAATTGCTCTGCAACAAAGACTGGACTATTTTGGAATATTGTTTTTCACTTACGACATTACAGCAAGATCCCCAAAGGTAATTTCTATAAAACCTTTATTACTTTATAAATGTTTAGTATGTTATAATAACATCATTTTACCAATCACTGTTTCCACTCAAATTTTTCATTACCCTCTCTTATGCACACTCATTGCATGACTATTTTGAACTGCTTTATATTTAAAAAAAAATGCGGTCCACATGTACAAAAAAGCACACCCCTCCCCAGAAATTCCTGCGTGCGGGCCTGATCTGTCACGTCCCTTCCAGTTCCTAGTCTATGATTCTGTGATTCCATGATTCTAAGATAAGGAATGGAAATGTGAGAAAAGCAATGGAGACTCTTCCAGTTTTCTTAATTGCATACAGGGAAATGATGATAAAGAAGAATATGTGTCACAGGAAAAGGAGGTTATTGACATAGAGACATCTAGTTTACATCAAAGGAGAGAAATGATAAAGAAGAATCAATCATTGCATGATGACAGAAACAGCAATGAGAAAAAGTGCACAACACAAATCAGTACTTCAGATCCTACTTTGTGGCCAGCGATCTTAAATTCTACTGATATTGATCATATAATTTTGAATTGCTGGGCAAAATTGAGGACATGATATTTCCAGTAAAGGAGCAGAAGAGACACTTCTCAAGGCCACACTGCGAAAGAGTGCTCGAGAATGGTGAGAAATTGAATTGGCTTTGGCTAGTTTGCCTGAAATCAACTGACAAAGTGTTTTTGTTGCATAATATTTGACAAGAATGCCAAAGCATTGTTTGCACTTTTCGGTACATTTACTGGCATAACTTAGCTGATGCTCATGAAATATCCCCTGGTCATTTTACAACCTATTCCAAATGGATGGAAGTTGAGTCTAGGCTGAAGCTGAATAGATGTGTTGTTAATGTAGAAACCCAGCATTGGAGGAACATGTACGAGCATCTGTTCTCAATTACCCTCTTCCTTGCAAAGAATGTTTCCAGGGCTTGCTGGATAATTTGTTCACTGAATGTAATAGTAATGTCCTTGGTTTGGAATGTCATGCATGAGAACCTGTGTCAAGTAGTTCATAAAGAAGCTATGGAACATTAAAGCAGCAAACCAATTCAAAACAAATTGATTGGCCATATGGCAAGGAAGGTGCTTGATAACAAATTGACGCAGGTCAGCAAAGAAAAATAGTAGGCCATCATGATGGACCGGACTCCTGACATTAATTACAGTGAAAAGATGTCATTGACAATAAGGATTCATAGAGGTAGCAGTATTAGTCTGCTTCAGCAAAAATAAGGAGTCCGGTGGCACCTTAAAGACTAATAAATTTGTTAGCCTTTAAGGTGCCACTAGACTCCTTTTTTGTATTTACAGTAAGGTTTGTTGACAACAAGGATTGTTGCACTTGGGGAGTGCCCCAAGGATCGGTTCTAGCGCCGATTTTGTTCAACATCTTTATTAATAACCTGGATGAGGGGTTGGATTGCACCCTCAGCATGTTCACAGATGACACTAAGCTAGGGGGAGAGGTAGATATGCTGGAGGGTAGGGTTGGGGTCCAAAGTGACCTAGACAAATTGGAGGGTTGGGCCAAAAGAAATCTGATGAGGTTCAATAAGGACAAGGGCAGAGTCCTGCACTTGGGACGGAAGAATCCCAATCACTACTACAGGCTGGGGACTGACTGGCTAAGCAGCAGTTCTGCAGAAAAGGACCTAGGGATTACAGTGGAGGAGAAACTGGCTATGAGTCAACAGTGTGGCCTTGTAGCCAAGAAGGCTAATGGCATATTAGGTTGCATTAAGAGGAGCATTGACAGCAGATCCAGAGATGTGATTATTCCCCTTTATTCGGCTCTGGTGAGGCCACATCTTGAATAATGTGTCCATTTCTGGTCCCCCTCTCTAGAAAGGACATGGACGCATTGGAGAGGGTCCAGCGGAGGGCGACCAAAATGATTAGGGGGCTGGAGCGCATGGCCTATGAGGAGAGACTGAAGGATTTGGGTTTGTTTAGTCTGCAGAAGAGAAGAGTGAGGGGGGATTTGATAGCAACCTTCAACGGCACATTGGGGTGCATTAGGAGGAGCATTGCTAGCAGATCTAGAGAAGTGATTATTCCCTTTTATTTGGCACTGGTGAGGTCACATCTGGAGTATTGCATCCAGTTCTGGGCTCCCCACTACAGAAAGGATGCGGACACATTGGAGAGGGTCCAGCAGAGGGTAACCAAAATGATTAGGGGGCTGGAGTACATGACCTACGAGGAGAGGCTGAAGGATTTGGGCTTATTTAGTCTGCAGAAGAGAAGAGTGAGGGGGGATTTGATATCAGCCTTCAACTTCCTGAAAGAGGATGGAGAGAGGTTGGTCTCAGTGGTGACAGATGGCAGAACAAGGAGCAATGGTCTCAAGTTACAGTGGGTGAGGTCTAGGTTGGATATTAGGAAAAACTATCTTTCTAGAAGGGTGGGGAAGCACTGGAATGAATGGGTTATCTAGGGAGGTGGTGGACTCTCCATCCCTAGAGGTTTTTAAGTCCCGGCTTGACAAAATCCAGGTTGGGATGATTTAGTTGGGATTGGTCCTACTTTGGGCAGGGGGCTGAACTCAATGACTCCTGAGGTCTCTTCCAGCTCTGGGATTCTATGGTTCTATGAGAGAAACAGAGGTAGCAGAATCTTGTTTTGGGGATAAGGCAATATGCCACATTTATTGTGAATGCAGAATTCATTTACTTTCCCTAGAGGCTAAAATGATCCACCCCCTATACACACAGTTCTATGGATGGAATATAATTACCATTCTCAGTTGCTCATGCTAGTCCACTGGCCAGGTGGTCTAGACAGGAAGAGGAGAGCCAGGACATGTTGCTGTGCACACATGCTCCTGGAAGAAGATAGCAGAACTGAAAGACCCAATCTTATAGTTTTGCATTCATCTTTTTATATGTTTTAGTTCATAGCTCTTATCCTGTCCTCCTGGCCCAGGGCACTCTATGACCATGAGTCATCAGTGTACAGCAGATGGGACTTTGATCTTCTTTTCTTGATAGGGCTGTTTGTCTTTCTTTCTTGGGTGGATTCTTTTGCAGAGTTCAACTGCATTGTTCTTCTACCCATCAAGGTGGTGCTGGCAGCTGGTCAAGGAGACCTTGATGGCTTTGGGAACTCATCCCATTGCACTCCTCCCCGCCCCTCCACACCGCACATTAACACTTTTAAATGGGATTACAGACACACACCTATCTTTTAAACTGAGTCAAGGCAGTACAAAATTTAAAATGGGGCTTCGGTTACAATATGGAATTACCTCTAATGACAACGTATTAACAGTTTACAATGAGGTTTTAGTTACACTATAAAAAAAGTTACAACAACAGATTCTTGCCAGGCAATTCTTAACAGGCTACTAACAAATTCTTCCCAAAGTGGTTCAAATTCATGAGCTTACATATTGTCATATTGGTAGATACAATTCATTAAAAGGGCGATACCATCCTTTATACCATCCTTTAGCCATACAGGATAGCTGTATCCAAGTAAAGTAACATTTTATCTGTTTCCAGTCTATGGATGAGTCTACTAGAAAAAGGCCTAACAGAATTGTTAAAGAATACTTGGAAAGAGAATAAAATAAAGCTTCAGGACTGCAGCAGCCAAGATTACAAAACCAGTGCAAACATGAAGGGAAGAAACAGTAGTATCCAGGCAAAGATCCCTGCTCTGACTTTAAGAATTTTGTGCCTTGTGGCTGTCATTCTCTCTGTCTTGTGTCAGATGCAGCAACATCTTCTTTAGCTTATGTATATCTCTTTGGAGTTCTGCAAAGGATTATGTCCTGTTTTCAGCATCAACTATTGGGTACAAGGTCTCACAGACAGTTTCACAAATTAGACTATGACACTGCTAAATGACACTTGCTGGCAGAGCTGCATTGACAACATAAGACCAATGAGGTATCAATGACTGAGAATTATGATGCCCTGATGGAATTTACACAGTCAAGTTTACAATTTAAGTGACAGTTGCACAAGCACCATGCAATGGGAAATGCTCAACTCCAACTCAGCAAAGGCCACCAGGACATATTTGGGCCAGTGTATTCCAGGCCCATTGACCAAGGGTGTAACATAGGGGACAGTGGCATCATGCTTTTACCTTTCTCCTCTCCCATTTACACTGAATGCAACAAGAATGCTGGGAAGACAAAGACTTGAATTGAGGAGACAGATCCCAGGCTTAAAGGAAAAGTCTGGGTATTAAGGACTGTAACCAACCTGCAACATCTAGAGAGGTGAGAAATATTGTTTAGACTAATAAGAATTATGATGTACACTGTGTGCATATTTTTTGTAACCGTTTCTGACCTTTATGCCTATAATCCTGTGGTTCTCAACTGGTGGTCCATGGTGACTTTTTCGGTGGTCCACAGGAACATTGTCCAAAGTCACATGGCGTGAGCAGGAGCCGCCGTTAGGCTGTTTTACACCGTGTTCACAAGCACGCGGTGCGTCATCCATAGAGTCACCTAGGACACAACCGCGTTGTGTTGCCAGTAACTTCTGTCTGAGGCTCTGAGCGTCAGTGTAGCCACCGCCATTGTGCTAAGCAGTTGCTGTGTTGTTCGTCCTGTGCTACATGTGCTGTTTTACACGTGTGGTGTAGTTTGTTTATAATGGCAATGACAGGAAGAAATGTCAAGTGCAAGTATTTGGAGGACTACATCAAATTTGGCTTCACTTGTCAAGAAAAAGAAGGCATGGATTTGCCACAATGTGTTATTTGTTTCAAAGTCTTGGGGAATGACTCTATGAAGCCAGCTAAGCTGTAACTCCATCTCGAAAAGTGTCACCCCAACTTGTCGCAAAAGGATGAAGATTATTTCCAGCAGCAGTTATCAGGTCTGAAACGGCAGCGCCTCGACTCAACAACTGCATTCTACAAGAAGACAAGCAATGCAGTGCGTGCTTCCTACACTGTTGCATACAAAGTTGCACAGGCCAAGAAGCCTCATATCATTGTAGAGCAACTTGTGCTCCCCTGTGCAAAAGAGATGGTGCGGCTTGTTCTTGGCGAGGAAGCAGCAAGGAAGCTGTCTCTAACGACACAGTATTGAGACGGATAAATGAGATATCACAGAACATCAGTGAACAAGTTGTGGATGAAATAAAGAAGTCTCCATTGTTTGCCATACAATTGGATGAATTGACCGACATCGCATTGTGCTCTCAGCTATTAGTGTTTGCACGATACATGGTCGAGGGAGACTTCAAAGACTAAGGTTTTTTTTGTAAGACTCTTGATACCACCACAAAGGCTCAGGATGTGATGGAAATTGTTAACAATTTCTTTGAAGTACATGGTCTGGATTGGGTAAATCTTGTGGGTGTCACCACTGATGGTGCACCTGCCATGCTGGGCTCAAGATCAGGCTTCTAAACGCTGGTGAAACAGTGCGCTCCAATGGTAACCAGAGTTCATTGCTTCATTCATAGGGAAGCTTTGGCATCAAAAACATTGCCTGATCAACTGAACAGCATTTTCAAAGGGTTGGTGAAAGTAGTGAATCACATAAAATCATTGGCTCTGAACACCAGGCTGTTCAAAAGATTTTGCCTGGACATGGGTTCCAACTTTGATGTGTTGCTGTTCTACACTTCTGTACGGTGGTTGTCAGCAGGGAAAGTACTCAACAGAGTTTTTCAATTGAGAGAGGAGTTGGATTTATTTCTCCAGGCTCAAGGGAAAGAGGAATTCCGAAATGTGCTGACGCAGTCAAATTTAGAACTTGCGTATCTTGTCGATATTTTTGGAATCTTGAACAAACTGAATCTTCAGCTGCAAGAGAAAGGTGCAAATCTGTTCTCTCACCAAAGCATCATCAAAGCTTTTCTTGACAAATTGGTACTCTGGATCGTAAGAGTCGAAGGCAATAATTTGGTTCAATTTCCATATGTGGATGCCATGCTCGGGGAAAAGGAAGCCATTTGGATGCAAATTCTCGATCATTTACGGAAGCTATGAGATGAATTCCAACGATACTTTCCAGAGGTGGAGAGGACAAGGGATGGATTATCTTTCATCAGGAATCCATTTACAACAGATGTTAATAGTGTTCCAGAGGATCTGCAGGAGGAATTCTTGGATCTGAAAAATGATTTTGAGGCTCAAGGCGTGTACCAGCAGTCTACCATAGAGAAATTTTGGGCCAGTGTGACTGGGTGTTACCCAAATCTGTCAGCACACACAGTCAGATTTCTTTTGCCATTTGCATCAACTTATATGTGCGAGACTGGATTTTCGTGTTTGTTGCACGTTAAGTCCAAATAGAGGAATTGGCTTGCAGTAGAAAGCGATATTCGTTGTGCATTATCAAGTACCACTCCAAACATTGAAAAGCTTGTTAGAGAGGAGAGAATAAAAAAATCTGTTAGTAAGAAATAAATTTCAAACCAAAATGTTCGTTGTCTGCTCTTTTTTATCATGTCTCAAAAAGGAGGTGGTCCACGAACATTTTTTGATTGGCCTGGTGGTCCGTGGACTGAAACAAGTTGAGAAACACTGCTATAATCACTTAAAAAGCTATCTTTCTGTTGTCAATAACCTGACTTTAATATTTTATCCTTACCAGTACATTTGTCTATATTGCTAGGGAAATCTTCTCAGGCTATAAGTGTGGTGCATGTCCATCTTTCTTTGATGAAGTGGTGAGTTAATTAGTAAACTTGCATTGCTCACAAGAAGGTCTTGAGCAGTGTAAGATAGTATACTCCTGGGCTGCAAGGTGGAGAGCTTGAGAGATTAGTTAGTGTTTCCCTTGTTCAGGAGGGATTTGGGGAGCCTTCATGCAACTCAAGCCGTGTCTCCACTTGCTGCACTGGAGATTGAGCTTCTGGCATTTGATTTAGTGGGTCTAGTAAGGCCCTGCTAAACTGAAAACTGAGCAGGTTGATGCCACTACTCCTCGATTCATAAGGAGTAAGGGAAGTCAATAGGAGTTTGCCCCTCTCGATCTCCTGCTGTAAAGATGGTGCCAAACTCGGCTGAAGGTATGTCAACTCCAGCGATGTTATTTATGTAGTTGGAATTGTGTATCTTAAGCTGACCTTCCAGTCTATTATAGACCTGGACTAAGTTGAGTGTGCATGTCCATGCTGTTGTGTTGAGTGATAACAGTGCCTGGAGGGGGTTTACTGCTTGTCCCTAGCAAAGCACTGAGATAGCCGAGGCTGGAGAGTTAAGGTGGCACAGACATCCTACAGTTGTAGATTGTACCCCAGGGATCTCTGAACGAGGACAGAGAGAAGCTCAGAAGAAAAATTCAAGACCCTGTTTGGGATACTAGGGATGTCATTGTGTAGATGATTACACAATTAACCGATAAACCTGGGCTTATTGGTTAATCTTGTTGATTACGCGCATTCCCCGCCCCTTGCTGCTTCTGCAGCAAGTGGGGGATGGGGAACAGAGGCTGGTGCCCATGAGGAGCTACCTGAAAAGCTGGCTCCCCATGAGCACTGGATCTACCTGACCCTCTCCCTCCCACCCCTGCACTTCTGCCTCTAATAGGGTATGTCTACACTAGCCCCCTAGTTCAAACTAGGGTGGCTAATGTAGGCATTTGAACTTGAAAATGAAGCCCGGGATTTAAATATCCCGGGCTTCATTTGCATGTTCCCAGGCGGGTGCCATTTTAAAATCCCCTTAGTTCGAACTGACTGCCTGCGGCTACACGCGGCAGTCAGAAGTTAATCCGAACTAAGTCCTTAGTTCAGATTAACTGTTACTCCTCCTGCAATGAGGTGTAAAGAAGGTGAACAGGAGCTGTTAACAGGGAGTTTGGAGAGGAAGTTCTCAAGATAAAGGAGGAAGCTAATATAGGACCCTTAAGGGAAGTGGTCTGTCTGTAGTGGCTGTGTTTGTGTTGCTGTGTGCTGAGCTTGTGTTTGGCTGTTTGGTTTTTTTGTTTGTTTTTGAGGAGAGACTGAGGGATTTGGGTTTATTTAGTCTTCAGAAGAGAAGAGTGGTGGTGGTGGGGGAAACTATTTCACTAGGAGGGTGGTGAAGCACTGGAATGGGTTACCTAGGGAGGTGGTGGAATCTCCATCCCTAGAGGTGTTTAAATCTCAGCTTGACAAAGCCCTGGCTGGGTTGATTTAGTTGGGATTGGTCCTGCCTTGGGCAGGGGGCTGGACTTGATGACCTCCTGAGGTCTCTTCCAGCTCTATGATTCTAAGGTGGAGGCATTAATATGCGCAATTGTATTATTTAAAAAATGAGTAGCTATTTATTTACACTCTGAAAGAAACAGAAGGGATTTATTATCTAGGAATATATGTGTGAATGAGTTTATGGTTTTGTTTTTTGTTCCTATTGTACTCTTAGATCAGGTGCTGTGTACTGGATTAGAGCTATGCAGTCCAGCCTAGATCAGGAGCAGTGCACAATTGTGCTGCCCAAGAGCCAGATCTCTCAGAGCCATAATTTGCTGCTTCCCTCCTGGTCTATGGGTGAAGTAACCATTCTGGCACATCAGACTTGCTTCTCATCCACAATCCAATGACCCATGCAGGATGGAGTGTTTATTTATCTCCCCGTTCAGGTGCTAGCAATGTGGGTAGCCAATGCAGATGAGTAGGGTGTTCCTTATTCACTCTTATTTCCCTGAATATTTGTGAAGCCATGCTGTTATTTGAACCACATGCAATAGCAGGGATTGCTGGGCTGGCCCACATCTCTGACCCATGCCCATATCTGCATCAAAGGAAGGCAGTTTAAAAAAAAAAAAAAAAAAAAGCACAGTGATATGGCACAAGGGAAAAATTCATTTTTGTTTCCTACAGGCCCTCAGTGTGTTCTGAAGCATGAGATTTGGTTATCCTTGTAGTACAAATGTCTAATCCTATTGGAAGATAGAAACAAGGCTCATAAATTAGTATTAAAAGAGTAAAAATCTCTATAAAGGCTTTGAGCAGGTGGTTGGACTAGATGACCTTCTGAGGTCTCTTCCATCCTTAATCTTCTGTGATTCTATTCATGTGTGAGTTTTGTCAGAACCACAAACTTAGGTTGGGCTCTGCTAGTCAAATTGGGCTCTTTCCACCTCATCAATCATCAACAGTGATAGAAACTCTGTAGGCCAAAGTAGTTCCTTAGCTTCTCTTGTACAGTGTCTTGAGATATACACACTATACAATGTCTCTAGTGGTTTTGGATTATGTGCTCAGTTCTACCTGCTCAAACCCATATGTAGGCTTTCACAAGTCTTACTGTCACAGGATATAATCTTAGCATGAAGTTTCTCAGCTGCAGTTAGGTCTTAAGTTGTCTTACAGAGCCTCTATGGTAGGTGATTTATGAGATGAAAAGAACCTGTCCTAACTGTTGAAACAAGAGTTTGTAGGGCTGGCTGGGGGGGACCCTCATTTTTCAAAATTGCAAACTGAGCAAATTTGATTTAAAAGCCAGAGAAACATGATACCTTTTGCACAAAGCCACTTTGCAAAGAAGAGCGACTCTAACCAGACACACCTGTTCCCAGTCTGATTCTACCAGGTACTGATCATGCTCTGGCAACACACTTAAGCACATCCCTTATTTTAAGCTTGTGAAAGGTGTCATTCAAGTTCAGGCCTCAAATTTAACAAGTCCTGGAGGGTTTTTGAGGGAGGTGAGGAAAATCTAGGATTGCAGAATAACTTGCCTCAACTGATTTTATCTTCTCTGTATGTTAAGTATCATTGTGATGGAAAGCTATAAAAATGTGAATATTCAGCATGAAAATCAGACACAAAGGAGGGATGGTAGGGTTGGGAAGAATGTGTGGGTGTTTAGAGCCTTATTAATGATGGGCATATTGGCGAAGGAGAGATACATGTAACTGAAGACCTCTGTGGGGGTATTTGAAGGAGTCAGGGGCTCCACCTACCTCTGACAGGCTCCACAAAGGGGAATAGTGCCAGGCAGGTTCACCTGAGACTAATGACTTCAGTGAGAAACTGGGAGGCAGATAATTAGGCAGGGAATACTTGGGCATGATAAAAGAAAGCTATACAGGATGAGGCTGGGCTAGAGAACAGAGGCTCCTGGGGAGAGGAGCAGTTTCAAGAATGCAGAAAGCAAAAGCTTTTAAAGGAGAAGGGTTTTGGGGGGGAAGATAGTGGCTGTGCTCACCAGCAAAGAAAGACAAGGAAGAATGCTGGGGGAGGGTTCAGATAAGAAAGGGCTTTGAACACGAATCTCAGAGAAACCTGGCTTACATGAAAAGTCTTCAGTGGGCAATAACAGAAGCCCTAGATTGGAGGAATTATGTGCTGCCCAGAAGTAGGGTTGTTGTAGGACTATGTTCATGTGAACCTTAACCCAAGAGGAGGGAGCCTTCCCTGGCTAGTGCCAAGAGGCCCTTGGCTCCAGAGATGGATTCCATCTTGCGAAGGCCTCACTAGTAAAGGATCTTGGACATAATTGAGGTCGACTCAACCCTTCCTACATCCAGCTAAAAATACTGAGGGAGAGGCCTATTTGTGTAGCATAGCTTATCCAGTCCTTTGGTAATGAATAAACTAGATGTCTAGGGGAGGGCTGTTCTACATAGGAGCCTGGGTGGATTTATTAAAACCTTCATTTGGGGAAACCAAGTCAGGGATGCAGTGGTAGTGCTGCTGCTCTGAGCTGCCTGGAGACACTGGGGCTCACAGCACTAAGTGGGTCTGTGTTACTCCTTTCCTGGCGAAGGTAGAGCATGGTTTATTATGGATGAGCTCTCAAACCAGAAAGAACTCCCCATAATACCCAGAAAGCAAACTGATGTTGCAGGACTGAAAGTCATATAATTAATTGGAGGAAAAAAAAAAAGTGACCTGATGAGAAAAAAATGAGAGAGGAAAAAAATAGAGCGCCCTGGATGTTTATTTTACAGAATATTTTTTTCAAAGTAAGATCCGGGCTGGATTTACATCTTACACGCCATTACGCACAGCATCCTCAACATCCCCTAGTATGACTGACTGTTATGCTGCACAGTTTTAGAGAGGTAAGATGCCCCTCCTGCCTACTGTGCCTAATTGGAAAGCTGGCTCTGGTACGATTAGCTTTTAAAATGCCCCAGCAGTTGCCTTGGAAGACTTTTTCTATGATTTCTGATACCTCTGACACTGCTTTATGTCAAGTTTCTTTAACACGTTTGGAGTCCCCCTTATGATTGGTATTGTCACAGCTGCTGCAACCCTGTTCACTGTCAGCCATAGCCAGTTACTCAACCAGCATTTGCACATTAGAAGCTAAGGGATGCCTCAGGGCTATGTCTAGACAGCAGGCTTCTTTTGGAAGAAGATTTTCTGGAAGAGATCTTCTGAAAAAACTTCTTCCAAAAGAGAGTGTCCACACTGCCAAAGTGCATCGAAAAAGCGATCTTCTTTTTTGAAAGATAGCGTCCACACTGAATGGATGGTATCTCACATTTAAGCTGTGATTACTATGGATGGAATGGCCACCAGGGCACCTCTGCTTTTTCCTCTTCTTTCAAAAGAACTCCCTCTTCCCAGTCCATACATGCCTTTTTCCAAAAGAGCTCTTCCTTGTAGAAAGAGGTTTACAAATATCAGAAAAACCTCTCTGTTCTTTCAATTTTTTTTTTTAAAGAACGTGATTGCAGTGTGGATGTAAGTGAAGGTTTTTTCAGAAAAATGGCAGTTTTTCCGAAAAATACTCTGTAGTATAGACATAGCCTCAGACAGGCAGAAGTCCGTCAGTTTCTTTCTAATCCAACTTCAGAGTTACGTGTGCTCCATACAATCCTTCTTGTACTCTGGTGCCCTAAAAGTCCTTAGTCAGCATCTAATTTTTAAAAACCCCTTACTAACAGGGCAAATCCTCCAGGGGCTGAGAAAAGCAGGGGGACCTTGAGCTGATTCTTCAAGACAAGGATGAAAATAAGTTTTCCAATGGACAGAATTTTTCATTTAAATGACACAGAAAGTCCCCATGGGACTGATATTTAAATATATTTACTAATATGTAAGGGCAGATAATCATCCAGTGGGATTTCTAAAAGTTCCTAGGTGCTTCTGAAAATTATGCTAGGCACTAGTCTGATCTTTTGGCACCTAAAAATCTGGCTCCAAATCCCTGACCTCATGGCTTAATAAAACAGATTTTGTTTCTTATGTCCCAATTATCTCTCTCTGTTTCTGAGATGCAAAAGTAGGGAGATAATGGCAAATTCAGAAATTTCTGTTTAGAGGTTACATGTGTGATTTCTTCTGGGCATTTTCTCCGCATTCCCTATACCATAAGAAGTCTCTAATATTAGCAACCCGATTTCACTGCAACAACAGATCCTTTTTCACCTTCTACAATGATAAATAGCTTGGGGTAATATGTTATGGGACCTCTTTGTCTTCCAAGGCACAACCCTATTGTATGGTAGTTTATATTCCTTAATAAGACTGTCAGTGGCCCCATCCCTCTACTCCTGATAATGCTTTTTTCTAGTACGTTATCAGATCAGCAGTGCTGGAAACATTTGAGTTATCAGTAAGAACCACTAAAACTGTTGGAAGGAAAAATCAGAGGATACTCGATTAAGGTGTGCAAAATTATGAAGGAAGGGTATTGTGAAAATTGATCAGTATCTCTTTTTGATTTTTAAACTGTCTCCTAAGAACAAAGGACTACCCATGGGCACTGTTAGGCTGTGTCTAGACTGGCAAGTTTTTCCGGGAAAATCAGCCGCTTTTCCGGGAAAAACTTGCCAGCTGTCTACACTGGCTGCTTGAATTTCCGCAAGAACACTGACGATCTCATGTAAGATTGTCAGTGTTCTTGTGGAAATACTATGCTGCTCCCGTTCGGGCAAAAGTCCTTTTGCGCAAGCTTTTGCGCAAAAGGGCCAGTGTAGACAGTTCAGATTTGTTTTGCGCAAAAGTGCATCTAGATTGGCACGGACGCTTTTCCGCAAAAAGTGCTTTTGTGGAAAAGCGTCCGTGCCAATCTAGACGCTCTTTTCCCGCAAATGCTTTTAATGGAAAACTTTTCCGTTAAAAGCATTGGCGGAAAATCATGCCAGTGTAGACGTAGCCTTATTGTTTATGTTTGCAATAGTACCTAGCGATGACAATCAAGAAAGGGCTTTGTTATGCTAAGCTTGCTCTACACTACAAATTTATGCAGGATTAACTACGTCACTCCGAAGTACATCGGTCTACACCCCTGAACTGTGCAGTTACACTGACTTGGTGTATAGCACTAAGTCAGCTGGAGGGCTTCTCTTGTTACTGTAGCCAGAGCCATCACATCCATAGGACAGTTCAGGTGGCTGCTCCAGGCACAGAACTTTGAGGGGCCCCGCGGTGGCCAACTCACTTGTCCTATGGATGGCACATGCAGGATCCAGGATGGCCTGGGGGATTATCTGGAGGGCCTGGAGCAGGGTGACAGCAGGGATCAGCCTTCCCCCTCCCCACCTCACAGTGGGGACAGGAGCCGGAGGGACCTAGCAGCCTGCTCCACTCCACCTGCCATGCATCTCCCAGCCCTCTGCACTCCAAACCCTGCCTTCCTCCACCGAGTGATGCAGGGTGGAAAGAGGTGGGGCAGTGATGGGAAGAGGCAGGGTGGGGCAGGGCTTGTGTGTGGACCAGGGGTGAGGGGGAAAGTTACCTCAGGCTACTCCACCCCCAGAGATGGTTCTGACTGTAGCTACTGCCTCTTGGGAGGTAGAGTGCCTATACCAACAGAAGAAGCACTCCCATGGGTGGTGGGTGCATGGCTGACGTGGGGAGGCAAGCCCCTTCTCCATCCTTTCCATGCTCACCAGGGCCTGGCTCCCATTATGGCTGCTAATCCCTACCTAAGGCAGCCCCAGCTGCATCCCCCCTTCCCCCAAGCAGTTAGGCAGCCATGTGGCCCCAGTTCCCCTGCTCCCCCAGCCTCCTGAGCACCAGGCAACCCCACCTCCCCCATCAGCCCAGGCAGCTATGGCCCCAGCCACCAGAGCACCTGGGCAGCTGCATGGCTCCTCCCCAGCCCTGTTCTGGTCCCTGGAGCAGCTGCACTGAGGTCCTGGCCCTTTGAGCAGCTTCACTGTGGCCCCAGCTCCTGGAGCAGCCACACAGCAGGTACAACCCCCAGAGCAATGGACCCAGCCTTCCCAGCAGGCAGGAGACTGGGTGGGGCTATCCAGGTCTTTTTAGGAAGGCAATGTCTTCTCTTGCCTATATTAGCCACTGCCCATAAGCACTCCTGTGAAGATTGGTAGCATCTAAGCACTACAGCGGCACAGCTACACCAGTGCTGTAAGTGTAAAGTATATTGGGTATTTTTTGACAGAGCATTATTTTTGCCAAAAAGTGTTGTTGAAAAATGCTGCTATGTTAAAATTGATGAGTCATTGAAACTGTTTTGGGAGAAAAGTGAAGAAACTGTCAAAATGAGCTATTTTGACATTTTCAAAATGAAAATTTTCATTTGCAATACTTTTTGTTTTGAAATGTAACAGAAGTTAGCAGACAGACTTGTTGAGAGTTTCTGTGTTAGTGGAAAAGGGATAAAAACCAAGGTAATGTCATGCTCAGGGTCTACTACAGACACCCTACCCAGGCAGAAGAGGTGAATGAGGCTTTTTTTTTTTTTAAACAATAAAATTATCCAGAGCACAGGATTGGTGGTGATGGGGGACTTCAGCTATCCGGACATATTTTGAAAACTAACACAGCATGGCACAGATTATCCAATAAGTTCTTGGACTGCATTGGAGACATTTTTTTATTTCAGAAGATTGAGAAAGCTACTGGGTGGAAGCTGTTCTAGATCTGATTTTAACAAATAGGGAGGAACTGGTTGAAAATTTGAAAGTGGAAAGCAACTTGGATGAAAGTGATCATGGAATCCTAGAGTTCATGATTCTAAGGAATTGTTCAAGGGAGAACAGAAAAATAGAGACAATGGATTTCAGAAAGGCAGATTTTAGTAAACTCAGAGAGCTGGTAGGTAAGGTCCTATGAGAAGCAAGACTATGAGGAAACACAACTGAAGACAGTTGGCAGTTTTTCAAAGGGACATTATTAAGGGCCCAAGAGCAAGCTATTCTGCTGCATAGGAAAGATAGAAAGTATAGGAAAAGACCGCCTTGGCTTAACCAGGAGATCTTACAAGATCTAAAAATCAAAAAGGAGTTGTATAAAAAGTGGAAACTAGGTCAAATTACAAAGGATGAATATAAGCAAATAATGCTAGTATGCAGGGGTAAGATTAGAAAGGCAAAGGCACAAAACGAGCTCAATCTAGCTAGAGACATAAAGGGTAAAAAGAAGACATTCTACAAATATATTAGAAGCAAGAGGAAAACCATGGACAGGTTAGGCCCATTGCTCAGTGAAGAGGGAGAAACAATAACAGGAAACTTGGAAATGAAGAGGTGGTTAATGACTTCTTTGTTTTGGTTTTCACCAAGAAGATTGATGGTGACGGGCTGCCTAACATAGAGAATGCTAGTGGAAATGTGGTAGGTTTAGAAGTTAAAATAGGAAAAAAACAAGTTAAAGACAGTTAGCATTTCTAAGTAATTTTTAAGTCACCAGGGCCTGAAGAAATGCATCCTAGAATACTCTAGGAGCGGATAGAGGAGGTATCTGAGATATTAGGTATCATCTTTGAAAAGTCATGGAAGTCGGGAGAGATTCCAGAAAACTGGAAAAGGGTAAATCTAATGCCCATCTATAAAAATGGAAATAAGAACAACCCAGAAAACTATAAACCAGTCAGCTTAACTTCTGTGCCAGGAAAGATAATGGAGCAAGTAATTAAGGAATTCATCTGCAAACATCTGGAAGATAAAAACGTGACAGGTAACAGCCAGCATGTATTTGGAATGGTTAAATCATGTCAAACAAATCTAATAGCTTTCTCTGATAGAATAACAAGTTTCATGGATAAGGAAAAAGGAGTGGAGTGGTATACCAAAACTTTAGTAAGGCATTTGATATGATCTTGCACAGGGGTGGGCAATAATTTTTGAGGGGAGCCACTTCACAAATTTCAGAAGTGTCCGCAGGCCTACCTGGAAGGGACAGGGCCTCAGGCAGAAGGGGCAGAGTCTTGGGCGGAAGGGGCAGTCCATGTGCTGTAAAAAGACGCCAATATGTTTTTTTACACAACAAAGTAATTACATTTTAATAATAATTAACTGCATACAACATTATCCAAAGATTATCATAGAAGGCAACACTTGTAAAATTTGTAATAATAACACTAACATTTTGGGAACACTTGTAACATTTGTAATAACAACAACACTAACACTAAACTTTTAGTTTAGGCCCCAGAGCGGACACGGTTCACCAGGGTTAGCCCTGGCAGGCCACCAATGCTTTATTTACATGCACCTCCACTGGTACAGCTGCTTGAACCTCCCATTCACCAGGGAGCACCATCTCTAGCCAATGGGCACTGGTTGAATTGGGACACCACCTCCTACAGCTCATATGGGTTGGAAATGGTGATCCACAGCCAACAGGAGCTTTAAATGGCCATATCTGCAGAGGCACAGGTTAATAAGCACTGGCAGAAGCCACATCTGACTTATTGCCCACCTGAGTTTAATGCAACTTATGTGCATTAAATTTAAGTATAAAAGAAAAAAAATGCAACTCAGTGTGAAGAAGAAAGTCTGTGTTGGGCATTAACAAGGGACATGAAGTCAGGTGTCATTTCTGATATTGCAATGCGGAGCACTACCGCAAGGTGGTCATCAGTGATAGAAGATCTGTTCTTAGATTTATTGAATTTCATCACAGAAAATGTCTGCTCGCAGATGTAAGTTGGTCCGAACAATACAAGCATCTTTTGGGCATGAGCCTTGCCTTTCAGAAAGCTTTGTTCATTGAGAGATGTATAGAATTCCAGAAGTGGCATTGATTTGAATTGCTCCACAAGCAAGGCATCACTCTGCAAGTCAATAAGCTCAATTTGGAGGTCACTTGGAGCATTGTCCACCACATCTGTGAAAGGAGAGGAGAGCAAAGCCATGCCCCCTACTTCTAACCTATTGCCTGGCAGGCACATGCCCTTTGAATAGAAGCAGTTGAAAGAGCTCACGCCTCCGGGCAGTTCCCAGGCAACTGGCCAGTGGGACTGAGAGCTGTGAGCCCTTTCAATTGCTTCTGTTTAAAGGGTTTGCATCTGCCGGGTCACTGTCACCCAGCAGGCGAGCCCTTTCAATAGAAGCAGTTGAAAGGGCTCGCATCTCTGGCTTCCTAACAACTCATTAGCGGCAGGGGGAGCTGAGAGCCCTTTTAAGTGCTTTTATTTAAAGGGTTGGCACCTTCCCTGTGCCTGTCAGGCAACCTGTTGCCTAGCAGCAGGGGGAACAGGAGAGTCCTTTAAATAGAAACAGCTGAGAGAGCTCGCAGCTCCCTGTGCCCCTAGCGCATTGCTGGACTGTGATCCCTTTCAGCTGTTTTTATTTAAAGGGCTTGTGCTTTCCCGGCAGCTGCTACGTAAGGTGTGGGGAAGACGCGAGCCCTTTAAATAGCAGCAGTTTGAAGAGCTCGTGCCATCTCCCGCTCTGAGGCAACGAGCTGGGGACAGGGCCTGACACTGCCTTGCAGGCCGGATTCGGCCCGCTGAGAGGCTTTTGCCTACTCCGATTTTGCATGATCTTCTTATCAAGAAACTGGGGTAATACAGGTTGCATCTACCTAAACCAGGACTCTCTCATCTGGCAACATCTGTTGTCCAGCAGGCCAGGAGGGCTGTCTGCTGAGATCCCCACACACAGTGAGGCTGGTGGTAGCAGGGCCAGGGCCTCAGCAGCCTGTGTGTGCTGGCCTGGCAGCAGTATTGTGCCGCAGTAGCCTGAGAGGGGCTGGGTGCCAGCCTAGCAGTGGGGACAGCCACAGCAACTTGGCTGGCTGTGGTAGCTGGGCCGCGGCAGCCGAGCACGGGAAGACCATTTGGGGCTGCAGCAGTGGAGCTGGGGCCATGGCAGGTCGGCAGCCTGACTGGAGCTGTGTGCCGGCCAGCAGTGGGGCCGGGACAGCCGTGTCTCCCTGCTGGCAGTAGGGCCAAAGGAGCTGGCAACAGGGAGGGGCAGCAAGCTGAGGGGGCTGGTGGCAGGGAACCTTCCCTGGTCTGGCATATTCCCTCATCTGGGACAGCTCAGGTCCCAAGGGTGCCAGACCAGTGAGGTCCAACCTGTACAACCTAGATGGGGCTACTATAAGGTGGGTGTGTAACTGGTTTGATAACCATTCTCAGAGAGTAGTTATTAATGGTTCACAGTCATTCAGGACATAACAAGTGGGGTTCTGCAGGGGTCGGTTTTGGGACCAGTTCTGTTCAAAATCTTAATCAATGTTTTAGATATTAGAGAGTACACTTATTACATTTGCAGATGATGTGAAGCTGGGAGGGGCTACAAGTGCCTTGGAGGATAGAGTCATAATTCAAAATGATCTGGATAAACTGGAGAAATGTTCCGAGGCAAATAGGATGAAGTTTAATAAGGACAAATACAAAGTGCTCCACTTAGGAGTAAACCATGATATGCCCATA
Source organism: Rafetus swinhoei (assembly GCA_019425775.1). Taxonomy (NCBI): domain Eukaryota; kingdom Metazoa; phylum Chordata; order Testudines; family Trionychidae; genus Rafetus; species Rafetus swinhoei. The sequence continues at coordinate 217,163,090 of CM033437.1, forward strand.
TGTTGAATACTGCGTACAGATATGGTTGCCTCATCTCAAAAAAGACATCTTGGCATTGGAAAAGTTTCAGAAAAGGGCAACAAAAATATTAGGGGTTTGGAACAGCTTCCATACGAAGAGAGATTAAAAAGACTTGGACTTTTCATCTTAGAAAAGAGGAGACTAAAGGGGGGATATGATAGAGGTCTATATAATCATGAATGGTATGGAAAAAAGTGAATAAGGAAAAGTTATTTACTTGTTCCCCTAACATAAGAACTGGGGGTCACCAAATGAAATTAATAGTCAGCAGGTTTAAAACAAATAAGACATTTTTCTTCTCTGAGCGCACAACCAGTGGAATTCCTTGCCAGAGGATGTTGTGAAGACTAGGACTTTCACAAGGTTAAAAAAAGAGCTAGATTCATTGAAGTTAGGTCCATCAATGGCTATTAGCCAGGACTGCTAGGAATGGTGTCCCTAGCCTGTTAGTCTGGAAATGGATGACAGGAGAGGGATCACTTTACGATTATCTGTTGTGTTCACTCCCAGGGCATCTGGTTTTTGCCACTGTGGGCAGACAGGATACTGGGGTAGATGGACCTTTGGTCTGACCCAGAATGGTTGTTCTTATGTTCTTATTCTGCCCTGTCACCTGATGTGGTGTGGCCAGTCCTTTCCTATACATTTCTTCTTCAAGTAATGCTGATTAGCACAGCTCCAGCCTAGCTCTGATTGGCGGCAGAGGTAGGACAAACTGTTAAAAGATTTTAAAACTACCCTTCCTCGCTCAAAGAAAGCACCAGAGATCAACAGGAGACCACAGAGGTGGGAGAGGAAGGAAAGATTTTTCGAGGCATGTGATTAGATTCTTTTAAACTGCCAAGTGCAATCTTAATTGCACTTAATGTTTTTTGCAGAGACACTAATGAGGCCAGGCCCCTCAAGCATGGATATGGTCTGGCTAGCCCCAAGTGCTTCAAATCCCACTCATTCGTCCGACAAAACAAAGAAGGGAAGAAATCAAGCCCGCGTTGAATTGGCTCCCCAGTGCTGGTTGGAGAGCTCTTCTGTAAGGCACATTGCCCTGCGCTGTAGTGAGCAATCCTGCAGAAAGCGGATGACATAATAGGTCCTCTCCCTCTCTGTGATTCATCAGTTCAGGGGGCTAAGCAGCGGGAAGGGCTGGAAGATGCTGCTGCTGATTAACTCTTCCCTCCCAATGGAATCCAATGGAAACGGGATCCCTGCGTGGACCCTGGGGGCCCGCGGACCCTGAGCGAGCACGTGGCTGGGGAAAGGCGCGCGGGTCCGGTTGCCTGGCCGCAGTCAGTGGCTGGATCGCGGAGGGGCCGCGAATCGATACAGCTGCAGTGGCAGCTGCCGGGGGGGGAGCTGCCTGGGCAGCCGCTGCTGGCATCCGGACGGCCTGCGCATCGCCTCTCTGCGGGGCGAGCCCTGCCCGGGCCGGTCCTGCAGCCCAGCTCTGTGGCAGGCGGAGAAGCTGCCGCGGCTGGAGAGCCCTGGCCGGGAGCGGGGAGTTGGTTAGAGCAGATCCCGGTGGGTGTGAGAGCCGGGTCTGGAGAGGGAGCGGGGGAAACCCTGCTCCCCACGGGGCAGCTGAGCCCACGCGCGGGAACGCCCCGAGATACATCCCCCCCAGAGCAGGGCTTCCTTCCCCCCCAACGGCCCCGATCCCCCGCAGGACCCGCCGTGCGCTCCTGCGGCCGCAGGGGAGGGGGCGCTGCACCTAGCGGCGAGCCTGGGAGCGCGTCCAGCCGCCCGGCTGCTGCTGCTGCTGCTGCGAGCGGGCCCCGCGCCCAGGGGCTCGGCTCGGCTCGGCTCGGCTGGCCCGCGCTGCCGCCTGCATTGCGTCGCGGCTAGCCCGTGTGCAGCGCTCGCGCGGTCCCGGGGGCTGCTGCGCGTGGGTTTCAGCCCCACCGGGAGGGGGGGGGGGGCTCCTCCAATGGCAGAGGGAAGGGGGGCGGGGCCGAGCGATCGCCCCTTTCCCCCGCCCCTCCCGGCGCGGAGCCGCCCCGCACCGCGCTCAGGTTTCTGCTGATCCTGCAGCGCCAAGAAATGGCTCGAGGTCGCCGCTCGCGCTGCCCGGATTCCGCAGCCTCCCTGCCTCCGCCACGCGCCGCCCCGCGCCCGCTGCTGCGGCGGCTGCTGCTCTAGCCGGGGGGGCCGGGGCGCAGCTGCAGGGTTGCGGCGCTCCCCGATCACCGCCGCTGCGGGCCGGGCAGCCGGGCGCCCGCCGGGTGCGTGTCTGGCTATCGCAGCGCAGCCCCGCCGAGCGAGCCGGGCAGGGCCGGGGGGGAAGGGGGCGAGTTTGCTGCGGTGCTTTTTGGATGCTGCCGCTGCGGCTTGACGCATTCCGCCACCGGCTCGCCCCGCCAGCCGAGCCAGGTAAGCAGGACCCCGCTCTCGGCTGCTCTGCCCCCTCTCCCAACCCCGCCTCCTTGGCAGGTCCGAGTTGCCTGCCGCGGCGAGCCCCCCGCAGCCGGGCCGCGAAGTTGGCTGGCGGAGGCCAAGTTTCTGCAAGAGCGGGGCTGGGGAGCGGCAAGTGCAGGCGGGCTGCGCTGGGGCTGCTGCAAAGCCTCGAAGTTACCGGGCGGGTTGCTCCGGCCTCCCGCGGCGCTCTGGCTCGGGCCTTTCCCTCGGAAGGATGCCCGGGGTGCGATTGTGCGAGGCGGGGGTGTGAACGGCAGGGCAAAGACGTGATGCTTCTGACCGCTTGTGTCTCCCAATGCAGCCCGAGTGTGCCGGGGGTTTCACCTGTGCGCTCCCCTCTCTCCCCTTGCAGCCTCCATCCTGTGCCCCGCAGCCAGCTTTGGCCCCCACGCCAAGAGGAGGGCGGCCAGTGGAAATTGCTGTGCTGGCACTGCAAGCAATCGCATCGCAGCCTCCTTGTTATTTATTTATTTTGATGGTAACTCCGCGGCCGCAGCAGCAGCAGCAGCGATGGTCGAGTCAGCGAGAAAAGCAGCTGGAGCCCGTTAAAGGCAACAGGAGCCGGCTGGGTAGGGGAGCCCAACCTGGGCTGTGTGTGAGATTGACACCCCACCCTTGGGACACTCACAAGAGAACCCCCATCCTTCCTTCCCCCTGCCCCTCTGAAGTTCTCCACTCCATAGCCCTCCCTTACTTGGTTCTCTCCATCCCAGACTCCTTTGCCCTCATCTGTTTCTCCTTTCTGGGGGTTTCCATCTCTGACCCTCATCCTCTCCCCAAAGCTCTCCATTCTAGACCCACCCTTACTCCCTCTAAGGCTTTCCAGTTCCCCCCATCCTTCTCCCCTGAGTCTTGAGGCTCTCCACTACAGACCCCTCTCCCCCACCTAAGGTGTCACTTTATATCCCTGGGACTCCCCCAGCCCCTGCCACTTGTGCCACCATGACAGTGATGGCTGGAGAGAACATGGATGAGACTTCTGTCCTGCCAGGCCACCCCCAGGATAGCTACCAGCCAGGTGCCCATGATGACCATGAGTGCTGTGAGCGGGTGGTGATCAACATCGCAGGGCTGCGCTTTGAAACCCAGCTGAAGACCCTCGCCCAGTTCCCCAACACGCTGCTGGGCAACCCCAAAAAGCGCATGAGATACTTTGACCCATTGCGCAATGAGTACTTCTTTGACCGGAACCGGCCCAGCTTCGATGCTATCCTCTATTACTACCAGTCTGGAGGCCGGCTCCGCAGGCCGGTCAACGTGCCGCTGGACATGTTCTCTGAGGAGATCAAGTTCTATGAACTAGGTGAGGAGGCCATGGAGAAATTCCGGGAGGATGAAGGGTTCATCAAGGAGGAGGAGAGGCCCTTGCCTGAGAAGGAGTACCAGCGCCAAATATGGCTCCTCTTTGAGTTCCCAGAGAGCTCTGGGCCAGCCAGGGTCATTGCAATAGTCTCAGTCATGGTGATCCTCATTTCTATAGTCATCTTCTGCCTAGAAACTTTGCCAGATCTGAAGGAGGACAAGGACTTTACAGGGATTCTTCACCGCATTGACAATTCTACTGTGGTCTACAAGTCCAACATTTTCACTGATCCCTTCTTCATTGTGGAGACCCTTTGTATCATCTGGTTCTCCTTTGAGCTGGTTGTGCGCTTCTTTGCCTGTCCCAGCAAACCCGAGTTCTTCAAGAATATCATGAACTTCATTGACATAGTGGCCATCATCCCCTACTTCATCACCCTAGGAACTGAGATGGCTGAGCAGGAAGGTACCCAAAAGGGGGAGCAGGCCACCTCTCTGGCTATCCTGAGAGTCATCAGACTGGTAAGAGTCTTTAGAATCTTCAAACTCTCCAGACATTCTAAGGGCCTCCAGATTTTGGGTCAAACCCTCAAAGCAAGCATGAGAGAGTTAGGTTTACTAATCTTCTTCCTCTTCATTGGGGTGATCTTGTTCTCCAGCGCGGTGTATTTTGCTGAAGCTGAAGAACCTGACTCTCATTTCACAAGTATCCCTGATGCTTTCTGGTGGGCTGTGGTAAGCATGACCACTGTGGGCTATGGTGACATGTACCCTGTGACAATTGGAGGCAAAATCGTAGGCTCATTGTGTGCCATCGCTGGTGTGCTGACAATTGCCCTGCCTGTACCTGTCATCGTGTCCAACTTCAACTACTTCTACCACCGAGAAACAGAAGGGGAAGAACAGGCTCAGTTACTCCATGTTAGCTCCCCCAATTTAGCATCTGACAGTGATCTGAGTCGCCGTAGCTCCTCCACAATCAGCAAATCTGAGTACATGGAAATCGAAGAGGATATGAATAATAGCATAGACAATTTTAGAGAGGCTAATCTCAGAACTGGCAACTGCACCATAGGCAACCAAAACTGTGTTAATAAAAACAAGCTGCTGACTGATGTGTAAAAAAACTAAACAAAACAAAAAACATTCTCAGCTGGAAGACTTTACGTGACTCGGTCACACTTTGTAGATGCTTTACTAATAGTCTTTGAATGCTTTATTTACCTCGTAAATGCATTGTTGCATTGCGAATTTTTGCTCAGCGATCAAGAAGCTTTCAGGAACCATGAAAAATAATGTTTTTGGTTATTTTTAAAGGGTATTTTCCAACTGGTAAATGATAACCATTTGAATTAATCTAGTGATAAAAACTAGTCATATGCTTCTAAATCTAAACTTTTTTTTCATCCTTGTTGCTTGTTTAACTTAATTTTAAACACAATAGACAATTTTAGAAAGACAAAAATATGCATGGATTCATGTAAAACATTCTGCAAAACTGCACATTGCATCCAAGAAAGTGCATCAGATGAAAACTTCAGCAAAAATATGCAGCAAGCATTTGCTGCTATTTTGATCAACTGAAGTGTGAATTTCCCCTCTTTTGTGAAAAGAGTATGTAGTTCCTATCTACAAATTCATGCAGCACCTTATTAAAAATACACTTAAGCCTGGTCTTGTTGCTGTACCCTTATCATAGAAGAACTATTCTATAAGAGAAAAAAAAAAAGATAAAACATCTGCAGTGCTGCTAAGTTTTCTTAAGTGCAGATGGTTTAAACATTATTTTCCCCTCTCCAGGACTGGAAGCAAAACTTTTAGTCCCTTTGTTGCAAAATAGCACAATGGAGTTTAATATAAGCATGTCTGAATTTGATACTATTTACTTTATAATCGCATGCCTGAAACATTACCTCAGACAATAGGGGATAAGCTTTTGTTTGTAATGAATCTTCTAAAAATAGGTTCTTTATCTTTTCTTTTTGATTTTGCATTCACCAAAAGTGCACTCCTTAATTTATTAAATATTTGATTAGTAATTTAAAGTACTGTATTTAAGCGTGTATGTTAGTCAAATGGGAACAATAACTTTTGGAGATCAAAGCATGTTCAAATATTCAGCATTATGGCCTAAATGACTAAGGTGTAACTTGAATTAATTAATGCATGAATTCAGTAATAATAATAATAATAATTAATAAAGCACTTGTTGAATTGAGGGCCAGAAGGAATTGAATAGAGAGACCTGATGAGTTTCCTGCATGGCTCAGGGAAATGTGTTGGCTTCTGTCCAGGCACTGTTAGAAAGGAACATATCCCATCCCTTAAAGGGAAAGCTATATGGACAATTAAGAACTTGTATCCTTTGTAGGTGAAATGCCTTTGGGTGCAGTCTCAGAATGTAAATGAAACTTATCTATGGTGGTATGCATCCAAACAGCAGTAGCCGATTTCTTTTGCAGCCATAATTTGAGGTCTATAGATTTTTGTGCTCCCCTAAAACTCACTGAAGAGACACAACCGATTGATTTAGATAGTTGCTTAGTGCCTTTATCCCTGTCTACTGAATTGCTGAAAGTGCCTCCATGAATAGAGCTGATCAGAAGTAGCGAAGGAAGGGGCAAGTCACCAACACACAATCTGGACTGTACTGTGCTGTCTCCAGGCATAGCAGAAAAAGAGAGAGAAGAGGAGGACAGAGACCACCAGCGCCCAAGGACACCTTCCTTCCCCTGGCAATGTGCTGCTGCAGGGCTCAGCATTTGCCTCTGCCAAATAAGTCACAATCATGTTTATGCAAGACTCAAAGTTTCCCCAGATTGTTTATAGAGGCAATGCTGCCCTCATCGTTTTTGACTTTCCTTCCCCCGAGATGGCTCTTTGGCAGCCTGCCCCACAAGGGCAGAACACAAGAGGAATGACATACTTACTGCAGCATCAACCAGGCAGGCAACCAGATTGGAGGGCTGCATCTTTCTTTCCCTTTGGACTCCTCAGGAGGTAGGTGAGAGAAGCATCCCATTTCTGAGCCAAGCACACATCCCTGCCTTCCCCCCAACCCCCTTCACTAAACTCCCTCAGCAATCCCATAGATTTTTAAATGCCAGTGCAGATCTTTCAAGCCTCCCTCCCCACTGTGGCCTGGTGGAGGGTAACAATGCTGAGAGAAGGAATCTTCTTGGGTATTGTCTAGACTACATGGCTCTGCCAACAGCCATGTAAACTAGCTTACCTGATATAGCTTACCTGTAAACCTCATTTCACGAGGCATAAGGGAGCGGTCGACAAAGGCGTTCCTTGTCGACCGATCCGCGTCTTGACTGCCGCGCTGTGCCGGATCAGCTGATTGTCGGCACAGCATGGCGGCCATTATTATTTAAATCCCCACTTCATTGACTATATCGGGTAAGCTAGTTTACATGGCTCTGTCGGCAGAGCCATGTAGTCTAGACATACCCCTTCAGTATGCAAGCCTTGACCAGTAGCCACTAAAAGATGACAGTTTTCAACCTGAACCAACATAGGCACTAACCTTTATTTTTTTCTTTAAAGGACAAAGTTGAGGATCTTCATTCTGCACTTAGCATGTGGCCAGCTGCTGTTGAGCCATTTCCTATGCACAGGCCCCCTTTTGCCCCCACCCTGATCACCCACATAGCATGGTACTTATGGTCTAAAACCACACTAACTCTGCAGTTGTGCACAAGTCTAACATGCCAGGTTGACAGAAAGGCTTGCCTTCTCACTGTGTGGCTTCCATTTAATATTAATGATGGGAAAGTGATCAGGGGTAGAGGGATCTCAAAGAACTGCAACATGTCTGATGAAACAGGACATTAAGCTAGCCAGATAGATGAGGTAACGCTTCCTGCCCCTACCCACGCCCCCCAAACACACCCTTCCCGCTGGAATTAAACTCTGGCAGTCACAACCTTTCACAGTTGAGGATACAACTTCTCATGCTTAGACTGACTTGCATGCTGCACTCGGTTCGAAACAGCAATACTCAGTTCAGTGCTGTGGGCCAGCTGATCAGAAAGTAGCACCCTAGAGACAAGGCCTCACTTTAGCAACGCGACTTCTACACTAGTTGGGTAGCTGCACCTTCCTTTAACTACCAGAGGAATGATTATTCTGCATGTGTCAAGAGAAAAGAGCTGCATGCAGTGGGTTTTTTTTTTTTTAATCTGATTTTTTTTCTTTTATCAGGGAATAGGGTGACTCATAAGGGTGTGTGGTGTCTTGGGGAGTTTGTTGCTTACCCATTTCTAACTCATTACAAAGGAACTAAACGTACGGAGTACAGGGATTAACCTCATGTAGCATTGGCATGCATTTCTGGCAAGTTTGACAAAAAAGCTCTCCCCTTTGCACTCAATGTGCCGAAATGTCTTTGTAGGCCTGACGGTGCACTTAACAGTTGCCTGTTCTTACCAATAAATGTCCTTTTATTTTTTACATTTTCTTTTCTACTGTATTTTTTTGGGTGGCTAGCTTGAGCTCTAAAAGGAATGTTTCCTTCAGTGGGAGGGGACTGGAAATGGGCTGATGGCCAATTTATTGTCTTGCCAAAGGTGAGAGAGAAGCCCTAGTTCAATAGTGTGATTTAGGGAGAGTTTTCTGTGCAAGAGTTGTCAGAAATCAGCATGATCTTAACTGGAAATCTGTGCAAGGTGCTAAGTCGCAACAGCTGATCGGTTCAAGAGCGAATGAAAACAAAAGGTTTTGTGGTCACCTTCTTTACTGGAACTGGTGGAAAGAAGAATGCTACAATAAAGGGCAAAATTCATTGGTGGCGTAACTCCACTGAAGTCAACACACTTGATTCTCTTTGTACTTCAGCTAGCTTGACTGTGCAACTCCATTGACTTACCCGACATATCCTGGGTCAGCGAGGTGTAAATGAACAAATTAAGCACATTGACTTCAGTAGAGCTACACTAGGTGATGGGATTAACCTTACACTTGTAAGTGGAGTCTAGCATGTTTATGTAGGGTATGCTTGCATTTGAGATGGGAGATGTGGTTCCCACACTAACTGGGCTCCAACTAACAGCTTAAAAATAGCATTGTAGCCAAGGTAACTCAACCAACAGCTCGGGCTAGCTGTTTGCAGAATAGGAGTCTTTGCTCAGAAAACAGGACTTGATTTCAATAATTTTGCCCAAGTAGAGACTTCAAAGATCAGGCTTTTCTCGGAAGAGAAAAGCATTGCATTAAGCATTGCATTGGGTAGACAAATGAACCAAGGAAAAGTTTCATTCTCCTAAATTTTTGGCTAAAAGGTCATTGTTTTAGTTAAACAAATGGATGGAGGGATTCCCTTCCCAACCCAGTACAATATAGCTGAAGCACAAACTATATAAAATGCATAACTAGCATTTTACAGAAGGAATCGAGGGCTGCTTTTCCCAAGGAATGCCTGCCTTTGGCCAATAAAGACTTTCTTCATTGTTGGATATCTTTACGTTATATTAAAATCAAAATAAACAGAACTTGGAATGAGAGAAGAAAAACTCGTCAATTTATTAAGAAAAGCTTGAAAACATTATTTAAAACCATGCCTACCGTATTTTTTTTTCTTCTTTCTTCCTTCAACTTTAGTTTGATTAACTGCACTTAGAAGGGTGACATTGAAGATTAATTTCACCTATATACCAGAAAAAGAACAGGTCATAGTTTCAAAGTGCTTTCCCTTTCTGGACCAGACCCTATATCCCATTCATGCTCAATGCTTCAGTCAACTTTGATGGGAATTTTTGCACAGGGAATGCAGTATAAGGTCCAAAGTGCAATTTACTTTTCTTTTTTAAGGGATTTCTTAGTCACAGAGCCAGGTGGAAATAGCAGGTTGTCTTCAGCAATCTCTCAACATTGTTGTAAAAAAGCATTGGCACTATAAAACAAATATACTTCTTAAACTGCTTTAACCAGGGAATTAATTTTTTATTTTTGCTGGAGTTTTTTTCAGGCCAGTTATAGCACATATTTTTCTGTGTCCTAAAATACTAGTTTAGATTTATCAAGTGTGTCAATGTCTATATTTGCATCAGGAAACTTCAGGGTATTTTTTTTAGTGTAGGTGAATTGTGCACCACCTAAGGCCAGCAATTTTTATTATCAGTGAATATTGCACCTTCATATTTTTAAAGGGATGAACGAAGCTGGGGTCTTCACTGAAATTTGTCTGAAAATATCCTATTTGTATTCATGTAGCTCTGTTAATTTTACCTGTTCTTAGAATTTAGCGAGTATTACTCAAGGCTACAAAAAATTCCTTTCCCTTTCTAGTTTCTACAATAGCTAAAGTGAGTATATGTGGTGTTAAATTCCTTTAGGTACATTAGTCTTTGATTAATGTTATTTCAGTGACATTTCTATAATGTAATTGGGATCAAATGTATATTTTACTTTTGTACAGAAGTAAAAAAATATTTTTATGACTAAATTCAGCAAAAAAAAAAAAAACCCTTATAATATAACCTGCTAAAAAGCTATATGTATTTCCTTTCCATGATATCTAAACTACTTTTCTTTCCAGGACATTGGTTTGAAATTGTAAATAACAGCTGTAGGCAAGACTGTGTATGAACTCTGTGACATACCTCTGATTTTAAAGATGAAGTATTACCAAAGTTTAAATAAAGAAACTGAATAGGATTCATATAAAGTGCACCATCAGGGCAACAAACCATTTAAGCTAACATAGCTCAATTTATTTCCGCAATTTGCAAATTGCTTACACTTTGAATCAAATATGTACCTCATTGTTACATTACTGTTCATTTTACTTACAACAGTTAAATGGTTTGATTTTTGTCAGTTTTAAGACATCTAATGTTATGAGTTTCTAACTTTATTTACATGCATAGCTTTCATCTATGCAATTTGACTTGCTTCTGTTACTTGCTCATCTGTTCACACTGGGCATCAATTAAAGATGATTTTTAAGGCTCTTACCCAGGAATATCCTGACTTGTTATTGTCTGGAGTTGAGTTTCTCTCCTCTCCCTGCTTTGCAGTTTGCTCTGAAGCCAGTGGTTGGTTAATTGATGTTTTTGCTGAAACAACTAAGAAATTGTGAAATACATTGTGGTAAACAAGGTTCGCTGAGAACCAGGTTGTAGTGAACATTGAAAGCCTTTTGAATTTAGCCCCAACTTTGAAAGGTGATTACGTCCAAAGGCCTGATCCTCAGCTCATTGACTTCAAGGGGCTGTGGATCTGGCCCCAAACAAGTAAAATCAACTGCAATTCTAGAGCTAAATTTTGCTGCCACTCATGATGATGGGAGTTCTGATATTAACTTCAATGGAAATATGTTTGGTGATAACTGTATCTTTGTTGGTAACAATTTGCATATATTGGATCAATTCTTGCAGCTAATCTTGTTTAGCATTTATATAGCAAAGCCAACTTCAACTAAAAGTTTTAACCATGATCTTTTAGGTCACGACTGTCTTGGTTTTTTGTAAATAAAAACAAGTTGGGCTACAGATTTGTTTGGTCCTGAAAATGACTTTTTTTCTTAGGAATATTTCAAACAAGCCCTTCCAAAGCAGAAATGGTGGACATTCTTTGGAGTGGAGGGTGTGATGACATTGTGGGCATTTAATTTTGATAGGTCAGCAATCTGAAAGGTTGTTTCATTGCTTCTTTGTGAATGTGACATTTTATCCTACTTATTATGTTATAAATAATAAGGAAATGAGGTCATCTACTGAGGGTCTGGTGTCTCTTTCACGATAAAGGTATTGTGTATCCAAAGTTGAACTTTAAAGACAGACAATATCAGTAGACCTTCGTATCCCTTGTGTTAGTGAGATACCCAAATGATTGAATACTGATTGTATCTACATTTGCCTGACAATACAGAGGGAATTATAACAATAGCCATATATATGCTAGAATAGACTTTGCTTGAGTAGCAAGCCAGATGTGATGTTTATGTTAATTCTTGGGGAAAGTTTTCATTGATAATATTGTTGCTGAGTTATAATATTGACTGAATTTTATGAAATCTTAGGTGTAAGTTGACAAAAGGTTTGTCTGGTTGAATTAAGGGTAAAGTTTTCAGTTTTCATTTTTAAACAACCCTGTTCTGCAAACCATTCAGTCACCAACTCCCATTTACTTTGGTACTTCAGCAAAGTATTTAAGCACATGCCAAACCTTAAGTGCGTGAGCAGTACCATTGATTTTTATTGACTTCTGGTTATGTCTAAATCTTGCTGCTTCTTCCTGCATAACATCTGTAAGATCCAAGCTTTCCTATCCATCCACACAACTAAATTCTTGTCTGGGCCCGCGTCATCTTATGGCTTGATTTCTGCAACCTCAACCTCTCTGGCCTAGATAAATTCCATATTTTTACGCTTCTATCCATTCAAAATGTGGCAGCAAAGACAATTTTCCTGGATCCTTGATTCGAGTACATGACCCCTCCCTTTGTATCCCTCCACTGGCTTCTCCTTCTCTACCACATCAAACAGTATTTATTTGTCTTTACTTTGTAGGCCCTTCATGGCCTGTCCCCTGCTACCTATCCTCTCTTATTTGATATCCCAATAGCAACCCCTTCCTGCATTCTGCCAGGAATACTAGTTTTCAGTGTCCGTTTGTAGAATTTTCCAACAAACACCTTCATACTTTCTTCCTGCTACTCCTACATGAGAAGAACTTGGCATAAAAGCAGTCTGCAAGGTAGCCTACAAAAAGTTGACCAAGACCAGACAGCTGATTTGCATGGCTGAGCATGTTGACCACTATAATCTCATTTTTATCTTGTGTTTTGTTCACTCCTTCCCCCCGCCACAACTGTTTGTTGTATTCACTCGTCTTATATTTACACTATATGTTTTTAATGGAAAGACTTTATTTACGTGTGTCATGTTTATACAGTGCCTTGCATAATGGGCCTAGGACCAGTAAGTGCTACTGTAATGTAAATATTGTTGTCCTGTTTTATTAATAAGCGCCTTGCTGAACTGGAGCTTTTAATGGGAATTACAAGCATGGAGGCAGGGTCAGGCCCAGTGATTGTACTTTCAGAAATGGCTCTGTGAAAAATGTCATTGTGGGGTTCCTGGTCTACTGTGTGTCAGCTCTTCTGCATTGTATTTGCTTGTTATACCAGTACAGCTGGCTTCACTTTCTGCCAGTCCTGAAAACTTGCCTTCCATGTATCATCACCACTAATAAATCTGTAGCCCAAATTCCGCCTTCAGTTACACTTGTGCCACCTCATTCCTTTCCCCTGCTGGCACTGAATTATCAGGAGGATCCTAGGAAACATTTGGCTCTGCAATTGAAATGTAATGGACAAATTGTATTCATGATGTATAAGGCAGAATAAGATCCTCTTCCTTCTTTCAGACCTGTGCTCTAAGAGTAAGGAATAGTAATCAAATTTTATTTTTGTCCCTAGAGTCCGCAGATTTTGAACACAGAGAGGGATAGGTTCATTAGGTAACAAGGTGCCATTTCTATATAACTTTTCTAAAATATCCACAGTTTGAACATTAAATTAATTTACTCTGAAGTTACACTTTGTAAGTTATTCAACTCACCGGAGTTATTTGATCCATGGGTGTAATAATGTCCCCTTTATGAATGTATATATTCTAGTAATAACACCATTATTGTAGCTATCAATTATATAAATAGTTATATGTAATAAATATATCCATTGCTACAGAAGCTAGGATAAAACATTTTATTAAACATTAATCGTCATACTTCAGGGCATAAACCAACCATTAGCTGTTTGAGGTCTATAAGGGTGTGTCTCAACAGCACCCTTCTGTTGGAATAAGCTATGCAATTTGCACTATACAAATTGCATAGCTTATTCTGAGTCTAAGTCGAAAGAGCTTATTTTGAAATTTGGCGCTGTTTATACAGCGCCAAATTTCAAAATAAGTCACTATTCTGACACATCCCTTAATCCTCATGGAACGAGGGTTACAGGGATGCCGGAATAGCGTGCCCACTATTTCAGGAAATAGTGGGCACTTTTAAAGATGTGGCATTGCTCTTTTGGGATACTTCCGGTATCCCGAAATAGCAACACAATCTAGACGTACCTTAAGAAACTTTTATCAGAGGAGTGATGTTTATAGGGGGACAATAATGTGAGTTTTTGTATTTTGATTCTAAATATGTATTTCCTCTAAAGCCTCTGGTGCTAGCCACTGTCAGGAACTGTGTAGCGATTGGACTAATCTGTATGACTAGACACTACACAAATAGTATTCTGTAAATATCCACACTAGAGAGAATTCCTGTATTCCTCTAGGGCTTGATCCAAAGCCCATTGAAGCAAATGGTGGTCTCTCCATTGACTTACATGGGCTCTGGGTTATGCCAATATTCTTTTGCTCCCTTTTCCATTACTTAAAGGAAAGGGGATTAATTTGGCCTTAAGTAAATTGTATTTAAATGAGGAGACGAATAAGATGAACGGCATTCAAGGTCTATAAGAATTGTCTATTGTATATGCCAAGTTTAGTCTTTCTCAACAATGCTCATTTTACAGTGCTTTCAAACAAGTGTTATGGAGCTTCAACCCATCCAGCTTTGCTAACAGCTTCCTAAAATACCTTCCACTTGATTCCAGTAAAAAGACAATAATTACAATTGAATAGAAACCTTTTATAGCTAGTAAGATGAAAGCGAAGTATTAGGTGCTATATTTGGTGACCTCCTCTCACTAGGTGGGAATGCTTGCACATTAATTTTATAGTGAAGCCATGTATGTTCCAGCATAGCATCACTAATGATCCTGCAGTTCCTCCATGCACAGAGCTCCCATCAATTGCAGGGAGACCAAAGTGGGTAGGTTAGGCTTCAGGCAGCACAAGAGGAGGGCTAAGGTAACAGGCATTGCAATTTGCACCAAAGCATTGCATTCTACTTGGCTAGCTGCAGAAGTGCTCCCCCCTTATAATTTACTCTGTGTGAATTGAATTGCATTTGGATAAACTGATAAGGCTGTTGCTGAACAGCACACAGAATACATCAACACTGTCATCAGAGGTGTGACTGCAGTACATGTAGGTTTACCCCGTCTAGCTTTGAGCTAGCTAGTTTGAGTAACAATAGCAGTGGGGCGTAGTGAGGGCTGTATAAACCTGTCTGGAACCCTGTGTCTGGGCTTGAGGGACTACACAGTGTTATGGTGGTTTCCCAGACATTATTCCAGTTAGCTAGATCACAGATGGAATGGAAGTTGGGAGAAGCTACGCTGTTGCTATGCTAGTGTCAACCTGGTGTAAATGAGAGGACAATCAGGCCTATAATACCAATGTAAGATTCAATCCAAAAACTTTGAATGATCATGATAAATAATTTCTGAAAGCTCAACTGGAATTGGCAAGTGGTATCCTGACATTTTAGAGGTTAAAGGCTGTCAGTTAAGTAGAACATTTTGAATCTTTCATTCCAATAGCTACAGACTAGTTGATGAATAACAACATTACAGGAAGAGCTATTATATTTCCAGCATCGTACTCTTAAGTGTTTCTATCTAAAATCATGCACCCTGCTTCTCCTTTCACACTGATTTTACTCCGTTGACATCATTGGAGTTTCTTCTGATTTGCACATGGTAGCTAAGAACAGAATCAAACCCTTAGCACAGTGTAACTCAACACGTTGTTAAAAATAATTAGGGGTTAGTGAAGCAGAAAAACCAGCCAAGTAAAAACATAACCCTCCAAAGATGATTCTTCAAAGATTCATCATGCTATTTCTTTGTGAATAATTAAAACAAAATATAGACATCAGATAATTTTCTTTCTTACTAGGAATTTTTTGCAACTGGTTAAATGATCCCAAAAGAATTGGAATACTGCAGGTTTTTGATTCTGTCATCAGAATAAAAATCGGTGGGTAAAATTCTACGCTAAGGGCATGTCTACCTTAGGAAATTATTTCTAATAATTATTTAGCAAATTATTTGAAAAAATAACTCCTGAATAACTATTTCAAGTTAGCGTGTCCACACTACAAGGAAGCCTCAAAATTAGTCTGAGGCAGGTTCCCCTAATGTGGATGTGATACCTTGACTTAGAGCCCCAGGAAGCACTGGGGAGTAATTATTATGAATGACTCAGGGGAGCAGTTATTTCAAAATAGCAGCAGTAGAGCGTCCACATTAATGCTATTTTAAAATAACTATTTTGAAATAAGCATTATTCCTCATGGGAAGCAGGCCTTCTTACTTTGAAATAACCAGCCCCTTATTTCGAAATAAGAGGCTTGGTAGGGTGTGTCTAGACTACAGGTTTTTTTTTTTAAAAAGTGGCCTTTTTTCGAAAAAACTTCCCTTGCTTCTAGACTGCTGCCGCGTTCTTTCGAAAGTAAATCGAAAGAATGCGGCAGTTTTTTCGACCGCGGAAAACCTCGTTTTATGAGGAAGAATGCCTTTTTTTGAAAGTGCTCTTTCGAAAAAAGGCGCTATGTAATGCAAACTGTGCTTTTTCGAAAGAGAGCATCCAGACTGCCTGGGTGCTGTCTTCCGAAAAAGCGGCTTGCTTTTTGAAAGTACTGGTTGTAGTCTAGACGCTCTTTTTCGAAAGAGGCTTGTAGTCTAGACACACCTGTAGTGTGGACGTTCCACTTGTTATTTCGAAATAAGGAGAATTATTTCTGAATAACTCCCTAGTGTAGACCAGGACTAAGTTCTCCTGACAGATCTTCTTAGCTTTAGCCCCTTCCAATGCTGGGCTCATAAAGAGAGTCGAAATCTCTCAAGTGATCTTCATGCTTGTTTTGTGAATGATCTGTTTCATCCCATCTTCTTGACATGTGGTGAAAGAACCTATGTAGAATACAATAGGTATTTTGTTTCAGTATACAGTGCTTATCTCTAGCCCAATGGAGCTGGTAGGAGCTGATTAACGAAATGTGCAGCAGTAATTAGGAAAATACAAGGGGAAGTAGATTCCTTTGTTTCCTTTTTTGGCTACATGAGTGTTAGCTTAATGGCTTTTTGGGGAAAATAAACCAATTGAAAATTAATTTTATCTGAAATATCCAGCAATGAACACATTACCCACTGCAAGTGTGCTTGCAGCTTCCACTTACGTACTTCACATTGTGTTATTTTCTGTCACACATCCTTTCTTCAGGGCTTTGAACAATGGGATGGAAAAGCTAACTTTCTATTGAAAGGAATGTTTTGTTGACCAGGTTTCACTCTGTTTGCTTTGTTGTGTTGTATGTGATTCTGCTGTGCTGTTCTGTAGTAACTCGTGTGTGTGTGTGTGTGTGTGTGTGTGCGCGTGCCTCAGTTTCCCTGGGCACTGCAACACTGTCTGGATGAGGAGGGGAAGACTGGGCACGACTCACTGTGGAAGTATGTTCAGTCTCTCATGTCCTGAGAACCAAGTGACAGCAGATAACACCTTGAGCCCGGAATCTGAACAAAGAAGGGGGTGGAGCTGCCTAGAAACCTGGGACCAGTTGCTGGGCGTGTGAGTTAGTTTTTTGGCTGGTTTGGGGAGAAGGCAGTTTAGCTGGCTCAGGGGAATGGGTAGGGGCCCAGAACTCTGGCTCTAGGCCCCCCCATGCTCAAGATGGATTGTACTGACTACTCCTGGTTCCTGTAACAAGTCTGTGCTACGCTGTGTCCCTGTCAACGAATAAACCTTCTGTTCTACTTGCTGGCTGAGAGTCACGTCTGGCTGCGGATGGGGGGTCAGGGCCCAGTGATTCCTCCGCACTCTGTGACAGGCATAAAGTAAAGCCCAGTCATTACTGTGGCAAGAGAATTCCAAGGAACATGTAGGAATGCACAAAATGGCTGTCATGAGTCTGCAGGCAGTTTTTTCATCTGACTTGGTATTGAGTTGATTCCCCTGCGTAGCATTAGGAAGCATTGCATCTTCCTTTGGATAAAATATATACAGTAAAGCAAGGGCCTGACTACTTAAAGATTTCATGACTTTTTCTGGTGGCCTGGCTCAACAGGAGATTTGCCTACTTAAATTCCATCTGTAGTTTAATTTGTTATAGTGTCCTTTTTCATTTTCTGTTGCAAATGTTGTGTAGTGTTTGCTGTGTGGTGTTAAAAAGCTGCTGTTTAACCTCAAAAGGATCTGCTTTCCAGTGGTGGATATAGCTTGCATATCCACTTATTAAATGCATGAAGTGCTTTAGGAACATTCATGATGAAAGATGTATTAATATAAGTAGTTATACTATATATTTGGGAGAAAACTCAAAAGCAATCGAACTCTATGGTATGGAGTATGTTCAATTATTAATTGAGAATTACAGATGAAAGCTGGCTAATGCTGTATAGTACACCAGTACTATTCCTAATGCATATTCAAAGCATACTCTCTGCTGACATTGATGTGATACTTTTTTTTCCTGTGTCCACATGTCTCTGTTTAAATCCATTTTATAGTGCTTTAAAGTTTGCGTTGAAATGCAAAACTGATCAATACATCTTCAACAGTACCACAGTATGAACTGGAACATAAGTTTCCGGAAGACAAGCCCTGGAGCAAGTCAGAGTTTCTTTAAATGTTTGGAGTCTCTTTTTTTCAGTGATATGATTAAGCATCTTCTCCTGCTGTCCTCAAGAAACTAGATTCAAGTATGGCATTTAAGTTTGTACGTTCTGATTCTTCATGACCTTGCACCTACAGTATATTCCAGGCCAGCTCTTTGGCTGGTATCCATCAACTATGCTGAGATATACCAGCTTTACCATCCAGAGGTGATAGTGTTTTACATCCAGTTTGCACAGCTATACATGACACTACAAGAAGCAAGGCAGTGGAGAATCAGACGCCAAGGACCGTGTTGCATATAAACAGTAAGCAGAGCTTTCTAAGGAATAATGTAGTAAAATCATTTTAACATTCTCTTTCAGTGGTATGTGTGTCTGAACAAAACTGTGACATTACGTAACATTTGTGTCTAAAAGTAATGGAATGAGAGGTGGGATGCAGAGATATTTGCATTTCCTTGATGTAGCCCATAAGTCTCACAGCTGTAATGCTATTTTAGCAGAACGTTGTGTTTTTTTCTCTCTCCGTCTGTTGTACACTGTGGGAACTTAATTGAGAGTAATGTAATAAGAATCCTGAATGATTGCTAGAGAGCTTAACTGTTCTGGAGACCTTTACATTGGAAAGTAACTTTTCTTCAGAACCTTAATTAATATAAAATTAACTTATAATATCTGGAGTTCTACAGAGGATTAGTTGTTAACAATGATCTTTTCTAGAGAGTTTAGCAGCACCAGAAAGTGTCTGCTTTCCTGGGCCTTGCTCTTGGACTTATTCTGATTTACTCTAGGGCTGCTTTATACCACACTGGTCAGAAAGGCTGTGTCTAGACTACAGAGAAAAGTTGGAAAAAAGACACGCATATCTTTTTCCGCTTTTCTTCTGAAAGAGGCTTTTCCGACGTTTGGCCCGTCTACGCTGGGCCAAATGTCGGGGGAAAAAAGCCTCTTTCGGAACATCCCTTCTTCCTCGTAGAACGAGGTTTACAGAGATGCCGAAAAAACGTCTCTGCTTTTCCTAAATTTGTTTCGGAAAAGGGGATGCATTCCTTGGATGTGACAGAGCTTTTCTGGGATATCTTTTCTAGATAGATTTTCTAGACATACTCTGAGTATAAGGCCAAATCTACTTTGGAAACTTTTGCTGGTATAATAATGTCAGTTGGGGGGGGGGAAGGGGAGGGTTATACTTTTATACCAACAAAAGACCTACTGTTTGTAAAATAGTAACTATTTAATTCAGAGAACTGGTATAAATTATACTGATAAAAGCACGTTTTTGCCAGCTGAAGCTGCATCTCCACTAGATTTATACTAAGGTCTAGTCTTCACTAGAAAAGGTTTGCTGCTAGAGCTATACCAGTACAGCCATACTGACAGATCTTTTCTCATGAGGTATGTCTAGACTACGTGGCTCCGTCGACGGAGCCATGTAAACTAGTTTACCCGGCATAGTCAATGAAGCGGGGATTTAAATAATCCCCGCTTCATTAAAATAAACATGGCCGCCGCGCTGTGCCGACGATCAGCTGATCCGGCACAGTGTGGCAGTCTAGACGCGGATCTGTTGGCTGGGGAAGCCTTTGCCGACCGATCCTGTAAACTTTGTTTCACGAGGCATAAGGGATCGGTCGGCAAAGGTTTCCCCAGCCGACAGATCCGCGTCTAGACTGTCGCGCTGTGCCGGATCAGCTGATTGTCGGCACAGCGCGGCAGCCATGTTTATTTTAATGAAGCTGGGATTATTTAAATCCCCACTTCATTGACTATGCCGGGTAAACTAATTTACATGGCTCCGTCGACGGAGCCATGTAGTCTAGACATACCCATGTAGACTAGACCTTAGTATAATTTATGTTCACTTTGGGCGCATCTATACAGCAGGGCTTAACTTGAAATAAACTATGCAAATTGAGCTATGTCAATTGTGTAGCTTATTTCAAAATAGCTGATTTCGAGTTTAGGAGCTGTCTACACAGCATTTATTTCAAAATAGAGCACTCTTTCTCCGACTTCCCTTACTCCTCATACAATGAGGGTTACAGGAGTCGGAGTAAGAAGTCTTCCAGCTTGACAGTATTTTGACATTATGTTGAAATTACTGCCAGCTGTGTGGACGAGGACTATGCTATTTCGAAATAACGCTAGTTATTTCAAAATAACGTTGCTGTGTAGACATAACTTTTAAGGGCCTTTCCATGTCACATTTAGTGTAACGGAGGATCAGCTTTTCCATGTGAATCATAGAGTAGTAACTATGCAGCAAGTGAAACAGTCAGACCTTTTCATGGCACAGTATCTGTTAAGAAACATTTCTATTCTTCTCTGCCTTACATGTGTGTGCTTTAGCGATAAATAAGCAAGAAGCTATTACATACTACTTCTTGTGAGGTTCCCCAGCTGTCTCAGAAACACAAAAAAACTGAAGACCTGACCATGGCCTTACAAATGAGCTCATTAAATTTTTAAAAGGAAGAAGTACAGTGAAATTCTAATAGTCCCAAGAGAGCATGAGAGAGTGAGCGAGAGTGAGAGAGAAAATAGCTTTCCTATTGCAGGTTTCTAGATGACCACATTCAGTAGGTTTGGTCAGAGGATTTTATGATGACAAAAGATCTAAATCTTTAAAAAGCTTCCTTGCTTCACAAAATTAGCCCGGGTCTTGTTAGTTGCCACTTATTTTCTTTGGCTTTTACTGGTTAATTTGCTTGGCAGGAGAAATGGAAGTGTGGCCCTTTTCTGCTTTACTTTTTTTTGCTGTGCTGGTGTGGGGTAGCACAGAAACGGTGCTTAATAGTTGGGGTGGGGAGGGAGATGATGTTAGTCATCTTCTGCATATTCTAGGAAATGTATGCAAAAGATTTCTTTCTCTCTTTGCTCATAAATATTGCACACGCCTTCTAATCTGTCGATATCATTTGACTAAATTACAGCCTACCAAGTAATTGTTTTAGCCTCAGTCTTTATGATGCACAGCTAGGTAAAATGCCATGCCTACAAATATGCAGCCCAGCACATGTGGTCCGAGCAATTCTTTCCTTTGCTAAGAAAAGGCGGGTGAGGGAATTTCTTTTATTGGACCAACTTCCCTTGCTCACTGATAATGGTGGGGAGAGGTTTCCAAAATAGTGAGGAAGAGATCATGGCATGATTCTTAGGGCAGTTTTGGATTTTGGTTCCACACAGCTCCAAGAGTCAGCTCCCCACAGCTTGCAGCCTCTTTGGAAGAGCAGCTTGTAATGCCACCATTCAGGCCAGCCATGCAGATAGGAAAAGTGAAAATTGCCTTTAATCTCCAGTGTCCTGAAGTGGCTTTGTGCACCCCAGTGCGGGCCGGGGGGGGGGGGAGAATTCTTTTCCTAGCTCTCAGGCAGAGAACTTGAACTGGTCATATGGACTCACTCCTATTGGGATTAGACTTCATCTGTAGGCAGGAACAAGGGCCTGAAAGCTCTATTGTGGCTTTGAAGCCAAAGCTGGAATCCTGCTACCTGTCGAGTGCTCAGACAGACACAATTCCTACAGGGCACTGGGGGAGTGCACGTCCTCTTTTGTCGGAGGTATGGAATGTGCCCTCCCACCCCAGCACTAAGCTCAGCCCCTATGCAGTGGTAACAGGGCTTTGGCCACACCCCGGCCACACCCTCTCTGGCCTCTGCTTTCTATAGGCTGCTGGAACAAACTATGAGGTGTCCAGGAGCAAACAAGGGATCAGGGGAAAACTCCTCCTAAAAAGGAGTTAACATAGGGCTGACACAAGCAGCCCTGCAAGTAGGTGGCATGTGAGAGGGGGCAGATTTAAAGGTAGGCCCGTAGATGTCTCCTGTCTGTCTTGGGAGAAGCTGGGATGGTGGGAGGAAGCATGTTCTGTATCAGTGAGAACAATCTATGGACTTAGGAACAGGAGAGAGACGGGACCTGAGTAAACTTGGCTTGTACCCCAACCTTAGAATTCCAAGGGCAAATACAGCTGTACTTAAAGTTCTGTGGGACATTGGGAATTAGAGACACAAGTTCCCTATGTGTCTGTATACAAACATCCCCCCATGGTATTTGCAAGCCTCTAAAAAGAAATATGTGTTCTGAGTTCCCAGGGAATCCAGGAATTATTTTTGTTCACACTGGACCAAACTCTGAAAATTGGTATTTTGCGCTCACAAATAACTGGTTCAATTAATTTTGAATAGCCGTACTAGCACATGGATATCTTGCTCTACACTTGCCAACATTTGTATTAAGATATGGGCCGTTGCAAGAACCGAGGAACAATCCTTCATATCTCTTTTCACTGCTGAAGTAGTCCTTACTCCTATGACTGTTTCCCATGGGAGCTGATTTTCCCCCCTAGTTCTTCTTGAGCATTATTCCGTTGGGTTCAACTGAGTTAGGTTTTGCAGGAATAGGCTCTTCATGATCCAATCTGATACATTTTCAGCAACAGAAAATTGAAACATTTTGGCCCGAAACTGTTTCCCTTAGAACATTTTCTTTTCTAAATTTACCTTCTCTCAATATCATCTTATTACTTGTTTTACCCCGTTGGGCCATTCTGAACAATTCTTCTCCCTCATTGCTGTTTATAGCTTCTTCTGTCTATAACTTCTTCACCTTGGGTGTGTTCTTAGCCTGTTTACTACTTAGTACCTTTAATATGGGAATGATGTTGACAAATTTCCGAGAATTCAAGAGAAAATGATTAAAGGGCTCTGGAGAGTGATTTATGAAGACATTTCCCCTCACAAATCAATCTCTTGTTGCCCTTCTGTGAATTCACTTCATCTTGTTGACATCTTTTTTGGTACTGAAGTGCCCAGGACCCAGAACAGTATTTAAGGTACAACCCCAACAGAGCCAGTTAGAGAGAGAGTGCCAATTTAGCCATATTGTTTTGCAAAGCTGAAATCCAGCCTGGTGCATGTTACCCAAAAGGAGTTTGGATTGGTATATTTGCTTTCAAACGGCTCAATCCTGTTCCTATACAAGACATTAAACCCGATTCACTTATACCTGTGCAATTATGTGGGTGTTTAAAACTACTGTTCTGTTCTGGTAATGTACACTCACGGGTATAAATGACAACCAAGGTGCAAGGCTGTAGAGAATCAGGCACAAAAGTGAGTTTTGTCAGTGATTTCCCCTCTATTATAGATCAGTGTTTCAAATTAATGGCTCCCTTAGGGCTTAATTCTTTCACCTTCACACATAATAGCACTATATTATGCCAAATGTTATTGAAAATGGAAATGCTCTAAATATGTACTACTCAGGGTAGAATCAGCTTGATTAGCTTGCAGTTTTTCCAGGTTGGCTCGCATGGTTTTATTTCCTGTATCCATCTCTCACCATTTATAGTATGTATAGCTCTGCCTTCACATGTGTTTGCAGTATCTCCTGCTCTCATTTATGCCACTGCAGTCCCCTGAAATCAAAGGGAGTCGCTCTGGTATAAATGAGAGCCAAATATGGCCCTTAGTGTTTTCAGCAAATTTAATTAACTTGCTGACAGCATTTGCCACTTCTCCCAGATAGTTAATAAAGATGTTAAGTAAAATCTGAGCTAATAGTGATCCCTGTAATTCCCTACTGAAGACCTCCCACCCACTTCACACAATGCAGTGTATTGTTACCCTTTGTTGACGTTCCTTTACCCACTTTTCAGACTATGAAAAAGTGATGATACCCAAGTAAGTTTGAATTATTTTTTCAAGCAAGATTTTTTTTGACACTGCAATCAATGGTTTACTGAAGGCCAGTTTTATTATATTTGCTGTGATTCTTTTCCCCATTCACTTTGAAATTCTCTCAGAATAAATGATCAGGGTTCTCTAGCATGTATTCTGGGTTTTGATAGAACCATGTTGCATATGGCTATATTATCCTCTGAGGACTAAGTCCTGCTCTTGGTTACCACTGAACTCAATGGCAATTGACCAAGGTAACTGAAGGCAGAATTGTGCTGTAGAAGTATACAGGTTTTCCTTTTAATACTTATGACGTTATTTACTGAGAAAGGAAGCAGGACTTACTTGACAATAATTGCCAGGATCACTCCTTTTATAATTTCTTGTAGATCAGTTTCATGGTTGCTTCCCAACTCATCCACCCCCAGATCCTCTTGCTCTTTTCCTATTTCTCTCTGACTCTTGAAAAATAACTGCTATTGGTTTGGAAACTTCCCTAGCTATTTCCATTAACAGACTGTGATGCAGGTCTGCTCAGGCCTGCTGGTCTGTGTTGTTTTGAGACAGCCAGGCTATCCTTGCATCTCTTTCAAAGTTCCAAAAACACAGGTTAATTCAGAACCTTTCTATTTGTCAAGGTTTTGTCATTGCGTTTTTTTAAAAATTTGCATGCAACTGCTAACAGCTTATTAAAATGAGCAAGTTTGCAGAGCCACGTGCCCCCAGGTTCCCTGCCCCCTGACTTTTTGTGACTGTCCCACTAAGGGTATGTTTACACTGCCACCCTAGTTCGAACTAGGGTGGCTAATGCAATGAGAAGTAATGGTAGTTTGAATTGGGAGCTTTAATTCGAACTACCTAGTCCGTGCCGCGTGTAGCCGCGGTCAGGTAGTTCGAACTACGGGGCATTTAAAAATGGCGGCTCCGGGAACATGCAAATAAAGCCCGGGATATTTAAATCCCGGGCTTCATTTGCAAGTTCGAATGCCTACATTAGTCACCCTAGTTCGAACTAGGGTGGCAGTGTAGACATACCCTAAGAGTGTTAACCTGAGAGCCAGAATGCATGACACTGAATGGGAGTTATGCAGCTAAATGTAATATGTCTTTGAAAATGCATAGGTCTGTTGTGTTACAGATGTGGGGGCTAGGAACAGGAGGCTGAGAGCTGGCTGAGGGGGTGAAATGGTTTTGGGGTGGACAGAGATCTATGGATAATGCCTAGTAATAGGAATGGAATTTATGCCTGTAAACCTTGAGTGAAGATCTATGGAAGACAGACTGGCCTGTGGCTGTGAATACAGTGGAATTACAGGACATGGAGTGGACTCCTTGTATGTCCATTGCAAGCTGTGAAACATAGTTCTGCAGATGCCTCTGCAGTTGACTAATAAAGGAGGATTTGGTTGTGGGACAGGCTAGAGGAGAGTGGGGGAAGACCTGCAACTATGTGGGCCCTCAGTTTATCTCCGTGAAGAGTGAAAGTGGGCTTGTGTAGATTACTTCAGCCCAGAGGCTATGGTAGCAGCCAAGGACGAGATGAATAGTTGCTCTGTGCCATGTTCAGTAACTGGGGAAGGAGTTGCTGATCTCTTCTCTGTGCTGCATACCACCCCTGTGCACAGCTGGTGTTCCTGAGCTATGCGAAGCAACCATGATTGGGCCCTAGACATGTCACTGTAACGGTTGGGGTTGGGGCAAAGAGAGTAAAATGTTATGGTTTTACTGAAAAAGAGAGAGAGGAAAAATCCAAATGACTGCAGAAATACACCACTGTGAAGAGCAATATGGGGTCAAATGCTGGTCCTCCAGCGTCAGCATGACTACTCTAGCTATGTGCAGGAAGGCAATGCCGACATTTGAGGGGAAGAGCCTCCCTGGAGACAGCACACACAGCATCTGCGCAGCTTCTCCTTGGCTGCCATTTAGTCCCTGGTCTGCAGAACTGCCCACAGACTGCCATCGAGACCCCAGTTCAGCCACAAAGCTTTGTTCAGGACAGTGCTTAAGCATGTGGGGATGCCCTTTTCAAGTTAGTGGGATTTAAGCTTGTGATGAGGAGCTCTCCTGAATGGGGATGGACTTAAGTACAAGCTCATGTACTTTGCTGCCACAGTGTATAAGTATGGGACCAGAAGGAGCCCCTGTGGTCCCACCAGCCACACTGTTGCTTCTCACTCAAGCTTCCCCTGCCAAATGGCTGTGTAGATTGAATGGTGCCTTCTAGGGGCGACGTTTGAGCCCCACCCGTATAGATTCCTGCTCTAACCCTTCCAGAGGAGTGACACCAAGCTCTCTTCAGGGCCTTCTGAATAAAGGGAGAAAGAACCATGCATTACAGGTGCTAGTCATGTCACTTAATGTGCTCAGATACTATGGAGATAGGCATGGGATAATAACCAAAGTAGAGTAGAATTTTCCATCCATTACTTGATCCAAGAGGATTTAGCCCTCAGATCGTTTGAAAATATGTATGGCAGTATTTAACAGCTAGCCTTTAATGATTCTCTTGGATCGTGAGCATGTGAACACAAACTCATTTATCTTATTTATATGATTATTCCCCAGAGGGCCCAGTTGGACTCACTGTGTACTCTTGTATCCCAAGTTCTCATTGCACAGTGGAAAATACACAACCACATTGATTATTATTGTATTACATATATGGTCTACAAAGGCCTAGTTCACTGTCAAGTTTCTCCTGAACAGTCCACAGGCCTAATTCTAATCTCACAAGGGTGAGAAACTGCATGGAAGTCAATGAAAACACAGACCAGAAATGAGGATAAGTAGTTTTTATTTAGTCACTGTTTTCTATGTGGATTAGTGACATGGAGAGCTGGACAAGAACAGGAAATTTCGCAATTTCAAAAACATTTCCATTAAAAAATTGAATAAAAGCAAATTCAAAACTTCTTACAAAATGAAGTTAGGTATTTAGAAAGATTGTCTTGGGCCAGTATGTTCTGTTTAGATAAAATAAAAATGTTTTGTTCTAATTTTGACTTTCTAAACATGGTTCTAATGTTTGCAAGAAATAGAAATTAAAAGTCCTATTACAATGGACAATCTAAACATTCCATATTGAGCAGGTTGAATTGGGAGTTTTTGACCTTATGTGAACTCTTCATTCCATTTTTTCTAAACAAAATTGTGTTGAAATTAACACAGTTCTCTAAAATGCTTCGCTTTAGATTAATTGGCATTTTCCTCTGGAAAAACATTCCATCACAAAATGTGCAGCTAGCTCTCATAACAGGAGACACTGGGAAAACTCAATATTTCATGCCATGGGGCTGCCAAATATTAATATTCAGTTTACTTACCCATTAAAAAACCTTGTTACGGTTTGACCGAAAATCGTTTATAGCACATCCTGTATGTTTTATACTCTTTCCAAAGGGAAATGTTGGGGGGTTGAATCCTCCTGTGGAGTTATGCTGGTAGGGAGTTTGTCCCAGGTTGTATTTAATATTTTCTCAACACCTAGAAAGTGTTCAACATTCAATGTAAAGCACAGAGTGGGTTCCGTTACAGAGGTGCAAATGCTGCCCAAGAGCATCTTACCTGGCTTTTATAAATCTGTCCTTATAATTTTAAACAGGGCACAATGAATATTAAAAAAAAAGTTTATAAATGAAGGCCAATGTTTTCTCATGTGTACACTGATTCCAGGTGTGCAAGGGGATTTGATTTTCAAAAGTGCTTACGGTAACCTAACTCTGCTCCCCTTGGTAAAACCCTCACTTGACACGGAAGGGAGCAGAGTTAAGCGAACACTGAATGCTTTGAAAATCCCCCTCTGTCTCTGTCTTGAATTGGCCATCCAAAAACTGTGGTACCCAGAATCAGGCTATATCTACACTGCGTTCTTTTTCCAGAAAAAGACACACAAATTGAGAACCGCAATTTGCATACCTTTTTCCACTTTTTTTTTCTTTTTTTGGAAGAGGCTTTTCTGACACTTGGCCCATCTACACGGGGCCAAATGTGGGGAAACCTCCTCTTTCGGAAGATCCTTTATTCCTCATAAAATGAGGAATACAGGGCTTCCGAAAGAGTGCACCTGCTTTTTCAGAAACTGTTCCGAAAAAGCACACGCGTTCCCTGAAAAACTCTGCAGTCTAGACATAGCCTCAGATGATGATTTTTGATTATCTAGATGGTCCCACCATTTTGATCTCAGAGTCTATGGGAGCTGCGAGACTCTGTGGCTGCGGAGCTGGTAAATAAACACACCGGAGCGGCCAGTTAGCAGTGATTTTGTGGACTACTTTGAGAAATACTATTCTATTGCTTTCCCATTTATTATTCTTTGCCTATCTATGTATTTCATGTGTTCCTAGGTTATATGTTGCTGACTCTTGTGATTTTAGTGTGAGTCTCATGATATTTGGTGTTTTGCTTCAAGTCCCAGTTCTCAGGGTCATTGGATTAAGTGAGTCTCTCAACTTTCATTTAACAGAAAAGCATTTCTAGCCCTTATGTTTGGGGATCAAATTTTGATGCATCCTGCAGGCTCAGAAACCAAACAGCTGATAAAAGAACCTCTAATTTTATTATTATTATTATTAAACAAATTTCACAGCGTTTTTGGCTGACGATTTTCAGCATTTGGGATTGGTTATACATTTGTATTTGAGCTATACATCCTGGTCTGCAGTAAAATCTGTGCTGGGGATAATGAGTTAATAAAAGCATATGGGAACACAAAACAATGGACCATAAAAGTCTGAGTTTGTTTTGTAATGAATTAAGAGTTTGCATTCCTGTCACACCTCAGAGGATAAAACGAGGGTAATGTGAGTGATGAGAATTTGTGTCGTTACAAGAATGGCAAGATCCGGTGGTTTTCTGGAGATATCCACAACATCTGGCTATTTATGTGTCACTTTGCCATCTGGGAGCAGATTTCTCTGCTTCAGAGGCCTGATCTAAAACCCATTGTCTCCTCTGGGCTTTGAATTGACCCCTGAGATGAGGGGATAAGTAACCTTTGCCTACAGAAAAACAGGAGCTCAAGATCTGAAAGAGATTTTTATCCTGACACACTGCACAGCGCAGCTGATCTTACAAATGCAGCAGGCTCATCTTTTACATGGGAGACAACCAAAGAAACTGCAGGATGAGCTAGGCGGTGTGGGGTTGGTGACTTCATAGTTTGCTCAGATTCCGTAGAGCATCAGTGCCTCAGCATAGAGCCTGGGGGCAGAGCACAGTTCGAGACGCTCTCATTTTGGTGAGATATAAAACCAAGGCTTTAATCTCTTACGTTTATTAAAGGTTTTCAAAGAGCACAAGTAGGTGTGTCACCTGTGGCCTACCAGCCAAATTCCCAAGGTTCTTATGTGAATCCCTCCTAATAAACTCCCCTTCCCCGCCCCCTATTTCAGTTATATGTGGTATTCTTCCTTACCTCTCTCAAGCTGCTGTGTAGCCTCATTGTGTGTAAGTCTTTCACCAGTCAAGTGGCTGGATTTCAGTGAGGAGTGAAATTATTCCTCCATTAAAGTTTGTAAAACATTTTGGAAATATTCAAGAGGAAAAACACCATAATTTTTTTTGTTGTTGTTCTAGACATCCAACACTCCGGTAATCTGAAGAATTACCGTGGGCTGCACCCACGAAAGCTCATGATACCATCTTCATATTTTGTTAGTCTATAAAGTGCTACCAGACTATTTGTTGTTTTTTAAGTTTTTCCTGTTACAGACTAACTTGGCTATCCTCTGAAGCTTTTGAACATAAATGTCAGACACTGCATAGCACTTAATGCTCTTTAATGTGCAATCAATCTCTTACCCATTTCAGTGTGCTAAGGCATTGATTTGCCTGATTAACTACCCCTTGGAAATTCTTAGCCTCTGACCCATCAAAGCAGGAGAATGGAAAAGTTTCCTTTTTGGTAGCATCACTTTTTGTGGAGTGGTACAGTGGTAAAACAGCCAGCCTTGACCACAAAGAAGTGCTTATTGTCATGCCTATGGGAACGCAGGATCTGGCAATCCTTCCCTTCATGAGAGTGTGTGTTATTTACTACCTGCTTTCTGACTGTGATCTTGAGCATTTTGCTGTTCCTGGTTGAATATCCATGCTGTACATTGTCTGTAAACATACCAAGTAAGATGAAATCAGTTGTTGGTTAGAGGATAGCGCCTTCATTGCTCTGATTGTTTGTTGCAACTGAGCTGAAAATGACCCTCTCAATTTTCTAATAGCACGGTCTGAAGAAATCAAGTGCTCTATACATTTGGAATGAAGCACTCTGGGCTAGCTCAAATATGAAAGATGCTTTTGCTGTATCCTGCTTTATTTAGGCACAGCTTATGTAGGAACTGCTAAATTTGGAGTGGTGGAATTTATGGGGGCATTGATAAATTATATTCAGCCTGATCTGTCACTCATGCAGACATCTGTCTCTGGGATAGCAGATGACAAAATGTCCTGATAGGTTGCAGAGGAAAAAGCACCAAAGGTTATGACTATTTGGGCCAGGACATGTGTAGAAATGAAATGTGCCAGTGACATGTGGATATTTTGCTGTATGTGGGAGAAGGAGTAGGATGCTGGATGGCCATTTCTAACTAGTCAGGATCAGGGCCACATTCTCCTAGAAGCTGTACAAAGATCAACGGAGACATGGACCCTGTTTAAAGAGCTTACAAATTGTTGTATATGATGAAAGTGAAGGTGGTGGTGGGGTGTTGACTCTGAACAGTGTCTTGATTCACAGGTCTTCCTCATTGGTCTGGCACAAATGTGGTAGCTGCAAGAGGGATTTCTTTCCTGCTTCATGTGACAATGTGTTAAATGATCATTGTGGTACTGTGATACTTCTTGTACAATGCATGTGCCTAACACCCTTATTCTTTATATTATGCATTGCTGCACAGGTTGAAGGTTGAAATTTTGACTTTTTTTTTCTTACATCTGTTGATCGTGCTGGTGTAATTCCCGACTTGTTTTTCTTTTCCAAGTAAATGGTTCAGTTCTTAATAAATCAGTGCCAACAGACCTACCACCGAGAAACAGCCCTACATGAACCATTGGGAGTTGTGGAGATCCTACAGAAGTGCAGCAACCTTGAAATAAAGAATTGTCGTGCACAGCTCAGCACCTGTGAGGAACTCTGCAGGAACAAACCACAGTGCACAAGTAATGGAGGAAATATCCAGAAAGAAACTCATCACAGTGCATGTTTCTATGTGATGCGTATACAGTGATGAAGATCTTGAGAAAAAATCTTGATCTTTTTATATCCTTCAAATTTACTGCTGAACTGAAATAATTGGAAAAAAAATGTTACTGAATAACCAAAGCACATAAATAATTCAAAAGGTTCCATATAAATGCAGTTCATTTGATCTGTTTTATTATCTGAGTGATCTGCAGCAATTAATCACTGTTTGCTTTGGGAAGTGGCTGATGCAAATGTGTTTCACTCAAGAGACCTAGAATCTACCACACCTTTTCTGGCGTGACCCAGAGATCTATATAGGTTTGGGGGCTCCACTAAATAAGAGGACGGGATGCTCCTCTCATTCCTGCTGAGGAGTAGGTGCATGTCTTCCCCAATGCAGCGCTGAATTGGAAACTCTATGAAGTGAAAACTGTGGAGATTCCTTTCCTCTATGCAGGCCATTCTCCAGTTTTTCCAGGTTCTTATTAAGGTAAACACGTTTTGTTTCAAGAGGAGTTGGCCTGATTAAGGACTCAGTCAAAACTAAGGACCTAGTGATGGTGATGTAATAGTAACAGTCAAAATTATATTATTTGGGCCAGATACTGCTCGGCGTTACATGAGGAGTGTGGGGGGGAGAAGGGGAAAGGGAGGGTAAATTTAGAAGAGTAATCCCATTGCAGTCAGTTGATTTACTCCAGATTTAGGGTCTGATCAGTCAAAGGTTGAGTCTTTCAATTGACTTGAATGGGCATTGGTTTAAGGCCTTCGCTGCTGGGGAGATCAGAATCTTGTCCCGTGCATTTTATATTTATTTTTAAGTAAGACTGACTCCTCTTGCTTTCTGATTGCAACCCCATCACTATTCCCCAGTTAGTTAAAAGTGCATTTGTCATTTCTCTGTGTGCAAAGGTAACATAAACAATAAATACAGCACTTCACCCTTATTATCTCTATAAGTGAGGCTGTTATCTATATGGGTGATCAATAATGCTGCATCAACAAATGCAATTATCTATGGCTGGACCTTGTAAATAATAATTTTGTTTTTCTCCCTGGGGCATTTTGTTTCTATACACATTTACAAGTGGGTACTAAAGAATGCATTTATTTAAATTGATATATGCCTCAAACATAGTTTGCTGATTCAGATTCCTGATAAAAATATTGAAAGCACATAATACAGGAAAAGGCATTAAAATGAACTATCACTTATTGTAAGGCTGATGTATATTTACAAATATGTAACTGATCATCAACTGTTCTGCTCTACTTGCATTGGACTTGCCATCTAGACAGATAGGCTTGAACAAAAAAGTCTCAGGACCATTGCTCTTTCCACATTCTCGTTGTGCCAGCAAATAATCCAGCCATATAAAAATACAAAACATGCATTTTTTAAATGAATATTAAAAAAAAATTAACACCCCCAGAACTATTACTAGGTTCATTTCAGCAGCAGGCAAGATTGTAGGAGTCATAAGGACAAAGTAATGTGCTTTATTCTGGTAGCTGATTGTATTATTGGAGTTCAATTATATTGAGGAGGAGTGAGAGATTGGAGAAAGAACAGGGAGAATAAAAACTTGATTGTTTTTCACTCTGTTTTTACACTCAGGGAGAGATTAATTTATAATGGACAGATCACTAAGCAAGGAAAAAGATCTTTAATTTAGTATTTTAAATGATTCAGTCCTGTAATTTATCCAGCTATTTTGTTCAAATGAACATATTGAATACCTGCGTACAATGTTCTCCCTTTCCTGTGCTATTGGGGTTATCTAGCAAGTGTTATTGGGTTGCTCTTAACTGAAGTGTCATTATGTGATCCGGGTTTATGTAGATACCTTGTGCTCTGCAAGGATGAAATTTATCCCAAAGCTAATCCTTTCAAGTCTATCTATAAAATGCTCTGTGAGCCACAGCGAGGATGGCATGGGGTACAGAGCAGCTGTGTGCCACCAGGCATATTTTGACTAAGGAGCACCCCGGCTGGCTGAATGCCTTTGGCGGGGCAGCATGCATTTCCCCTTCACGTTTCAGTCCATGTGTTGGTGAGAAGGGGCATGGCATTGGCCAACCATCTATTCCTCCCCCCTCTATATAGCCTTCAAAGCTATGTCTGCATTGTACCCGGGATAAAACTTCCCAGCCCAGGTACAGGAGCTAGTACACTAAAAATAGCAGCCCAGCCAATCCCCTGGGCCTAAATGCCTGAGTTGTAGTCCAAGCCACAATGTCCCCACTGGTGTTCTTATTGCACTGGCTTGAGTCTGTCTAGCCCAGCTAGGAGGCTTGTTCCCAGCTGAGTGTAGGCGTGTCGCAAGTTGCCTAGCATTGTGGACTGATGGTGTGGCTCTCCAGATCCTACTGTGAGGAACTACAAGAACTAAGTTCATAGTTGTTCCTTCCACAGAAGTCCACTCTCTCCTTTTCCTAGTCTTCCCACTGTTTAGCTGCACCTAAGGTTTTGTTATTAAATACAAGTGATACTATGTTGACCACAGTTTCCACCTGCTGCTTCCTAACAGTAGCTGAACTACAGCACTTGAGTGGGATAGCTCAGTGGTTTGAGCATTAGCCTGCTAAACCCAGGGTTGTGAACTCAATCCCTTGAGGGGCCTTTTTAGGGATCTGGGGCAAATCTATCAGGGTGGTGCTTGGTCCTGCCGTGAGGGCAGGGGACTGGACTTGATGATCTCTCAAGGTGCCTTCCAGTTCTATGAAATAGGTATTTCTCCATATATTATTATTATTAAATCATATTATAGCAGAACTGCAAAAGACTTTATTACATAGAATCATGGGACTTAGACAGACCTCGAGAAGTCATATAGTCTAGTCTCCTGCACACCAGCCAGGACCGAGAACCGTCTAGACCATCCCTGACAGGTGTCTGTCTAACCTGCTCTTAATCTCAGAACTGGACACAATACTCCAGCTGAGGCCTAAACTGTGGAGTAGAGCAGAAGACTGACTTCTTGTGTCTTGCTTATAATACTCCTATGAATGCACCCCAGAATGATGTTTGCTTTTTTTGCTTTTTTTTTTTTTTGCAACATTGTTTCATTGTTGATTTTCATTTAGCTTGTGGTCCACTATAACCCCCCAGATCTCTTTCAGCAGTACTTCATCCTATACAGTCACTTCCCATTTTGTATGTGTGCAGCTGATTGTTCCTTCTTAAGTGGAGTACTTTGCATTTGTCCTTATTGAATTTCCTGCTATTTAGCTCAGATCATTTCTGCGGTTTGTCTAGATCATTTTCAGTTTTAATCTTATTTTCCAAAGCCCTTGCGATTCTTTGGTATCATTCACAGACTTTATAAATGTACTCTTTTTGTGCTATTATCTAAATAATTGACCCAGAACTGATCCCTGCAGTACCCCAATTGATACGCCCTTCCAGCTTGACAGTGAACTACTGATAACTACACTCGGGAATGCTTTTCTTACTCTTCATGCACCCAGCTTATCCATCAGGTTGTATTTCCCTGGTTTGTTTATTAGAAGGCCATGTGAGGCAATAAAGCCTTAGTAAAGTCAAGATATGTCATACCCACAACTTTCTCCCTATTCACATGGCTTGTTACACTGTCAAAGAAAGCTATTAAGTTGATTTGACTTAATTGCTTCTTGACAAATCCACGCAGACTGTTACTTATCACATTATTAGCTAGGTGTTTGCAAATTAATTGCTTGATTGTTTACTCTATTATCTTCAAGTCCATCATCTAGCCAATGTGGGATTACACTTTACAATATATTCTCCGCTATCCAGTCTAATTTTAAATGATTCCTAAATGATGATTCTTCTGGGATTTCTCTTGGGAGATATTCCACTGATTTCAACAACAGTTGATTTATTCCTGATATTTGGCTTAAAAGTTCCTATTCATAATTATATTCTAGCACTGTTAGACTTCTTTGGTCCACCCTAAATTATTTTTTTACATCCTCAGATACTTGAAGACAGTCATCATATTTTTCTTTAATCATAAAGAAAAATACATACAGTAGTCTAGTCAAGCTGTATGCATATTTCCTTATTTTAATCTTTCCTCATAATATTGTTCCATACATTCCTTTAAACATTTTTGTCACTCTTCAGTGACTGCTCTCTAATTTGCTGATATCTTTCCAATTCTAAGGAGACCAACACTGAGTAAAGTTTTGTAATTTTCCAAAACTGTCCAGAGAGAGTCTATCACATCCCTCCCCTGGGACATGATGCCTTTGTATACAACACAGCTTCACACAGGAAGTTTTGGCAGCCATATTATCACATCAGAAGCTCAGCCCTAATTTGCTTTCTTCTATCAGTTCTAATCTATTTCAGCATTACCACTTTCCTGGTATAGCTGTTCCACTGCATTTCTGCATTTTCAGGTATGCAGCAGGTATATCATCTTGCACATTCCAGTTTTGTAATATATCAGGCTATGTCTACACCAGTGTAACTGTCAGCGGAATCTACTCCACACACTTTATCTTTTTTCTTTTTCTTTGTTGTTTTGCCAGCTACAGATTCCCCTTTCCATCTCCTTGAGGTATAAATCACTGTACATTGCAGCACTTTGGATTTACCCTAATCCATATGTAATTTACATCCTCTACTGCATTTGACCCTCTCACCCCTGGTATGATACAAAATGCATCCCAGCCTGATGAGCGAATACTTAT
Organism: Rafetus swinhoei; assembly: GCA_019425775.1. Lineage (NCBI taxonomy): Eukaryota > Metazoa > Chordata > Testudines > Trionychidae > Rafetus > Rafetus swinhoei. Next base: position 217,198,893 of record CM033437.1, read on the forward strand.
AAACAAATAATTCTCCTCTGAACACACAAGTCTACAGCCAGGTCAGAGAAGCTATGTCTACACTACAGGAATCTATTGGAAAAAAGATATGCAAATTGTGCTCTTCAATTTGCATATCTTTTTCCAATAGTTTTTTCGGAAGAGGCTTTTCTGAAATTTGGCCCATCTATGCTGGGCCAAATTTCAGAAAAGCCTCCTCTTTCAGAAGAGCCCTTCTTCCCCATGGGAGGAGGAAGACAGGACTTTTGAAAGAGTGCGTCTGCTCTTCCGCCAAAAAAAAGCAGAAGAGCAGACGTGTTCCCTGGATGCAGCAGAGTTTACATAGTTGACCAAACAAAATCAACCATTAGGCAAAAGTAGGAGTTATATTAAAAAGAAAGTCACTTAAAAATGTTACTCAAACAGTTTTGAGCCAGTAACCTGGCTATTATATTTCCCCATAATAACAATCCTAAAATATATTCAGACTTCCTGTTTTTTCACAGACATTTACCCCAGCATGTTAGACAGTGTGAAGAGCAGTGATTCTTAAACTTTTTAAGACTGAGGAACACCAAACAAGAATTTTTTTTATGAGGAACACCAAGGATTTTTTGTTGAGTGCAAAAAAAAAAAAAAAGGGTGTGGGGGGGGAGTTATTGAGCAAAAAAAAAGTCACCTGCCCCTTTAATGGTGCCATTTTGAACTCTGTTGTTCTCTGCGGCACACTGGTGTGCCTCGGAACACAGTTTAAGAAACACTGGTGTAGCGCTTATGTTACATGATACCTGCCTACCCCTCTTGGCTTGCCTTAGTTAAGCTAAGTTCCTGCAAAGGCTTACTAAATGGCTAAATGCAGCATGCAGAATAACTGGTAGTCCATCCCAATAACTGGCAGTTGCATTGCTGAAATGGCCTTCCATAAGTACATAGCCAGAAAGTCTGGGTGGGTTTGTACTCAGATGGCGAGCCTGAGCTGCTGTCCATGTTACTTCAGCCACGCTGCTATTTTTAGGTGCTAGCTTGACCAGAGTTAGTGTGGGCACATCTACACAAGCTGGGAATCATGCCTACCAGCTCAAATGTAGATGTAGTCTTAAAAGCTTCCAAAACCCAATTAGAGGTGCAGTATGTATGTAACTGGATATTGCATATAGTTAGTAAACACAAATATTTGGGATCCAGCTGTGCCTAGGTGGTCTCTTCACATTGATCTTGCTGTATAAAGAGTAAAAGACCCAATAAATTTGAATCTCATTTTATTTCCTGTTTGTAATTTTAACCTTTGTATGCCCTTTTGTACTATTTCTCTGTCATCATCAGTGATTGGTCCTTCCAGTTTAGTATCATCTGTGAATATCATAAACATTATTTCCCCCTTTGAGTGATCATTGCTGTTAAGTAAGAAAGAACCTAACACCTCCATTAAACGTTTCCCTATTACTTGATATATTTCTAGCTATTGGTATTTGAATGGGCATTTACATGTGGCACTCTGTATGAAATGGACATTGTCTGCATGACTAAATGTACTCCTACTTCAGAGGGGGAACTGAGTTCATCTGTAACTGGAAAAACTTGAAAAACAATGAATAGTTCCGCAGCACCTTAAAGACTAACAAAACATGTCGATGGGATCAGGAGCTTTTGTGGGCGCAACCCACTCCTGTTTTCAATGGCAATAGGGTTGGACAGCATTGAGTATCAGTTGGTATCACAGTGCTTATACATCTGTAACCATATTCAGCATTCGTGATAATCCTATCTAAACTATTCCCACAAGCAATGAGGAATTTCAGATAAAGCAGGTTCAGAAGTTTGATGCAGCTAAGCAGCACCAGCAACCCCATTTAGAAGTTTAGAATCTTAGGTGCTGTTTAAAATCAACACTTTCTCCAATCTCCCTCTATCTCTCAAGGTTTTTGAGCCCAGGGTGGAGCTCTATAGCAAACAGGATGCAGAATGTAGCATTGAAATATTGGGGAAAAGGAAATTTAGGCTAAATACATAGCATCTGCTTTTCATCAGCCTTGCTTCTTGTGTAGTCATTGATGCCGGTACCCACTGGGTCTCCTTCATTTATATCAAAACTACTTTAAATAGGTCCAGCGGTATTAAGGAATCTAAAACTGGATGTACATATAATATACTCCTACCTTAAAGCCTCCTTATGCTTCCAGAGTGGTGTAAAGTGGCCTTGGTGAGAATCAGGCGCCATGTTTCAAAGGGTGTGTAAAATGCTACCAAATCAGAACAGTAAGAGTTGATTCTCATTTACACTAAGGCCACTCTACATCCCTCTAGTAGTGACAAGAGTCTAAGGGAGGTGGAAATATAATTTATTCACACATTAAGGCCTCTCTGTAGTTAAAACAGCCGTATTGTGAATAGGAATCAGTCCTATAGTTTTTGACACCTGTCTGGCATTCACTGTGCATTGGCCTAAGTGACTATTCCAGGTGAAGAACAGCAGAGAATTTGATCCTTGGCATAGTCATCTGAGGGAAGTGGTAGAAACTCTCTTGATTGGACAAGGCATTAGTACATGTACAGTAGGGAACAAATAAACTTGAGTTGGCAGGGAGATGGAGTAGATGTCCTAGTAGGACTTTTCTGTCTCTGTTCTCTGCCTCTGTGTCACTGAGTCCATTAATATTTGGTCTAAGCCAGTGTTTTTTAAACTGTGTTCCTCGGCACACCGGTGTGCCACGAGGCAGTCGGAAGTGGGCCGCAGAGAACAACAGAATTCAAAATGGCAACACTTAAAGGAGCAGGTGACTTTTTTATTTCTGCTCAATAACTGTCCCCTGACCCTTTTTTTTCTCAATAACTTTCCCCCCAACCCTTTTCTCCCCGACCTTTTTTTTTTTTTGCTCAACAAAAAAATCCTTGGTGTTCCTCATAAAAAAAATTATAGTTTGGTGTTCCTCAGTCTTAAAAAGTTTAAGAAACACTGGGCTAAGCTGACATTCCCCTGTGAGACACGGGGAAGCCCATAGAGGCAAAGAAAGAAAAAGGAAATGCAGAAGGAAGAGAGCACAGTCAGCTCAAACTGAGGAGGAGTGCTGGAGGGAGAGACTGGTCAATGGAACTTTCAGAGACCTTCCTAGAAAGCAGAACGCCAAAGAGAGACTGTGTCAGAACAGCAGGAGTAATCAAAGGGATGAGCCGCACTTCATCAAAAGAGGATCCACAGTTCTCCGAGACAAGAGTGAATATTTTTAATCAGCCAAAAAGATATTTTCTGATACACAGTTTTCTCAGGCCTGCACTGGTGCTGTCAAACCAGGGAGGAAAAAGCATCCACAATAGCAGAATGTGTCTGGGTATTTGTACGGAGGAGTCTCTGGGTCCATTGAGGGTGTTTATATGCATGCAAGAAGGGTTTGTGTGTTAGAATGGGGTGTGTGTGTGTGTGTGTGTGTGTGTGTGAATATATATATGAACAGACATGTTTTCCAGAGTTCTCAGAAGTACACATTGAAACCCATTTCTATCACCCTTAATTACACTGAGTAGTACTGTACCCTTAGGCTGTGTCTACACTGGCGCGATCTCGCACAAAAGCAGCTGCTCTTGCGCAAAAACTTGCTGCCTGTCTACACTGGCCGCGTGTTCTTGCACAAGAACTCTGACACTCCCACTCAGGAATAAGCCCTCTTGCGCAAGAGCTCTTCCAGAAGAGGCCAGTGTAGACAGGCAACATGAATTTCTTGTGCAAGAAAGCCCTATGGTTAAAATGGCCATCAGAGCTTTCTTGTGCAAGAGAGTGTCTACACTGGCATGGATGCTCTTGCGCAAAAGCACATGTCAGTGTAGACGCTCTCTTCTGGAAGAGCTTTTGCAGAAGAACTCTTCCGCAAAAGAGTTTTTGCGTGAGAATGTGCCAGTGTAGACGTAGCCCCAGTGTAACCTTATTGACTTCCTGCTTAGTATGGTACCACACCATATGAGTGAGGGTATCAGAATCAGATCCACATGGACAACACACAGAATAAGGAACTACTCAGCAGGAATGAGGTGGAAGATTTGGGCCTGGTCATACAAGGTGTGTTCATGAGTGGGCATGGAATGCAGTCAAAGGGCAGTTTCAGAGCCAATGAGGGTAACGCAAGGCACTATTTTGCTAATGGAAAACTATTCTGAACTAGCCAATTAGCCCGTCATAAGACGGGATTTTCAGGTCTCTTCTCCACGTCGGTCTTCTCTCCTGAGCCTCTGGCCTCTCGCTCCGTGTCTCTTTCTCTCTCTCTCCTCCTCCTACTGCCTCCCCCCCTCTTTCTCAGCTCTCCTCCGCCTTCTGCCTCTCTCTCTGTCTCTCTCTTTCTCTTCTCCCCCTCCTGCGTCTCACTCTGTCTCTGCTCTCCTCTGTCTCCATTGGGGCTGTACGCTCGTCCAGGCCCCGCCCCAGGGGTGTGTACGTCATCACCCCGCCCCCCTTTGCCTCCCACCGTGGCGCTCAGCTGACTTCTGCGCCGCTCAGCCGGGCTGCCGCGTGGGGGCAAGCGGTGCAAGCGGCCATTTGGGCCCTGCGCTCCTAATGAGGCAGCAGCACCGCCCAGAGGGAACAGCCAGTGTTTCAGCGTTACAGAGTCACAGACATTGGGCTACTATATATATGATGTTCAAAAGTTTCAGAGGGGTAGCCAGGTTAGTCTGTAACTGGAAAAACATAAAAAACAACAAATAGTCTTAAAACTTAAAACACAACGAATATTGACCCCTCACTCTCACAGGCCTTGGAGAACAGGCCAATCCTTGTCTACAGACAACCCCCTAACCTCAAACAAATTCTTTCCAGTAACTACGCAGCGTGCCTCCATCATACTCACTCAGGAACCCACCCCTGCAATCAACCCCGATGCCAACTCTGTCCACACATCTATATAGGCGCTATCGTCACAGGACCTAACCACCAAAACCACCACATCAGAGGCTCATATAACTGCACATCCACAAATGTGATCTATGTCAGCAAGTGCCAGCAGTGCCCCTCTGCCATGGATATTGGCTAAATTGGACAGTTTCTACGAGAAAGAATTAATGGACACAAATCAGATATCTGAAAAGGCAACACACAGAAACCTGTTGGGGAACATTTCAACTTACCTCAGCACTCACTTGTGGATCTCAAAGTCACTGTATTATTTGAAACATATTTCAAAAGCCAGCTCCAAAGAGAAGCTACAGAAATTAATTTCATTTACAAGTTTGATTCCTACAACAGAAGTCTAAACAAAAACATTGGCTGGATGGCCCACTACATTCCACATCCTAATGACATAAAAAACCAAAAAAGGGTACTTAGAGTGGGTACTAAGTATTCTTATCAGCTTCATTTAGCATGGACACTCTAATTGACAATTTCTTTCCCCCTTTTTTCCCTTTTTCCTCCTCTTCTTCCCCCCCCCCCCGCATCTCTTCTCTCTGCTATTTATTTGAAAACTGGATCGACCCCTTAAACTCCATTTGTCTGAAGAAGTGGTTGTACCCACAAAAGCTCATGATACCATCTACATGTTTTGTTAGTCTTTAAGGTGCTGCAAAAGAATTTGTTGTTTTTTAAGTTTATTCTGAATGCTGTTATTGGTACAGTGAATGTCACTGCTCTGTACGATTTGATAACCTGAGGGGGAGGCTCCGGCCTTTGACTGGCTCTGCGTTTGAGTGGAGAATTTTGTTATGCAAAATTAATTTCCAATCAATACATTGGTTATGCATACACCCTTTCTCCCTCACAAATCCCCAATACACTACACTCTATGCCAGATTTCTTCCCTATTGGTGAAGGAAATTAGAACTACTTTGTCAAGTGCGACCCATGGGGCCCAGACTTGCACTCCTGTGCGCACTGATTTCAATGGGCATTTTCTTCATGGACATCTTTGAAGTATTGGGACCCAGTACTGTCTCTTCTGACGGCCCCTGTGATTACAAAGTTACATGTCATCTCTCACCTAGTGTTATTCCTGTGCTTGCGATTTTGCAGATGTGATATGAAGCTAGTTGGTTGGCTTATTACTGCTCCAGGAATGATATGGGGTCCCAGTATAATGCAGCAGTGTATTGGGTGATGAATGAGGTTGTTTGCTTAGTTTAAAATGCTGCCAGTTCCCTCTGATGCCCTGGAGGGTGTCAAAGAGTAGAAGTTTGCGGAGGAGGTATTTGTGCCTGGCTGGAGGGTGTACTGCTCCATCTTAGGATCTATGCAAGGGGTGGTCTACTCTTCATTCCCCTCAGTGGGGGCCTGATCCACAGGTGAGTTACATGACTGAGAGTTTGTCCATTGACTGCAGTGGGCTGTGACGCACACTATGGATGCCCCAGGGAAAAGCTGGGCAAGAGTAGAGGACAGGATGTGGAAGAGATATAAGTGTTACCAAAGAAGACAAGACTCTTCTACAACCATGGCTCATTAGGATGATGATGATCTGTTGAGCTGAGAGTGGAGCTGGTGGAAAAATTTCGGATGGAACTGCTTTCTGTCTGAAAACACCAATTTGATGAAAATCAAACATCTCCCAGCAAAGTGTTGATTTAGATTAAATTTTGTTTCAAGGGAAAAAAATCAAAATGACTGTGATAAGTTTGAAAAGTTTTGATTTGACTTTTTCATTTTGAAATGACCTTTTCATTTTGATTTTTGTATCATGTAACGTGCTATAAAAGTTGAAATCAGGAAGGAAATCTTTTGATTTTTAACAAAATAAAATATTTAGCTGTCCCAAAATGAAAATTTCCAGAACATAGTATTTGGGTTTGTCATGAATAGGAATTGCAAAGGAGAGTCTGGTTTACCTGGAGAGAGAGGAAAGGGCTAAGCTAATTTGGAGATACACCTGAGGTAGGGGGCTTTGCGCATTCAGCCAATGAAATGCAGTTAAGGAATTTCAAATGAGAGAGGGTTTTTTTTCCTTTTGTTTGGAGAAAGCAGCAGTTTTTCTCCAGGTAGCAGGAGAGATGGACTCTCCCAGGAAGAGACTCCTTGAAATGTGTAAGTAGGGATAAGTTTAGATAGTCCGTCAGATTTTTATTGTTTTCTTTATTTAGGGGTTTGGAAATCATGTCTGAGATGGTTAATAGTTTTTCTTTTTTGTAACTAAGGATTACAGCCCAGGGATTCTCCCTCAGTCTATTTCAATCCAGGGCTTTTAACACCCAGTCATTTACTATGTTTGCAACAGTAGTCTTGTTTTAATAATAAAAGTATTTTCTTTTTGTTTTGGTTAACTGCTACTGGTTGAATTTTGTGTCTTTAAACCTAGGTGCCTAAATTGCCCAGGAGAAGCAGAGCCTCATTGTTCTTTGTGGATTATCTCTGTTTGTTTTCCCAACTCCAAGTAAAATGGACGTTAGGGCATGGGGGAGAGTTTTGCCTCAGGGAGGGGATTCCAAGTGATCTCTTCCCTGGAAAAGGGTTTAGTTTATATTTTTAGTTACACCTGGTGGTGGCAGCGACCAGTCGTCTTTCTTTTTGGGTCTCAGGGAAACTGAGACCATACAAGTTTGTGTCTGGGAGTTACAGAGGCAGGTTCTTACAGAGTTTATTCTGCTAGTCAGCCCCCATATCTACACTTAAAGTGCCAAGTTGGGGAGTTGAGCCATGACAGGGTTTTTTAAGGGGGGAAATTCAACAATTTCAACTGTTTATTTTGCTTTGGAGCAAAACCACATTTCTACATCTTGGAATTTCCCATGGGACAGAGATGTCAGGTTTCACTCAACTCCAGCAGACTGCACTTGTGCCACTGTATAAAATGTGGATTAAGATACTTTTCTGTTATCCTCTTTTCCAGACAGAAAGGGAGGAAAATGGGAAGGAAAAGGAGGAAGACATATGGCTGTTCCTTTATATGGAGGTACTCTCCCTCCTTTGATTTGTCAGGTTGCTACTCTTTCCTCCTTCAAACTTCACTCAGGACCACCTTCTGCTGCAATGCCTATACAAATCAGCCACCATGTGCTGAAGGGCAAATGGGGGCCTTGGCATATGTTTCATATAGTAATAATTCTCAGGGAGAAGATTTCAAATCCAGTATAAATGTACATAAAATTGTATGTATTGGATTTTATCCATCGCCCATGCATACTTTATATGTGTTTTGACCTCTTACACCTAGATTCTGCAACGCCACATGTGTTTTACTTTATACTCTGTAATGAGTCCTATTGACTTCAGGGGGATTACTTGGAGTGCATAAAGAGAAGTACTTGTGAAAATCTGTGTAGGTTTGGAGCCGTAGATTATAAACTTGTTTAAGCCGGGACTGTTTTCCTCTATGTTTGTAAAATGATTAGCACAGTAGGATGTTGCTTGTGATTGGTGCCACTCTGAGGGGTATGTCTACACTTGTACCCTCTTTTGAGAGAGGGATGCAAATGAAGACATTCGAAATTGCAAATGAAGCCGGGATTTAAATATCCCGGGCTTCATTTGCATATTCGCTTTATGGCGCTATTTCAAAATAGCGCTATTTCAAAATAACAGACGCTGTTAAGATGCGGTTATTTCGAGAAAAAACCCTTCTCTTGAAATAACTCATTGTATGAGGAATAAGGGTTACCAGTTATTTCAAGAGAAGGGTTTTCTCTCGAAATAACCGCGTCTTAACAGCGGCTGTTATTTCGAAATAGCGCTATTTTGAAATAGCGCCATAAAGTGAATATGCAAATGAAGCCGGGGATATTTAAATCCCGGCTTCATTTGCAATTTCAAATGTCTGCATTTGCATCCCTCTCTAGAAAGAGGGTGCAAGTGTAGACATTAAGTGCACCTACACTACAAAGAGTTAACTAGCGGCTATTATTATTTGTTATTTTGTCATCCAAAATAGCTACTCTGCTTTATTTATGGATGATGAGCAATATTTGTTGAGTGCTGATATTGCACATGACATTGTATAAAATGAAGAATGACATGTGAGCCTTGCCCCATGCAGCTTCCAATGGAAGGGGGCAAACCTAAACAATAGATGGAAAGCCTTTTGCAAAAGTTACATGCACAGCACCCTGCATCCCTGTGGTGGTGACCTATAGTAGTGCAGAATGGGCTCACTTTTTTGAACGTGTATCATGTGATGAAAGCCCAGCTGACTTACTGTTGCCCCTCTTTGGAGCCAGTTACCTGTTTTCCATCCAGACCATTCCTTCCAGACTCTTCTCCCCTCCATGTCTTCTATGCTGCAAAGGCACAGCCATTGCCAGAGAACAGGGGTGGGCTCGTGTATAAACACATAGGCCTTCTGCAACAGTATTGAACAAGACAGCAACAAACTGGACAAAACAACGCCCTCCTCTTCAACCCCAGAAGTTTTGCCTTGCCATGAAGTTCTGCTTTTCTGCCCCAATCCATGTTCTGCTCTAAGGCCAGAGGAGGTTTTTGTCTGAGCAAGCAGTCCATCCTACACCATGTTGAACAGGGTAAAATAATGCATCAGGGGTGATAGTTTGCTTTTTGGTGAGAAGGGAATGCAGAATTTGTAACCTGCAGTTAGGTGATAAAAACATGGCTTTCTGGAACTCTTACCTCTGAACCTTTGCCATTGGCTATTGACTTTCAGAAACTATCTTCTATGAATTCCAGGCTAATAGCCAATAATTAGTATTGCTGATCCCGGCAGTACATCACTTTTCATTTGGGGGCTATCAAGATCATCCCAAAAGTGAGCTACTTAAAAAGCAATATCTGGGAAACTGTTGGCTGGGGTGGGGGTTGTTTTGGGTAAGGGAAAGTGGGCTTATCCACCATAACTTCCTCTCTGATCCCATATTTTATGTTCAGTGGTATGACCAGTTTTAGCTGTTTCTGCTAAGACATTGTGACTCATATGTTATTTAATGGCATGTATTTTGAAAGTCATACTTGCATATTTCTAGTTCAGATAGGGTTCTATTGCTAATCTTAAACATATGACCTATTAAATGTAATGCATGTAGTTATCTTTAAGATATAACATGACTATTTCCTTTTTATTCTGCCCGATCCATTATTGTGGTATGAAAGTGCCGTGGACTTCAAAAAAGAACAACTATCCCTGGACAGAGCGGTTCAGACACTCCAGATCTCCATTGATTTTACAACTCTCCATGCATGATTATACTAATTCAGTCCTTTCTGGCCTGTAATTTTGCATGTGATAATTCAGAGGCCGAGATTCAGCCTCTTTTGTAGCATTGGTTTTGTTTCTTTAAAAGAGATAAAGTGAGAATGCAAAAATTGATCAAGAGATATTGAGGGGTCTTATTTCTCACTAAATTACTTCTTACCATAGAATCATAGAGCTGGAAGAGACCTCAGGAGGTCATCAAGTCCAGCCCCCTACCCAAGGCAGGACCAATCCCAACTAAATCAACCCAGCCAGGGCTTTGTCAAGCTGAGACTTAAAAACCTCCAGGGCTGGAGATTCCACCACCTCCCTAGGGAACCCATTCCAGTGCTTCACCACCCTCCTAGTGAAATAGTTTTTCCTAATATCCAACCTAGACCTCCCCCACTGTAACTTGAGACCATTACTCCTTGTTCTGCCATCCATCACTACTGAGAACAGCCTCTCTCCATCCTCTTTGGAACCTCCCTTCAGGAAGTTGAAGGCTGCTATCAAATCCCCCCTCACTCTTCGCTTCTGCAGACTAAACAGACCCAACTCCCTCAGCCTCTCCTCATAAGTCATATGCTCCAGCCCCCTAATCATTTTGGTTGCCCTCCGCTAGACCCTCTCCAATGTGTCCACATCCTTTTTGTAGTGGGGGGCCCAGAACTGGACACAATATTTCAGATGTGGCCTCACCAGAGCCGAATAAAGGGAAATAATCACTTCTCTGGATCTGCTGGCAATGCTCCTCCTAATGCATCCTAATATCCTATTAGCCTTCTTGGCTACAAGGGCACACTGTTGACTCATATCCAGCTTCTCAGCCACAGTAATCCCCTTTTCTGCTGAACTGCTACTTAGCCAGTCAGTCCCCCTGTAACAATGCTTGGGATTCTTCCAACCCAAGTGCAGGACTCTACACTTGTCCTTGTTGAACCTCATGAGATTTCTTTTGGCCCAATCCTCTAATCTGTCCAGGTCACTCTGGACCCTATCCCTGCCCTCCAGCTTATCTACCTCTCCTCCTAGCTTAGTGTCATCTGCAAACTTGCTGAGGGTGCAATCCATCCCCTCATCCAGGTCATTAATAAAGATGTTGAACAAAACCGGTCCAAGAACCGATCCTTGGGGCACTCCACTAGAAACTGACTGCCAACCTGACATCAAGCCATTGATCACTACCCGTTGGGCCTGACAGTCTAGGCAGCTTTCTATCCATCTTCCAGTCCATTTATCCAATCCATACTCCCTTAACTTGCTGGCAAGAATATTGTGGGAGACTGTATCAAAAGCTTTGCTAAAGTCAAGGTATATCACATCCACTGACTTTCCCATATCCACAGAGCCAGTTACCTCATCATAGAAGCTAATCAGATTGGTCAGGCATGACTTACCCTTCGTGAATCCATGCTGACTATTCCTGATCACTTTCCCCTATTCCAAGTGCTTCAGAATGGATTCCTTGAGGATCCCCTCCATGATTTTTCCAGGGACTGAGGTAAAGCTGACTGGTCTGTAGTTCCCTGGATTGTCCTTCTTCCCTTTTTTAAAGATGGGCACTACATTTGCCTTTTCCCAATCATCTGGGATCTCTCCTGATCTCCATGAGTTTTCAGAGATAATGGCCAAAGGCTCCGCAATGACATTTGCCAACTCCCTCAGTACCCTCGGATGCATTAAATCAGGGCCAATGGATTTGTGTATGTTTAGCTTTTCTAAATAGTTCCTAACTTGTTCTTTCCCCACCAAGGGCTGTCCACCTTCTTCCCATACTGCGATGCCTAGTGCATTTGTCTGGGAGCTGACCTTGTCCGTGAAGACAGAGGCAAAGAAAGCATTGAGTACTACAGCTTTTCCCACATCATCTGTTACTAGGTTATCTCCCTCGTTCAGTAAGGGTCCCACACCCTCTCTGATCACCCTCTTATTGCTAACATGCCTATAGAAACCTTTCTTGTTATCCTTCACATCCCTCGCCAGCTGCAATTCTAATTGCTTCCTGATAATCATCTCTGATTGCGATCCTGATTTAAGCATAACTCCCATTTGAACTCAAAGCAAGGCCCTATGATTTCATGTAATCCTCAAGAAGTTCTGGACAAAAGTAATTCTAGAGTTAGTTCCAGTCATAGGATCTGATCCTAAAAGTATGGAATTTTCCTCGCACAGAAAGTTCTGTTTTATTTGAATGGACTATTTCAACGATGCTCAGAACCTATGAAAATCAGGCTACATATTTAGGTACCCACTCATGGATTTATGTAGACACCCAGGTCTGCCCTAAGATAGGTCCATCATGTAGACAACTCAGATTACCTTTCTCTCCCTTCCAGTTTAAAGAGCTCATGTGATGCTGTCTATGGTATGAAAATGGCACAGATGATTTCCAAGGTGGTTCTAAAAATGAAAGTCATCTGCCTTTTAACTCGTATTTATAAATAAATATAATGAACAAATCATAATTGTTTATAAAAAGCATGCATCTCTTAAGTCCATTACAGGATTATTTCTGCCTGATTGTAAATCCCTTTGTACTTGACATTAATCTTCTGATTTTGACTTCTTGCTTTAGGTACATTCCCACTCACTTGAACTTGTGCATGACTTCACACCTCTGAAAAATGTGTGAAATAAATTAACAAAAAGGGGAAAGCAACCAGAGAACTCATGTCAACTGGAGATGGAAATGTATTGGTTTACTGTTAATATGTGTTAACTGCTACTACTGAAATGCACTAATTGCCTTCCTAAATTAGCAATATAGTCCTACTCTATGATATGCAATTTTACCCTGTAATTGAATGATACAAGAATAAATAGAAATTTTAAAATGATACGCTGTGTATAGCCACTGGTTGATTGTACAAATGCTTTAAAAAATGGAATGTACCATTATATAACAGCAGATTAGACCAGTTTGTAAAGTATTAAGGAAACAAACCAATCCAATATAATTGCCGACTACATATGGGATCTGAATTTCCATTGATAGATGACGAAGGAAGGACGAAGGAGAGAGAGCACTGATAGTGGAAATTGCTTTTGGGATTTCTTATTTGCTGGGGTGGAGGGCATAGGATCAGATTCTCTCCTGCCTACCATCCCCTGTAGTCATAAATATCTGGGCAGCATGGGTCCTGACTCAGACAAATACCCAGTGAAGCCAATGGGAGTTTTGTCTTAGTAAAGATGGAGTTAAAACTGAGCATGGATTTCAGCTTTTGGCCTTATTAAGGAATTGTAGAATCCAGTTAAATAGCAACAGCAGCAGTGAAGTGGTTAACCCTAAAATATAATAAGCAGAAATTTCCTAAAGGTAAAGTCTAAATTCCTGAGCTCCACAAGGTTCCTGAACACCTAATGTAAGCACACTTGGAAAACTGCTGAGAGTTTGATGGGGAGACAAATATATTTGCAACTTTGCTGAATCCTAGCCATTAGGCTGTGTAGAGTCCACAGAGAAGCTCAGCAACCTGAGCTACTGATGAGCACCAATCCATTTAGTCAAGGAGAAGGCTGGGAGCATGCAAATGCTGCTTTTGCAAAGGGTGGCCTGCTCACAACAAGACACCAAACTTGTTTCTCTCAGCAAGAAGGAGCTAAAAGGAACTTGTGTTTGGTTTGGACACTTGCAGGGAAGTGGGTTAATGGAATTTTCCTGGATGAAGATTTTTCTCTGTCATTAGGGATGGGCGCCCAGCCACTTGAGCATGCTATGTTTGTAGAAAGTCTAAATAATTATGTCAATACAGACATGGTTGTTAATTTTGGAGCGGTTTCATCCTTGTTGTAATGTGGCTGTCTCCTTTTCAGTCCTTCTGACTCTGCCCCCCACCTCCACCTTTTAAAGAGTTGGATACTGCACCCACTGTTGAAAATTGGGACCTAAACCTATCATCTGCACTGGTTAATTCCACCAGCTTTTACTGTGAAACACCTTCTGGGAGACTGTCAGCTGCCTCTTCAGGGAAGCTTGGATTAGCCAGGGGACATAAATGCTAGGGCAGTAGCTGCCTAACAACTGAATCTGGAGCATTTTCAAATGTGGACTTGGAGGCAGATCCTTGGATGGTGTAAATTAACATAGTTCCATCCACTAAACTCAATGTCTCCAATCACAAATTTGATGCCAATGGAGCTATAGCAATTTGCAGGAGCCAAAGATCCAGGCCTTGATGTTGGGACACTCATTCCAGACTGATAATGGCCCATACAGTGACAAAACAGAATGTCCAGAGAGCTAGAAATGCCACCATGTCCGCCTTACTCTCAGCAGTAAGCCATGTGTTTTTTCTAGCACCACAAAAGGTACAAGGTAGTAGGTTGTAATCTCTTTAGTGAATAACCGGGTGGGCTGGGAGGAACAGACATTGCCAGTCTTCCTAGGCCTACACAAACCATGCAGGTAATGATGGGCAGGGTTCAGAAGCACCCTAAGAAGATCAGAGAGTAGGGGAAAGAGTGCCCTGCTGCCCCTCCCCCAACAGCCTCCTTCTGAAGCATCTAGTGCTTGCCCCTGCTGAAATCGATGGGCCTCAGGTCTGATCCAGTGGGGCAATTCTTTTGTTGGGTAGCACTGGTTGGGATTGTGATCTGCCCTTTTGTAAAAATGACTTTTAGATGTATTGTCTCAGGGTTCCAACTTGCTGGCAAAACAGTCAAAAATGGAGGCCAAATGCTAGAAAAATACTAGGAGGGAGTTAAATACAATGCTGCCAGAGATGATGGCTTAATGCAGCAGGTTGCACAAGTCACTTAACTCTGCGTGCCTCAGTTCCCCATCTGTACAATGGGGATGACACCACTGTCCTATCTCCTAGGGGTATTGTGAGGATAAATACATTAAAAATTGTATGGTGTTTCAATATTACAGAGATAAATACCTTTGAACATTGACAGAGTGCTGCAGGGATGTAAGAGAAATGCTCAGGAGACGTTGAAGTGGTACTGGAGGAGCAATTTGGCCAAAAGAAGAAATCTGACAAAGGACTTTGCAGAATATGCCTACTCTTACGAAAAGGGCCATATGCAGCAATTAGGTTTTAAGGTCCTATCACAGGAAATGCACAGAGTAAACTGGGGGGACCTCAGTTTGCTTACACTATAAGGCTGAAGAGCCGAGTCAACTCTGCTGGACTTACATGGAACTGAGGTATTTCAAACCAGACCTGTATGCTGGGGACAGATGACTCAAGGATGGATGGGCATGAAAGAAAAATGCAGAAGAAATGCACAGCTAATCCATAATCTGCACCCTTCCCCCTTGCATTGCTCTGGGGCTGACATAAATTGGCCTGCAACAAAGGACTTCAGGGAACAATGCAGGACCAGTCAATTTATTTGCCTTGTGTTTTTAAAGATGTTTTCTAACAACCTCCTGGTGTGTTGTATTATGGTTCACTGACAGCAAACAATTATGATATATAAAGCCATTCACTTAATGCCTTGGGTTAATCAGGATATATCTACACTACAGTGTTATTTCGAAATATCTTATTTCGAAATAGTTATTTCAAAATAGCTTATTTCGAAATAACGCGTCTACAAACAAAATGCATTTCAAAATAGCATTTTGCTATTTTGAAATAGCGCGTCCACGCTGAGTGGACTCTGAATAGCATTTAAGGCTGGCCAGAACCAGTTCTGTCAGGGCACCAGGTCAGGACTTACTGGGTATGTCTAGACTACATGCCTCTGTCGCCAGAGGCATGTAAATTAGACTACCCGACATAGTCAATGAAGCCAGGATTTAAATATCCCCGGCTTCATTAAAATAAAAATGGCTGCCACACTGTGCTGGCTCAGCTGATCGTCGGCACAGCGTGCGAGTCAAGACGTAGATCGGTCGACAAGGGAAGCCTTTGTTGACCGCTCCTGTAAACCTCGTTTCACGAGGCATAAGGGAGCAGTCGACAAAGGCTTCCCTTGTCGATCGATCCGCATCTTGACTTGCGTGCTGTGCCGACAATCAGCTGAGCCGGCACAGCGCGGCAGCCATTTTTATTTTAATGAAGCCAGGGATATTTAAATCCCGGCTTCATTGACTATGTCGGGTAGTCTAATTTGCATGCCTCTGGCGACAGAGGCATGTAGTCTAGACATACCCACTGTGTGAGGCTGCTGCCTGAGGCTATCTGAGGTCTGTACTTAAAGGAACCCCCCCGGACAGCCAGTTCTCAGCTTTCCCTGCTTGCTTGTCTATCTCAATGAGGGACAGCAAAGCATTTTGACTCTGTGGTCTGGTTGCCCTCACTCAGGACACCACAGCACTCTGCAATATGGAGCCAGAGCTGCCCCTGGGCACTCTGGTGCTTCTCGTGGACGTGTTGCTGCGAGCCTGGCTGCACTTTCTGCAGGCTGCCATCCCGGAGGTCCATCGGGGGGCTGTCAGTATCCAGGAGGCCCTGTGGGAGAGCGTCCACCCCCAGGAGCACTAAGAGCCTCCCTGGTCTGCCCACTGGGGGCTTGTGCCTCATTCCTCCCTCAAATCCTTCCACGTACCCTTCCCTAGCCCCCCTTCCTAATGTCAAATAAAATACACCTATTTTCAAAAATATCAATTCTCTTTATTTAACAAACGCGGGGGGGGGGAATGAAACTCTGGGGAGACTGGGGAAAGGAGGCAGGAGAGGGGAGGAGAGAGGGTGGGAGAGGGGAGGGGGAAACCTGTGAGAAGGGAGCTGCAAGGGGAAGAAGGGGGAGGGGAAGCTTAGGGCTCAGGGGGGGGTCTCGCTGGGCCAACTGTCTCCCAGCACGGTGGGTGCGGGGCCTCGGCGTCCCGGGGATGGGGAGAGTGTGGAGGTTGAGGTGGGGGGTGTGGAGATTGAGGAGGAGGATGTGGAGGTTGAGGAGGGAGAGGCGGGAGGGGGAGAAGGAGTGGGAGGAGGAGCAGGAGCTGGGGAGGCAGCAGGCGCTGGAGCGGCACGAGGCAGCACGCTCTGCACCAGGGTGTGCAGGTGGCTGCATATGGCACAACCCTGGGCAAGCAGCTCCTGCCGGAACTCCCATTCGTCCTGCACCCACTGCTCCATGGTGCGGTGCAGGGCTCGCAGGGCCCCCAGCTGCTGATCTTGGTACCTCTGCAGTGTTGCGATGGACCGGCTGAGCCCTCGGGTGTGGGAGTATGTCCTGGGCGGGGTGGTGCCCCCTGCATGCGCAGCTGGTGCAGCTGTGGGGAAAGAAGAGAAGTGATAAGTTCTCCCTGGGGACACAGTGGGTGAAGCCCAGCCCCCCTCTGCGAGGTGAGGATGACTGTTCCCTGCACCGGCTAAGCTGCTGTGCTTGCACAGAGGCCATGGTCGGAATGTCTGTCTATCCCCGGGAGTGGGAGCTGCCCCGAGACTGCACCCATGCTCCTGTGCTGTGTATAGTGCAGCCGAGATGGGGGGGGGCGGGCAAGATGTCCCATGCCTCTGTGTAGAGGGGGCTTGTGAAGGGAGGGCGTCCTGCTGCGTCCCACCCCGGGGTCAGGAGCATGTCAGGTCTCTTCACACACGTGTGGCTATCAGGCCAAGGCCCCTGTGTGGCATGCAGCTGGAGCCACCTGCCCAGGGGTGGCACGGCACGTGCACAGGTTGCTGCATGATCCGTGGTAAGCAAGGCCCACGCGCGCGGTCCCTGGTCTCCCTCCCCACCCACCGGGAAAGGGGACAGTGATGGCACTTACAAGGTGTGGCCTCCCCAGACGACCCTGGTGACTCCGCTGCCGGGACAGCTCAGGGGTCCGGCCGGCGTGGCACCCTCCGTGGCACCCTCCGTGGTGGCTCCTCCTCCGTGCCCTGGTCAGGACCCTCTGCTCCTGGCTCGCTGCCCCCTGGGCTGGCACGGACCGTCCCGCCCCCCAGGATGCAGTCCAGGGCCTTGAAATAGGGGCAGGTGTGTGCCCCTGTCGGGGAGCTGCCCCATGTGGCCCTGGCATATCCCTGCCTCAATTCTTTAATTTTCATGCGCACCTATTCTTGGGTGCGCATGTGGCCTTTAGTGGCCTTGGTGGCAGCTATGCAGTTGTAGACAGCTGCGTTCCTCCATCTAGTTCGGAGATCATGGATGGTGGAGGCCTCCCCCCAAATCTCAATGAGGTCCATGATCTCAGCATTAGTCCAGGATGGCGCCCGCCGTCTCTAGCCCCTGGCTGGCTCTTGGGAGCTGGGGGACTGGGTGGTGGAGAGCTGGCTAGATCTGGCTGCCCGGCTCATCTTGGAGCCACTGGGTCAGGGTCAGTGACTGCTGGCTCTGTGCTTGCAGGCCTGTAGCTGGCACATGCAGTGTGGCCAGAGTCTACCCCTTTAAGGGCTCTGGGGCTGGGGGAGAAGAGAGGAGTTTTCCTGGTTTGGCCCAGAGTAGCCACCAGGGCACCCTGGGAAGGCTGGAGGCCCCCTATTTCAAAATAAGCATCTACACAGTGCTTATTTCAAATTAGCTATTTCGAATTTGGCATTATTCCTTGTAGAATGAGGTTTAACTAATTCAAATTAAGCGTCCCGCTATTTTGATTTTAATTCGAAATAGCAGTTTGCCTGAATAGATGCTATTAAAGTTAATTCAAAATAACGGCTGTTATTTCGAATTAGCTTTGATGTGTAGACATACCCTCAGAGACAGCCTCCATTTTCTCCATTGCAACTAATCTCTATGGGGTGTTTTGCTTTTTCCTTCTGAGGAATCTAGTACTGGCCACTATTGGACACAAGGCCCTGGAACGGAAGGACTGTGATCTGACCCAGTATGCCATTTGCTGAGTTCCTGTGGCAAGCTAGCTATTTTGCACAAAAGATAATGTTCTGTGGAACTTTTGGGGGGATGGAGGATATGGAGATAGGGGGAGAAGCTTTCTGCAGAGAAAAGGCCCTGATCCTGAGGCCAGAATAGCTCTACAACCATGGTTAACTTCAGTGGTGTGACTCCGGAATCACAATCTTCACAGTTTTGCCTTTCATTTTGTCATGGGTTTGACCCCCTAAGATGTCATCTGATGAACTGAGATACCATTGAAGCCCACCTTCTCTGCTCCCTTTAACCCTGTCCTGCTGAGCCAGGCTCTTAGGCCTTTTCCAACATACACACAGGCAGGGTCACACCCATCTGCAGAATGATACAAACATCCAGATCAGCTCTGGGAAGTATCACTTTAAAGGACTTGCCACAGGTCTCAGGTGTTCCCTTCCTTTGGTGTGCAAACCCCAAATTATACAAAATTCACTTCTTCTTCTCACTGTGGAGGAAGATATGCACAACCTCCCCCATTAGAAATTACATCACTGGGATGTATTATAAGTTTGTTCACTAAAAAGTGTATTTTAAGAAGCTAAAGAGGTAGCAAACAGAACAAATCAGATCTCTAAGAAAATAATACAGAGCAGGCATATTAAGCTAGATTCACTAAAGAAATTTGATGCAAATAATAATTCCTCAGAATAGATATTATCTAGTCCTTCACAAACCAGAGGTATCATTCTATCTTAGTCAGCCCAGCAGTTCTTCTCCCTCCACCCCTAAATTTCCAACTCAGTTTTAATTATTTTGTTTCCAGGTGCATTCAAGAATCTGGTTGGGTGGGGAAGCACAGGAGAAGCAAATTGGAATACTGATTATTTTCCTCCCCTGCCTTATATAGAATTTCCATAAGGCAGGAATCTTTTGTTTGATTCCTGTCCTTCTAGTGGAACTGTTCAAAAGTTGAAGTTGGAGGTTAATATCTAGTCACTAGTATTTAGTCAGGTTACTTAAGTGTAGCATCACAATGTCAATGAGTCAGTAGCAGCATAGAGTGTCCACAGGAAGGCCAAGCACATTGGAAAAGCCACACTGGAAAAAATAATCCCAACTATACATACAATATGATGGGGATTAATTTAGCTCTAACTGCTCAAGAGAGAGATCTTGGAGTCATTGTGGGTAGTTCCCTGAGAACATCCACTCAGTGTGCAGCGGCAGTCAAAAAAGCAAATAGAATGTTAGGAATCAGTAAAAAAGGGATAGAGAATAAGACAAAATATCTTAATGCTGCTACATAAAACCATGGTACGCCTACATCTTGAATACTGCGTACAAATGTGGTCGCCTCATCTCAAAAAAGACATATTGGCATTGGAAAAGGTTCAGAAAAGGGCAACAAAAATGATTAGGGGTTTGGAACGGGGCCCATATGAAGAGAGATGAAAAAGACTTGGATTTTTCAGTTTTGAAAAGAGGAGACTGGGGGGGATATGATAGAGGTCTATAAAATCATAACTGGTGTGGAAAAAGTGAATAAGGAAAAGTTTTTTTCTTATTCTCTCAATATAAGAACTAGGGGTCACCAAATGAAATGAATAGGCAGCAGGTTTAAAACAAATAAAAGGAAGTTTTCCTTCACTCAGCAAACAGTCAACCTGTGGAACTCATTGCCAGAGGACGTTGTGAATACTAGGACTTTAACAGGGTTCAGCAAAGAGCTAGCTAGATTCATGGAGGTTAGGTCTATCCATGGCTATTAGCCAAGATGGGTAGGAATGGTGTCCCTAGCCTCTGTCTGGAAATGGATGACAGGAGAGTGATCACGTGATGATTCCCTGTTGTGTTCACTCCCTCTGGGCATCTGGTATTGGCCACTGTGGGCAGACAGGGTACTGGGCTAAATGGACCTTTGGTCTGACCCAGTATGGCCATTCTTATGGTAAGCATTTTCAAAGTCCATTGTCCTGGCTAATGGGCCATCAGCGCCATCTGGCTTTTCCATTGTTGTACCTGTCAGCAAGGGGTGTCACTCAAAGTAGCATAGTTGGTATTCAGATATGAAAATGATACATTCATACAAATAGGATAATCATAGTCTATAAATCATATCCATTCCGATGACAAATTGCATGAATTATATTGCATAAAGTACATCTCAGGTATATTACTGTCATATGAATATGATAAGCATATTTACATAAAAAATGCAGAATGTAATGTCACACATCTAATTAACATCACCTTGGTACTCACAGTATTATTTACTTTGCAATGTTCTTTACCTGCAAACAGCAGTTACAAAGATTTCAGTGGCAATTATTGCCTGCAACGATGTCCATCAGCAGGAACAGGAATAATCCCCAACTTTCCAAACACCATTGAAAAAGTGATTAACCTGTCCTCATAGTTTGTTTATTTATTGGAAAGAGTAAAATGTAGCTCTTATGCTAACTATAGTTATTATTTTCAAAATATAAATTGATGCACTGTAGAACATGGCTTGAGTTTGTATGTCTGCTTTCCCTTCAATTTTCACTAGTGTAAATCCAGATAAAATCCACTGAAACCAACGGTTGCATGGCTCTCAAACTGGTGCAAGCGGATAATCAAATCTTGTGTAATCACGCCCAGCTTAGATTATTGGAGAGTAACATTTTCAAGGGGACATATCCTTTCCTCATCTACACTGCTGCAAGACATTAATAATTCCACTGAAATCAATTGAGTTACTTTGGATTTGTTTTAGTGGAACGGAGCTTGGGATCGGGCTATGAGTGTCACACTCCACAATTAGCACAGGCAGGCAAAATTACAGTACAATTTCCCCTGCTCAAAGAGAAGCAGAATACCTAGTCAGAATTGTGCTGCAAACCATAACGTAAGAAGAGCCATAATGAGTCTGAAACAAGTTGGGATAGTATTAGCTTACGTGACGAGACAGAATCTGTAACTGATATGGAACAAAACTGTTTTTGTGTCCTCTCCCTGCTCAATCTCCAACATCAAGTCTCTTGATTCCCCTGGCAATGGTTGGGCTGAATAGACCTGCAAGGACCTTTTATCACCTCTCTTAACATGTGACCTCAATGCTGCTGCTATTGTCAGTGGAAGGTACATTTTCCATCACCTCCCTTTGGAGAGATCTGGCTGCTCTTTTTTCTTCACCATTCAAATTCTGATTTTCCTAAATGACAAACTAAGAGTTCCCAGCTGGACTGGAAAAAAGCATGGGAAAATAAATAATTGTTGTAGGCCAGATCATGCTCTATGTGCAATGAATACACAAAGAGAGAGGAAACTCAATGAGCTTTGACTTCTGAAGCTTCCCCTAAATCATTTAATTGGCAGGGACAGGATTTATTCTCCCCTTCTCCCAACCCACCAGTCTACACAGAATGGGTAATGGGTTCAACCCTCTGCACTCACAGATCTCTGGAGATCCATGCTAGTCCCTTTATCAAAGAACTGGAAGGAACCTTGAGAGGTCACCAAGTCCAGTCCCCTGCCCTCACGGAAGGATCAAGCACCATCTTTGATGGGTGCTTATCTAACCTGGTCTAAAAAATCTCCAAAGATGGAGATTCCACAACCTCCCTAAGCAATTTCTTCCAGCATTACCATCTTAATAATTAGCACTTCCCCACCCTAATGTTCAACATAAACCTCCCTCACTGTACTTTAAGCCCATTGCTTCCTGGCCTATCATCAGAGCTTAAAGAGAAGAGTTTTTCTCTCTCTTCTATGTCACACTGTTGACTCATATTTAGCTTGTGATCCACTATGACCCTAAATTCCTTCTGCAGTACTCCTTCCTAGACAGTCATTTCCCCATTTTGTATGTGTGAAATTGATTGTTCCTCCCTAAGTGGAGTACTTTACATTTGTCCTTATTGAATTTCATCCTATTTACCTCGGACCATTTCTCCAGTTTGTCCAGATCATTTTGAAATATAGTCTTATCCTCCAAAGCACTTGTAATACCTTCTAACGTTATAAGTGTGCTCTCTATGCTATTATCTAAATCCATTGGTGAAGATACTGAACAGAACTAGTCCCAAAACCATTGTTTTGATCCCTGTGCATTGTTATGCAATTGCTATGGCCTTTCTGCATGACTATGAATCATTGATAACTACTCTCTGGGAATGGTTGTCCAACTAGTTATGATCCACCTTATAGTAGCCTCATCTAGGTTATATTTCCCTAATTTATTAATGAGTAGGTTATGCCAGACTGTATCAAATGCTTTGCTAAAGTCTAGGTATACCACATCTACTGCTTCCCACTTCCCCCTTATCCACAAGGCTTGTTATCCTATCAAAGAAAGCTATCAAGTCAGTTTGACATGATTTGTTCTTTTTAAGTCCACTGTTACGTATCACTTTGTTATCTTCTAGATGTTTGCAAATGGATTCCTTAATTATTTGCTCTACTGTCTTTCTTGTTACAGAAGTTAAGCTCACTGCTCTGTAATTCCCTGGGTTGAAATTACTTCTCTTTTCATAAATGGGCACTATATTTGCCCTTTTCCAGTTTTTTGGAATTTCTGCTGTCTTCCATGACTTTTCAAATATAATCACTTATGGCTCAGATATCTCCTCATTCAGCTCCTGAGTATTCTAGGTTGCAATTAATCAGGAATTTTTTAACTCGTTCTTTCCCTATTTTAACTTCTGGACACACCTCATTTTCACCGGCATTCACTGAATTAGCCACCACCAACCTTCTTGGTGAAAAACGAAACAAGTCATTAAGCACCTTTGCCATTTCCACATTTTCTATTATTGTTTTTCCCTCTTCACTGAGTAATGGGCCTGCTCTGTCCTTGGTCTTCCTCTTGAGTCTGATATATTTGTAGAATGTTTTTTGTTACCTTTTATGTCTCTAACTAATTTGAGCTTGTTTTGTGCCTTGGTTTTTCTAATTGTGCCCCTACAAACTGGTGTTATTTGTTTGTATTCATCCTTTGTAACTTGACCTAGATTCCACTTTTGAAGGACTCCTTTTTGGTTTTTAAACCATTCAAGATCTCTGGTTAAGCCAGTGTGTCTCTTGCCATAATATTCTTGTTTGCTTCTGTATAAGTGAAACCATCAGCTTGGTCTATCTCCCATCCAAATAGGCCATTCAGTTTGGGACCAGTTTTGTGCTTGCCTCCCTTTTCCACTGTGTGGCACTGCATGCATTTCTGAACTAAGATCTTCTTGCCTTTCTCAGTGTCTCCCATTTTCGATGCTGCTGTCCTTCTCCACCCCTGACTTCAGCTCCATTGGTCCTGCAGTGTCACAGCTTTTGGAAGAGACTTGCTGCCATTGGCTGAATGCTTGTGCCATGAGGGACAATCACAGACATTAGTGCTGCTTGAGACAGCATTAACTCGTGACTGCATATCCATGGAGTTCCCATGAGCAGATTCCTCCAGTTCCCAGCCTGTCCTCCCTAAATCCAACAAAATCCTAAGTTCATGTAGTCCCTCTGCAGCAGTCTCTGCAACGGCAAGAGAGAATGTAGTAGGATAGTTGGAGCCAGAATTCCCCTCCTTCAACTTAGATCCAGCAATTCTCTTCTTCCCCAGTCTGCCTCAATTTCAGGCCGCATCTTCACTATGTAGAAAAACGACACTGTCACGGTCAATCTTCCAGAGTTCAATTTAGCGGGTTTAGTGAAGACCCACTAAATCAAACTCAGAGGGTGCCCCCATCAGCACAGGTACTCCTGCGTCTTACAAGGAGTAAGGGAAGTCAACGTCAGCATTTGCTCCTGTCAGCCTCACATCGTGGAGACTGCATGGAAACTCAAATTAAGGTATGTTGATTCCAGCTAATTTATTAACGTAACTGGAGGTGTGTATCTTAATTTGACCTTCCCCTGTAGTGTAGACCTGTTAGTCCTTTCATCCTTTCATTTTGTGCCCTCATTCAGAGGCACTCCCCACCTTCATTTCCCTGAAAAACAGATCTAAATCTTTACCGAGGCACTGACTCCGTTTAGGGGTCATAGAGTCTTAGAGGAAGGGGTGGACTGGGGGCAGGGCTTGTAGTGGAGTGAAGTTGGCACCGTTGATGTGACAAAGCTGAGAGGATGAGCTATACCGAGGCAAAAATACAGCTTAGAAGTGATAGGGATTGTTCCCTTGTAGATGTAGAACAGATTATTATAAACATGCAGTCTCAACACGTTCTCGAATTACACAAATGCTATTTCAATCCCACTTATCGCTGATGCCATCTAGTGAAAGACTATAAAAGAAAATGTACATAATGTTTATTCTGTACAAGTGCCAAGCAAAGAATGTGTAGATTAGAAGTTCAAATTACACTGGCTTTGCACAGGCAAGGCAATTTCCTTCAATGTCTTTGAGAGGTGTTACTGAACTGAGTTCAGGTATCTTTGGGGTCCACTATAATAAAGGAACGTTTTAGAGTTTATTGAAGTGGGCCTGGATGATCAAAGGACTCTGTTGAATGTGGTAGACCAGGATGAACTTTTAGGACAATACACGTGAAATGGACTTCCTGGGAAATATCGAGGGAGGTCAATGCAAGTTCCCTCCCCCACCTCCAGTTATGCAAAAACCCAGCCCTTTGAAGTCTTCCCAGGATCCTAAACTCAAAGACCCAGACTTCAGGAAGGAGGGACACACAGAGTCATGGATCTTCTTGTTCTGATCAAAAGCTGTTATCATCTGGTGACCACATTAAAAAAAGCCCTTGGTGGGGTTTGAAGGATCATTCACTGATCAGAGCCCCTATTGGAGTTGGGGGTGGTGTCTGGTAAGCATATTAACATGTGGGCAGGTTCTTTTGCTGCTTTAATGTTTTCTCTGCAAGACTGGCTTAGAAAAGGCTATTTGGTTGCTTGTAACTGTGGGCAATTAGATACAGTTTGGGGCCACCGCTTCTGTCTCCTCACTTCATTGTTTAGCAAAGACACCCACTGAAGGACCCCAGCTCCTCAGATATCAGGCGGCTCCCTCAATCCAGATCAGATTTTTTTCTAGGCTGCAAAGTTCCCTGCAGATACTGTTTTTCTCCATCTGCACTGCATCCCTCCCTGTCCCAACTCCTAGCTCCCTTACACCCTGTCCCCCCATCATTGCACCCTTCCCTGTCCTACCTTCTGCCCCCATGCCCCTCACTGTATCCCTCCACATACCGGTGCTCGGGGATGAGAAAAAAGAGAAGAGAAAGCAAAGCAGGCCTGCCTAGGCAGTCTGACTTGCTGGGGAACAAACAGTGTCTTCAGGGAGCTTTGCAGCCTAGAAAAAACTAGTCTAGACAGAAAGAGCCACATGGTATCCGAGGAGCTGGGATCCTTCAGCGAGTGCCTTTGCTGAACGATGGAGGGAGAAGACATGCAATGGCCCTGAATTGTGACAGGCCTTGCTGCACCTTGGGCACCGACACCATTCATGCCAGGTTACTCAGCTCAGCGTACGCTCTCTCATTTATATATCCTGTCAGCAGCACTTCTTATTGCCTTTTGTCAGGTGCACGTCCATCATTTTCCGCCCAGCATTAATGCCTCTCCTGCTTTTAAGTGCTCCTAAGTGCTATGATTTACTTCTTGGTCATCTCTCTCCAAATATTCCTCTCATAAAGATACCCTGCCAGTCCATTCCCCTGGAGCACTTACTGCACAAACTAATTTCCCATAAGTAACTTAAGAATGAGCCATTCGGATAAGGCAGGCTATGAGGTAATGTTTCACTCGCCGCTAACATGGCGTACAAAAAGCAGGGTGGCAGCGGTAGGTTCCCTTTAGGGGCATTAATTGTCTAACTAATATTGTTGTCACAAGAGCCATTATCTTGTGAGAGATAAACAAGCTCAGGTGGGGTGTGACGGTGAGCGTGGCTCTGACTCTGCAGAATATACATGGGCCTCTGTCATTCCTTACCACTATACACACTCTCTGGATCCCACCCAGGCGGTATGATGTGAGCAGCAGTGATATCCAGAGGGTTGGCAACCACACAACTTTATTTCACAGGGGAGCTTTGTATTGAGGAAGCTTGGACTGACTGCGGATATCTCGCATGTTCCAATGCTGCATGTTTTCTGGTAAAAGGTTACAGGCCCAGTTAGCCCCTGCATCTATGTGCTGCATGGTGTGGAGGGGCCAGGAGTGTCAGAGAGCCAGTTATATTCTGATCCTATGCCAGCCGGGCCCTGGCTTCTGTTAGAGTAGCCCTAGGGCAGCTATAATTTACACTGCTGACACAGTAACAGGTTTAATTAGCTGTCACCTATTGTTATGTGACAGCTAATTAATCTAGGGTTGCACTCCCTTGTATTTAGGGAATGCCCCAGAGCCTCTTCCTGGGTCCCAGAAGTGAGGGAATGTGGTCATATGACCAGACCAGAAGAACTAGGCTGGAATTTGAACTTTTGCAAATTTTTCAGCTCACGTTTTTGAAGTTCCCTGCCTTTTTGGAGGCTCAAAGCCAGTGTGATTACTGAGTCACCTATTCTTATTACAAACCTATTGAATCAGATTCGGTGGTGTTGTCTCTACTTTTTACAGCTCCAATGAAGCCAAAAGCATTGTGGCCACTTAGGCTATGTCTAGACTACAGGCTTCTTTCGGAAGAAACTTTTCCGAAAGAGATCTTCCAGAAAAAATTCTTTTGAAAATGCGTGTCCACGCTGCCAAAGTGCATCGAAAAAGCGATCTGCTTTTTTGAAAGATAGCATCCACACTGAATGGACACTATCTCACATTTACGCTGTGATTACTATGGATGGAGTGGCCACCAGGGCACCTGTGCTTTTTCCTCTTTCCTCTTCTTTCAAAAGAACTCCCTTTTCCTCATCCACACATGCCTTTTTCCGAAAGAGCTCTTTTGGAAAAAGGCTTCTTCCTTGTAGAAAAAGGTTTACCAATTTGGAAAAAAAACCTCTCTTCTTTCGATTTTTTTCAAAAGAACGCGATTGCAGTGTGGACGTAAGTGAAGTTTTTTTGGAAAAGAGGCCTTTTTTACGAAAAAACTCTGTAGCATAGATGTAGCCTCAGCTGGTAATGAATTTGGGCCTCCAAGTTTTATCACAGCTGAATCAACTAGGTACTTGAGACCTCAGGGGAGTTTCAAGGGGATGCCTGTATTTAGTTGATCTTAGCCATAAGAATTTAGTTGAGAGTTAGAGATCTGTTGGTTTGATTGATTATCTGTAAATAAGAATTGAGGGACTGATTCTCCATAGCTTTGCCCCTTGTGTAGTCTCTTACACCTGCACAGGGGAAATGCAAAATGTTGCTGTTCCAGCTTACACTCATTTTTCACAGACCTAAATGTCTGCATAAAGTGAAAACCATGGATAATCCCTCGCTGATGAGATAATTATGCTATTTGGGAAATTTGTAAATCTGGAGAACTTCTACTGAAATCAGTGTACTTATTCTAAACTGACACTGGTACAATTAAAAACCATGCTTTTGCCCTCAATTCAGTGCACTCCCATCATTCTCATTTAAATATCAAGTGGCCTGGGGGGCACAGCCAAAACTTTCAGATAACTTGGCATTCAAATAAATGGACATGTTGTTCTCTACTGCAGTGTCTCAACTCTAGAAATATGGGGCACAAACGGAGCAATGCTGATGTTTGCTTACGACTTTTGGTGCTGTCTTGCCAAAGTGCTATTGCTGCGGAAACAGGATCAGGTCTCCGTAACTGCAGGCACCAGCTCAGCAGTGCCATACAAATACAAAGCCGTTGGTCAGTGACAACAGACTCTAAGAGGCTAACTGGGAAGTTACTAGCAGATGATTTACTAACATAGGGCTGCCTGGGGGATTTGGATAACTAGGGTTTAATTTTTGAATGAAGGGCATTCAGATAAACAGGAGTGTACTGTACTTTAAAAGTAAGGGTATGACATTCCTCTCCATTACACCAGTTTTACACTGGCATAGCTCCTTTGAAATGAATGAGTAATCTCCTGCACTAGGATATCGCTTTCTTTGAGCCATCTGTCAATGAAAAGGGGTCGTAGTGCTGGATTCAACAGCCACCTGGGGTTTCTCTTGGTGCAGGGCAGTAGTTCTCAAACTCTGGGTTGCAACCCCATTGTAGTGAGGTTGCCAGGGCTGGTGTTAGACTTGCTGTGGCCCAGGGCGGAAGCCTAATCCCAAGCACCACCACCCAGGGCTGAAGTTGAAGCCTGAGGGCATCAGGTCTAGATGATGTGCACAGGTTCCAGACCTTCCCACTTGGGGCTGAACCCTCAGCAGGCTCAGGCTTTGGTTCCCCTTCCTGGGGGTCATGCGATAATTTTTGTTGTCATTCGGGGGTCGTGGTGCAGTGAAGTTGGAGATAGATACCCTGAATGACACACAGTCACTACAGCTGCTGGCCCTTCACCAGCCATAGTTCTTGCTGGAGGGGACCCAGCAGGGCTTGAGTAAGGGGAAAGAACGGGTATGAGAAGAGAGTTGTGTTTGGACTGCAGCATTTTAGGCTGCTTTGTACTGTGCTGGGGATTGAAGAGAGTAGGTGCAGGGGCAGAATGGTGGTGAAAGCCCCCCAGCCATACCAAGCCGTGCTCCAGTATTCCAGAGGACTCAGCCCAATGGATTCATATCAGTGCAAAACTGATGTCACAGGGAAGAGAATCAGACCCATGGTTTTGCCAAGTGGAAAGGAAGAAACCAGAAGCCAACTGCGTGCAGAGTTTATTGCAGATTAGTGCTCCTGGGTTCTATTGCTGGTAAAGCTTTGACAGACTTATGATGAGAGACACCACTTAGAAGTGCTACTTCTTCCAGCTTAGCCTTATGGAGCCTCTTCCTAGAGAATAATAACCAGCTGTACGCTTCATAATTCATTCTTAAAAAGTGACATTAATGTGCAGCTATGTTAGATAGCAAGGAAAGCAGATGGAACAAGGAACACAGTGAATCACAGAAAATCTGCTCAAGAATTTTTCCTACAAAGGCTATTTCAGATATCAGATTATGATCAACCCAAGTTGCTGTATAAATGCTGGTTCCATGATTTAATGAACGTCTCAATTTCGTATGTTTTTGGTGGGATTTTCAAAGAAGCATAAGGGAAGTAAGCACCCAACTATCACTGAATTTTAACGGGATTTGCCTTTCCAAATCTCTTAGGTTCCCATGAAGGCCTGGACTCAGATCTTTCCAGTAACTATCTGGAACTCTAGGTGCTTTTCAAATATTACAACCAACAACACTTAAAAGCCAAGTTCTCTGGAGGCAGCATCCATACCATTTGCCTGGTGGTACTTTAATACTATGGAAAGGGCGGGGGGGGCTGTATAGTGTCCTGGCCAGAAGGCTGATACATGAAGAGGGAGCAATTTGAGTCAAAAGAGAGGAGACAAATCATAATGGGTACATCTACACAGCAACATTATTTCAAAATAACTAACACTATTTCAAAATAACTTAGTCCACGTCTACATAGCAGGCAGTTATTTCAAAATAATATTGAAATACTGTCAAGATGGAGGACTTCTTACTCTGACTCCTGTAACCCTTATTGTAGGAGGAGTAAAGGAAGTCGGAGGAAGAGGGCTCTGTTTCAAAATAAGTGTTGTGTAGGCACTCCCAATTTCTTTAGAAATAAGCTGCGCAATTGACATAGCTCAGTTTGCTTAGCTTATTTCGAGTTAAGCCCTGCTGTGTAGATGCATCCAATGTGAGTAACCCATGGCAGGGGGCACCATTCCCAGATGTGGGTTCAAGGAGATGCACCTGCAGGAGCAGAGACTTTTACGCAGGACCTCTGGAACATCTTTCTGTTGTAAGATGGGTGGGTCACAGTATGGACAGGTTTGGGAGCCACTGGCCTTGGAAGAGACTACATTCACTTGCCTTTCTGAGGCCATCTGTGTGTCTTTGTCATACAGCTATTTGGTCTTCCAGGAGTACCTCTGTCAGTATTATAGCCATGGACTCCTTGAAATGATTTATTATGTATGTGGTGCTGCAAATGTGTGGTGTATTGTGTAATAACTAACAGATGCCAAGCAGAGAGGCACTGGGGAGTAATTAGTCTGAATTACTCTGGGGAGTAGTTATTTCAAAATAGCAACAGTGGAGCATCCACACTAGGGATATAAGCGACTAATCGACTAGTCGACTATCCGATAAGCAAAAGCTTATCGGATAGTTGACACACTAGTAGACTAGTTGCTTCCTCCCCGCTTGCTACCTCTCTCAGAAAGAGGCAGAAAGGGAGGGGAAAGGAGAGGGTGCTGAGAGGAGATGGCTTAAAAGCCAGTTCTCAGCTCCAGCTCCGTGGGAGGGTGCTGGGGCGCAGTGGCAGCATTCCACCTTTGGAATGTACAAGAGTCCCGCTGGGGGTCTTGTACATTTCAAAGCAGAAGCGCTGCGTGGTGCTAGGGTCCAGCGGGGACTCTGAGTGCTCCGCTGGCCCCAGGCTCCATGCTGCGTTTCAGTCTTTGAAATGCACAAGAGCCCCTGCTGGTGCTCTTGTGCATTTCAAAGGCAGAACACCGCAAGGCACTTTCACCTTTGAAATGTAGCAACAGCCCAGCATTTTAAAGTGGAAGAGCCCTTATCGACTAATCGAATAGTCAATGGAAATTGATCTAATTTTAACATCACTAATCCACACTACTGCTATTTCAAAATAACTATTCCCTGAGGGTGTGTCTAGACTATAGGGTTTTTGAAAAAGAGGCCATTTTTCAAAAAAACTTCCCCCTGCGTCTAGACTGCTGCTGAGTTCTTTCAAAATTAAATCAAAAGAACACGGCAGGTTTTTCGACCATGGTAAACCTCATTTTACAAGGAGGAACGCCTTTTTTGAAAGTGCTCTTTCGAAAAAAGGCATTCTTGAATGCAAACTGTGCTTTTTCAAAAGAGAGCATCCAGACTTCCTGGGTGCTCTCTTTCGAAAAAGTGGCTTGCTTTTTCGAAAGTACTGGTTGTAGTCTAGAGTCTAGATGCTCTTTTTCGAAAGAGGCTTTTTTGAAAGTATATTTTGAAAAAGCCTCTTTCGAGAGACGCTTGCAGTCTAGACATAGCCTGAGGAAAGCAGGAGTACAGATTTCAAAATAACCAGCCCATTATTTCGAAATAACGGGCTTGGTTGTGTGGACGCTCCACTTATTATTTTGAAATAAGGGGAGTTATTTCAAAATAACTCCCTAGTGTAGACCAGGGCTTAGTGAGGGATCTGGACCAGACTGAAGGAGGACATGATAGCCGTTTTCAGGTATCTAAAAGGGTGTCATAAGGAGGAGAGAGAAAACTTGTTCATCTTGGCCTCTGAGAATAGAACAAGAAGCAATGGGCTTAAACTGCAGCAAGGGAAGTTCAGGTTGGACATTAGGAAAAAGTTCCTAACTGTCAGGGTTGTCAGACACTGGAATAAATTGCCCAGGGAGGTTGTGGAATCCCCATCTCTGGAGATATTTAAGAGTAGGTTAGATAAATGTCTATCAGGGATGGTCTAGACCATATTTGGTCCTGCCATGAGGGCAGGGGACTGGACTTGATGACCTCTCGAGGTCCCTTCCAGTCCTAGTATTCTATGATTCTATGATTCTATGATTAGTCAGGTTTCATCTTTGCCATGGGTCTGCTGTGGTAAAAACACCAGGCATAATTCTCCTCTCACTTGCACTGGTTTTATACTGGTATGATTCCATTGACTTTGGAGTTAGTCCTGATTTATGTCCATCTGTGTAAATGAAAGGGGAATCTCACTTAATGTCTGGGCTGTGTTCTCCTCCCGGTGGGTGTTATGAGGCATGCAGCGTTGTATCCTGTGTCACCGTAGTAACTGAAAACCATTGTTTCCTGGCAACTGAATGTTAATGGAATTTCGGTAGGCATTTTTAAATCTTGTGTTCCTTTCCCTTATCCATTGAAAATTCATTGGTACGTTTTTGACAGGACCATAAAGAACTGATGGCCCCGCTGATTTTTATTTTGTACATGGCTATGTATTTCTTTAAATACATAACAACAGCAGTGACTTTGACTGCTCAGGGGATTGGTAATGAGAACTGGAAGCTTTTGTCAGGGAGTCAAGAGACTTCTTGGGTCACCTCAATTTCTCCATCTGTGAAATGGGGATAATGATACTTACCCTCCTCAGTGAAGTGATTTGAATTCTACAGATGAAAAGCTTATATAGGTGCTAACTAAGGGTATGTCTACACTACAAAGTTAATTTGAACTAACAGCCATTAGTTCAAATTAACTTTCATAGCATCTATACATGCAAACCGCTAGTTCGAACTTAATTCGAACTAGCGGAGTGCTTAATTCGAACTAGGTAAACCTCATTCTACGAGGACTAACGCCTAGTTCGAATTAAGTAGTTTGAATTAAGGGCTGTGTAGCCACTTAATATGAACTAGTGGAGGCTAACCCTTCCCAGCTTGCCCTGGTGGCCACTCTGGGCACAACCAGGAAACTCTTCTGCCCCCTCCCGGCCCGGAGCCCTTAAAGGGCCACGGTCTGGCTACAGTGCTTGTGCCTGTTGCAAGCCTGCCAGCACCCAGCCAGCAGTCCTGGGGCTCACGCAGTCCATGCCCCGGTGGTGATCGACCCGGGCAGAGGACCCGCCTGTACACGGAGGAGGAGGAGGCCGAGAGCCAGGAGCCTGCAGGAGCCTGCCCAAGACCCAGGACCCCTGAGGCACCCCACAGAGCACATCGGCTGTGTCGTCCGAGGCCAGGGAGAGCTCCACATGTGAGTGCCATCATGCTCCCCTTATGTGTATGGAGGGCGTGGGAGGAGAGGGAGCCCAGGGACTGTGCGCCTGGGCCTTGCCCACCATGGAGCAGCAGCTGGGTGTCATGCAGGGGCCCTGGCCCCTTCTCCACACGCCGACCTCGCCTTGCAGAGGGGCTGGGTTTCACCCACAGTGTCCCCAGGAGAACTGACCACTGCTCTTGTTTCACCACAGCCGCAGCACCTGGGACTCCAGGGCGCACCGAGAGCCAGGAGCCTGCAGGGAACCTGCCAGCAGGACCCAGGAACCTGGAGGACTACCAGCGGCGGCACCTCGGCTGCTGGAGCAGCAGCTCCGCATCCGGGACCACTGGGTCCGGGAGGACCTCATGCTATGGCAGCGGAGCTTGGAGGAGCAGTGCCTCAGAGGTCACCTCCAGATCCTGGTGGACAGGTTCCTGCCTCCTCCTGCTCCAGCCCCTGGAGCCGCCCCAGCTCTCGCTCCTCCTCCCATCCCTGCTCCCCTCCCTTCCTCCGCACCCCGTCCCTCCTGCCCCACCCTCCACACCCCCCCCGACGCCCGCACCTGCAGTGCTGCGAGACGGGAGAGCCAGCAGGACCCCAACCCTGAGCTTTCCTTCCTTTCCTCCCTTCCTCCCCTTCCAGCACCCTCCTCCCAGGTTTCCCTCTCCTCTCCCCTCATTCCTCCCTCCCCACCCCAGTTATGTAAAAATAAAAGAGATTTGTGTTGTCAAAACAGGTGTTTTTATTTTACATTAGGAAGGGGGTTAGGAAGGGGAAACGGGAAGGAGGGGAGGGTGGAAGAAGGCCCCAGTGGGGCATGCAGGAAGAGTTCAGTCCTCCTCCTCCACCAGGAAGCTCTCCCACAGGGCTTCCCAGATCCGGATGGCCCCCCGCTGGGCATCCCGGACAGCGGCGGTGCGGGGCTGCACATACTGGCCAGCCATGCGCTCAGCCTCAGCCATCCAGGCTGGCAGGAAAGCCTCCCCCTTCCGCTCACACAAATTGTGCAGCACACAACATGCTGCCACCACGGGAGGGATATTGTGTTCGGCGAGGTCG
The DNA here is from genome assembly GCA_019425775.1 of Rafetus swinhoei. NCBI lineage: Eukaryota > Metazoa > Chordata > Testudines > Trionychidae > Rafetus > Rafetus swinhoei. The sequence goes on from CM033437.1 coordinate 217,233,437, forward strand.
AGGAAGGTGAGGAGGCACCTAAATCTGGCTTTCAGGCGTCCGAAGGCCCCCTCGACCACAATGCGGGCCCTGGTGAGCCTGGCATTGGAGGCCTGGCGGGAGGGGTTGAGGTGCCCCGTGTACGGCTTCATCAGCCAGGGCTGTAGGGGGTAGGCCGCATCCCCCACCAGGCAGACGGGCATGTCCACGTCCCCGACCCTGATGTGGCGGTCGGGGAAAAAGGTCCCGGCATGCAGCCTCTGGCACACGGAGGAGTTGCGGAACACCCTGGTGTCGTGTGCCTTGTTGGACCAGCCCACATTAATGTCCGTGAACTGGCCCCGGTGGTCACACATGGCCTGTAGGATCATGGAGAAGTACCCCTTGCGGTTGATGTACTGGGAGGCCTGGTGTTCCGGGGCACGGATGGGGATTGCATCCCCGCAGTTGGGGAAGCCGAGGTGCCAAACCCCTGGATGACAGCGTCCGGGTCAGCGAGGCGGACCACCCTGCAGAGCAACACCCGGTTGATGGCCTTCACCACCTGCAGAGGGACACAGCAAACTGCGAATCACTGGGGTGCCCGGGTGGCTGGGAGTGTTCATTCCCTGGCACTGCCCCGCGCCCCACTCCCAGAAGCAACCCCTCGGGCGGCGTGTAGTATGGCCAGGATAGACCGAACCCTCCAGTGTGGGGCAATTTCGCCTCCTCCCCGCCATTTTCCCTGGGGCGGCCCATCCCCTCCTTGCAGCCCCCCTCCTCCCCGGCCCAGTGGCCGGTGGGTGCCGTACCTGCATGAGCACTGCTCTGACGGTGGATCTCCCCACGCCGAACTGGTTCCCAACGGATTGGTAGCTGTCCCGCGTGGAGAGCTTCCAGAGGGCGATGGCCACATGCTTCTGGAGGGGGATGGCAGGTCTCATGTGAGTGTCCCACTGCCGCAGAGCAGGGGTGAGCCACTCGCAGAGCTCCAGGAAGGTGTCCTCCTTCATCCTGAAGTTCTGGGTCCACTGTTGGTCTCCCCAGCGCTCCAGGACGATGCGGTCCCACCAGTCGCTGCTGGTATCCAGACGTCAGATGCGGTGGGGCACGCTGGCATCTGGGACCTGCTGCCACTCCTCCACGATGCCTGGCGAGGCCAGGGGGAGAGGCAGGGGGCTGACGTGCACCAGGTGGTGCAAGGCAGCCTCCACCCATTGCTGGCAGGCTTGCAGCAGCAAGTCCAAAAACTGGAGCAGCATGCCCAGGGTGAGCTCTGGCTCCATGGTGCCAACTGTGGCGGCGTCCCCAATGGGAAGCACCGACACAGGCAGGCGGTGAGAAAAACGCTTTGCTGTCCCTCGGTGAGGTAGGCAAGCAAGTGGAAAAGCTGAGAACCGGCTGTCCAGGGGGTTCCCTTTAAGCACGAGCCTCAGACAGCAGCCACACAAAGCAACTACTGACCTGATGCCCTGCTGGAACCAGTTTCAGCTGCCCTTAAATGCGACCCAGCGTCCAATCATTGTGGATGCGCTAGTTCGAATTAGCAAAATGCTAATTCAAATTAGTTTTTTAGTCTAGATGCGCTAATTCGAATTAGCTTAGTTCGAATTAGTGCTGTAGTGTAGACATACCCTACAGGTTGATTTTATATATTGGTTCTGCAAGCCACTGCATGACAGAGGAAGAATCTCTCATTGACCCATCTCCTTTCCCAACATATCAAGGGCATGTCTACACGAGGAAATGTATTTAGAAATAACTCCCAAAATAACTATTTCGAAATAGAGTGTCTACACTACAGGGAAGCCTCAAAACTAGGCCGAGGCAGGCTCCCTTGAAGTAGACATGCTACCTCGACTTAGAGCCCTAGGAAGCACTGGGGAGTAATTACTTTGAATGACTCTGAGGAGTATTTATTTAGAAATAGCAGCAATGGAGCGTTCACACTACAGCTATTTTGAAATAACTGCAGGTTGAACCTCTAAAATCTGGGACTCTCTGGTCTGGCAACATCCATGGTTCAGCAGGACCATGGATATTGCTGGACTAGAGAGCACCTTCTGGCCAGATTCAGAAGCACAACCCGGTCTGGGCTGGTGGTTGGGAGCACATCCCCAGTGGGGCTAGGTGCAGTGGGGAGCACAGCTCTGATGGAGAAGAGCGCAGCTCCAGCTGGGACTGGAGGCAGCGGGGTCAGCAGCCAGGAATGCAGCCCCACCCAGGGCTGTCACAATGGGAAACACAGTTTGAGTCAGAGTCTGGGGGTGGGGTGGGGAGGTGCAGCCTCGGTCAGGGGTGGAGGCAGCTGGATTGGAGGCAGAGAGCGAAGTTCTGGCCAAGGTTGGAGTCAGCTGGGCCAGCAGCTGGATGCCCAACCCAGACCGGTGCCATGGGGGGCACAGCCCTGTCCGGGACTAGAGGCAGCAGGCTGGCCCCTGTCCGGGGCTGGTGCAGTGGGAGACACAGCCCTGGTCAGGGCTGGAGACGCTGGAGAGCTGGAGGCAGTGGCAGGTGGCAGGGAGTGCAGCCCCAGCTGAGAGCAGAGCCTACAGCCAGGTGGGGAGCCTTAACCTCCTCTTGTCCAGCAAGCTCTGTGATTTGGGACCACTCAGGTCCCGAGGGTGCTGGACAAGGGAGATTTGACCTGTATTTCGAAGTAAGTGTTATTCCTGGTGGGAAGCAGGAGTTATTATTTTGAAATAAGCAGCCCCTTATTTCGAAATAATGGGCTTGGTAGTGTGGATGTTCCACTTGCTATTACAAAATAAGGTGAGTTATTTCGCAGTAACTCCCTAGTGTACACCAGAGCCGATTGTCCTGCTGCTTGGTTCTCAATGTACTTCGTTCTGTGAGCCACTAGCAAAAGCTTCTCAAATCACTGGCTGTCTGCAGAGTATTGTATGAGAACAACAGTTCTGAGTTAGGGGCCTGATTCATCAGGGTATTACTTCAGTTTTATGCAACTATAATTTCCTGGAAATCAAGGCAGTTACAGCAGCACAACATTGAAGTGACACAGCAATGAATCAGTGAATCCTATTAGTATGAAACCACCCAAGATTGGTAGGTACCAACGTCTTTATTATCTAATGTCTCTTTCCTAGCATGGATACGGTGAGTTGGTGCCCCTCAGCACAATGAATGTAAATTCATATAATTTATGCTGTGCTTCAAGCTGTAGTATTTGTGGGCAACATTGATTTATTAAGTGAGGAACTCGTGTGAGAATCACAACAGGGAGATCAAGGACTGAACAGGTATTAAGACAAAACTCTCTCGGAAGTAGAGATAAACTTTCAGGGGTTGAGGCATATTTGGCAGGGCAGTCTGGGGAAAACTTGCTTTGTTGCTGCACATGTGTTATGTCTTCTAAGGATAAACAGTGGACCTTGTGCTCCAAAGCTGTGAACCTAGTGCTGTTCACCAGGTCTAAATTAGCTTACAAGGCAGCAGCATCCATTTTGTTCACTTGAAAGCTTGTAGAACTAGGTGCCCCTGGGGTCTGATCCAGTGTGGAAATTCTTAGGTGTCTGGAATAAGAAACAATTCTCAGAATGAATAAACTGGACGGTGGCCAAATCATCACCTGCATTATGAGGCACGTAGGGGTGAATGTAGCAGACGGATGATGGCAAGATGGCAGTTGAACCAAAGCAGCATTGTTTTCCCTGTCTCCCCCAAGCCACCAGAAACCCTTCTGGGTGGACATGGCCTGGTTGTTCAGGTCTGGGGTTGCCAGACAGAGCACGAAGGAGCAAAGGGCATTTCTGCTCTGCATGGCACCTTCTTCGGTTAACCAATGGAATGTCCATAGGGGTAGCTCTGGATTGAGTGCGGGAATTAAGACCCTTTATCAATTTTAGAGAAACCACAGAAAACTCTGGGGGTATGTCTACACTACAAAGTTAAATCGAAATAACAGCCGTTATTTCGAATTAACTGTAATAGTTGTCTACACAGCCAAACCGCTATTTCGAAATAAATTTTAAATAGTGGAGCACTTATTTCAAATTTGGTAAACCTCATTCTACGAGGAATAATACCAAATTTGAAATAGCTAATTCAAAATAAGTGCTGTGTAGACACTTATTTCAAATTAGGAGGTCTCCAGCCCTTCCCAATTTCCCCTGGTGGCTACTCTGGGCACAACTGGGAAAACTCTTCTCTCCCCCAACCCCGGGGCCCTTAAAGCAGTAGAGTCTGGCCACTGGGCATGTGTAAGAGCCAGGCCTGCCAGCAGCCGCAGACACTCAGCCGGTGGCCGCACAATGGCAGCCAGTGGCAGCCAGCCGTCCCCCGCCCAGTCCCCCAGCACCCAAGGGCCAGCCAGGGGCCGTAGATGGCGCGCGCCCTCCTGGACTAGTGCGGAGATCATGGACCTCACTGAGGTTTGGGGGGAGGCCCCCAACGTCCATGATCTCTGCATTACACGGAGGAACACGGCCGTCTACAGCCACATAGCAGCCACCATGGCCAGGAAAGGCCACAGGTGCACCCAAGAGCAGGTGCGCCTGAAAGTGAAGGAGCTGTGGCAGGAGTGCGCCAGGGCCACCAGGGGCGGTGCTGCAGCAGGGGCTGCCACCTGCCCCTACTTCCCCGCCATCGACCGAATCCTGGGGGGCGGGGTGGTCCGCGCCAGCCCAGGGGGCAGCGAGCCAGGACTGGAGGGCCCTGACCCGGACACACCAGAGGGGCCACCACCAGCTGTTCCGGCACCGGAGTCGGCAGGGTCGTCCGGGGAGGCCATACCGGGTAAGTGCCAGCACTGTCCCCTAGCCGGGGGTGAGGCGGGAAGGGAGACCAGGGACCACGCGCATGGGCCATGCCTCCCATGGATCACATAGCCACCTGTGCACGTGCGAGCACGTGCCATGCCACCCTTGGGCAAGTGGCTCCAGCCGCGTGACACCCAGGGGCCGTGGCCCAATAGGCACATGCTGTGTGAAGAGACCTGACATGCTCCTGACCCCGGGGTGGGACCCAGCAGGACGCTCTCCCTTCACATGCCCCCTCTACACAGAGGCAGGGGACATCTCCCCCCCCCACCTCGGCCGCACTATACACAGCACAGGGGCATGGGTGCGCTCTTGGGGCAGCTCCCACTACCGGGGAGAGCCAGACATTCTGACCATGGCCTCTGTGCAAGCACATCGGCTCTGACGGTGCAGGGCACGGTTGTCCTCACCGCAGGGGGCACTGGGCATCATCCACTGCGTCCCCAGGGAAAAATGACCACTCCCCTTCTTTCTCCACAGCCGCTCCAGCTGCACGTGCAGGGCGCACCACCCCGCCTGGGACATGCTCCCGCACCCGAGGGCTCCTCCGGACCACCAGCACACGGCAGGGGTACCGGGACCAGCACCTGGGGGCCCTGCAAGCCCTGCATTGCACTGTCCAGGCCTGGGCGCAGGAGGACCTGCAGCTCCACCGGGAGCAGCTTGCCCAGGACAATGCCATGTGCTCACACCTGCAGGCCCTGCTGCAGAGCGTGCTGCCCTGTGCCGCCCCAGCGCCTGCTGCCCCCCCAGCTACTGTTCCTCTTCCCACTCCTGCCCCCTCCACCTCTCCCTCCTCAACCTCCACACCCTCCTCCTCAATCTCCACACCCCCACCTCAACCTCCACACCCTCCTCCTCATCCCCACAGGGACGCCGAGGCCCCCGCACCTGCCGTGCTAGGAGACATGTGGCCCGATGAAACCTCCATCCCTGAGCGCTGAGCTTCCCCTCCCCCTTCTTCCCCTTGCTTCCCCCTTCCAGCTCCCTCCTCCCAGTTTTCCCCCTCCCCTCTCCCACCCTCTCTCTTCCCCCCTCCCGCCTCCTTTCCCCCCAGTTTTGTTAAATAAAGACAGTTCATGTTTATGAAAAAACCTGTATTTTATTTGACATCAGGAAGGGGGGCTAGGGAGGGGTAAGTGGAAGGACGTGAGGGAGGAATGGGGCACGAGCCCCAGGTGGGAAGGACCAGGGTGGCTTCTGAGGGCTCCTCGGGGTGGATGCTTTCCTGCAGGGCCTCCTGGATCCTGACAGCCCCCCGATGGACCTCCCAGATGGCAGCCTGTAGCAAGTGCAGCTGGGCTGATGGCAACGACCCCATGAGACGCACCAGCGTGCCCAGGGACAGGTCTGGTTCCATGTTGCAGAGTGCCGTGGTGTCCCGAGTGAGGGCAAGCAGAGCACTCCGAGACACAAATGCTTTACTGTCCCTCAGCGAGGTAGACCAGCAAGCAGAGAAACCTGAGAACTGTCTGTCTGGGATGGGGGGTCGGGTCCCTTTAAGCACAGACCTCGGATAGCCTGAGGCAGCAGCCCCACACACTAAGTTCAACCCTGATGCCCTGCCGGCACTGGTTCCGGCCAGCCTTACCTTCAATTCAGGGTCCACTCAATGTGGACGCGCTATTTTGAATTAGAAAAACACTATTTCGAATTAGTTTTTGTGTCTAGATGCGTTATTTCGAATTAGCTTAATTTGAATTAACTAATTCGAAATAAATTAATTCGAAATAGTGCTGTAGTGTAGACATACCCTGGGAGATGTTCAAAAATATTTATTTTCCATCCATTTGATTCAGCCACTGTTAGATTAGTTCTGCCCATAGGTGACAGTGAAAAGGACACACATCAGTATAAGGAGAATTAAATTTGCAGTGAATGGCTTGTATTTCACTTTCTATTACTGTCATATTCATCAGTCTCTGTTAATCCTCCATGTCCCCAGAAAATGTGCCTAAGTAACTCATTTCCCACAGCAATTCTGATTCCTGCCCGTCCCTGCAAAGGTACCTTCTGACCGCATGTTTGTTCAATGCTAACAAGTAATTCACAAGCCCCTTTGATCCATTGCTCAGCAGCACGGAACCTACAACAACCTGACTTAGAATATTTTGCAACGCTCATATCAAACCAAAAATATGTTCTGACTTTTGTCCAGGGTTTGAGAAAGCAGAGTCTAATCAATGGAGGCATTATTACCAGTTTGTGGCAGGTCTGTGCATTTGAGAAGGGAGGGAAAAATATGTCTCAGATCACAGCTGTGTTTTCCAAGCCTTCCATCCCAACTCTCCCCTTGCACAAACATAAAGTTGTTTATTTTTGTTGACACCCAGAACTGGGGCTTTGACTATTTCCATGAGATGTGAGAGCAGGGAGAACTTGTTTGCAGACTTTTGAACGGAGCTTTGTTTTTGTCTGTCCAAGTTGGTCACAGGAGAAAAAAAATATTACCCTCTTTGAAAAGTCTCTACTGAGTTTTTTGGTATTTTGCAATTTGTGAGTGATTTTTTTGGGGGTGGTTAAAGCTTCTGGCTTGACAGCCTTGGAGAATCAGGTCACCTCACACAACAGGAAGTAATGGTTGATGATGACAGTGTGGTTTAAACATCCATCTAAGAGTGATGAGGGACAGACCCAAGATCTAGCTGAGCTGTGATTGGCACAGGACCCAAGAAAGGTGACTTCATGCTACTTTTGCAGCCCCTACATTCTAGAGCTGGTCCAGTCTACCCCTTTGGGTAAGTTAGAGCAGTCCTAATGCTGGGGCTGCTCTGGCACTTGCAAACAACCTGAGTACAGAAGTGCTCTAGCCATGGTCCTTTTCCCCTGCCAAGGGATTCAAGGGAAGGCTTATGAAGAGCTGCTCCAGTGACTCTATGCTGTCAAGGGATCCCTTTGATTCTGGGCTAGCTGCCTACTTTGCATGTGCAGAACCTGCCCCTTGCCACATGGCTGCTCGTAGTTGCACCTGGCTGCCTATGGCCAGGAGATGTCTTTCATGAGGCTAAGGCTTGCTGGGGTGTAAAAACACCTTTGCCATAGCACTTTTCTTCTGAGAACTTGTGTAAGCACCTGGAAGGCCATGTAAGCAAGCTCACTGGATCAGTTCTTTACCACATAGGCTTTCTCCTTCTCTACACAAAGGGAGGTAAGAAGACCATATCCAGTGGAGAATCAAACACAGTGCCCACAGGGGGTTTACACTTCCTTGGCTCAGGTGTAAATGATGGCATGAGGTTCAAGGAAATGGAGATTCTGGTCGAAAGGCATTAAACCAGATTAAAACCTCCACGAAGTCATCCTCTGGCTGCCCCACTTCCCTGTGAACCGCTCTCCTTTGCTGTCCTGAAAGTGCTAATGCACAGAGGCTGCAGAGCTGGGGAACTGCACTGATTTCAGCAAAGCAGACTGTGGCCAAATCTAGATGACTCTGCAAATGCTGCTGATGCACCAAAAATGACCTGAGTGCAGATCTCAAGATGGGCTCTGACTTGTGAGCAGGAGGCTAACCTATTCAGTGTGACACTTCTGAATGGTTTTCATGACAACAGAGTCTTATGTGCACACTTTCCTAGCTGGATGAAGTGACACTAGCTTTTTTTTTTAAGTGGTCATTTTCCTGTAAATGAATCTCTTTTGTTGAATAAAGGAGATTTAGGAAATTGAAAGACAGGAGAATATTTACTGTGTGTGTGTGGGGGGGGGGAGATTTTAAAGCAGAGAGAATTTCTGAGAGAACCTTTAGCACAACAAAGTCATCCAGAGTTTCTACCCCACTTTAGTCTATGGATCCAGTTCCGTTCTGCCAAATGCCAGGGCTTCCTCTTTTTTCTCCTGAGTACAGGAGCCAGCCAGTGCCCTGCTCATGTGAAATTACCTTCGTTCTCAAATATGTGCTTCTTCACCTTCCCTCTATACATCTCAGGCCCATATGCAGGGGAGCACGAAGGGTGCGAACCAACCTCCCTCCTACCCCATGCTCCAGCCATCCGGGCGAAGGTTGGAGTTGATTTCTACCCCTTCCCACCAGGAGCAAGTCTGGGGGTGGGGCTGGGCCACCATGGAAGCAGGACAGTCACCAGCCTCTCCCACTGCTCGGGCCAGGCTGCTGCAGCCATGGCCCGGCCATATGGGCTGGTTCTGCCCTGGTCCTCCCAGGCAGCCGGGGAAGTGGGCTGCTAGTATGCTTCATGATCCACCAGCTGATGGGTTGCAATTGACTGGCTGACTGTGATCAATGTCTTGGGCATCCCAGATATAGGATACAATTGGGCTATAATTGGGCCCTGCTGGGTGTCCCACAGGCATGGGCGATTAGCCCTGCTTAGTAGCAGACTGTTGTTCTTTTCATTGCAAAGATGGCTACCAACTAGGCTGCAACAGGAGGCAAACTGATGAAACATGTGCATTAGCTTTCTATCGCTTACAGTTTATTTTGAAATGGCTGCGTACAGGCAATTTTACTGCAACTGGGTTGATTCCTTGTATTCGTATTATTCTAGTTTAAATTAGCATTTAATTTTGAAATTGGATTTTAAGCACAGTAGGAATAACTGGAAAATAAGGGATTGCTTTACATGAAAGTTATTTAAAAATAAAACCCTTTATTTAAAAAAAGGGTCCCTTATTTTCCAGTTGTGCCAGTTTTTATTCAAAAGCAGATTTAAATATTGCAATGGGGAGAAAAGAGCAGCAGGAAATATATATTTAAAAATATATTTAAAAGAAATTGCAGTCCATATTTATATAAAAAGCAGCCCCCACAAAAATTCCTGTGTACGAGCCCGCATCTCCAACCACTCCCAATATATCTTAAGACAGTGGTCACCAACCAGTAGATTGGCATCTACTGGTAGATTTTGGAGCCTCTGACAGGTTTGTCCAAGAGACTGTTATCAACTGCAGGCACTTCAGCTGCTCCTCCTCCTACTGCTGCTCTTCTCCTGCCCTTTGCCTTGGAGCTATCCCCTCAGGAGCCTCCTGCTTTCTGTGCAGGGGAGGAAGAGGAGGGTGCCAATGTCAGGGTGCCCTCTCCCACTCTGTATCCTATCTCCACAGAGCACAAAAAGCCTTGGGATAGTGTTTGCTGGATGCTTTTGGGAATGGTGCAGGACCAGGGCAGGGGTGAGCCTGCCTTAGCCCCACTGCACCACCACCCAGGAGCCACCTGAGGTAAGCAGGGCCCAGCTGGAGCCCACATCCTGAAACCCTACCCCAGTCATGAACTCCCTCCTGCACCCCAACCTCCTGCCCCTAACCCTGAGCACCCCTGCATCCAAACACCCTCCCAGAGCCTGCACCTAGAACCCCCTCCAGCACTCCAATGGCCTGCCCCAAGCTCAGCTCAGAGACCCTCTCACACTCCAGATCCCTTAATCCAAGACCAGAGCCTGCACCCCAACCCTCTACCCCAGCTTGGTGAAACTGAGGGAGGATGGGGGCAAGGCCTCAGAAGGAGGCGGGGCAAGAGTATTTGGGTGTGAGGTAGATCTTGGATTGCACTTACATTCAAAAAGTGATCTTGTTCTTAAAAAGGTTGGAGACCACTGTCTTAAGATATTGACAGTTGATGCAGGTGCTGAAGCACTTCACAAGGAGTGGGGGTTTTTAGTGTGATTGGCTGTCAGTCCTAAATATGCACTACACTGACCCGCTGCTTGCCTAGGAATGAGTCTGAGGAAAATAGCTGCTTTCGCTGCCAGAGCTGTGCCGCAGCCAGTTTCTCAGATGTCAGTCAGATCCTAGACATCAAAGGGCCCTCGCTTGGACTAAGTGGCCTTTCATCACACACACATTCTTCTGCTAATACCCAGGCAGATTGTTTGCCTTGTTATTGCTGCTTTGTCCTTGAGTGATGACAAAAGTCCCCTGCTTCGAACATGTTCTCTGGTGGCATAAAGGTTGCATGCTGAATTCTGTTGCTATCACTGCAGGTGTTTCTTGGCCCACAGCAGCTGGCCTTTTCCTAATTTTCTTGTCACATGCACTGCTGACAATGGTGAAGCCTGCCAAAGGACTCCAACACGATTCTCCCTGCACCCTCCACCTCCCCATTATTACTGAAAACGTTTGTCACTGGCGTGGCTGAGTGTGAGTCTGACGTTGGCCATGAGAAATCATGACTGACCCTGCGTGAACTAGCAACGTGCTTTGGGAACAAGGAGCGTGGGACTTGTCCAATCCTGCCTACATAAGTGGGGCAACTAGTTTTCACACATCGAGCGCACTTTCAAAATCAATTGAAGTCTTTCTATTGGCTTCAACAGGCCCCATTTCAGTGGAGTAGGGAGAGCACATGGGTGGTGGGTAATGTAGGCAAGGGAAGGCATTGCCTTCCCAAATCTGCTTATGCTCTCTGCTGGCCACCCAGGAGAGCTGGGGCTGCAGTGTAGCTGCCCCAGGTGCTTTGGCCACATAGGAAGGGTGGGACCCTGCCACTCACTGGGGCCGGGAGCAGTAACCTGGGGTGGGGACTGGGCTTGACTCCACAGGGGGAGGAGGTTACAGTAGTGGTGGGGCTTCAGACAGAAGGGACGAGGCCTCAAGCGTGTCTCCCCCAGCTGGGCCTTTACCCACTGCCCATGTGAGAGAGATGTGATTGGAACTCATGCTGGTGATTGTAGGCATAGCTTCTGTAAGACTTTCCCTAGAACTTTCATGGACTCTAGTTCCTGCACATGAAACAAGATCTAAAGAAGAAATAGGGAAAGGAGGAGCCAGTGAAAAAATAATTGGGAGAGAATGCGGAATGGGACTAGAACATCCTTCATGTAATCCTTGGCTGTCTTAAGGCAACAGCGCGTGGCTTTGAACTATGGACCAAAGGATACCCTACTTCCCCTTCTCTAGAGACACTGCCATTTAGATCTATTACACTATGAAGCAATCCTCTGCGTGGTAGGATGGCAATTGCTAGAGGCATTTAACACCCTGGTTGAAATATTAGGGGGCCTGGTTTTCCATTGCCTGGCACCTTCTGCAGTCTTCTACACCCTTGTGAGTAGCATGGCAGTGCGATTATTCTAGGATAGTAGCACTGTATAGCCACAGTTGGGGTCTGTACTATCTAATAAAGAAGGATAACGGCTGTCACTAGTGTGGTCTGCCTGGGAATTGTTAGCAATGACCCAGAGGTCCCATAGCTGGGGAAGCAGCCGATGACTCTGACAGTGTTTCTGGCTTGCATAGGCTGCCACCAGTGCCAGGGTCCTGTGTGGTGGCGTTCTAGGTAGCATTTAGTTTGTATTTTCTCTTCTGCTTCATCAGCTTGCTGCTTCCCATATGGCCTGACACTTCTGTTTGCAATGGAGTCATGGTGCCTCAGAGTGCTGGAGTGCCAGCAGGAATGCAGTTCACACCATTGAGCATCAGGGCTGACCGAGAGAGGGTGATTTCTGCTGGGCATAGCTGCAGGGTAAATAGCTACAGACACTCCTCTTTGGTCTCCCTGAGACTTACATCTACCCGGCTAAAGAAACAAACAAAGCACATGGCAGTGAATCTCAGCACTCAGGTCAAAACATTGCAGGTCATGGGGCTCATGCTAAGGGGTTAAAAATAGCTGTGCAGACATTTCCTCTGCATCTGGAATCAGGACTCTGAGGCTATGTCTAGACTACATGGCTCCGTCAACGGAGCCATGTAAAATAGTTTATTCGGCATAGGCAAAGAAGCGGGGATTTAAATAATCCCTGCTTCATTAACATAAAAATGGCCGCCGCCCTGTGCCGACGATCAGCTGATCTGGCACAGCGGGGCAGTCTAGACGCGCTGCAGTTGACAAGGAAAGCCTTTGTCGACTGCTCCGGTAAACCTCGTTTCACGAGGCATAAGGGATCGGTCGGCAAAGGCTTCCCCGGCCGACAGATCCGCGTCTAGACTGCCGCGCTGTGCCGGATCAGCTGATCGTCGGCACAGCATGGCGGCCATGTTTATTTTAATGAAGCGGGGATTATTTAAATCCCCACTTCTTTGCCTATGCTGGGTAAACTAGTTTCCATGGCTCCGTCGATGGAGCCATGTAGTCTAGACATACCCTGAGACCCTCCTCCTCACCCCCATCTGGGTTTCAGAGCTGGGGCTCCCACCTGATCAGGAATGACAACGCTTCTATTTTTATCCCCATAGAGTGAAGTCTGCAAGCCTGAGCTCCTTGACTGGAGCTGTGACACTTGCAACCACAGGTGGCTTTTTTCTTCAGTGTAGATGTAGCCTTTGCCTCATTAATGGATTTAAAAGTAGCCACTGTCTTGCAAAGTAATTTCAGGAACCAACTAGAGAGAGAGAGACTGAAGAACTGGCCTTCAAATGCAAATTTGGCACTTTCACCCAGGGACTGAACAAAGACATGAACTGGATGGGCCGTTATATTCAACACCCAAATGACATCAAAAGTTAAGTATCGGACAATTACAGACCACTGTATTAGCCTCATTTGGCACAGACACTTTAATTGGCAGGTTTTTCTCCTCCTCTCCTTCTCTCCCTCCTCTCTTTTTCTACTTTACATTTCTTTTAAGGTTTCTGTGCCTCTTTCACCATTCATCTGAAGAAGTGGGTTGTGCCCCATGACAGCTCATGCTACTATCTATATTTTTTTCGTTGGTCTCTAAGGTGCTACAGGGCCACTCACTTTTTAACATTATCCTCTTATTCACCACTGAAATGGAATTACCTCTTGGATGGAAGGTGGCAGCTGCTTAACAGTATATGGAAACACAATCCTAGAGTTAAGGAATTGAAGAAAACCACGTACAGCTAAAACTGTAGGAGAAATGTAGAGTGGTGGATTAGAATTACCTACCTTATTATTTTTATAGCAGCAGTGCCTAGGAACCCTGGTCATGCATGTGGACACTATTGTATTAGATGCTGTATAAACACATTGAAATTAGGCCATGTCACCGCCCCATAGAATCATAGAAATGTAGGGCTAGAAGGATCATTGACAGGTCATCTAGTCCATCCCCTGCATTGAAGCAGGGCTAAATATTATCTAGATCATTCTTGATAGATGGTTGTCTAACCTGTTCTTAAAAAACTCCATTAATATCACAACTAGTGCTTAACTATCCTGACGTTAGGAAGTGTTTCCTAATGTCTAACCTAAATCTCCCTTGTTGCAATTAGGCTTATTACTTCTTGACCTCTCCTCAGTGGATATGGAGAACAATTAATAATTTTCTTCTTTATAGCAACCTATTATGAGCTTGAAGATTGGCATGTTGCCACTCGGTCTTCTCTCTTCCAGACTAAGCAAACCAAATTTTTCAATCTTTCCTCATAGGTCACATTTTCTAGATGTTGAATTATTTTTATTGTTCAATTTTGGACTTCCAGTTTGTCCACATCTTTCCCAAAGTGTGGTGCCCATACATGGACACTACTCCAGTTGAGGCCTCATCAGTGCTGAGTAGAATAGAATTACTTCTTGTGTCTTGCTTATAACTCTCATACTAATACATCCCAGTATAATACTCATCTTTTGCACTAGTGTTACATTGATGACTTATAGTTAATTTGAAATCCATTATAACCCCCAGACCCTTTTCTGCAGTACTTCTTCCTAGGCGGTCATATCCTATTTTGTATTTGAGCAATTGATTGTTCCTCTATAACTGTAGTAGTTTGCATTTGTCTCCATTGAATTTCATCCTATTTATTTTAGACCACTTCTCCAGTTTGTCAAGATAATTTTGAATTTAATGCTGTCCTCCAATGCATTTGCAATCCCTTGTTATTGTCCACAGTCATTTTAAACATATACCCTATGCCATTTTTCAAAGAAGGTATGAAGAGATAGAATAGATCTTGACCCACAAGAGACCCTTGTCCTTCTTAGTTCACTTTAAACCACTAACTACTTTCTGAGTATGGTTTTCCAGAGGTTGTGGGTTGTAGGTTCATCTGTACTGTATTTCTCTAGTTTGTTTATAAGACAGTCATGTGAGACAGTATCAAAAGCCTTGCTAAAGTCAATATATGCCACATCTATTGCATGCCCCCTATACATGCAGAACTACATAGCCATTAAACGTGCCTAATTTGCAAAATATTACCATCTTTGAACACAACTGTGAGCAATCTAGTTTGATCAGACAGTGTTAATTGTGATTTATCTATCAGGGCCAAACCTATTCAAAATTGTCAGCTCATCCTGATTTCAGCCATGACACTAAACATGATTCGTTCTAGCCTACTCTGACTGATAAGCCATGGTTAACAGCAGACTCAGTAGTTTGCTATCCTAGTGCAATGTAGGTATGTCCATAAAGAGAGAGAATGGAAGTTCTCTACTTTTGATTAATTATTTGCATTACAAAACTCCACTAAGATAGCAACACACATGCGTGTAAAGTACATGACTAAAGCTGCCTGGAAGGAATGAGACTGTGCTGAGTAAGTAATGTACCTTGAGGTGACTCACCTTCACAGGGCATAATTTTCTAAATATAAAATCCACCAAACCCTCTTATATTTATTTTAGTTTAAAATAAGGCTTAGAGGAGGTCTGTGTCCCTCCTCGCTGAGAGAGAGAACACTACAGTACAGTCATGGGCCAGCCTTGAAGACTTTAGGTGTATGTAGGGAGACCAGATGTTCCAATTAGATAGGGACAGTCCCAATATTTGTGGCTTTTACTTATATAGGCCCATATTACCCCACACCCCCGTCCCACTTTTTCACACTCGCTGTTTGTTCATGGACCCTAGATTTTAACTTGTTTGAACAAAGGACTGGGAATAATGAACAAGACCCCAGATCTAGGGCAGTGGCTAAATGCTCAGAGGGAAGGTTACAATTGCAGGGGTGGCATGAACCTCACCTATAGACTCTTCCGATCTTGGCCCTCTTCACTGATGTGGAGCAGCCAAGAGGCCAAAATGCAGCCAAGCAGAGGCATGGTATAAAGATATCCTGGCCACACTTCCTTCCCTGATGATCTTGCAGGAGTGAGGCATGAATTTTATGGGTCCAAATACACCTAGAGCTGAGGGGGCAGGGAAGGAGGGTGTTACTCTCTTGTGAAGCCATTGTGCTAGTCAGGGTAGCAGGCCTGTGTTACTCTAGCTATGCTCCTCTCTTTTGTGTGCTAGCCTGAGGAGAGCCAATTGGTGTCCATGTGAGCTGGGAATCATACCCTCAGCTTCATGTGCAGACATAACCTTTGTTGTGCGTACAGTACTCTTCCAGTGGGGTGGCCTTTCTAAGGAAAATTAAGCTGGATTCAGGGCCAGTATATGGTAGTGACAAAATAATCTCAGTTCTTCAGATAAATATGCACACCCAGTCCTTAAATTTCCTTCTGTCTTGCAGAGGCTTTCCAGAGCTGTAGGGTGAATGTCATTGAATAACACTGAGTTCTTGCAAACAAATGTTCTCCTGCAGGAGAGAAGACATTTTTAAGTTCTGGCCGGGGCATGGTCAGAGTCATTTTGGCAAGAGGCACTTGCAATCCTGTTTTCCAAGGCAACCCAAAGCCAGACACCACTGCCAAGAAAAAGTGGATTGTGATGACCAGGTTAGGAATGTGGCCAGAGCTGATTTAGCACGTCCCACTGGCAGGCTTTACGTGTGTGGCTCCAACAGGGCCCAGGCTGCAGTTTAAATTGCTCTTCGCCAACAGTCATCAGTGCCAAGGGCTGAGGTAATGACAACTCTCCCTGTCCCCCTAAAATTGAATCCCCTCTGAAGAATAGCTTCCTCTTGTGGTTTACATGGGTGGTGTGGGTGTGTAAAGGTCACAACCTTTAGTTGTCTTTAGGGTACATCTACACTGTGTGATTGGTTTGTTTTTTTGGCGGCGTGTAGAGCCCCTGGCACAGATACAAATGATAGTGTAGTTGGAGAGGCATGGCTTAGGCAAGTAAATTAGTAGAGACACACCCAAAGGATGTTGCTAAGTGCTTGAGGATAGACCCTACACAGCTCTCTCCCCACCAGAGTCTTTCCTCACTGCAGTGAAAGGCTCTGGCCATGAGGAGCTGCTGAATCCTTTCCCTGCTGCCTTGCCTCTGCCAGAAGCTTTTATAGTGATGTGTAGCTACCTACCACAGTGTGGGCACAGCCTGCTTTTCACAGAGGCATGTGTGTGCTACACTCAAAGCTGTCCTGGTGTCATTATCTGCAGTGTTATGAGGAAAGTAGGTCTGCTGATAAGGGCACCAACCAGGCATTTGCAAGGCCAGTGATCACTTCCTTGCTCTGCCACAAACCTCCTGGTAGGACAGGGTATGCCACATACACGTAGATCTGCAGGCTCCTAACTTCCACTGATTTTTTTCATGGACATTAGGAGCCCATCTGTAAAATGGGGCTAGCAGCACTGTCCTGCCTTGCAGAGGTGTTGGGAGAGTATCAGTGTCAGACTGAGAGTTGCTCAGATACTGTCATAACAGAGAGGCCATATGAGTTACCGACCGTTGGCACACAATTGTGGCTTGTGATTTTCTGCACTTTTTATTTCCATTTGGCATGTCTTTTCCAGCGGAAAACAGCGAGAGCCAGAACTGAATGAGCCAGTCATGTATTGTCACAGGAACCTGATTCTGGAATCTCATGACTACACAAAATCTGCTGGTGGCACCCCTATACAGTACAGCATCAGAGAGCGCACAAGAGAATTCTGTTACAATGTGGGAGGATCAGTGTGTGTGAGAGAAACTGAACTGTGTGCACTGTGAAGGGGACCTGTTCCATTACGAAGTCAGCCAAAGTCTCTCAGAATTATATACCCGTGTGAAAGGAACAGGTTAGGTTACAAGGTCAATAGAAGTCAACTGGATGAACATCGCTACAGGAAGGGGACAGATCACATTACCATGTCAGTAGAAGTTCATAAGAATTGTAGTACATTGTGATGGGGATTAAGAATCCCTCCTGCAAAGTTTAACAGGAGATCTGATAGGCCCCTGCATTAGTGGAATAGGAAGAGGATTTGGTGTTGCAATATAAAACAGAGTGATATGTTGCAAGCATCCAGGGGCTAATCCTCAGCCAGCACATTGCCTGGGGAGTTGGGCTGGGCCTTGGGGAGATGTGGGAACAAGGAATCCTTCCCCTGAACTACAAGACAGCTACAGAACTGATCTGTGGCTGCTGCTGCAGCACTAAAACTGTGCTAATCCCCATGGTCCTAATGCGCTGCACACTCTCCAAGCGAAGTCTGCAGCAAGCTGTTTCACCGTCCTTGCCACCTTTTCCCTACCCCTTGTGTGCAGTTAGGCAGGATTCGCCTATGGGGGTGAGCTTGGTGACATAAAACCATACACTCAGCTGATATAAACTGGCCATCGCTCCATTGGAATCGGTGGAACTACACCAGTTTTAAACCAGCCGAGTATCTGGTGAATAAAATAGAATAAATTCTACATCACCCAGGGGATGCACAAACCTTACCACATTCTCTCATCTCTCCCCTCCAAATACTGTCCCCCCAGCGAGCACCTGAATTGCACCATTTCTTCTGCCAGAGGCTTTCTGCACCCACAGAGGAAAGGGCATGACTTGTTCCTTAATCCACTGAAGGTGTTTTGGAAAGGGCAGCATAGAAAAGAATGAAATGAAGATGGAAATGTTTAGGACCAGAGCCTCAGCTGGTGTAAATCAGCGTAGCTTCATTGAGTTCTGATACTCAAATTATTAAAAAACAACCAGTCTCTTGCGCTTTGTGCAGCGGCGGTGCATAGCGGATTAAACAATAAATCGTTTTAATTTTTTTCTGGATAAAATTCGAAAAGATGCTCCAAAGCTGGTAGATCTATGGGCATGCTCTTGGCAAAGGCTCTTGAACTTCATGCAAATAGTATTTAAAGTCTCAGGTGGCTGCAGTGTATATTGGAGAGTTTGGTTATTCTTTCTTACTGTCATGTTAAAAGGGCTATTTCACATTAGAAAAAAAATCTATTAGACTTCGGTTAATACTGTGGTGGTAAAGGGCTTCCTGTTGCCTCAGAAATCATACAGCATTTAGCACCATGGGGACACACAAAGACTCTTTTCTTTCGCAAAGAAAATCCCACAGGCTTCTATGCAAAGATTATGACAACATACGGCTGCCTGTGAAATGACAAAGGAAGTGTTTATTATAGGTTTATGCTGGTGACGTTACACAGAAGGGTTCCTTCTGACCATAACAGAAGCACTGGGTGTCTTTTGGAAGTGGCTCAAGTGCTTCAGGGGGTTAGTACACGTGCCTTTTATTTTTGCAGACCAAAGATTAGATTCCATCTGGGTCACTAGTGTGCAGGGTCTCACCCCAAACCCCATTCATTAAAAATCCACTAGAATAGGGCATGATTGGCAGCCCCTGACCACGTGAGGCCCAGGACTGGAATAATTGGGGTCAGGTGAGGACTGAGTAATAGCAATAGCAACAACAATCTTTCATTCCTAGGTGCCCATGACTGTGGATCATTGGGCGCCTTAGCAAATTGAGCTAAAAGTATCACTTACAGTAACTGGGCAACATGCCTGAGTAAATATCATAGTAGGAACCAGGGGGAAAGAAAATCATCCTCCCCGCCCCCCCCCAAAAGAAAAGCTCTAGTCTTGTACCCAAATGAGAAATGAAAAATGATCAGACCTGATTTTGCCTTTACTTCTGACTTCAGTAGAATGACCCCTAATTTTCATGGGTCTAAGGCCTTGTCTCAATAAACAGTTAGGCTACATCTATATAAAATGTAACGGGCTCGCTATTCTGACATCCCTGTCAACCTCGTTCCACAAGGAGTAAGGGACATTTTGGAGTAGCAATTTATTTGGACATAAATGCTGTGTAGACAGCGCCAAATTCCAAAATAAGCCATTTTGAAATTGTGTAGCTTATTTTGAGCTATGGGTGCAGTGCAGACGCACCCTAAATGCACAGCAAGCTGGGGTGTGAATCTACAGCATTCAGCAGCCCATGTGAATGCTGCTAGCACCACTGACATACTTCGCTTTGAAATGGAAGCAAACTGAGCAGGTTAACATGGACTAGGGATATTTAGTGCATGGTAATAGGGTTCACACAGCCAGTTAGTGTGTGCTGTGCTGCTGAGCAGTAGATTTGCAGTCTAACTTGCCATATACTATTTGTCAAGGCCAGTCGTTTTCAGCCTGTGGTTCATGGAACCCTGGGGGTCTGCAGACTAAGATTTCCAAAGGGGTCGGCAGCTTCCTTAGGGGTCCGTGATTGAAAAAAGGCTGAAAACAGGCTGAAAAAAGGCTGATCTAGAAATGCCCTAAGGGAGCTCATGAGAGAGACCACTAATTCGTGCCCTGAAGGTTGACACCAAGGTACTTTTGCATCTCTTAAAGGCTGAAAATTCCACAGCCATGGTCTCTCAATAGATAGGGTCCTACCATGGGATCCATGGGATTAAGAAACAGTTCCAACCCCATTAATCTCAATTATTGCATGAGGGCGCAAGGCAACAACCACTGGTATTTAGAGTCTAGACTGTTTAGATCTTCAGTATTTATGGTTAGTCTTTCAATCTTGCTATAGGAATTTCACTGTATAGGAAGCCAATGCAAATTGTAGATCATCAGTAGTGCAATATGGGGGAATACAATTGCATGGGGGCCTGCCTGTCAATATGAGGTGTAAGAGCCGAGTCATGTGGGAAGCACTAGGCAGGAGTGGGGGCTGGGCTGCAAGTCCAGGCTAAGGTGCGTTGGCGGCACTGTGCGCGTGACAAGAAGTAGAGATGCTGCAAGTCAGGAGGAGATGCACTGGAGCTGCATGGATGCCTACACAGCACCTGCCCATCCTGAGCCTGGCTCTGACCAGTGATACCAGCCCCATGATATTTTGTGAGTTCTAAATTTACCACCAATTTAAACAGTCTCTGGTAATTCAGTGTCAAATTTCTCCTGCCTCTCAGAACACATCAGTGTCCTGTTCCATTTTTATGCCTCAGACCACTCTCCCCAAGGACTTTGCTGAGTAGGTTTGGAGTGCTAAGTCTAGGCCCAGGGGGGCAGGATGCCGCATTTATGTTAAGTACTTTATTGTCGAAGTGAACAGCAAGAGGTGTCAGGTCAGCAGAAATTTCTTAGTGCTGTTCCCAGCTTCCACTTGCACGGCACCTGGCAGGTGGGTGACCGACCAACCCCATTTGCTCAACAGCTGTGGTCATTTTATGCTTGCAGGCCGAATACCAGCCTGGTGTAAGTGAGTGCACTCCATTACCTTCACAGGCACAGCACCTGCTACTATGAGACAGAATGATCCTTGCTACATGCCTGACTGAAACGTGAGGGATCTGGGGAGGGAAATCTGCCACAACTGTTGGAAGAGCGCACATTTTAGCTGTGGGGTCTACGGTCACCGAAGGAACTCATTTCTGTTGTGGTGGTTTGCTTGTTTGATCTCCAAGTTCTACAGACTGCACAAACAGAACAAAAAAAGATGGTGCCTGCCCCCAAAAGCTGACGATCTCCATATAAGCAAAGAGACTACAGATGGATACAGACAGACAAGGTCTATGAGGTGAAACAATGAAATAATATTGGTCAGCATGCTAGTTAGTGGGGGTGTATGCCTGTGTGTTTCTACACCAATAGCATATCCATGTGCCTGAATATGCCCTTATCTGTTCAAATCCATATAGCAATTAGCTCTACAAGTCGTATTTTCTTTGGAGAGGTAAATGAATTATCATACCTGTATTCGTTATAATTATCTACCTTACAGCAAAGGGTGGAAGAACAGATATTTTTGTCAGTGCTGGTAAATTGCCCCACTACTTTACAAGGCTGATATACTGTCTCTCATGTGTTTTGAAGTTGTTGTTTTTTTAAGTGCACCATGCAGTGGCTGCCTGCAAACTGAATTCTGTGTAGAACTGAATTCTACACAGCAGGGCTAAAGCCAAAATAAGTCACACAACTAGAGCTATATCAATTATGTAGCTTAAGTCAAAATAGCTTATTTTGGCTTTCGGCACTGTCTACACAACAGGAAGTCTGAGAACACTCTTCCTCTGACTTCCCTTACTCCTCCTACAATGAGGGTTACAGGAGCCAGAGTAAGCCATCCTCCAGCTCAACAGTATTTTGATATTATTTTGAAATAACTGCCTGCTGTATAGATGCCGACTATGTTATTTCGGAATAATGTCATCTTAACTCTGAGTTCCCTGTACAATGGAGACAGAGATCCGTGCCCACCTCACAACATCACTGAGGATTAATGTGTGTGTTTATAGCCTGAAAAGGGTAAATGTAAAAATGGCTCCCTAGTATTGAAGAGATCTGCTCCCACTGTGTGTTCAAAGCACTGCTTAATTTGTGCCAAGGTTTGCCAGACCTGTGCCTAGGCACCTCTAGGATTGGCAATTTACAACCCTGGCATGGCACCTCTGGGCTTGCTGCATCAGCTATGAATGTAAACAAAAAATTGCTTGTGCCCTGGCACCCAATTGCATGTCTTTCATTATGAATTAAGCACTGGTTCAAAGCCAGGTCTGCTTGCCTGCTGACCAAAATAAGTCATCACCATGCCTGGTCTGTCAGCAGAGACAACACAGTTCAGCGAGAGGGAGATGGATTCTATTCCTTACTGTATATCAGCAGCAGAATTGTTAACTAAGTTCCATTCACAGGACCTATCAGTTCGTTCTGTGCCAGCCAATGCAGGGGTCAGGGGCAATTTGTATTGTATAGGTGTCATCAAAGGCAGAACTTAAGCAATAAGACCTTTGACTAGTGATGATGTGCAAGAAGAAAGCCCAGTTTGACTCCCAGGGCCTAGGCTGAGTTTGCAGGGCTGGGTGTTAGGTTTTTTTAAATTGTAAATTTGTCACATTGGTTTTGGAGTCACACAGAAACCTTAAACATGGAGTCCCATAATGTCACTGTTAGTCACATTTCCTAGTAGAACTGATTTTCAGTTCCTAAATATTTGTAAAGTGCCTTGTGATCCTCAGATGAAAGATCATACAGAATTATTATCAAGTATAGTAACTCCAGCTCTGCCGCAAAATGGTTGTATAGCCTTGGGGGAAAACATTCCACCATCTAGGCCTTAGTTTCCGCATCCACGATACTGGAAATTGTAACCATCGCAAAGGGGTGTCTGAGGATGAATGGTTAAGGAGCTCTGTAACTGTGCAATAATATGGTGATGATGTTTCCCAAAGCACAGACACAGCAACCTTGGGCACACTTGCTTTGTGGTGCTGAGCAAACCTGAATCAGATCTGGTCACAAGACATTGATGGCATGTGAGATTTTTGGGGATGAAATTTTCAAAGCTACCTAAATGAGGCAAGAACTTAAGAAGCATTTTCAAAAACTGCGTAAGCACTAAGGAGTTGTGCTACACAAGATATGGGTTTTTTCATCTCAAAAATATTTTTGAGATACTGAAACGTTTTCCAATGCTGAATCGAAATGAAAAGTTGAAATCTCCAGTTCAGAAAAAAATGTTGATTCAAGGCCAGTCAGCATTGATGTTGCTCACTGTCATTTTTGTAGTTTTACATTTTGAAACCAAAAATTATTTCAAACCCAGAGTTTCATGTTGAAAATGCTGTCCCATTAGAACCAATCCTTTGCACTGAAAAGGCTGTTTTGATTAAAAGAATTTTCCAACAAAAACATTTCATCAAAAAAATCCCAACCAGATCTACTTAGAAGTTTGTTTAATTGAAAGTCAATAGCGCTTTTACTCCTATGGACCACATTTTTCATGGTATCTAAGTGCTTAAAAATGCAGATGGGCACTTTTGAGAATCTCACGAGGCACCTGTGGTGGGGTGGCTGCCCCACACTGGCCAGAAGGGATTAATGCAGGCTGAAGGGAGCCTGCATGGGGCCTTGACCAATCATGGAGAGAGGCTTTTAAGTACCCACTCAGCGGGCAGTTTGCTGGGCCAGCCCTGTATATAAGGAGCTGCGCAGCAGAGAGTCAGTTAGGTCCTGAGCAACAAGAGGGAAGGACTAGTTCCAGGCAGTGAGGGAGAAGCACCTAGACAGAGCAGTGCTGGGCAGATGCAGGGCTGTGGCCTTGATATAAGGGCCAAGAAGGTGTAAGGGGTCAGAGGTGAAGTGGCCTAGGGAACCAGAGGCAGTAAAGGGGAGCAGAGTAGGACAGGACAAGGCTGCTGTCACAGGGTCCCTGGGTAAGGACCCAGAAAAGTGAGCAGGCCTGGGTTCCCCCCTCCTTCCACCTTACATTGCAGCTTCCCACCATGGCGTGGCCCATACAAACTGTAGCTGGCTTCTGAGCTGGAGGGGCTAGGCTTGGAGGCCACAGTGGCAGTTGAGACTGAAGATTGCTGATAACTTGCCCCCCCCCCCCGGAAGGGGGATGAGAAACCACTGTAGTGGGCACTGTTGGAGGGTCCAGACTAAGAGCGTGGAGCACAGACAGGGGAGACACCAGCTTGAAGGCAGCACCCTGCTGATGAAAGGACTAATTTCCCTGGAAAAAACAACAAATGGTCTGATAGCACTTTATAGACTAACAAAACATGTAGATGGTATCATCGCAGGCAGTGTTGCACCGGCGAGTCAACCCCCTGACAGCACCAAGGCTGATGACTGTTATATATTTATATTACCATAGCACTTAAAGCGGTCTAGTCATGGACCGGGAGTGCTGTATTTTAAGTGCTGTACAAAGAAAGAATAAAAAGAAAATCCCTGCCTTGAATTACTCTTTTTATAAATCACAAGAAAAGAGCTGGCCTGGTTATTTAAACCATGGTAAATTGGCTCCATTGGATGACACAAAGTATGCACCAGAAGAAATAGGGGGGCTGGGAGTGAATAGGTGGAGTTCTATGGCCTGCAATGTGCTGGTTGGGGTCACACTAAATGATCATGATGGTCCCTTCTGGCTTTGAAGTCTGAATCTGTGATATCCTCAGCCAGTGCCAATTAATTTTAGTGGCGCTACACCAGCATACATCAGCTGGTGATCTGGCCTTGTGTGTGCAAACCAGAGCTGTTTACAGGAAGATGTCCTCCACCAGGCCAAATAATTTGCTATTTTTGGCCTAGAGAATGAACATTTCTGTACTTGCCACATAATTATTGCTGTTTTTACAGCAGGCTACTGATGAAATGTTAAAAAACCTCCCCAGTGTCTTCACCAGTGTTTGCATTCTTTAGCCAGCTCAGAGAGAGCACAAATAATACTAACATTGCATTAGGAGAATCTCCTCCTCCTCCTGGAATTAGAAGCCAGTAGCTTGCCAGAGTCATTTTGTCCTCTGACTCTTCTGCACAGGCAGAATATGTAGGGACAAACTGGTGCTCAGACTATTTTTACTTTGTTGCTCTCTTGGGAAGATGTGCTCTTGTACCCCACCATTAGTCCATGACAGTCTCAGCTGGGTAAGACCTCATCTCTCCACGTACTTCAATGAAGGTTTGTTTACCTGGTGTAAATTCTACCACATGAAAATGCAACATACTAACGTACAACGTGAACGGTGCTGCTTGAAAACTCACTCACACTGGTGGAGATCAGAAATAATTCAGCTGTGGGTCAGTGAGGCTGCACCAGTTCTAAACCAGTGTGAGAGCGATCCAAATCTTTAGGTTGGCGCTGGCGATTAAATTAGAAGGCTCAAGTGCACACTTTGGGCCAGACTCTTGCCTGGAGGCATGCCAACTTATACCTGCTGAGGGCCTGGCACATTACTTGTATTTAGTTATATTAACTGCTGTGTGTTATTGTGAGACAAATGTTTAAGAAAGTTTGTTCTGTTTGTACAGCACCTAGCACAAAGGAGTCCTAGTCCCTACCTGGAGTGCCTAAGGGGCTACTGCACTACAGATTATTATTAATGAATTATAAGTGTGCTTTCACATACTAATGATGAAATTCTGCCCTCAGGACTCTGCTGTTGTTTTTGACTCCCTCCCTGTGGCGTATGGGACTCCCACATGTGTAGGAAGAGCAGACTAGGGAAGCTGAGCTCTCCTGGGCTTTGTCTACACTATGCTATAAGGTCAAATTTATTAAGTTTGATCTATTTTAGCACCCAGTTTTGTAAAGGTGAAGATACATGTCCCCACTGTGCACAAAAATTCAACGTAGTTTGAAGTAGCACATCTTCAGTAGGGTGGCACCTTTTAGAGCGATGTACTATGAGTAGCTATCCTAAAGTTCCTGCTGCCCCTTTGCATTCTGGGTCATGCTCCCAGTGCACACAGGGACCAAAACTGTGCAGCAGCTGGCTCTGGGTATATGTTGTCAGCATCTCATAATGCACTCATCTTCTCCCTCTCACCCTACCCCCGTTTGAAAGCAGCAGCAAACAGTCTTTTTGCACCATTTTCTTCCCTATCCAAACAGTCTCCATACCAGGGTAAGCATGGAACCCAGCATAGAACGTGTTCAGCTGCAAAATTTTATGGCAATCATATTAACCCACCTTATGCTGGATTATATCCAAGATCCTCCTGAATAAAGAAGATTCTCAGGAGGCCATAAACATACTCTTTTTTGAAGCACTTGAGTTGAGCTACTGGCAAATACCGCTAGCATTCGATCCTCTTGACACATAGAACAGTGGTTCTGGTGCTATAAGACAAGCCCAGACCGGTGGGACCGCATAGTGATGCAGCTATGGACTGACCAGCAGTGGCTGCAAAACTATCGCACGCATAAGGCTGCTTTCATGGAAGTTTGCAAATGGCTTTCCCCCATCCTGCAGCGCAGCAATACCAGAATGAGACCTGTTCTGATAGCTGAGAAGCATGGCAATTGCTCTATGGAAGCTTGCAATGCCAGGCAGCTATCGGTCAGTTGGGAATCAATCTGGAGTAGGGAAATCTACAGTGGGGACTGCTGTGATCCAAGTAGCCAAGGCAATTAATTCCCTTCTGTTTTAGAGGGTAGTGACTCTGGGAAATGTGCAGAACAAGGCTTTGCTGTGATGGGGTTCCCTAACAGTGGTGGAGCGATAGACAGAACATACTTCCCTATCTTGGCACCTGGTCTCCTTGCCAAAGAGTATCTAAATCACAAGGGGTATTTCTCAAGAGTGATGCAGGCACTGGTGGATCACAAGGGTTGTTTCACCAAAATCAGCATGGGGATGGGTTGGGAAAGGCACATGACGTGCACATGTTTAGGAATGCCCGTCTCTTCAGAAAGCAGCAAGCTGAAACTTTCTTCCCAGGCTGGAAAATTAACATTGGAGGTGTTGAAATGCCAGCAGTGATCCTTGGCGACCCAAGCTTCCCCCTTGCTCTTATGGTTCATGAAGCCGTACAGAAGCAGCCTGGGACTGCAGTGAGGAGCAGTTCAACTACCAGCTGAGCAAGTGCAGAACAGTGGCTGAATGTGCTTTTGGGCATTTAAAGGAAGGTTTTGTCGTCTACTGAACAGGTTACACCTCGGTGAAAACAACATTCCTATTGTTGTGGCAGCCTGCTGTGTGCTCCATAATATCTACGGAAAAGTTTGATGGCAGGGTGATGGTGGGGGGGGTCAAGGGACAGTCCCGAGCCAGTAATTATGAGCAGCCAGACACCAGGGCAGGAAGGAGAGCACAGCGAGGGGCACTGCAAATCAGAGAGGCTTTGAACGGCAGCTTTATGAATGGCCAGACCGCAATATGGGTCATGCCTGTTGCTCATCAGGAGGGGCCCCTACATTAAGTATGATTGTCTGTAAACCCTGGAGCCCTTCAACTCAAACAATAAAGAGACTGTTGTTCGGAAATCATGTGTTATTGATTTAGGGAACACAGTAGGGACAGAAAAAGGGTTCAGGGGGTAGGATGATCCTAAGTGCGAGAAGGACAGCCTTTTGCTCCGGGATGCATTCCGGGTGAGTCTGCCTTTGACTTCCCTCTGTCCTCTCCCTCCCCCGCTCCCTCCGCCCCCGCACATTCTAGGGCCCCAGGGAGAGGAATCTATGGAGCTTGGTGAGAAGGGAATATGGGTCAGCAAGGCCTGGAGGGGGTGCCTATGTATGTGGCTGCCCTGGAAGGCTGCCATGCAGGCCATCACATCTGCCTTGACCATCAAGACTTTCTCATGGCTCTTCACTTAGAGTTCCCTGCACTCTTCTGTCCTGATGCTCTGCTTGAATCACCTTCAGCAGCATATTCCCCCATTCCCTTAATTGCTCCCTGTCTGAGTGGGTGGATTGCATTTGCTCTTTGAAGATGTCATCCCTAGAATGTTTTCACCTTTGGATCTGTGCCAGCCAGCCAGCTGGTGGAGCCGGGAGAGGGTGCAGCATGCTCGCTGATGGACCTGCTGTAACAAAGTGAAGGGCAGACCCTAGGAGATACATTGTCAAGCGTAAAACCTAATCTCTTAGCATAAAAGGAAGGTCTGTGTAAAGACAATAGGGATGGGTTATGTACAAGGCCACGGATATGCTTTTAAGCCCCTACTGTACAGCAGGTACACCACAGTTTTTAGGGGAGTAGCCGGACTCTGTTTGGTGGCAGGCATAGTGAGGGACAGGCCAGGGCTCAAGCCTGCAGGGGGAAGGGGGATTGGACATGGCAACAAGGCAGGGCAGGGCGGGGGCTCATGCAATGGCTGTGAGTTTGGCAGTGCAACTTTCCCTTCCTGCATGCGGCCGGGAGGGGGAAGGGAGATTGGGCATGGCAGCATAGAAGGGGCTCAAGCCATGCTTCACTGGGGATGAGCAAACAGAGGTTTACTGCTGAGGCATTGGCTAATAGCTTCCCCTGCTTCATCCAAGTTGCCATACCGAGTTACCAGTCTTCTCTGAATCACAGAGTGATAGGGAGCGGATGCTGATTGAATGTGCCCAGAAACCTGGACCTTAGGCTGCAATGCTTTGTGCTGCAGTGATGTCTTGGTGTAGGAAGGAATACCATGAAGGCTGGAATAAGGCAGCCTCCCCAGAAACCTTGGGAGAAGGATGAAAGAGTTCCTGTCTGAGAGCTTTATGGAGATGTGCAGGGAGGATTCTTGCTCTGTCTCCAGACTCATTAACAAGCTGTTCTGGGGACCTCTTGCTGTTTAGGCAGAGGGACCACCACATATCCCACTCAAATGGCCTTAACCCACTTTTAGCAAGATAAAAAATTAGAAAATTGACCTAATGTGGTTACGTTCAACCTAAACTCCCAGTGTAGAATAGGCCCTGCGTAGATCTCAAAGCACCATTTTTTTCTGCTGCATGCCATATCATGTGTGATCACTGCCCAATGGTTAAAGCATTGGACTGGTTTGTGGGCTCATGTGGTCTGATTTTCCACTGCCTGGCATAGTCACTTACGCCTAAAGCTAACTGCTAGAAACTAATGTTTCAATCCTATAATCCTACACATCTGAATAACTCAAGATTATCAGATTCATTGATTAAATGGAAGTATTCAGATGCCTAAAATTACTCAAATGTGAAAAGTTTGCGGGTTAAAAATTCTCCCTTATGAACTGGTTAAACTCCTGTATTTGAGTATTTTAGACTTGATAGCTCTCTTTCTAAGTTTAAATTAAAAGGTGCAAGGATCATAGAATCATAGGACTGGAAACAACCATGAGAGGTCACCTAATCATTCCCCTTTACTCCTAGCAGGACTAAGTACTATCCAGCCCTTCCCTGGTAAGTGTTTGTTTAACCTGCTCTTAAAAATCTTCAGTGATAGAGATTCCCTAATCTCCATAGGCAATTTTATTCCAGTGTTTAAACATCCCGACAGGAAGTTTTTTTGTCCTTTGCTGCAATTTAAGTCCATTGTTTCTTACCTTAACCTCAGAGATTGAGAAGAGTAATTCTTCTCCCTCTTGTAAGAGTTTTTTATGTACTTGAAAACTATTGTCATATCCTCTCTGTCTTCTTTTCTTCAAACTAAACAAGCCTAGGTTTGGTTTTTGTTTTTTCACTCTTCCCACGCAGGTCATGTTTTCTAGATATTGAATAATTTGTGTTGCTCTTCCCTGGACTGTCTCCAATTTGTCCACATCTTTTCTGATACTCCACAATACTTTTTGCAATACTCCAGTTGTGGCCTGCTAATCCATCCAGGGCTACGGCTATACTGTAGCCTTTTTCCGAAAAGCTTAAGCAAATGAAGCGCAGAGTAGAATATCACTGTGCTTCATTTGCCTAATTAGGGGCCGTTTTTGCGCAAGAGCTGTTCTTCCTCATTTTTTCAGGAAGAACGGCTCTTGTGCAAGAGGGGGTTTTTGCACAAAAGCTGCTTCCGCAAAAGGCTGCTAATTAATTATGTAAATGAAGCTCGGCGATATTCCATGCCACACTTCATTTGCACAAGCTTTTCTGGAAGAAGGCTACAGTGTAGCCGTAGCCCTAGAGTAATGTTTGGGGCTTTTTTTTTTAAAGCAGTGTTACTCTTAAATTGACTCATATTTAGTTTGTGATCCAAAGAGATTTCTTTGGAAGTGCCACTTACATTTGTAGTCAGGTGCTATTGTACCACTGACAGGTTGAACTGGGTTCTGCTGAATACACAGAACATCACAGTCCTCTAGTGGTAGAAAATAAAAATGCATAACAGGTGATTTATTCCTGCTGATTATTATTCCACTCTTAAATATTGTACATCACTGTCTGTTAGAGGTTGGGGCTGATATTTTAATTACTTGGGCAAATGGAAGCTGAAACCAAATAGAAAACTAGATGTTTGTGATGTTTCTCAGTTTTCTGATAATCTGGAAACTTTATTCTTCATTTAAAAATGTGACTTTAACTATTACTATGGGTTAATTTGATCCTCCTAAATTTCAGTGGCTATTATAACTAACCAGAGAAAAAAGAAAATTCAGTGAGACCTGCATAAGACATGCAGTCTAAATATCACCAGATGGGCTTGCAAAAATTTTAACACCCTGCCTAGCATACAGCAACCTCTGGTATTCCAGTTTTGAACCATTCTTAGCACTACCCATGTCCTAATTCTCATCCACAGAGCCATTCTGGGACTCTCCAGGCTTTGCCACTACACTTTTGTGCTAAACGGCAACTGTGCTTGTTTTGCCTGGGAAGAAATGACTGTATGTGGTACAAGACTGGGAAGAATCATCCCTCTTGATGATTTTGTGAAGTGGACAAATCTTCACTTAAGGTTAAGGAGGAGCCAAACAGATTTTCGCTTCTAAGCCTAACTCAGATGTGAATTGAGGACTCCCTGGATGAGCTTCTGTATTCTCACTGCTGCCTAATCTCTCCCCAAATCTGTGTATAATGGAAGAGTAGAAACACAGCTGATGTAGTACTCTAATAGAGGAAGTGAAAAAAACACCGATTCAGTTCAGTAAGTTTCAGACAACATAAAATGTAAATGTGCTAATCAAATCTCTCTTTAAACAAAACAAGGAGGGATCATGAATATTTTGAAAGACAGGACTAAAATATATGCAATCCTGACCAATTAAATAGCAGCAGCAACATGACCATTTAACATACATCTAGTGCCTTTAATTCAAGGATTTCAAAATGCTGTATAGTCATTAGTCAATTAGAGCCTTACCTCTGGATGGTAAGTTTCCCCCCATTTTACAGATCAATAACCAGAGGTCCTGTAGAGGCAGACGTAAAATGGCTCACATACACAGGAATTATCACATGCAAGGTGTAATAAGAGAACATAGCTAGGTAGGCTGCAGAACAGGAAGTGGGGTTAATAGCACATGGATGGAGTTGATAGTTGATTTGTGAATCAACAGCACCACGATATTGCAACAAGCCCTTCCCCCTCTGAAATGCCACATTGCCAGAATGTAACTGGAGTATCATGTAACACAAGTGAGATCGATACTCTGCTCTACTTGCCACTCGAGTCACTGTTTGGGAATTGACCACATTTCAAAGAAGATGTCACACCTTCTGAGGAGAGGAATTAAATTGATAAATGTTCTGGAAATTAAGGTCTGGGGGAAGAGTAAATGAATGAGGCATGGCCATTCTGGATGACGGGCTGCTGAGGGAAAACACAATACTAATCTGTATATAAAGGGTTGTTAGAAAGAGGACAGGGATGAATTATTCTCATTAGTCAGTGACACCGGAATAGAGAGATGGGCATAAACTGCAGCATGGAAAATGAGGCCTCCATTCTGCTACTCGTGTTGACCACTTATAACAATGGTGAATTTGACTTTAGAACTCAAGGAACTTTGCAGGCAAGGAAACAAGCTAGTAAGGGAGATAGTAAAGGCCAACCTAGAAATCCTTACCCCTCCTGTTATTTGGTTTTCCTTATTACTCTACTTATTTATGGCCATTTTTAGACACTCTCTTGACACTTAGCCTCACGTCTGAGTTCAGACGCCACTGCACTGGGATGTATGAAGGTTAATTCAATTAATCTTACTGAAATACAAAGGGATGGTATAGTTGGCATAATGGAGGTCTCTTCCAATCCTACGGATTCTGTGAAAGAAGGTGGGAAACTGCCTTCCCTTTAAAAAAACACCTTGATATGTTAATGCCATCTGTCCTGCTGCAGGCACCAGGCTATATTTAAAAGCGATGAGGCACCTTACAGACTAAGAGTATGTCTACACTATAATGTTATTTCAAAATATCTTATTTCGAAATAACGCGTCTACACACAAAATGCATTTCGAAATAGCATTTGGCTATTTCGAAATAGTGCGTCCACTCTGAGTGGACTTTGAATGGCATTTAAGGCTGGCTGGAACCAGTTCCAGCAGGGCACCAGGTCAGGACTTACTCTCTGGGGCTGCTGCCTGAGGCTATCTGAGGTCTGTGCTTAAAGGGACCCCCCCGGACAGCCAGTTCTCAGGGTTCCCTGCTTGCTTGTCTACCTCGATGAGGGACAGCAAAGCATGTTGTCTCTGTGTGCTCTGGTTGCCCTCACTCAGGACACCACAGCACTCTGCAACATGGAGTCAGAGCTGCCCCTGGGCACTCTGGTGCTTCTCGTGGACACGTTGCTGTGAGCCTGGCTGCACTTTCTGCAGGCTGCCATCCGGGAGGTCCATCGGGGGGCTGTCAGTATCCAGGAGGCCCTCCAGGAGAACTTCCACCCTGAGGAGCACTAAGAGCCTCCCTGGTCTGGGTTTGTGCCTCATTCCTCCCTCACGTCCTTCCACTTACCCCTCCCTAACCCCCCTTCCTGATGTCAAATAACATACACGTATTTTCATGAACACAAACTCTCTTTATTTAACAAAAGTGGGGAGGGGGGAATGAAACTCTGGTGAGACTGGGGAAAGGAGGTGGGAGAGGGGAGAAGAGAGCGTGAGAGAGGGGAGGGGGAAACCTGGGAGGAGGGAGCTGGAAGGAGGAAGCAAGGGGAAGAAGGGGGAGGGGAAGCTCAGGGCTCAGGGTTCGGGTTCTCGCCGGACCAACTTGATTATCATGCAAACCTGCCCCTGGGCTCGCATGTGGCCGGGCTGGCAGCTATCCTGCCATAGACGGCAGTGTTCCTCCATCTAGTGCGGAGATCATGGATGTTGGGGGCATCCCCCCCAAAGCTGAATAAGGTCCATGATCTCCACCCTGGACCAGGAAGGCGCCCGCCTTCTCCAGGCCCTGGCAGGCTCCTGGGAGCTGGCAGACTGCTCCTGGGGCGCGGTGGAGGGCTAGCTGCCAGTGGCTTGCTGGCTCATGTTTTGGGGCCACTGGGTCAGGGGCAGTGACTGCTGGCTCTGGGCTGGCAGGCTTGGAGCTGGTACAGGCACTGTGGCCAGAGTCTACCCCTTAAGGGCTCCGGGGAGGGGGGGAGGGAGAGAAGTGTTCTTGTTTGAGTCTGGAGTGGCCACCAGGGCACCCTGGGAAGGCTGGAGGCCCCCTATTTCGAAATAAGTGTCTACACAGCACATTATTTCGAAATAGGTATTTCGAATTTGTCATTATTCCTCATAGAATGAGGTTTACCAAATTTGAAATAAGTGCTCCGCTATTTCGAATTAATTTTGAAATAGCGGTTTGGCTGTGTAGACGCTAGAAAGTTATTTTGAAATAAGGGCTGTTATTTCGAAATAACTTTGCTGTGTAGACATACCCTAACAGATTTATTGGAGCATAAGCTTTCGTGGGCAAAGACCCACTTCGTCAGATGCAACTTTCATCTCATGAAGTGGGTCTTTGCCCACAAAAGCTTGTGCTCCAATAAATCTGTTAGTTTATAAGGTGCCACAAGATTCCTCGTCGCTTTTGCAGATTCAGACTAACACGGCTAGCCCTCTGATACTTGACACCAGGCTATCTTTGTTATTCCAACTCTCAACTTTTTAAGCACATGGCTCTATATCTGTACAATAACCACACAAATATCTGAGGGGAAAAAAAGACAAAATTGTAGGAAACATGTTTAAATATTCATGTCTGTCATGTAAACAAATACTCTCTGAATAAAACTGGCATCATGCTCCAGCCCTCTATTTTGTCCTGCTTCTGTGGCTGATTTCTGAATGGCACATAGGGAATGCAGTTAGCACAAGATCCGTGTGGCAGATCTCAGCTCCAATATTGGAGCATTCTGTTTGCATGTAGGGAACTCTGTGGAAGTAGTTCCTTGGTACTGAATGCGGGCGGGGGAGGAGAAAAGAATTCTCTTAAGAAAAGATTTTAGAGATAAAATGTCTGTGATGCAGTGTCCTCCTTATGTAAAGAATTCCATAATTCTGTACTGATGCTCAATGCTAAATTTGCCAACTTTCCAGAATATTATTACTGCAGGCACTAAAATATGATAATATGCCCTTAGCTCGCCTTCTTTTTTATACTGCAGCAGTAGCTGTTTGGGTGAGCTGCAGGCTCTTAATAGCTACTAGACAAAAAGACCAAGCGCTAGTGATATGAAATACTACCATGCTACCATGTATTCAGGGAAGAGATTACATGGCTATTAGGAGCCTGGCAGGGAAAAGTCACCCAAAGAGCTCATTGAGCGAATGTGCCCAAATAATGAGCCAGTCTGATAACACTCTCCTTTTATTTATATGGCTTCTGCACGCACATCTTTAGTTCTACCTTTGCAGAGACAGGAGGGGAGAAAACATTTATGTCTGTGCTTTTCTTGCACCCATGATTGTAATTTTGGTCTTGTTGTTAGAGTTGAATATTTTGAGTAATTTTTTCATTGGAAAATTCCAGTTGATTAAACTCAAAACTTTTTGCAGGTCTGTGTCAGCTTTCACAAAATTTTAATCAGGAAGGTTTCTTAGGTCAAGGATGGAATTTCTGGTCACAATGGAAGGCATAGAGAGAGACTGGGGTGGGGGTGGGGGGAGAGCGATCTCTCTCTCTCAATTTCCCATTGTTCGAGCTGTTCCACCTTGTATGAATAGAGAGAAGCTGGGTGAGAGATGAGTTGTTGGATCAACTTCTGTTGGCGAAAGAGACAAGCTTCATTAAAGAGACTCTTCTTCAGTTTTGTGAAATTTGAAAGTTTGCACCTCATATCCTGGGACCAAGAGATCTACAACAGCACTTTCAATATTCATTGGGCCAGATACAGAGAGACTGGCTCTACTGACCACTGGGTTAAGATTAAGACAATTGCCTTGGATGTGGTGAATCAGAGTAGAGATTTGAATCTCAGAGTCCCACACCCCAATTTCATGTCCTAAACATGAGCTTACTGGCTCTTCTGGGTGGAGTGTCTCTTTGCTCCAACCCCTCTGGTCCCTGGTTCATCTCTATACAGATCAAACACAAATTATGAAACCTCAAGTTTTTTTGTGAAACAGAATTCCAGTTTTCTGGCCAGTGCTACTTGCGTTGGCTACCAGGTCCTAAAACAGAGCTTCAGCATATTCTATCAATCTGATTGCAGATGCAATGTCAGTTTATTGAAGATGCATAGTCTCTTGGAGAGGGCACTAGACTGGAAATAAAGAGACCTGTGGTTCTAATTCTGGCTCTGGCTGATCTTGGCCAAGTCACTTTGTCTTTCTTTTCTGTCTGGTCAATTTAATTTGTAAGCTCTTCAAGGACTATTTGTTGCTAAATGTTGGTACAGTGCTTAGCACAAAAGAGCCCTCAAGTAAAAGCACCTAGACACTTCTGTAATAAAAATAAGTAAGATTTCAAAGTAGCGAATATGAACATCACAGAGATGATTGTGCCAGGGGCCTATTTAAAAATCAGAGGGTACATCTACACAGCAGTGTTATTTCAGAATAAGTGATGTTATTCCAAAATAACATAGTGTGTGTCTACACTACAAGCAAAAGTGGTGAGGAGTCCTGTGGCACCTTATAGACTAACAGAAGTGTTGGAGCATAAGCTTTCATGGACAAAGACCCACTTCGTCAGATGCATGTAGTGGAAATTTCCAGAGGCAGGTATAAATATGCAGGCCAGAATCAGGCTAGAGATAATGAGGTGAATCCAATCAGGGAGGTTGAGGCCCACTTCTAGTAGCTGATCTGGAGGTGTGACTCCTTGCCACTTTTGCAGAGTCAGACTAACACGGCTACCCCTCTGATACACTACAAGCAGTTATTTGGACATAATGTCAAAATAATGTCAAGTTGGAGGACTGCTTACTCCGACTCCTGTAACCCTCATTGTATGAGGAGTAAGGGAAGTCAAAGGAAGAGTGCTCTTTCTCAGACTTCCTGCTGTGTAGAAAGCGCCAAAAGCCGAATGAAGCTATTTCAACTTAAGCTACGCAATTGACGTAGCTCAAGTTGTGTAGCTTATTTTGGCTTTAGCCCTGCTGTGTAGACATGCCCCTAGTGACTCCTGAAGGGAAAAAATGAGCACTAAAGCCTAGCATGGACACTTAAAAACACATCCTGAAAACAGTTCCTTGCTTAGCTCCAGATAGGGTTGCCAGGTAACCGGTATTGAGCTGGACAGTCCGGTATTTGAACTTTGTGTCCGATAAACAAATTGAGACAATACCAGACACATAAATGTCCAGTATTTTCTAATTAAGTATGTTTTTCTGCTTTTCCCAGGCCCGGCTCTGCACCCGACAGAAGCCCGCTCAGGACACACGTTAATTAATTAAAAGGGCCGCGACTGCATTTTGGCCCGACTGCCCAAATCCTTCCCCCTTCCCCCCGACCCTTTCCACTTGCATATTGCTTTTTATGAGGATCTCCAACCACCTGCAAATGTTAATTACTTAAGCCACCCACCCACAACCCTCAGATACACTTCTGGAATGCACTATGACAGCTGTTTAAGAGCACTCTGCCTTGCTAGACCCTACAGGATACAAATACTTGGGAGTAAGTGGACTTGCTGCCAATGACATCAGTAGCCAACCAGGCCCTGTATGTGTGAGACAGGAAGCATGCACAGTGGTGTTGCTCTTTGGTCTGATTTCATTAATGCGTCACAAAGAAAATCCAGTTGAAATTCTCCCCATGAATGTGGTCAAGTCTAAGAGAGGAGCAGTGTCCCACTAGTGAAGTCCAAAGAACCCTGCCTTTCGGTCCTGAAACTGCCCCAAACGTCTCCTCTCTGCTTTCTCAGTCAGTTACACAGCACAGGGCACAGTCTGAGCCGGGCAAAAATCAAGGAACACCTGTTCACGTCTTAAAAACAAAGTCGGCGCTTTGATGTGGGCCTTATTAACATGGTGCAAAGCTTTCGCACGTCCCTGGCACGCCGAGCACACATGCATACCACAAGTGGGGCATCATGAAGCAGAATCCCTTTTCCAATTGAAACAACGAAGGGAATTTTAGGGAAGGCTCATCATTCCTCCAAGTGGAGTGTCACCAACAGGCTAGAGAATGGAGCACAGCAGCCTGACGTCTAAATCACAAGCCCACCCTGCCCATCACTGATCTGGGACGCTGGGGAGGGTAAGTTAGAAAATGAATTATCCCTCTACTACAAAAATCCGTCACACTTAGCATGCAAATAACTGGGATTATATGCCCCAGAATTTCACTAAAATTTCCTGATCTCATGATTTGTTGTTCTGATAAGTGCTTGGGAAGGTCACTCTAATCAGTTTGTGGTAGTCACTGTACAAACTAGTAACAAGCAAGACAGCCCTTGTCCCAGATGGCTCACAATCTGTATGCCAGACAGGCTGTGACAGCTGGATGGATTAGACAAACAGGATTGTGGTGGGGTGGGAGTATGTGATACTAAAGTGAACAGAGTTTAAAAATTCTCAGGGGGGTAGCCATATTAGTCGGTATCTGCAAAACCAACAAAGTCTTGTGTTAAAGAATAACAGATACATTTGGGCAAAGAACCACTTCTTTTTTGACAAAGTGGGTCTTTGGCCAGAAGAGTTTAAAAATAAATCAAGGCTTGCCACTTGCCCAACCAATGTCAGGTGCCAGTGACTGGTCGGCTCCATGGATAACATAGATTTTAAGGAGGGATTTAAAAGGGGATAAGAGGGTGGCTTTTGTAAATTTTGATGTGGAGGGAAGCATGAGTCAGGGAAGCATGGGAAAAAACACAATGGTCTTATAGGAAGAGGACAGCTTGCCTGCAATTCAGTCTGTCATCACTGGAAGAGTAAAGGTGGGCAGGGCTGGCCCACAACATTTTGGCACCTGAGGTGGGGAGCTCAAATGACAGCCCCATTCCCTCTCGCTTTGGCCAAAACTTTGAAAGGTCTCAATTCTGCCTTCTTCCTGTTCTACTCCTCTCATGTGCAGGGGCTGATAACTGCACATTAACATAACAAAATGAGTGCTTCAGTATTGGCTCTGTAGGAGATTGTATTGCTGGGGAAACATCTATTATTTAATTACCAGTTGTTGAAAGAAGACTCATCAAAGCAGCTGTTATTTATTTCTGTCATTAGCAGTTGAATCCTGATGTGATTATGAAAGTGTGCTACAGTAACTCACATAACTTTACTGTACACTTTCCAAAATATTATCGTCTGACAATTGTGCCTAGCAAAGTTTTATGAAAATGCCCATTACAACAGTGTGATATTCTACATTTTGGGGGAGCCCCCTGTAGCCCCTGTATTCCTCATTTCTATATAATTGTGATATTACATCTAAAGTATGCCAGGTGAGCTATCAGGGAAAAAGTTATCATTGTCTGAAAAATCTGTTCTATTTACATAGGTATATCTTCAGTGCATATGAAGATATGAGATTGTGCTGTATGGCTGTCGTTAAAATATGCTGTAAATTGGGGAGTCAGCTAGATATTAGTTCCCCAGACACCAGGGCCAGAATAATTTCTCAGGAGCCTGGGGCTATTAGATTTGGTGGGGCCCTCTAGGGTTCAGGGAGAGGCCAAAAATGTGGGGTTCAGAGTGCAAGAGGGGGCTGTGGGTTGTGGCAGGGGAGAGAGTGTGGGAGGGGGCGAAGGCTCTGTCTCAGAGTGCAGGCTCTGGGTTGGGGTTGGGGATGAGGCATTTGGGATGTAGGAGAGGCTCTGGACATGAGGTGGGGATGGGAATGGGGGGTCTGGGTGGGAATTAGGGTGCTAGAGTCAGCACAGGGCTGGGGATCAGGATTGGGGTGTGCATTCTAGGACAGGGGTTTTCAAACTTGGATCATGAACCCACCAGGGAATGCCCTTGGTGGGCCTGTGATGCTTTGTTTACTCTAAAGCTCCGTATCCACAGAGCCTCACAGCTTTGGTTGTGGTTGCTGTTTCCAGCCAAGGGGAGCTGTGGGAAGCAGCGCAGACCAGGATGCAGAATTTGGAAGAGTGCTAAACAATGAACGAGGACAGGTCACTGATTCGGAATGATCTAGATCACTTGGTAAACTGGGCATAAGCAAACAGTGTGCATTTAAATATTGCTACTTGTGAAAGCATGCTTCTAGGAACAACGAAAGTAAGCCATGCTTACGTAATCATACATCTGGAAGGGACAATGAGAAGCCATCTAGTCCAGCACCCTCACTCATGGCAGGACTAAGTATTATCTAGACCAGAGGTGGGCAATAACATGGTGGCAATTCACCAGGGTTATCCCCTAGTGGGCCTCTGCCACTGTGTTTACCTACATGACTGCAAGTATTAGCAACTGCAATTCCTATTGGCTGGGAATCACTGTTCTCAGCCAATCAAAGCATCAGGAAGTCGTGCGAACCAGGACATTGTTTCAGCAGTGGGGACCCGCCAGGAGCTAACCCTGGAAAACCAGATCTGACTCGCAGGCTGATATTTGTCCACCACTGATTGAGACCATCACTGACAGGTGTTTGTCTAACCTGCCCATTAAAATCTCCAGTGATGGAGATTCCACAGCCTCCCTAGGCAACTTATTCCAGTGTTTAACCCCCCTGACAGTTAAGAAGTTTTTCCTAATGTTCAACCTAAACCTCCCTTGCTACAATTTAAGCCCATTGCTTCTCATCCTAACCTTAAAGTCTATCGAAATGGGAAATTCTGTCCTGGAAATCAGTGACTGAAAAAGATTTGTTAGCTGAACATGAATTCCCAGTGCAACACAGTGTCCAAAAGGGCTAATGCATTCCAGCAATGCATAATCAAGAAAATCTTGAGTAGAAGTACAGGGGTAATTTTATGCGTGCATTTGGCAGTTGTGTGACCACTGCTGGATTACTGTGTCTGGTTCTGATGCCCACAATTCAAGAATGGGCAGATAAATTGGAGAGGGTTCAGAGAATACCCATGAGAAGGATTAAAGCAGAGGTCAGGAACCTAACACCCGAGGGCTGGATGCCCCAGCTTGCCTGGATCTGGCCCCCTAGGCTCAGCCCCCCCTCCCACCCAGCATTAGGGAGCCCATGCTGGCACTCCAACCCTTCTGGCCCCCCAGGGATGGAGCACACAAAATATACTAGGTTGGGCCCTCCTAGGCTCTGGTGTGCAAAGAGAATGGGGGGAGTGTCTTTCTCCTCAGTTGGGGTCCACTTTAGTGAGGGATTTTTGTTTGTTTGTTTGTTTGTTTTGGTTCTCATTTGTGTGCAGCCCTCGACTGATTTTTTTATGGGTCAGCAGCCCCTGATCCCACTCCTGGATTAAGGGATTGGAAAACATGCTTTATAGTGAAAGATTGAAAAAGATCAATCTATGTATCTTAACAAAGAGATGGTTAAAGGGTGACTTGATTAGAATCTAAAGTACCTAAATGGGGAACAAATTTAAAAATGGGCTCTACAATCTAATAGAGAAAGGTTATAACATGATTCAGCAGCTGGGGGGCTGTAGCTAAATATATCCAGCTTGGAAATAAGGGGTAAAATTTTAACCATGAGACTAATTCACCATTGGAATGGCTGATCAAGGGTCATGGTGGATTCTCCATCACTTCCAGTTTTTAAATCAATATGGTTCTTTTCCCTAAAAGATATGCTCTTAGAGATTATTTCAATGGCCCCTTCTAAGCCTTGGGATCTACAAATCTTATGATATTACATGATTGCTGGGAAAATCGTAGCTTCCAAGAGTTAATCCTGTTCTCAGGAATAGAAGCTGGAGATCACAGGTGAGGAAATTCCAGCCAACGCTCATGGGTGGTGATGGTATTGAGCCCACCTTGAAACACCTGAGGACTAATACTTGGCAATCCTGCCGGGAATTCTCCCTGCAGCATTTAAAGATGGTCCCTTATTCTTCCCTGGGAAATAATGATGGAAATTGTGCCCAATGTCCCTTCCCCCACCGCAGGAAGGATTTATTTGCTGGCTGCGGTCAGCACTTTCTGCACTATGATCCCCTGATCTGGACTTGCCTTTTGGAGGTGGAAGAGCCCATTTAACAAATCCTCGTGGGGGAGAGAGGTGGGGCTCTGCAAGAGGGCTCCTGACAGTATTCTTTCCAGAGTGTTGCCCAGTCTAGTAGCCCCGGTCTTGCCCATCTCTCAGGGCTTGAAAAGCTGCTGCAACCTGCCCCTGAGGCAGAACACAGCAGGCATTTGTGATTCTCACATGGAGGCTTGGCATCGTTCCCAGGCACGAGGCCGAAGGTCAGAGGTTCATTCAGAGACGCTCAGCCCAATTTAACTGTTGTTTTCCCAGTCTTAATCTGACAAAGCACGTGAGGAGCCGTAAAATAGGGCGGGGGAAGGGAGTGTGATGTAACTCCAGACCAGGCAAAGTCAGAGACTGCCTTTAGCAATGGTGGTGCCTGTAGCTCACAGTCACTTGGGATGAACACCACAGACAGGCCCTGGCTCTTGTCTTGGAACCAGTGTGCAGAGCATCTCCGTGGGAACCCAGCGGCTCAGATCCCTTCCTCAGGTGAGGAAGAGAAATGTGGCACGGTGCCTGCATCACAGCACAGACGCTGGCAGCTTTGTTCTGCTGTCTCTGGGGTGTATCAGCAAGGACTGAGAAGGTTTCCACACCCTAACAGCATTCCTGGAAAAAGAGAGAAGTTACAGTGTCTCCTTTGGAAAGGTAAGTGTGCTCTGTACCATGGGGGTTCTCCTCCGCTTGGGGTTCAGCTCTCTGTTTGGGAGAAAAAGAGAGGGAGTGGAACAGGCTGGTCTGTGTGTAAAGTAAGTGTGTGTGTATAACACCCAAAGGGATCCTCCTTGGTTTGACTCAGAACAAGCTGTTAATCTCTTGACAGATCTCTGCTGGAGATTTCTTTGCTGGTGATGCGAGTGTGCATGTTTTTTGTGTGGTCACAGTGTGAATAGAAGTGGCCATGACAGAGAATAGCGGTGGGGGATGGGGAAGTGTGTGAGACTGACCGAGTGAAAGTGGAGGGGTGTGTGATTGATTCATGTGTGGGAGAAAGCAAGAGCCTTGTGCATGTTGTTGCGCGTGATTGCTATGTACATTTTAGAATGTAATTGGGTGCCTGACAGATTGCATTTCGGTTCCCAGGTGTTAGGTATAACACCTAAATAGAGAGAGCCTAATTGTGCTGTGTTTCACCAATGCAGATCTGTAATGATACCACTGACTGTAAAAGTAAATCCTCCAGATTTACAATGATGTAAACGAGAACTGTATTTGGCCCATAGTGTCAGGCCTGGTCTGTCCTGTTTTTGTACTAATACAGCAGTGTCAGTTAGGGGTGTCCTTCCTCACCCCCACCCAAAATAGTTGCACTGGTGTAGCCCCTAGTGTAGACACAATTATACCAGTATAAAGTAAGATAGAAGTGCAATCCATATCAGGGGGTATTCTAGCTGTGTAACCCATCCCCTCAGGTAAATAGCAGTGCTGTGAAGGCTGGCTCACACCTCTGGCCCCGGTCAGCTGCGGATAAGCAGATAGGAGAAGCTAATCTCTCCACCCTCACCACACCACTGGCTGGCTAATAAGTTGGCAGAAAATCCTGCGCCTCCTTGCTTCTGCCTGACCTCCTGGAGGAGGGGCGTGCCATTGGGAAGAGGTTGCC
Organism: Rafetus swinhoei; assembly: GCA_019425775.1. NCBI lineage: Eukaryota > Metazoa > Chordata > Testudines > Trionychidae > Rafetus > Rafetus swinhoei. The sequence continues at coordinate 217,276,325 of CM033437.1, forward strand.
CAGGCTAGTGGAGAAGACACAGGCTGCTCCTGCTCCTGTAGTGACATAGTAAGGTAGGGGCCTGGAGACCAGCCCAGAGAGCAGACTGAGAGAGTGACCGCTCTGATCTGCTTGCAGCACACTTGAAATCCAGCCAGAAGGAAAACCCTAATCAGTGACTTAGTTGCTGATAATTGGAGCAGACACTGGGATTGTATTTGCTGGTAAAGGGGACAGATTGTTACTGATAACAGATCTGGGAGTGATTTGTGGGTCAATTGCTGCCTCCCCAAAGGCTGTAGGAGAAGTCTCCCTCAGAAACAAGTGGTGGGAATCTGGAACTAGTAGCCGGGGGAGCCCATAACACATACCACAATACATACACCAGTACAGTTAGTACAATTGAGCAGAGAAGGCATCAAGAAGCCAAATTTCCCCTGGTCCAACTGGAGTTGCATCAGGGGATAAATCTGTGCAAGTGAGTCTGTGACGGGTGTGTATGTGTGAACATCTGTGGGTGTGTGTCCCCCGTGAAGTCCATGCTGTCAGTAACTGGAAGACTCTACACACTCGAGGCTCCTGAAGAAGTATAGATGGGGTGGGGTGATCACAGACAAGGTTCAATTTCATTTTGCTTTCCATTCAGGGATCCAGTATGGCTTCAACTTGGCAGAAAACTCAAGAGTTCTACAATTGGGCCCTTGAAAATGGAGGTAGGTGAAGTTGTGCGGGAATTTCCCAAGGATGCCATTAGATGGCACTATAGGAAGTACAAACCATTCATAAGAATCATTTCCCACTTGAGCTTACTTCCTTTCCTCAGACACACAGCAAAATCTCACTGTTTGCCTACCAAGATCTTACATTTATTTAGAGCCCTGAGCTATGGCCCAAGGAAACTCCAGTTTGTGGGGTGGGAGAAGGGATTATAATGCCTTAGTTCTTGTGAAGGGAAATTCTTTAACCTTTACCCACATATGCACTATAATGTTGTGCCCCACAAGCATATATGTTGTGATAAGTCATGAAGTAGTGGCCCTCCAATAATACCATTTTAGGACATTTTCACTTAGGTACATGTACACAATTCAGTCAAAATTGTAATTTCGCATAGAAAGTTTTCTGCATCAAAACGTGTGTAGGGTGCAAATATATCCCAAATATGTACACCATTATACTGTACTGTATTTTAGCAGTTTTATGTAGATTTATCTTGTAATATTGGTAACTGTCTCCCACACTAAACAAGCTGTTTCTTCTTTTTCCTTTTTTTTTAACATAAAATAACTTGCACAGTGTTAATTGAGGATATATGTGTTGACACCTCATGAACTAGTGGCTATTCAGCTGTGCTGTTTTAGGATGTTGCATATGCTAACTGATCATCTGTTGCAGCAACAATAGGTGCTGCATATCAACATCCCGAGGTAGAAGGTATTACAGGGATGTGTGAAAATTGCATTTAGGCTCACACTGAATGAGCCGCTTTTTTTTCAATGAGCTCGTTAAATAAAGTCTTGTCAGCTAGAGTGTGGAGATTGTCTGGGACACAAGAGAAATGTGGCGGACCCAGAGATGGAGGGGATACATTAAATCCAGGACAGGAGAAGTTTATTTAGATGTAAAGCTTGTTTCCCTTTCAAGGCCCACAATCCACCTCGTTCTTTGCTTTTGCACAATATGTTTTGCTTTGCAGACCCGAGGACAGACCCCTGGCTCCTGGTTTATTCCCCATTTCCAGTCACACTTCTCTTCACCCTCTACCTCTTCTTTGTGGCACTGGGACCACGCCTGTTGCAGAAGTGGGAGCCACTGAGACTCAAGGGTCTTCTGGTTGCCTATAATTTGGCCCTGGTGGCTTTGTCAGCCTATATGTTCTACGAGGTAAGGAGAATGGGTCAACTCCACCTGGGTAAACATTTGGAAGAGGATTTGAAGCAGGAACCCATTAAACTTCTTTTCTGATGAACCACCACGGGCTAAAAGAGGAGGTGACAAGGACTGGGACATGTTTTTGATTTTGCACTAGAGGGCACATTCTACCCTGTTAAGCATGGTGGTGAAGTCTCTATGGCAGTGGTTCTCAGAGTCGGGGGCCTGCACCCCTGCAGGGATATGAGAAGTGAGAGGGCGTGAAGAGAGGAGGGCCTGGCATGACAGGAGTCAAACAAAGCCTTCTGGCCCAGCTAGTCCCGCCCCGCTTTACCTGTAGCCAATGCCAGGCCTGGAGGAAGCATAAAAGGAAGAAGCCTGGCTCAGTTAGGGGCTGTCTAGCAAGGAGACAGGAGTGTGGTTCTGCAGTCTTCAGGACCTGAGCTGAAGCCCGTCTACTTGTCCAGCCACAGGAGCAAGTAAGCCTCCAACCCCACCCCTGGGGTAAAAGGAGGGGAACCTACTCAAAACCTTCACTGAGGAGGGGGAAGTTTGGACTCTTGGGGCCAAGCCCCAAACTTAAGGACTGTATGCAGAGAGTAGGCCAGAATTCCTAGGCCCGGGGCATCAGCGGCAGGGGTCTGCACCCCTTTTCTGGCAGCTAAATCTGGGACCTAACCACTAGACCACCCCGCTGGCAGGGAGACCCCCGCCACAAGAAGCTTTAGGGGAAAATAAATAAGTGTGCACTTTAGAGCTGGGCAACTGGAGAGTAGCTGCTGCTGGGTAGACACCCAGCTCTGAAGGCAACACTGCCATCAGCAGCAGCAGCACAGAATCAAGGTGGTGTGGACTGGTGGTGGCTCTGCCTTCACAGCTAAGCTTCCAGCCAGCAGCCACCACTCTCTGCTTTGCCTTCAGGGCTGGGTGGCTGAAGTGTGGAGCTGCCCAAGGGGGAGGGTACATAAACTGCTACAGACACAAAGAAGGAGGATGCAATCAAATTAGGTTGAAAAACACTGCTCTGTGGGTTTGCCTACATGCTAGTTAGATACCCCTGGCTGGCCCATGCCTGCTAACTCAGGCTAAGGGGCTGTTTCATCGCAATGTAGACGTTCAGGCTCTGGGACCCTTCCATTTCATGGGATCCTAGAGCTCAGGCTGCAGTCAGAGAATGAAGGTCTACACTGCAGTTCAACAGCCCCTTAGCCTGAACCCTATCCCCCCAAGTCAGCTGGCACAGGCCAGGCGCAGGTTTTTAAATGCAGTGCAGACATACCCTGTGTGGCAGACACAATTTCCCCCTTGTTGCAGCTTTCCCTAATGCACTGCCTCTTAGATTGTATAGACTTAATGCTGGTGAAAGGTCTCTGGGGTTGATGACAAACCGGAAGAACAAAAGCCACTATGTAGCAGTCCCAGAGCTCATGATGTACATTTGTCCCCTACAGTGTGCCGCAGCCATTACGAGGGCCATCTCTGGGAATGCAAGAGGGGTTTTTTTTTTTCATGTGCTTGTTTGCGGATGCCTCCAACAAGAGTGCAAATCAATGACATTGGCAGTGAAAGACATGTTTATTTTTATTGTTTTTAATAGTGTGAGAACCTTTCCGGTAGGAACTGAATTGAGATCTATCAAGTCTTTTCATATAGGACACTGAATACCTAGCAAATGAATAGAGCTGAGTACATTTGAAATAAATGATCTAATTAAAGGGCTTGACTTTTTACTTCCTGTGTTCAGAAGGATTATGAAGTTCCCACACTTGTTCCGAAAGAATTGCAAAGTTCTCTAGCAAACAGATTGCTCAGAAGTGAATATTCACTTCTCTTCTTTGGTCGGTCAGTTATAGGGGCCACATGGTTTGGTTTTAGGTCCCCAATTGGCTGACTAATGCAACTTACCAACACAAACTACACGGTGAAGTTTACAGTCTAATACACAATTCAAATCTTGCTTGCAGAGAATTCTCAACCTTATAATTCACTTTTCATTCTAGCACTCAAATATTTGCACCAAAGGGTCACGAATGCTGCTATATAGAAATTTACTTTCAGAGTCCAACAGATTAAAAAAAACACATCCTGCAAATATTTGCACATCCGTAGTGATGAATTTGAGTCACTCTCTGCTTGTGTTGGATTGGAACTACTTACCTAGCATTAGAGGGTAAATCTCCTTGGGACCAAGGGAATATGAAAGATAGGATAGATGCAGAACAGAGAATGGGTTTCTCTTAGTAGGTTTTTTTCTTTTCTTTCAGTTTCTGGTAACTTCGGTCCTGGCCAACTACAGCTACCTGTGTCAACCAGTGGATTATACCCAAAGTGAATTGGGAATGCGGGTACGGTTTCATACAGAACTCATCTTGGGTCCCTCTGATTCTTCAGAGATGGATGGGTTGCTTTGCTAGAAGCCTGGAGCCAAACTGCAGGCTGAAACTGTCCCTTTTAAAAACAGAGATCCATAAGCCCACTAGGAACTTCCCTGTGCCTATAGATTTTATGGAGAAGACATCAGATGCTGTTATGAAGGGCACCAGTATAAGACCCTCAGAGGAAATGTACAGCAAACATATATCGGCATAGCTACATCTTTCAGGGGGCTGAGAGAAATCCACATCCCTGAGAGAAGTAGCCATGCCAACCTAGCACCTCTACATAGACAGTGCTTAGAATAATTCTTCCATCAACCCAGCTCTATCTGTCGGGGAAGCAAATTAACTACAGCAGTGGGAAAATCCTGCCCTCCCTGTAGTGAGTATTTACACTAAGGCACTATAGTGGCACGGTTGCAAACCTGTAGCCCTGCTGCTGTAGCATTTTAAATGTAGACGTTCCCTAAACTAGGCGTTAAACAAGGATTTTTGTCAGTATCAGACTGTATTTCCTTGTACTTCCCAGCAGATGGCGAGAGTGTGTTGGTGGTTCTTCTTCTCCAAAGTCATCGAGCTGCTTGATACGGTAAGGTGGGCATGGCCAAATTAAGGGGGATGCGGGTCTGTAATAAGCCACTGGCTTTGAACCCCCCAATGGGACAAAGACATAATGCCAAAACCAATGCTCTATATTTATTCTCTAGGTGGCTGATGCCTTTCAGTGCATGCTTACACACACCCAGACACACACACACACCCCTTGTGAGAGAGCTGCACATTCCTCAATTTTGGTTGTGCCTTCTCTGTCCCAATGATTGCATATCTGGCATCATAGTCTTGGAGTCCAGTTCCCAAATGCAAGTGAAGTAATTTCACCAATTGATTAAGTCTATTGTAGTGTCTTCCCATTTGACAGTAGACCCAGGCCAGTCATTCTCCCTCTGACCAAAGCATAATGTTATGTTGAAGAGTAGGACTATGTAGGTGTATGTCCCAGAGTCTCCACTACCGATTCTGCATTGGCCATATGAGATTATTCCAAGCCACTGGTCCTAGACTAAGGGTTTGTGTCTTGGCTGACTTTTGACATACCTTGGATTTCCATTGTAGAGGATAACTGCTCCATAGTGGTGTACTAGACCTCCACTTGCACCTGAATGGCAGCTGGACCCTATGGGTACATCTACACTGCACGCTTCTTTCAAAAAAAGCTATTCTGGAAGAGATCTTCCAGAAAAGCTTATTTTGAAATAGAGTATCCACACTACAGGGAAGCCTCCAAATTAGCCCAAGGCAGGCTCCCCTAATGTGGACGTGTTATCTCGATTTAGAGCCCCAGGAGGCACTGGGCAGGAATAACTTTAAAATGGCCCTGTTGAGGAGCTATTTTGACAACACCAGTGCAGCATGCATACGCACCCTCTTCTGAAAGAGCTTTTTCAGAAGAGGCATTATTCCTTGTGGAATGAGGTTTACCAACGTTGGAAAAAGCCTTCCGTTATTTCGATTTTCTTTTGAAATAACACAGTTGCTGTGTGGACACTAGCATTGTTTTTCTTGCATAATGGCCGTTATTCTGGAATAATGGTGCTGTGTAGACGCACCCTATAGGGAGAACAGATCAGCAAGGACAGGATGTTTGCTGGATTGCCTACAACCTCTAGAACTGATCCTGGCTGGGGAATAGTTTGACACCCTCTATCCCCAAATTTTATGAGTGTAGGAACTGCCTATGAACTGGATCAATTTGGAGGAATGAAAATTACATGGCTAATAGGATCGTCTACCCCTCTGCATTCTGGAGGGCAGATACAGGCTGTTCCCCCCAGTCACCACTGCCCAGAAAGCCATTCTTCCTGGTAGTGACAAAGTGGTGTATGACGGGTTGATAGCACCCTCTTTCTGAATGGGAACACCATCAGAGCTTGGCTGCTCAATGTGATGCCTCCCCTGGAGATATGTCTCCAGTGCATGTAACCTGTGCTTCTGCATCCTGGACTGGAAACAAAACCCCAGATCCAGGCACTTCCAAGCTATTTGGAGCTCAAGCCTGGATCCAGATGTTGTGTCTCATGGTAACCACTGAGAGAATCTGCAGTGGGATACCAAGGTCTAGATGGCTGAGGCTTTGTAGAAAAGGCACTGTCCTTTGGCTGCTCCCCTTCCAAATAGCATCAGGTCTGTGTGTGCGTTAGATTTGCCAGTCCTCAACTTGGCTTCTAAAACAGGGATGGACAATAATTTTTAATTGGGGGCCATTTCAAGATTTTCACAAGTGGTCAAGAGCTGCACTTCTGTGGAACAGGTGTGAGGTCTGGGTCAGAGATTGGGTGCAGAAGGGAGCTTGGGGTAGGGGACTAGGGTGCAGGAGAGGACATGGGGTCTGAGGGAGTTTGGGTGAATAAAGGGGGTGTGATCTGGGGCAGGGATTTGGGGGGCAGGGTCCAAGAGGGGGTAAGGGTGCAGGAGAGAATTCAAGCCTGGGGAAGGGGCTCTAGCAGGGGGGTGCAGTTGTGACCAGGAAGAAGAGGGCGCAGAGGATTTGTGTGGTGTCCAGGGGCAGGGGAATGGGATGCAGGATCAGGGAGGGGGTATGGGTACCGGAGATGTTTCTGGCCTGGGGGAGTGATGTAGGAGGGTGGTGCAGGGTCTGGGAAAGAGCTGTGACCTGGGAGAAGGGGGAAAGGGGTAAAGAGGTTTTGGGTGGTGTCCTGGGTCAGGTAGTTGGGTGATCAAGGGGGTGGGAGCCAGAGACAGGCTTTGGCTGGAAGATACTTACCTAGGTGGCTCCCAGCCTGTAGCCTTGCAGAAACCTGAGGCAGGCTCCCTTCTGAACTCTCAATCTGCTGGCTGCTCCACACACAAGGGTTGCGGGAAGGCTTCACACACTGTTCCTGGCCTCAGCAAAAATTCTCAGCTCCTATTAGCCAGAAACTTGCCAAAGGGAGCTGAGGGGTTTTGCTGGGGGCCAGGAGCATCGTGCAAAGTCTCCCTCCTCCCGCCCCTGCAGTCCAGAGCGGAGAGCAGCCAGCTGTTTAATGAGTGAGTTGTTCACTGGATAAGGGTTCCAGCGAGGCAGCCTCTTGCCTACCCCTGTATAGGGAAGGATGGTATGTCACAAGATGCAAGCAGAATGGAGTTGGACTGCTTCAGGGCAGCTCTGGCTCTCCTTAGCTCCTTGTACTCCTAGGCCCTGTCTGAACATATGGAAGAAATAAAGGTGTTCCCTCTTCTGACTTCTTTCAGGTCATCTTCATTCTGCGCAAGAAGCCTGAGCAGGTGACTTTCCTGCATGTGTATCATCATGGCACCATGCTCTTCAACTGGTGGGCTGGTGTCAAATATGTGCCCGGAGGACAGGGTAAGCTTCACGCCACTGGGCCTACCGTGTCCCCCTCTTTCTTGCTCTGGAGATAATTTGAACCCTGCATCTTGACTGGCCAGTGGACAGAAAGCTCACTGCACATTACCCACTTTAGTAATGAGAGACAAGAGTATCACGACTGACACCTGTTAGATGCTTTATTGGACTCTCCTGTCTACCTCTAGATTGTTCTAATCACTGCCTCATACAGGACAAAACTGCCTCATTTCCTGCCCAGACAGAAATGAGAAAACTAAGTTTAAAGCCCAAGTTTGCACCTATTTGTTTTCCTTCCCAGAGCAGGACTGCCCTCATTCTCTGTTCAGCTAGGGCCTGTCCCACATGCAGCTGTGCCCATACCTGGATTGTTCCATTCGCTCTCCAGCTCATACCCAGACTATTCCCCACTCTTGGCTAGCCTGACTGCCCCTCTCACTAACTCACCCTAAAGCACAATGCTGGAGCTACAAAGCCACGTTTTGTATAGGAATTAATGGTGCTTTTGCATGGGAAGCAGTTTTGTAAAGAGCTTTAATTATCTGACTAGTCTCCAATATTGAATCCAGCATTCCTCCTTCGGTCTGTGCCTGCTAGAAACCAGTTATGGCTGAGGAAGAGGGAACAGGGTGGCATAAGTCTGTTCTTTGAGGGAGAGAGATGATATAGGATGGAGGTCATGTTTCTAGGGCATTCTTGGTGATGTTTAGTAACTGAAGGGTGTCCCGTATATATGGGTCACCAGGGGACAACATTTTGAACAGGTCACTTAGGGGTTGGTGTCTATCTGCACAAGACACCACTTGTGTTCCTCACTTGTCCTCCTTTCCTGAATTCTCTATCCCACAGCCTTCTTCATTGGGATGTTGAACTCCTTTGTGCACATCTTCATGTACCTATATTATGGGCTGGCCAGCCTGGGACCACAAATGCAGCGCTACTTGTGGTGGAAGCGCTATCTGACCATCCTGCAGCTGGTAATCAATTCCAAACATCCACCTCCTCCCTCTCCAGCCCTGGAACAGGGTGGCATTAATTTTCTGTCTCATCCCTGGTCTAATCTATTGCAATGGCTGCCTCCCTGGGTATCCTGCTGCAATGGATCAGGGAGAAGTCTGGGTTGAGTACTCTGGGGGAAGATAATTTCTCATCAGGAAAACTTGACAACTTCCACCAATGAAGTGCTAACTAAGTGGCTTCATTTTTTGTATTGAAGTGTTGAGTGAGCACTGGAGTTTGTGGTAGCAATGCTTGTCCAGTAACTCTCAGAATCTGACTTTTTTATTTTTATTTTTTCCCTCAGTTTAGATTTAGGTTGTATGCACTCAGGTGGTTGTTTGTTTTTTTTTGTTTTTTTTTTTTTAAAGCAAACCAAAACAAGTTCCTTCTAAATTGTTTTCTCTTGGCTTTCTCCTTTTCTCATCTCTGAGGATAGTGCAAATCCTGACATTTCAACCATGTGTTTCTCAGGTTGCTGAAGGCCACAACATAAATAGAAATAGTCCAGAGAAAGGCAATGATTAGAGCCATGTGCCAGGCGAGGAGGGAAGGGAGACAGGGAGTTAATTCCGTACAAAGAGAGATTATGTTGTCTAGGATTATTTAGTTACTAGAGAAGAATAAGAAGAGATACCATAAAGTTAAAATAATAAAGGGTGTAAAGAAACCTGATTTGGAGCTCTTATTTACCCTGTGCTATAATACAAAGACAAAGAAGGCATTGTATGAATGAAAAATTTAAAAAATGCAAATCAAGAGCAAAAGAAATACGTGTTTACACAACATACTGTCAATATATAGGACTGCACATGGCAAGATATTAAAGCAAATGGCTTAGTAAGATAAAAATGAATTGATGCTTATATGAATAAGAGTAATAGCTGCAGTTACATCCATTAAGCTAAAATTCAAAGGGCTCGCAATACCAGTGGTTAAAGGTGTAATCGTAACACCACCTGGGGAACCAAAGGATTCTCCTTACCCTATAGACATCTATCCCAAAGCATCAGTTACTGGACTGTAACAGGGAAGGGACACAGAAGGAGACTGAGTGATCTGCTCTTGTATGGCATGGGGCAATATACTAAATTGTATGAACTAATTTCCTGCTCCACCGTGGCAACGGGGAGGCTCTAGAACTTCCTGGACCCAGGATATCCTTCAATATGATAGGAAGCTGAATATTGGGCTTGGTGAATAAATGGTCTCCTCCACAATGGTGGGAGATGGGCTAGCCTGCTGCAGGCTAAAAGAATGAAGTTCAGAACTAAGTGTGATGTAGCTAGAAGAGAGGCTGGACTGGATGGACCAACAGTCACTTGTAGTTTGACTGTTTTGTTATGCAGCCTTGCTGACCCTGCCTCTGTGTTTTTTTTCTCCCCGACAGTGCCAGTTTGTGGCCATCGCTGTTCACTCCGCCTATAACCTCTTCACAGAGTGCCCATTCCCAGATGGCTTCAACTTGGTAGTCTTCCTCTACATCCTCAGCCTCATTGTTCTCTTCCTAAACTTCTACTATCGGACCTACCTCAGGGGAAAGCGGGAGAAACTAATCTGAGGGGGGGCACAGTTTGAGAACATGGCTGGAATTCACATACACATCACTGCCTTTACTGTGATTTCACGCGGAAGATGCATTTGGAGAGACGGCGAGAGGAACATACAAGCCAATTCTTGGTTGCCTTATCGTTATCAGTTGGGAAGGGAAATGGGACTAGCGGGCTCAGAAGATGAGTACTGAGGTGTTTGCATATTGAATATTGGTGCAAATGTAAGCAAACTTAATAGAAAATGACCGTCATCAACATTTGGTGACCTGTGTGAAATTGCTTTTCTCAGGTCCAAGGCTAGTGGATAAGTGTCCAAAGCATAACTGGCTCATTTGTAACTTGTAAAGGCAGAACCATTGGGAGTGGAGAATGTATTAGCTTGTCTTCTCTCCTTATCAGGGAGCGCATAGTCTATCTCCCTTTTCTATTCTTCCCCACCAGGAGCACACTAGCAGAGAGTGGACTTCATCCTGCTCTCTCTTTCACACGGGTGTAACCCCACAGACTTCAGTTTACATCAGGGTAAGTACAAGGAGAATCAGGCACTAACTATGGGAAACTTGCTCTTCTGCTGCACCTGCTCAGTGACTCAGCCTAGGGCACCGCACTGCATAACTGTCAATCCAGAACTAATAGTCACCCTAAGTAAGAAATTAACATGATGAGTGGAACCTATTAACATACCAGTTTCTGCCATGCATTTCTCTTTTGATTTCTGTGACACTAAAATACTTTTTAGCAGTGCAACCCACTTGGCATTGCTCCTGTCAGTTCTTTCCCCATGTATATGTTTTTAACTGGTGATAACTACTGTTACTTATTTTTCCACTCAGAAGTGGAAGACATTTTGACTAATACTAATAACCATAATGAGGAGTCCTGTGGCATCTTAAAGACTAACATATTTATTTGGGCATAAGCTTTTGTGCTTAAAAACCACTTTATCAGGTGCATTCGGGTGGAAATTAGAAAGGCAAGGGTATATATATATATGTATTACTATATCAAAAGAAGGGAGTTACTTATCAAGTGTAGGACCAGTGTTAACTAGGCCAATTCAGCCAGGGTGGATTTGCCTTACTCCCAACAGCTGATGGGGAGGTGTGAATACCAAGAAAAGTGTATTTGTAGTGAGATAACCAGTCTAAATCCTTATTCAGTCCTAATTTGATTGTATTCAGTTTGCAGATGAACTGCAGCTCTGCTGTGTCTCTTGGTTTTGAAGGTTTTTTTTGTAGAAGGATGACTACTTTTAAATCCATTACTGAGTGTCCAGGCAGGTTAAAGTGTTCTACTTCTGTTTGTATGTTACCTTTTTTTTTTTTAAATTAACAGATTACTTATCTCCTAGTACTGGAAGGTACCTTGAAAGATCATCAAGTCCAGTCCCCTCCCTTCACAGCAGGACCAAGTACCCTCCCTGACAAATTTTTGCCCCAAATCACCTCCACAAGGATTGAACTCACAACCCTGGGTTTAGCAGGCCAATGCTCAAACCACTGAGCTATCCCTCCCCCCTTGATGTGTGATTTGTGTCCATTTATTCTTTGTTGTAGAGACTGTCTAGTTTGGCCAATATACATGGCAGAGGGGCATTGCTGGGACTTGATGACATAGATCACATTAGTGGATGTGCAGGTGGATGAGGCCCTGATGCGGTGGCTTATGTGGTTAGGTCTTGTGATGGTGTCATTTGTATAGATGTGTGGACAGAGTTGGCAATGGGATTTGTGGCAGCGATAGGTTCCTTGGGTAGTGTTTATATACTGTGGTGTGTGGCTGCTGGTGAATATTTGCTTCGGGTTGGGGGGCTGTCTGGAGGCAAGGCCTGGCCTATCTCCCAAGGTCTGTGAGAGTGAGGGATCATTTTTCAGGACAGGTTGAAGATTGTCAATGATGCGCTGGAAGGGTTTAAGCAGGGGGCTGTAGGTGATGATCACTGGTGTTCTGTTATTTTCTTTGTTGGGCCAGTCCTGTAGTAGGTGATTTCTGGGTACTTGTCCGCCTCTGTCAATTCACTTTTCCAGGTGGGAATTTTAGATTTACCAATGCCTGATAAAGATCTTGTAGGTCTTTATCTTTGTCTGAGGAATTAGAACTGATACGATTGTATCTTAGGGCTTGGCTGCAGACAATGGATTGTGTAATGTATCCTGGGTGGAAGCTAGCGGCACGTAGGTAAGAATAGCGATCCATAGATTTCCGGTATAGGGTGGTGTTTATGTGATCATCATTTATTTGTACTATAGTGTCCACAAAGTGGATCTCTTGTATAGACTGGTCCAGGCTGAGATTGATGATAGGGTGGAAATGGTTGAAATCCTGGTGGAATTTTTCATGGGCCTCTTTCCTGTGAGTCCAGATGATGACGATGTCATCAATGTAGTGCAAGCAGAGGAGGCCTGCTAGAGGACAGGAGCTGAGGAAGTGTTGTTCTGGGTCAGTGTTTCTCAAGATGGGTCATAGGCCCACTTGGATACACTACTGACGGGCCTTGCTGCTTTGTTTATCTAAAATGTCCGTAACCACGGAGCTCGTAGCTCCCATCATCTGTGGTTCACCATTTCCAGATAAGGGAAGCTGTGGGAAGTGATGTGGCCCCCACAGCCCACTTTGAAAAACAGTCCTAGGTTGTCCATAAAAATGTTAGCATATTGTGGGGCCGAGAGGGTGCCCATAGCTGTGCCACTGACTTGAAGGTATAAATTGTTGCGAAATTGGAAATAGTTGTGTGAGGACAAAGTCACAAAGCCCAGTTGCCAGGTGCGCTGCTGTGTGATTGGGGATAGTATTCTTGACACCTAGTAGTTCATCCTCATGTGGAATATTGGTGTAAAGAGCTTCTACATTCATGGTGGCCAGGATGGGGAAGATCACTGATGCACTCTAGTTTCCTCTGGAAGTTAGTGGTGTCTCAAAGATAGCTAGGATTGCTGGTAGCATAGGGTCTGAGGAGATAGTCCACATCGCTGGAAAACCCTGCTGTGAGAGTGCCAATGCTTGAGGTGATGGTATATACAGGATTTCCAGGTTTATTGATCTTGGGTAGCAGAATACCCCTGGTTGGGGCTCTAAGGGTGTGTCTGTGTAAATTTGGTCACATGCTATTGCAAGGAGATTCTTGAGCAGATGGTGTAGGGTTTTTTGTTTTTGTTTGTTTGTTTGTTGGTATTCCTCAGTAGGATCAGAGATAGCGGCCTGTGGAGTGTGGTGTTGTTGAGTTGCCTGGCAGCCTCCTATGAGTAATCTGACCTATTCATGATGACAACAGTGCCTTTTTTGTCAGCCTCTTTGATTATAATGTCAGAGTTGTTTTTGAGGCTGTAGATAGCAATCGGTAACCACGTACTATAAAATCCCATGTAACTTTGGATCCAAAATTTATGTAAATTAGCACAGATCCATGTGCCATGTTGGTGGTGTGCCATGTGTTCTAAAAAGCCTATATAGCTCTTTAGTGCTCCTAAGTCATTTTGAAAGATATTTAAACACTTAAGATGCAGCTAGTGTCTAGTGGGATTTTCAAAGCATCTAGGTGCTTAACTGAAAGTCTTTTAAATGGAAGTTAGACACTTCTGGAAATCCCACATCGAACTCATAAACCACACACCTGTATTCAGTGAACTCTAATTTTCTTGTTAAAAACTTGTATTGAGAGTTTTTGCCCAGGGTTAATTCTTCATTGCTGACTCTTAGATCTCTCAAATGTGAATTTTCTAATCAGCTTGGTGACATACCTGTCCAAATACATCCCTGATATAACTAGGTGCTATGGCCAGATCGTAGTAGTAGTAATAATAATGAATAACAAGCAGGTACTACTCAGATGGAAAGCTCTAGGATAGATGTATTGGTAATGTAAACGGTGGAGCAAATAACACATAGGCTACGTCTAGACTGGCATGATTTTCCGGAAATGCTTTTAACGGAAAAGTTTTCCGTTAAAAGCATTTTCGGAAAAGAGCGTCTAGATTGGCACGGACGCTTTTCCGCAAAAGCCATTTTTCAGCGCGGGCTTTTTATGGAAAAAAAATCTCAGCTGTCTACACTGGCCCTTTGTGCAAAGTTTTGCGCAAAGGGACTTTTGCCCAACGGAGCAGCATAGTATTTCCAAAAGCACTGATTTCTTACAGTAGGAAGTCAGTGCTTTTGTGAAATTCAAGTGGCCAGTGTAGACAGCTGGCAAGTTTTTCCGGAAAAGCGGCTGATTTTCTGGAAAAACTGGCCAGTCTAGACACAGCCATAGGGTATAAATGGGGCTAGAAAAGGGCATAAACTACAAAGCAGTGCAATGTGCACCAATTGAATAAGTAGTGACTGCACAAAAATAATGTAATCTACACAGTGAGGGGTGGGGGCAGGAGGAAGAGAGAATAGCAGTTAGTGAGAAGTTGAAAGAGAAAGCAATTTTCCTCAGATAGGGTTTATCTGTGAATACAGGGGCAAAATCTGTTCTACAGGCTTATAGCTGTATATCTGTGTGGTTTGGGGTGAAAAATCCACACCCCCTGAGTGATCTAGTTATACCAACCTAGCCCCTATGTAGGCAGCACTGTGCTGACAGAAGAGCTTCTCCCATTAACATAGTTATCACCTTTTAGGGGGCTGGGTTAACTATGCCAATGGGAGAAGCTTTCCTGTCTACCGAGATACAGCTGCATAGCTGTAGCTCTATATATGAAGACAAGCTTGGATTTTTTTTTTCACTAGCATAATTCCATTAATTTGAGTATATATGAAGACATCCAAGCCTGAACAGTTTATCTGACACCCACCTTTTTAGCTGCTTTTCTTATCAAATGCCTTTGCACATCTTTGATGTGTAAGTTGCACTAATTTGCATAGCCACCCACTGAACACCAAGTTGGTGAAAACTACACAGCCTTACAGTTCCTGTCCACTTAATGACTCACTTCTGCCTATGCCACTGCTTAAGTCATCAATAAATTTGTCTCACTATTTCTGACATATAGCATAGATAGAGGAATCTCTGCCTGCAGCTGAATTATTTGTGTTGTAAACAAATTATCGAATGAATTTGGCCCATTTTTCTCTGTATGTGAACCAGTCATGAACAACTTGGCCTCACTCCCCCTCACACCACTTTTGCCATTCAAGTTCACTGACTTCAATGGAGTTACTCCTAATTCACAAGAGAAGAATCAGGACTTTGCTGTTTTACTAATTTATTCTCTATTCAGAATCACTCAGACTAGAATTTGGATAGAAAGTGAAATCAACATTCACATTTAAAATTCTAAAAATTTCAAACAGCTTTTTTAGGCACTTTGTGCAACCAACTATTAGTCTAAGTATTACAGGTCCTAGCACAATGGGGTCCTGGATGCCTACATGGTAAGACAATGAAAATGACAACAGTGTTACTATTTGGGGTGTGCAATTGATAAGTTAAGTCGAATTATACTGTTTCTACTCCCTGTTTTATGGCTTGTGCATGCACCATTACATAAGAACATAAGAACGGCCATACTGGGTCAGACCAAAGGTCCATCTAGCCCAGTAGCCTGTCTGCCAACAGTGGCCAGCACCAGGTGCCCCAGAGGGGGTGGACCAAAGACAATGATCAAGCGATTTGTCTCCTGCCATCCTTCTCCAGCCTCTGACAAACAGAGGCCAGGGACACCATTTCTATCCCCTGGCTAATAGCCTTTTATGGACCTAATCTCCATGAAATTATCTAGCTTCTCTTTAAACTCTGTTATAGTCCTAGCCTTCACAGCCTCCTCTGGCAAGGAGTTCCACAGGTTGACTATGTGCTGTGTAAAGAAGAACTTACTTTTATTACTTTTAAGCCTGCTACCCATTAACTTCATTTGGTGTCCTCTAGTTCTTCTATTATGGGAACTAATAAATAACTTTTCTTTATTCACCCTCTCCATACCACTCATGATTTTATACACCTCTATCATATCCCCCCTTAGTCTCCTCTTTTCTAAACTGAAAAGTCCCAGTTGCTTTAACCTCTCTTCATATGGGACCCGTTCCAAACCCCTAATCATTTTAGTTGCCCTTTTCTGAACCCTTTCTAAGGCTAAAATATCTTTTTTGAGGTGAGGAGACCACATCTCTACACAGTATTCAAGATGTGGGCATACCATAGTTTTATACAGGGTCAGTAAGATATTCTGTGTCTTATTTTCTATCCCTTTCTTAATAATTCCTAACATCCTATTTGCCTTTTTGACCGCCGCTGCACACTGTGTGGAAGTTTTCAGAGAACTATCCAGGATAACTTCAAAATTTCTTTTTTTCTTTCCTGATTTGTCATAGCCAAATTAGCCCCCATCATTCTGTATGTATAGTTGGGATTATTTTTTCCAATGTGCATTACTTTACACTTATCCACATTAAATTTAATTTGCCATTTTGTTGTCCAATCTCTCAGTTTGGTGAGAATCAATGGAAGCTGCCCCACAGTTTTTAAGTCCATGGTCAAACCTTCAATGATAGTGAAGTATTTTCAACAGGACAGTTAGCAATGCTGGACACTCTTGTTTGCATAGAAATACCCTTGTTTGTATGCACACGTAGGTATTCATCTGAAGAACATTCTGTGAATAATAGTGCAATCAAAACACATTTGTGAGTCAGTTTGCAGTGACAGTAAAGAAAAAGGGGAGCAGACATGGCCATACAGCTGTTCAGAACTCATTTAATAAGAACATAAGAACTGACATACTAGGTCAGATGAAAGATCTATCTAGCCCAGTATCCTGTCTTCTGACAGTGGCCAACACCAGGTGCCCCAGAGAGAGTGATCCATTTCCTATCACCCATTCCCATCTACTCACAAACAGAAGCTAGGGCAGTGTTTCTTAAACTTTTTAAGACCGAGGAACACCAAACAATAATTTTTTTTATGAGGAACACCAAGGATTTTTTGTTCAACAACAAAAAGTAAGGGGGAAAAGGGGTTGGGGGAAAGTTATTGAAAAAAAAAAAGGTTGCCTGCCCCTTTAAGGGTGGCCATTTTGAATTCTGTTGTTCTCCGCAGCACACCTCCAACTGCCTTGCAGCACACCGGTGTGCCGTGGAACACAGTTTAAGAAACACTGGGCTAGGGACACCATCTCTGCCCATCCTGGCTAAGAGCCATTGATGGACCTAGCTGTTATGAATTTATCTAGTTCTTTTTTGAACCCTGTTATAATCTTGGCCTTCACAACATCCTCTGCAAAGGAGTTCCACAGGCTGACAGTGTGTTGTGTGAAGAAGTACTTCCTTTTGTTTGTTTTCTGTCAGCTGCCTATTACTTTCATTTGGTGACTTCCTACTCCCCCAGTACCTGTGTTAAGAGAAGGAGTAAATAAGTCTTCCTTATTTACTTTATCCACATTAGTCATCATTTCATAGTTCAGCTGAGGTCAATGATAAAAGCTGATCAACATCAAGAGAGAACTCATCAGGTATAGTTACATCTCAGTGTGTGTATATATATATATATATATATTTCTGGGTGATATACTTTTGCAGAATCTAAAAGGATGGGAGGCACCTCCTCCCATAGTCCTCTCTTTTTCAAGCTAAAAAGTTCCAATCTAATCAATCTCTCTTGATACGGGAGATGTTCTATGCCCCTAATTATTGTATTGCTCTTTTCTGAATCTTTTCTAATTCTAATATGTCTTTTTTGAGATGGGATGACCACATCTGCAGGCAGTATTTGAGATGTGAGCATACCAGGAAGTTATATAGAGGCAATATGACATTTTCCTGACAATATATATCCCTTTCTTAATAGTTCCCAGCATTCTGTTAGTTTTTTTGGCTGCTGCTACACATTGAGTGGATGTTTTCAGAGAACTATCCACATGACTCTGAGAACTCTCTTTTGAGCTAATTTAGTCCCTATCATTTTATATGTATAGTTGGGTTTATCTTTTCCAATGTGCACTACTTTGCATTTAGCAACATTGAATTTCATCTACCTTTTTGTTGCCCAGTTGCCCAGTTTTGTGAGATCCCTTTGTAGCTAAATGTCCCTAGAGTTAAAGACTACATCACAGTAATATACTCTTAGTAGCAAAAGATTGGAGATTAAAAAAATCAGGCACATGTTTGCAAGTCAGAATGTTCTCTAGTGGAGGCCAAAGCTTTGAGAGTGGATTGGAAAATACCCTGTAACATCTGGATTTGTAATAGTTCCTGGGTCCAATTCTGATCTTTCTAACATCAGTGACAAAGCTCTCATTGACTTCCATGTGAGCAGGATGATATTCAAGTATGGCCTATACAGTGCACAGTAGCTAAAAGCACCACTCTGGTCTAATAGATGGCCTGATTTATTTTTTTGTCTATTCCCTCCCCGCTTTTTTGGCAGAATTAGAGTAGTCCAGTGTGCAAGATGCTGGATCAGGAAATTTGCATTCTGTTCCCAGCTATCACTGACTTTTTGTGTGATATTGGACAAATCACATTATATCTCAGTACCTCCATTTTCCCATTTGTAAATGTGGCTCATTAGACCTTCTTTCAAATAGCACCTTGAGCTCTCTGGATGAAAATCACTATGGGTATGTCTACATTGCATTCCTCCTTTGAGAGAGGAATGCAAATGCAGACAAGCAAAATTGCAAATGAAGCGCGGATTTGAATTTTCCACACTTCATTTGCATAATCGCGGATGGCCGCTTTTCCAAAATAGCATATTTAAAAAAAAAACGCCGTCCATGCGGGGTTATATCAAGAAAAAAACCTTCCTTCGAAATAACCCTTAAACCTCGTTTTTTAAGGAGTAAGGGTTATTTCAAAGGAAGGGTTTTTTCTCAAAATGATCCCGTGTGGACTGTGTTTGTTTTCCCGAAATAAGCTATTTTGGAAAAGCGGCCGTCCGCGATTATGCAAATGAAGTGTGGGAAATTCAAATCCGCGCTTCATTTGCAATTTCGCTTGTCTGCATTTGCATTCCTCTGTCAAAGGAGGAAAGCAATGTAGACTGTACCTTCTATGAATGTGTATAAGAAGCCTGATTTCCATAAGTGCTGGGCACTCCCGACTGCTGTTCAAGTCAAGAGGAGAGCTGAGGCTTAGCACTTCTGAAAATTGGGTTGTTTTTATTTCGGTGTGCCTAAAAACTGTCTGAATTTGGAACGTTTGAGCACAATGCACCACGGTAACCAAAAAATTAGCCTAATGTTCAGTTTAAGACAGAACATATCCCTGAGGGATTTTAATTTTAATCAGAACAAAATATAGAAAATAAACCTGGATTTTAAATCTTTTCCATATACTGTAACAGATGATGGTGAGGTGCTACTGACCAGATGTATTCATTCTAGGGAAATATGAAAGCTAGGAACATCAGCTGGCTTTGTTATCATTCTTACATCTTTTCAGCTAATATCAGTGTAGGTGGTGCAGTCTACAGTCCAAAAGCAGAGACATCATCATGCATGTACACAGCAGTTTTCTGCAGCTCATTGAACAAAGGGGGTAACTTAGTAGATTGTCACATGAAATAAATAAAAAAATCAGTGGTGCAGAAATACACATCTGCAAAGCTGTCATTAAAATAGATCAGCCAGACTATAGATAGAACAGTGTGAATGTCTTGAATTCATTAATGAATTTCTTTTGGGATTAGGCCTTGTTGGAGAGAGTGCTCACATACAGATGTTCACTGTGATTTATCAATGGCATTGTACTTAATCCTCCTGAACAGGAAATAAGAATCCGTGTGGGGATATCCCTGAGGGACATGGCAGTTTAGGCAGAAATTCTCTCTGTCTCTCTGGCCTGAATCATCACAACACAGGATCAAGCTGCTGGAGGATTAGCAAAGAGAGGGCATAGATTTGAATTTAACCCCTTCAGCAGCTTCTCTGCTTCAAATGGCTTCCTTACCCGGTTGATCAGGAGAGACATATTGTTTACAGGTCAACTAGGGCATGAATGGAGAGGAAACCCAGGGGAATGTATAGTAGACCCCCACTTCCACAGTTGACCCTGCACCCCCACCCCACCTACCAAAGGAGGTCCATTCTCCCACTCCAACCCCTACACCAGCTCAGGTCAATGATAAAAGCTGATCAATATCAAGAGAGAACTCATCAGGTGTAGTTACATCTCAGTGTCTATATATATATATATATATATTCTGGGTGATATACTTTAGCAGCATCTAAAAGGATGGGAGGCTCTAAGGGGAGACACATGGTCACACAAGTAAAGGTAACTGAAGCAGCTAGTCTCCCCAAGAAGATTTATAGCCCCCAAAAATTATTTGTGTGGGTGACCAGTATGTAGTACTGGGCAGGGGGCATCTGAGCTGTATGAAAGGATGGGGTGGTGGGTTTTGGGGGTTTTTTTGGTTTTTTTTTTTTTTGGTGAGGGGTTGGTGGGGGGTTGGTTAACTGGCAATTCTGAAAATTAAAAAAAAAAAAACAGTTTGGGTTGATCCAAAACCACTTTTCACAATTATCAGTATGCATATATTTGGGATAATACCATTTCATTTAGATGTAGAGAATTTTTAATTAAGAAAAGGGAAGGGAATTGCTAAACAAACAATAGACACAAACACAAACAATCTGGTGACATGACAAATGTTTCGGTATGGTCAAATATGCATTTTCACAGGAAAAGTCTTTGGACAGAAGATTTGCCCAGTGTTAGGTGGCAGAGCCAGTGAAGCTAACACATCACTGATTTTTCCCATCCCCATTTCTATCCAGATGGAGAATGGGGCCAGGGTGGAGAATCTGGACGGACTGAAACACATATAAAGATAGAGGCTTTGGGGATCCTTCCATGGAACGTTACGCAATTCTCTGCATTTCAGAAAATGTATAGACCTTTCAAAATAGAGGTTTGATGGTAAATCTGTATATGATTATATTGTTTATCTGTGCCTGGGACAGGGACCTGGCAGAGGGACGTGTGTATGAGTACAGGATGACAATGGGATGGGTACAGGGCTGTCTTTAGAATGCAGATAGAGCAGTGGTCACCAACCAGTAGATCGGGAACTACCAGTAGATCTTGGAGCCTCTGACAGATGATCCTGACTGGTTTGGCCAAGAGGCTATCAAGTGCCAGCGCTTCAGCTGCCCCTCCCTGCACTGCCATATTGCTCCTGCCCAGAGCCTCAGAGCTGCCCCTGGGAGCTTCCTGCTTGTTGTGCAGGGTAGGGGAGACAGAAGCAGGTGGGCACTGATGTCTGTCCCCCTCTCCTGTACCCCATCTTCACAGAGTGAGGAGGGCGGGGCCTCAGTGAAGGAGCGGGGCAGAGGTATTTGGGTTTGAGGTACATCCTGGACTGACTTAAATTCAAAAAGTGATCTTGTGCTTAAAAAGGTTGGAGACCCCTGAGATAGAGGAATCACAGCTATGGATACCTTCCCCACTCCTTTTCTCAGGCACTGGTGCAAAAAGATGGGAGCCTCAGCCAGGCATTAGCTTCTGTTCCTGTCCACATTTCAGATTCTCCTTCATAGGGAGTCCTCATCTCACAAGACAGTGGAAGGCAGTGCTCAAGGGGACTAGCACTCTATGGGTATGTCTACACTTCCAGTATCTCAAAATAGCTATTCCACATCTTGATGGCGCACCCATTATTTTGAAAGATATTTTGAAACATTGGGCTCACTGTTCTGACGTCCCTGTAAACCTCTTTCCATGAGATTTAAGGGAAATTTCAGAATAGTGTTTTTTTCAAAAGTTGGCACTGTGTAGACCGTGCCAAATTACAAAGTAAGCTATTTCAAAATATACTCAAAATAAGCTAAGCAATTTGTGTGGCTCAAATTGTGTAAGAACATAAGAACGGCCGTACCGGGTCAGACCAAAGGTCCATCTAGCCCAGTATCCTGTCTGCCAACAGTGGCCAGCACCAGGTGCCCCAGAGGGGGTGGACCAAGACAATGATCAAGCGATTTGTCTCCTGCCATCCCTCTCCAGCCTCTGACAAAGAGGCCAAGGACACCATTTTATCCCCTGGCTAATAGCCTTTTATGGACCTAACCTCCATGAAATTATCTAGCTTCTCTTTAAACTCTGTTATAGTCCTAGCCTTCACAGCCTCCTCTGGCAAGCAGTTCCACAGGCTGACTACACGCTGTGTGAAGAAGAACTTTCTTTTATTAGTTTTAAACCTGCTACCCATTAATTTCATTTGGTGTCCTCTAGTTCTTCTATTTAGGAACTAATAAATAACTTTTCTTTATTGGCCCTCTCCACACCACTCATGATTTTATACACCTCTATCATATCCCCTCAGTCTCCTCTTTCTAAACTGAAAAGTCCCAGTCGCTTTAACCTCTCCTCATATGGGACCCGTTCCAAACCCCTAATCATTTTAGTTGCCCTTTTCTGAACCCTTTCCAAAGCCAAAATATCTTTTTTGAGGTGAGGAGACCACATCTGTACACAGTATTCAAGATGTGGGCGTACCATAGTTTTATACAGGGTCAGTAAGATATTCTGGGTCTTATTTTCTATCCCTTTCTTAATAATTCCTAGCATCCTATTTGCCTTTTTGACCGCTGCACACTGTGTGGAAGTTTTCAGAGAACTGTCCACAATAACTCCAAGATCTCTTTCCTGATTTGTCGTAGCCAAATTAGCCCCCATCATACTGTACATATAGTTGGGGTTATTTTTCCCGATGTGCATTACTTTACACTTATCCACATTAAATTTCATTTGCCATTTTGTTGCCCAATCACTCAGTTTGGTGAGATCTTCTTGGAGTCCCTCACAGTCTGCTTCTGTCTTGACTATCCTAAACAGTTTGGTATCATCTGCAAACTTTACCACCTCACTGCTTACCCTTTCTCCAGATCATTTATGAATAAGTTGAACAGGATTGGTCCTAGGACTGACCCTTGGGGACACCACTAGTTACCCCTCTCCATTCTGAAAATTTACCATTTATTCCTACCCTTTGTTTCCTGTCTTTTAACCAGTTCTCAATCCAAGAAAGGACCTTCCTCTTATCCCATGGCCATGTAATTTACACAAGAGCCTTTGGTGAGGGACCTTGTCAAAGGCTTTCTGGAAATCTAAGTATACTATATCTACTGGATCCCCTTGTCCGCATGTTTGTTAACCCCTTCAAAGAACTCTAATAGATTAGTAAGACAGGATTTCCCTTTACAGAAACCATGTTGACTTTTGTCCAACAAATTATGTTCTTCTACATGCTTCACAATTTTATTCTTTACTATTGTTTCGACTAATTTGCCAGGTACTGAAGTTAGACTTACCGGTCTGTAATTGCCCGGATCGCCTCTAGAGCCCTTTTTAAATATTGGTGTCACGTTGGCTACCTTCCAGTCATTAGGTACGGAAGCCGATTTAAGGGATAGGTTACAAACCACAGATAATAGTTCAGCAATTTCCCATTTGAGTTCTTTTAGAACCCTTGGATGAATGCCATCCGGTCCCGGAGATTTGTTAACATTAAGTTTTCTATTTGTTCCAAAACCTCCTCTAACGACACTTCAATCCGGACAGTTCCTCAGATTCATTACCCACAAAGGACGGTGCAGATTTGGGAATCTCCCAACGTCCTCAGCCGTGAAGACTGAAGCAAAGAAATCATTTAGTTTCTCCGCAATGGCTTTATCGCCCTTGATTGCGCCTTTATAGTTCGATCGTCTAGGGGACCCACAGGTTTTTAGCAGGCTTCCTGCTTCTAATACTTAAAAACGTTTTGTTATTTCTTTTGAGTTTTTGGCTAGCTGTTCCTCAAAATCTTTTTTTGCTTTTCTTATTACATTTTTACACTTGATTTGACAGTGTTTATGTTCCTTTCTATTTATCTCACTAGGATTGGACTTCCTAAAAGATGCCTTTTTGTCCCTCACTGCTTCTTTTACATGGTGGTTAAGCCACGGTGACTCTTTTTTAGGTCTCTTGCTATGTTTTTTAATTTGGGGTATACATTTAAGTTGGGCCTCTATTATGGTGTCTTTAAAAGTTTCCATGCAGCTTGCAGGGATTTGGCTCTAGTCACTGTGCCTTTTAATTTCTGTTTAACTAACCTCCTCATTTTTGTGTAATTCCCTTTTGAAATTAAATGCCAGGGTGCTGGTCTGCTGAGGTGTTCTTCCCACCACAGGAATGTTGAATGTTATATTATGGTCACTATTCCCAAGCGGTCCTGTAACGGTTATTTCCTGACCTGATCCTGCGCTCCACTCAGGACTAAATCGAGAATTGCCTCTCCTTGTGGGTTCCTGCACCAGCTGCTCCAAGAAGCAGTCATTTAAGCCATTGAGAAATTTTATCTCCGCTTCTCTTCCTGAGGTGACATGTATCCAGTCAATATGGGGGTAATTAAAATCCCCATTATTATAGAGTTCTTTATTTTGGTAGCCTCTAATCTCCCTCAGCATTTCAATGTCAGTATCCCTGTCCTGGTCAGGTGGTCGGTAATATATCCCTACTGCTAATTTTTGGAGCATGGAATTAGTATCCATAGCGATTCTATTGAACATGTTGATTCATTTAATATTTTTATTTCATTTGATTCTACATTATCTTTCACATACAGTGCCACTCCGCCACCCACCCGGTCTGCTCTATCCTTTCGATATATTTTATATCCTGGTATGATTGTGTCCCACAGATTTTCCTCATTCCACCAGGTTTCAGTGATGCCTATTATGTCAATCTCCTCATTTAATACTAGGTACTCTAGTTCACCCATCTTATTAGTCAGACTCCTAGCATTTGTGTAGAAGCACTTTAAAAATTTGCCACTGCTTATTTGTCTGCCCTTCCTGATGCATTGGATTCCTTTGTACGTGGTTGTTTGTCTGCTCTGGCCCATGGTTTGCCCTCTCCCCTCCTCTCTTTCTGACTACAGCTTAGAGAATCTCTATCAATGGATTCTCCTCTAAGAGAAGTCTCCTTCCGATTTACGTGCATCTCCACACCAATCGGCTTTCCGCCATCTCTCAGTTTAAAAACTGCTCTACGGCCTTTTTAATGTTTAGTGCCAGCAGTCTGGTTCCACCCTGGTTTAGGTGGAGCCCATCCTTCCTGTATAGGCTCCCCCTCTCCCAAAAGTGTCCCCAGTTTCTAATAAATCTCTCCTACCCTTCCCTACGTCATTGGTACCTACATGTACCACGACCACCGGCTCCTCCCCAGCACTACACATAAGTCTATCTAGATGCCTCGAGAGATCCGCAACCTTCGCACCAGGCAGGCAAGTGACCATACGGTTCTCCCGGTCATCACAAACCCAACTATCTATGTTTCTAACGATCGAATCACCCACTACTAACACCTGCCTCTTCCGAACTGGCATTCCCTCCTCAGAGGTATCCTCAGTGTGCGAGGATACCGCAACATCCTCTGGGAGGAGGGTCCCAACTACGGGATGGTTTCCCTCTGCTCCCATTGAATGCTCTGTTCCCTTGAGACTTTTATCCTCCTTAAGAGCACTGGGGCTCTCAGACTGGAGGTGGGACAGTACTACAGTGTCCCGGAAAGTCTCATCCACATATCTCTCTACCTCCCTTAGCTCCTCCAGTTCAGCCACCCTGGCCTCCAAAGCCCGAACTCGGTCTCTGAGGGTCAGGAGCTCCTTGGAACGGGTGCACACATACGCCACCCGCCCACAGGGCAGGTAATCATACATGTTACACTGACGCAATAAACAGGATAGCCCCACTCTGCTGCTGGGCTTCTGTCTCCATTTTTCTAATGAATAAGTTTAAGTATAAACTGGGATTCTTTTTAAACCTCTGGAATATAGATTATTATAAGAGTTATGTTTTAAAGAAGGCCAGAAGTCACTAGTGCCCTCTAACCTCCCCCTCTCCAAACTCCCTGTTAGCAGTTCCTGGTCGCAAGCTCCCTGGTCGCTGAGTCACAGACTTATATAGCTCTGGTAGCCCCTCCCCCTGACTGAGGCTCAGCCAATTAACAGAGGCTTCTAGATTTCAAACCTTTTAGAAGTTCCTTCAAGCAAACAAACAAACCAACCAAACAGACAAACACAAGTTCAGCACACAGCAAATAACTCCCCCACACACAAACACACACTCCAGACAGCCACTTACCACAAGGGTCCCGTTTTTACTCCTCTTTTACCTGGAGAACTCCCTCTCCAAACTCCCTGTAGATTGTTGTGAGCTAAGGGTGCAGTGTAGACACACCCTAGGGAACCAGAGAAAGGCAGACATTTCTCTCTCCTCAGTGAAGGAGGAAACCCCTGGCCACAGGGAACTAGCAGCAGTCAGAAGGAGCCTGCCCACCTAGGGTGCCTCTACACAGCACTCGAAATAAGATTATTTTGAGTCTATTTCAAAATGCTTATTTCATCATTTGGCGCTGTCTGAACAGCGCTATTTTGAGCCATCCCTTACTCCTCATACAATGAGGTTTACAGGGATGGCAAAATAGTGCATCCGCTATATTTTGAAATAGCGGACATGTTCACAGTTGTGGGATAGCTCTTTCGGGATACCTCTGGTAGAGGAATCCTATTTACCAGCAAGCCAACCACCAGAGGAGGTCTGTTACCCAGGCCACAAGCCAATCCACCTGCTCCTGCCATGAGTAGCAGGTAAGAGGGCCATGGAGAAGCACCCCCCAAGATACTAGGAAGTAGGATAGATTGAGAGTGGAAGTATTGATTCCTTTGACACATGGATGGAGCAGGAAAGACTGGAATGTTCTGGTGTGTATGAGGATGGGCGTGGTTTGTCTTATGCTATTCAAAGAATGTCACACGTTCCACTGAGTGAAGTGGAACATTTCTGAGAAAGCCCCTTGTTAAAATATTGGCAGCACTATCTATTTGTCAGCCCAGTTTCCATTCCTCCTTCCCTATCAAATGCCAGTGGGATTTCTATTGACGCTATTAACCTCCAAGTAAGCATCAGCCACACAGCCACTTCACTGAGAAATGGGGGGGGGGGTCCTGAACATGAACCGCTCTCTCCTTCCAGTCTTCTCTTTGCTTTCCCACCATGTCCCTCTGGCATGTGCAATGCCACAAACACACACCCTGATAACCTGCCCTCTGTAAAGGAAAGGGATCCAGACACAATGGTACATGGAGGTAAGAGTTCTCAGGATGGTCAAACTGGAAGGGGGTGAGGGAGAGAGAGAAAGAAATTGTGGTATTCTCCTCAAACACTGTCCACAGTCCCAGAGGAGTTGGATGTTTCTGCTAAAGCAATCAGCGTGAGGAGAGATAAGGATGTTTCCATTTTAATGTCCTTCATTAGGTTTCAGAGTTAACCCTCTGCCTGAGCTAAATTCAGACAACTCAGCTCTCTTTTACTGCTATACTCCTCATTTGCCTGCAAAAACAGGGAAATGGCACCACAGTACTTCACCTTCAGAAGGTTCCCTTCACAGCCATAAGGGCTCGGACCTTTATTTCCAATGAAAGCTTAAATTCTGCCGAAACTCCCATGGACATCAGAGAAATGCTGGTATGGTATAGCACAGACTGCAGGCTCACTCCCACCCCTATTGGGGCTAGGATGGAACACTCCGGGAGGCAGAAATCTGCCAGTCCTTCCCCCACTGTATTCTACCCTGGCAAAAGAGGCAATAGCATCAGCTCCTAGATGCTGTGCCAGGAAAGGCTGTGATCTCCATCCTAACCCAGCACTGTGTTTGCTAGGTGGGGGGAAGGGGGGGAGAGGGAGGAGAGAGAATTGCAGATGGTGTTTCTGGGGGTGAGTGTAGGTGGATGCTTCAGGAGTACGCACTGAGCTGTGTAGCCACATACATTCACCTCCAGAAAGATCTGCAGTTCTCACTCCCATGAGTGGGGATCTGTGATGTGTAGGGAGGGCCAGGGGTTGGCATTCTGGGATGTCTTTGGGGCGTTTGTCAAGGTGTACCTCCTACCATGGTTGGATTATTGTGGGTGCAACATGGTGGAACAGTGTGAAGAGGAGATGGTGTGCAGTTGTGTGGGGAGGTTCATGAGGACACCTCTATGAGTGGGCAAGAGCAGAGGTGTAGTGGGTTTATGTGTTCATGTAAATGCAGTAAATAGGTGAATGTGTCTGGGTCTGGGTGGGTGTACACAGGCAATTCAGTATGGGTTTGGGAGACTTACATGCACCTGTGGATGGGTGTAGCAGTGGGATGGATGGGAGCAGGCAGGGATATGTGTCTGTGGGTGTGTCTGAGTGCATTTTTGAAGGGGAGAGATGGGTGAGTGGGTGGAGAAAGTGTATACAGTGATGACCAGGTTACAGATCTCTTTTCTGGAGCATGCCTGCTAGTTCCATGGCACAAACGTGGAAACAGTGGAGATTTCTTTCTTCCCCTGTGATCTGATAGTTGGACTGGGGCTAACTCAGAGGGGTCTGGGCTAATGTGTTCTATGGAAATGGGACTATTCTTCTCTCAGAGGGAGGCTAGACAGGTATTTGTGTTACCAATTGGGTGATAATGTGCAGGTCTTTCTGAAGGCAAACACAGCAATACATACCCCAGAGAGTATTACAACACCTTTTGCAAATCTGATTTATTATCTAAATCACTGGGGTTGCAAACTAATGGCCCCATGTCGCAAATACACACATAATTTTGCTCTTGGGCAGGTAGTCCTATTGAATTCAATGGGAACTGCTCTTACAAGTGAAGTTGCTTGTGTTTGCAAGATTGGACCCTACGGTATGGCTGCATTGCTTTACATGTCACTGATATTGTGTAAGATCTGGAAGGCAAATTATAGAACAGGACCATATCAATGGGAAATAATCACTAATGACAACCATTTAATATAATTACATTTTTCTATTTCAGGAATAGTTAATATGTGTGGGCATATGTTGTGTACAGAGGTAACATTTTGCATTAAGTGGAAATGAATTAATCCCCATGAAACTAGGTAAATCATTATGCAGCCACATGAATATAACAAAAGGATGCAGTGATGAATAATGTTATTGCATGTGGTGCATAGGAGGGGAAGGAAAATGGTTTTCCACTTCAGAACCATTTTACTTCTGAGTCTTTCAGAAATCCGCAGCAGTTAAAAATAGGTGCAACACAAGTTTTAAAATACTAAATGTAGTAAGATTGTAATACATATTTATTATATGCCCATGTAGAAAATGAGTAGATGTGCTGAAGATGGCAAACAAATAATATTTTAGCATGGATTTTACTCAGTGTAGCGTAATTTAAGTGGCAACTTCAAACAGATTCAATCTGTTGTCCTAATACATTTGCATCTATTGAAATGTACAAAGTTTTGATGTGGCTTAAGAATGTATGTCAAAGGAAAGCATGACCAATGGTGCTGATATACTGAAATCCTAAACAGAAATGTATTCGGATGAAAATAATTTGTTTTCTTTCCCCGAGAACTTTGAAACAAACAACAGCTCATGGGTTCTGCAGGCTGAACAAACTCAGGATAGGCTGCAACATCCCATTTTTTTGTTCTGTCTGAATTTAGAGAAAAAAAATCGAAAGAATCCCCAAAGTGTGTTGGTCTGATTATGGTTTTCATCGTGTGTAAATGGGGTTTTGTGGCCGGGGAGACTGTATAAAATCCTTTTAAGGAATAATCCATGAATGAGGCCAGGCAGTGTAATCCTTTGTTTCAGCCTGAAGTGGTTGTGTGTGCAGGCACGTGTGTGTGCGAGGGAGCGTGAGTTGGAGTGGATGTGATGTCTACGCACTGTAGGGCAGGCTTCATTGTGTAACTTCAATCGCTCCTGTATTCCGCGAAGGGCGAGAACCAGTTTGCCGCGTCCTTCCTCTCAGCGCATTATTCCAGGGAGCTGGGTCCTGTCCAGTCAACCCGCTCAGCAGCCTGTGTCTCCTGTCACACAGCGGCGCGGTCTGTAACTGGAAGGAGACGCGCTCTGGGGCGCTTAGTGGGGATTTTACCGAGGCAGGAGCGCGGGAAGGGTTCCCTGTTGTGTCATATTTGCACTTCTCCCGCGAGGTCTCCCTGCCTACGCAGACCCCTTCCCCCACTCCCGATCAGATTCAGATCCCAGCGAAACCAGTGTGAACCCGGAGTAGCGACACCGATTTCCCCGGGTGTGCCCCAGGGTGCCTGGGATCCGAGGGGACGCCCTTCCCCGCCATCCGTCGCCGCCGTAGCTCCCCAGCCTCCCGTGCGTTCCCAGGGCTGGCGGCGGGAGCATCCCCTTCTCCCCGGGGTGCCGCGGGCGCGAGGGGCAGGGCCGGGCGTGCGTGCCAGGCGGGGAGGGGGCCGCCTGGTAACGGGGAGGCGGCGGGTTGGGCGCCTCGGGGGGCGCGGGGACGAAGGGATCCTCGTTGACGTCAAGCCTCCCGCTCGCTCGTTCATATCCGGGTCCCCGCGCGGCTCCCGGGGCTCTGCCGGGCTGCCAGTCGCGGCGCGCTAGCGCTCCGGGGGCGGGCGGCGCGCAGGCAGGGAGGGGAGCGCAGCATGCCCGCCGCCTGCCCTGCGCCGCCCTCCCGCCGCTGCCCATGGAGATCGCGCTGGTGACTCTGGAGAACGGGGGCGCCACGGCCATCGGGGGCGGCGAGGATGCTGAGGGCGGCGGCGGCCGGGCGCGGCGGCGGGGGGACCTGCTGCACGGCCCCAGCTCCGCCGCCGCCCCCGCTTGGCTGAGCGACGGCAGCGGCGGCCCCGAGCCCGAGCAGCCGCAGGCGGGCAGCGGCGGCGGGAGAGGCAGGAGCGAGAGCGGCGGCAGCCCCAGCCGCAAGGTGCCCGTTGCCCAGGGAGCCTCGCCGCCGCCGCCGCCCGCCGCGCCCCGGGCCTGGCCCGGCGAGGAGGAGGCGCTGGTGCTGCCGGAGGAAGGCGGGCACCGGCTGGGCATGGCCATGGCCGCGGCGGCCGAGGAGGAGGACGAGAGCCAGCGCGCCCTGCTCCGCCAGCGGGTGCTGATCAACATCTCCGGGCTGCGCTTCGAGACGCAGCTGGGCACCCTCAGCCAGTTCCCGGACACGCTGCTGGGGGACCCGGCCAAGCGCATGCGGTACTTCGACCCGCTGCGCAACGAGTACTTCTTCGACCGCAACCGGCCCAGCTTCGACGGGATCCTCTACTTCTACCAGTCCGGGGGCAAGCTGCGCCGCCCGGTCAACGTCTCCATCGACGTCTTCGCCGACGAGATCCGCTTCTACCAGCTGGGCGAGGAGGCCATGGAGCGGTTCCGGGAGGACGAGGGCTTCCTCAAGGAGGAGGAGAAGCCGCTGCCCCGCAACGAGTTCCAGCGGCAGGTGTGGCTCATCTTCGAGTACCCCGAGAGAGCTCCAGCTCCGCCCGCGGCATCGCCATCGTCTCGGTGCTGGTGATCCTCATCTCCATCATCACCTTCTGCCTGGAGACCCTGCCCGAGTTCCGGGACGAGAGGGAGCTGCAGACCCCCCCGCCTCCGCTCCTGAACGGCACCGCCGGGGAGGCCCCCCCGTTCCAGCACCCCAGCAGCCTTTCCGACCCCTTCTTCATCATCGAGACCACGTGCGTGATCTGGTTCACCTTCGAGCTGCTGGTGCGCTTCTTCGCCTGCCCCAGCAAGCCCGAGTTCTCCCGCAACATCATGAACATCATCGACATCGTGGCCATCATCCCCTACTTCATCACCCTGGGCACCGAGTTGGCTCACGAGCAGCAGCAGCCCGGGGCCCCCAGCTCCGCCAGCAGCAACAACGGGGGCCAGCAGCAAGCCATGTCCCTGGCCATCCTCAGGGTCATCCGCCTGGTCAGGGTCTTCAGGATCTTCAAGCTCTCCAGACACTCCAAGGGGCTGCAGATCCTGGGGCAGACGCTGAAAGCCAGCATGCGGGAGCTGGGCCTCCTCATCTTCTTCCTTTTCATCGGGGTGATCCTCTTCTCCAGCGCCGTGTACTTTGCCGAGGCGGATGACCCCGAGTCCCATTTCTCCAGCATCCCCGACGCTTTCTGGTGGGCGGTGGTGACCATGACCACGGTGGGCTATGGGGACATGAGGCCGGTCACCGTAGGGGGCAAGATCGTGGGCTCCCTGTGCGCCATCGCTGGCGTGCTGACCATAGCCCTGCCCGTGCCTGTCATCGTGTCCAACTTCAACTACTTCTACCACCGAGAGACGGACAACGAGGAGCAGGCCATCCTCAAGGAGGAGCCGAGCAGCGCTCAGGGCAGCTCCGCTGCGGGGGAGCTGAAGAGAAGCCGCAGTAGAAACTCTCTGGACAAATCTGTTGTGCACTTGGAAAACAGCGAGGGGATCAACAATGGCACTGGCTCCTTAGAGAAAACCAATATCAAAGCTAAAAGCAACTTAGATCTCAGAAAATCCCTGTATGCGCTCTGTCTGGACACCAGCAGGGAAACAGACCTGTAAGGATGGAGTGCATATGGGTTCCGAGAGAAAGCAGGGTTTGTTGATGTTGGAAATATATATATATATATAATTTTTGTATCACTTAGACAGTATTTTAAGTCAGCCTATATTTTATAATTGAACAGACCTCCAGGAGGACATGTTTTTATGTTCTTTTTCCAACAGCACAAAGGGCCACCAATTTTTAAAACAGACTAAGAATAAGATGCACTCCACCATGCAGGAGCAGGAAAATGTGTAGAGTGCAAACTGGTGTTACTTGTAGACATTTGCTTTAGCAAACTGTGATTTTTAAATGGGTCATTTGTAACTAATTCACTTGCTCAGTGTTTAGTATTAAAAGGTTGGAGGGGTTGTGAGTGGAGGATGAATGGATTTTTTTTTTGTAATGTAGTTTCAAACTGAAATTATTCCGATATATTTTATATATGTGTATCTAGGAGCAAAAGGGGTATTTCTTTTCCTGTGAGACATGACTTCATTAAAACACTAGAAACATTAGCTAAGAAACACTTTCAGACTTCTCCACTTGTGATCCGTACAGATCTGGTTGTCTAGTATGTGAAGTGAAACTGGTGCTTTTAACCTATAGCAGAAAACTTTAGTTTTGTTATTGAGAAAATATTGGTTTTTGTGAGCCTTAAATTATGAAGTATTGTAGATATATTTCTTTATAAGTACTTTTTATTAACAATCTTACTGTTTCAAAATTTTTAATAACTCAGCCCTGTGCTTTTTATCCCAGAAAAAATGTGCAGTTTTTTGTTTGTTTTTCTATCAGTGATATAATTTGAAGATTTTTATAGGCTATTGTCTGCTGTTACTGGTTTTTATCCAAGTGCACAACAGATCATAAACAGTGGGACCTGGGGGAAACAAGTTGAAAGCTATTCATGTGTGCAGTATCTGCAAAGGTTTTTGGTTTTTGTTTTTGGTTCACACTCCAGCGTTCTTTAGCACATGAATCAGTCACAAATGGGTATCTATGCCATTTGTCTGAATGGCTTGCTGTTTATAATGATCACATTTTTTAAAAAAGGGATGGCACTTAGAGTCTGACATGGCACAGAGTGCTACTTAAGTAACCATCATGTGGCTTATATCTTGGACTGAGGAGAAAAGAACCATCTTTCATCAACATGTTTTCTTTTTCTGTTATTTCAAAGCAAAACCCTCACAATGTTATGGATTTTACAATTTAAATATTCCTGAATGACAATGACAGATCATCTTCATTTTGATGACATGGCACTGTGGAGCTATCTTAGGGAACACTGAAATGAAGTTGATTCGTTACTTCAAATCAAAGTAACATTTCTGTTGCAAAGAACTTACACATTTTTTGCAAACTTCTGTTTTACTGCTGAAGGATGTTTCATGCCTTGACCATGGCAAGATTAGCAGGTCATGGAAAAGAAGTCTTGCTTGTCAACACTCAAGGTTTGGGTTTTTTTTATCACATTTTTAATGCACTTACTTTACTTAAGACAAGACTACATTTTATGTAAAATGTATGCACTGAGGTTAGTGTAAATTAACCTTGCAAAAATGTCCTTTAATGATCCATAGCCCTGCACAATATCTAGCACCTATTCACCCTTCCTTTACTTTGACGACTGATAATAATGAAAACAAAGTGATATTTTCCCTCTTGTTTAAAAAAAAATATGACTAATGCCAGGTCAACTGGCAAGTAGAATTTTTTCAAGATGGCATAAAGAAATATCACATAAGGCCCAACCCCAAACCAGGGAGAATTTGCCGAAGGGAGGAGTGCTGGATTCTTCCCACTGGCATTAGATCTTTGTCTTTTGGGTTTGATGTGATGCTGCAGTGTAGTCTGTTTAGAAATCATTCACAACAAAACTTACAAATAAAGGGCCTGATCTTGCCAGAGTCCTGATATAGGCAAAGTTTTCTTTTGTTTCAGTGGGGGTTCTGCTTACATGAAAAGTGTGGGATTAGGCCTATGGTGAGGTTCAGCAAAAATGTTTTAAAAAGAGAAGTGGCACAGTCTGCCTGCTGCAGTTTTTAAGGACTCAAGCGTCTAGAATATCGGATCTTCTAGAATTTGCCTTTACAGGCAAATAGTCCCTTTGATTTTGGTTAGACCCTTTTTGAGACATCTAACTAAGGCTTGCAAGATCAGACTTTCACTATGTAACCCTAAGGCTGGTACCCTGGTCCTTTCTCCCTCATGTTCTCCATTATTTGTTCTCCCACTTGTCTCTTGTTCTCAGGTTAGATTGTAAGCTTTTTGGGGAAGGACCTGAATGCTTCTACAGTGCCTGTAGAAGAGGATTAGTGTCCTAATCCTCTTTTGGTTCTCTGGACACTAAGGGTGCATCTACACTGCACCCTTACCTTGAAATAAACGACGTAATTTGTTCTACACAAATTGCATAGCTTTTTTGAAGTAATTTTGAAATAGATTATTTTGAAATTTGGCGCTGTCTACACAGTGCCATATTTTGAAATAAAACGCTATTTCAAAATGTCCCTTAATCCTTGTGAAGCAAGGGTTACAGGGACACTGGAATAGCGCTCCCGTTATTTCGAAATCTATTTCAAAATAAGGGGCTGCTTTAAAGATGCGGAATAGCTATTTCAGGATATTTCCAATATCCTGAAATAGCTCCATGGTGTACATGTAGCCTAAGCATATATGTACACTACCAGGTTATTTCAAAATAACCTATTTCGAAATAATAACTCCTGAAATAACTATTTCGAAATAAGCTTATTCCTCTTCAGAATCAGGAGTTATTATTTAAAATAACAAGCCCATTATTTCAAAATAACAGGCTTGGTAGTGTGCGCGCTCACCTTGTTATTTCAAAATAAGGGGCGTTAACTCCCCAGTCTAGACATGCCCTAATGTAATAAAAACAATAAACACTTATTGCAGTGATACTAGTATAAAATTGATTCAAAAGAGAGCAGAATCAGACCCAGTGAGTTTGGAGAGGTAGCACAATACCTGTAAGAAATTTAAGTGGAGGGTGGAGTGAGGGAGACTCAAGACAGGGGGTTGGGGAGTGTCAAGATGTGGGGGGCTCAGAGTATGGGGCTGGAGGTTTTGGGGGTGAGAAGGTGCTCAGGGCAGAGGATGTGTGTGTGGGGTGCAGGTTTGAGGAGGGGCTCCGAGCAGAGTGTGAGTGTGTGGAGAGGGGTACGGGAATTAGGGATGGGGATGCGGAGGTTCGGGGGGGGGGTATGATTTCAGCATCCATCAACATTGAGTCCAAGGTAAGTAAATGAGTCTGCTTCTACACAGTGCTGTTTACAAGCTCATCAGATCATTCTTCTTCCTTCAGATCTGAACACTTGCATGAGCTGTCTGATGCTTGGGGTGGAGGTTGGGTTGTCTGTCTCACATGCTGAGGTTTTCCACGGTAAAAGGAAAGACCTGTCAAACAAAAGGGGAGCTCATTATTCTTCAGCTATGATTGAAAATATTTCTTTGGCTTGTCTTTTTTAAATGGTCAATCCTGCATTTTGAACTCAGGGTCGAAAGCTTTTCTGGGAGAAGAGATTGCTGAAGGTTGATGAGGCAGAAAGAGGTAGAGCTTGTAAGGTGCTGAGAATTGGAATTTAAGAAGTGCTTAGGCCCTGGTTCACCAAAACACTTAAGTATGCGCTTAAGTAACTTAAGCATTGCATTCAGTACTTACTCAGCTGCTTAAAGCTAAGCATGTGCCCAAATGGGGACTGACAGCCCTTGGTTCCCATTGACTTTAAGAGGAGGAATTGGGAATTTTAATCATTTTCAGAAGGTGCTTCACACCTTGAAGACTGGACCTGAAGCTATGTGTGGTGCACCAGGATTATACCTCAAGTTTCTACTTTCCCTATTATTTTCCACTATTCTTATTATAAATGAGAACGTGTGACCCTTGCTCCTGAGTGTGATCCTTCCTCACTCATTAAAGTCAACAATGCTAACCACACTAATAGGGACTAATAAGAGTTTCAAAGTTAGGCCGCGACTGAGAATATCTATAAATAATTTCCAGTAGAGAGAGCCTGCTTCTGCTTCCATTGACTTCACTGGCAAAACTCTCATTGATTTCACTGGGAGCAGGCTCTGGCATTGACCACTCCTACATGCAGTGCTGAAGATGTATGAGAAGGAACAAACTGCTATTTTTCTACCCAACAATCCAAAATTACAAAGGTCATGCATTTAAATGACAAATGGAGAAAGTTCATGCTACTTTCACCCATTTACCAATCATTTCAGGAAGAAAATCTGTACCAGATCCTTACTGGTTTTATGTTAGCTGAACTGGAAAGTAAAACACAAACTAAAACCTCTTTAGACCAATCCAATCCACAAAATGTAAAAGCTTCATTCAAAAGGAACTCAATCAAAGTTGGAAAATAATAGTGGCTGTTGGTCAGGACTTATGGATAATGTAATGCTTCATGGGAGGACCCAGTATCAATGTTCTGCTTCAGTCACTAGAATGGTTATTAATGACTTGCTGTTTGGGACAGGATGATATTGAAAGCATATGACTTCCATTTGTAAGGTGCTGGTTTGAATCATCCTTTGGGTAACCAGTGCTCAGTCTGGTCACTAACGGACATTTAGGAACACCTATACCCTGTCCCCCTGCAAATGATAATACAGTACCAGTTCTAGAACCCCATTTACTCCCTGAGTACTTTATGAACAATGGGTACCGTGTTCCTCTCCCACAGCAAAAGGGGTAATAACACTGCCTGAGAATGGCCAGGGAAAAAGGGACCAGTGTTTGCAAGACAGCTGCTCTTCTGCACTGGGCCACTAGTGCTGCACCAGTGGTACTGGACAGTGCCCAATATGATATATAACCTAGGGATCCCTAGACCAACCCCCACAGAGATGGAGCAGCTCAGTCTGCCCATTCCTTTCTGCTGTCCTGCCCTCACACACAGCAGCCTCAGGCAGGCAGGCTGGGGGCAGTGCAGCCATTGGCTCTGAGTCAGCATCTATGCTCCGTGACCTAGCCATCATTGGATGGGTCACCCGCGCATGCCAAACACATAGGGACAATTAACGCTGCTTCCAACAGCATTAACAAAGCCTCCTTTTGGATGATTTTTGGGCTATGTGTAAGGGATATATTACCTGACTTCTCCTCCCCACCACATTCTCTCAGGGTACATCTACACAACAGGGCAAAACTCGAATTAAGCTACGCAACTTCAGCTACATCAATCATGTAGCTTAAGTCAAAATACTCAATTCGACTTTGGGCGCTGTCTACACAGCAGGAAGTCGAAGGAAGAACAGTCTTCCTTCAACTTCCCTTACTCCTCGTGAAATGAGGGTTACAGGAGTCAGAGTAAGAAGCCCTCCCGCTTGACATTATGTTGAAATAAAGGCTTGCGTGTAGATGTGTACTATGTTATTTTGGAATAATGTATAGACATAGCCTCAGGCTGTTCCCTATGATGATTCATGAGCTATAGAGTATGGATCTTTAAGAAGCTATTCAGGACATTGGTTTCGCAACTCACCCAAAAGATGGATTTTGGATATCGTTTGGCACATTTGGTGATTTGTGCTTTAGAAAGACCTCAAGCTGTAATAATAGGGTTAAGTCAGGTCAGAGTTGAGGTGCTTTGGTGGAAAATGTGATAGAAAGCTTTACTAGCTTCTGCTTGCCCCATCTGCTCTAGATTTTTTTTTCTACCCCTTATTTTCATGAGCACCAACCTGCCCACCTCACTTAATACAGCTACATTTTTATAAAATTGAAAGAAGGAATATACTCTATTATAGATTGTAAACCATCAAAATCACTGGGCAAAATCATTCTGTTAAGTATTGTTTGACTCACATAGATAGATAGATTAGATTAGATATAGTACACAAAATGTAGTGATAAAAATAACATTACAGGACATTTTGGACAAAAAACAATAAAAAAGTCTCTAGTCTCTTAAAAAAATCACGGCCAATCCATAGATCTTCAGAGAACTTGACAAGGAACAAACCTCAAATTAAAATACCTTTGAAAATACAGTAATACCCTCACAATAAAAATAAGCATCCCTACCATGTATTTTAAATTTAACACTACTGCCCTATTATGTCCTGTGAGTTTTTAAAAATTAAACTGAAGTAAATTAGCACAATTTGAAGTGCCTATTTCACTCCAGCGTGTTGATCTCTGGAATGGTTTCCTCATTTTTTTTGCTTATGAAGATTATGGCTCTTTTATAGC
Source organism: Rafetus swinhoei (assembly GCA_019425775.1). Lineage (NCBI taxonomy): Eukaryota > Metazoa > Chordata > Testudines > Trionychidae > Rafetus > Rafetus swinhoei. The sequence goes on from CM033437.1 coordinate 217,314,959, forward strand.
TCTAAAAATTCAGGTCTGTCTCAGACTGCAACTATGAGAGGTTTAAAAATAAATAAGGGAGAGACTCATATCTCAGAATAGTTGCTTCAGCCTGGCAAACAATAGCCTTTGAATTTTCTTTAAAGAAACACAGTGTAAACCAGGTACATGATGATTCTTTTTTGCCCTGGAATTTAAATATGACATCTGTGTTGGTTGCCTTATTCTGCATCCATGAAGACTTTGAGTTTAAGGGGCTTCAGCCCCTCCACTCTAACCCAATGCACCCACCCATCCCGCAGAGCCAGTCACCCCCACCTCCGCTGCTCTAACCCAATGCACCCACCCATCCCCCAGAGCTAGGCACCCCCATTCCCTCCTGCTCTGACCCAATCCCCCTCTCCCATAACCAGGCACTCCCAGCTCCCTCACTCTAACCCAATGTCCCACTCCTCCCTCAGAGCCAGGCACTGTCAGTCCCCATGCTCTACCCCAGTGCACCCACCCATCCCCCAGAGCTAGGCACCCCCAGCTCCCCCGCTCTAACCCACTCTCCCTCCTCTCCCCCAGAGCTAGGCACCCCCAGCTCCCCTGCTCTAACCCAATGCACACACCCTCCCCAGAGCTAGGCACCCCAGCTCCCCGCTCTAACCCACTCTCCTCCTCTCCCCAGAGCTAGGCACCCCCATTCCCTCCTGCTCTAACCCAATCCCACTCCCCCATAACCAGACACTCCCAGCCCCCCACTCTAACCCAATACCTGGGTCTCACTGGAGCCATTGCCGCTGCAGCCATGTGCTTCTTGCTCCAGGTGCTGGGGTGCGTGCGCAGAGCGTCTGTGAGCAGTCCGTATGTGCGGCTCTGAACTAGCAAGAGCCACATTTCTTTGAGCAAAAAGCTGCTTGTGGCTCGAGAGCCATGTGTTGGCCACCCTTGCTCTAGCAAGTGTTTGCAGTATCAGTCCATTGGTCAGGGGATTTAGCCATATCTTGTACTGCAAAACCCCTTACAAATCTCTGACAATCAATCATAAGTAGAGGTAATTAGAACTCTCCTAGAAATAGAATAAACAATGGGACTGCATTGATTTTACACCAGCAGAGCTTCTGATCTCTAATAATTCCAGACTTTCAGCAGATCTGTGCAGACAGAAACAGGAATGCATAACTTTATCAAATTCCCTACTGTCATAAATGCATAGGACTTGATCTTCATTCACACCTGCTTTGCAAGTCACTTACTGCAGTGGAGTTACTGCCAAATTACAACAGTATCTGGTGGTTCAACAAGTTTGCCCAGCTGCACTCCAGAACACATTACCAGTTGATAGCTAGTCCATCTTTGGGGTTTATTTAAGCATTTGTTGTTCAACATAATTGGGCAAACTTTGCTTTATACTGCCAAAGTCCAAAGTAGCTCCACTGAAATCCACTGATATCACTAACACTGTTTTTACATAAATATGATACTGTTAGTTTTATGAAGTTACTCTGGATTTACAGCAATGTAAATGAGATCAAAATCAGGTCCCATGACTTCCCTGGGATGCTGTTGCTCTGAATTTTCGGCAGTGCAAGGGTGGAATAACTTCTGAAATTCCCTTATCTGGCAGTGGATTAATTATCGTCGTAACAGGCAAACACTGCATTATCTGAAGAAGGTTTCTGTTTTAGTTTAAAGACTGCTGGGGGGGGGGGCAGTGGGGTGGGTCTCAATATAGATAATCAAATGAATAAATGCAATGGATTATCCTAAAGGAAGTTTACCAAAAATGTCAAATTATCACAATACAAATCTTAGAACTCCTCTGGGGTATCATCTGCAGGCTTAGGTTTAGTATCACCAAGAAATTAGTTTCCCAAAGAAGGTAAAAAGGGTTGGTAATATTTGATGGCATGGAGGGTGAAGTGAAAGACAAAATCACATCTCTGTGTTTTGGCTGCAACAGGGCATGAAGAATGTCATTCGCTGCCCTGCAAAAAGAAGGGCCAAATTTTGTGCTGTTTTATATCCTATGCCCAGGTGTCTTGATGTACATTTGGCTCCACTGACATTTGCATCACATGCTTCTGTCCCTTCCCACATTTTGAGCACCTCAAACTTTAGTTTTCCCATTAGTGGCAGATGCTTATCTCAAGAAGTTGGATGGTGACTGCCCTGACTGTGCCTCCCCTCCTCTCCCTTACATCCTGAGGGCACCTTCCTTAAGGCACGTCTGCACTGCAGGGCTCAAGTCGAATTAAGCTATGTGACTTCAGCTATGTCAATTGCATGGCTTATGTCAAAATAGCTTAACTTGGCTTTAGGTGCTGTCTACCCAGCAGGAAGTCGAAGGAAAAACTCTTTTATAAAACTCTATTATAGTCTTAGCCTTCACAGCCTCCTGTGGAACTCCTTGCCAGAGGAGGCTGTGAAGGCTAGGACTATAATAGAGTTTAAAGAGAAGCTAGATAATTTCATGGAGGTTAGGTCCATAAAAGGCTATTAGCCAGGGGATAAAATGGTATCCTTGGCCTCTGTTTGTCAGAGGCTGGAGAGGGATGGCAGGAGACAAATCGCTTGATCATTGTCTTTGGTCCACCCCCTCTGGGGCACCTGGTGCTGGCCACTGTCGGCAGACAGGATACTGGGCTAGATGGACCTTTGGTCTGACCCAGTACGGCCATTCTTATGTTCTTATGTTCTCTTCTTTCGACTTCCCTTACTCCTCATCATATATATAGTAGCCCAATGTCTGTGACTCTGTAACGCTGAAATGCTGGCTGTTGCCTCTGGGCGGCACTGTTGCCTGAGTCACGTCCTTCGCCTCCCACCGTGGTGCTCCGCTGACTTCTGCACTGCTCAGTCGGGCCACCGCGGGGGAGCAAGCGGCACAAGCGGCCGTTTGGGCTCTGTGGTCCCCCAAGTAAGAGGCAGGAGGGGGAGGCGAAGAGAAAGAGAGAGACGGAGAGAGAGGCAGGAGGCGGAGGAGAGCTGAGAGAGAGAGGGGGAGGCAGGAGGAGGAGGAGGAGAGAGAGAGAGAGAAAGAGAGAGATGGACGTGGAGGAGTAAGACCCGAAAATCTCGTTTTATGACGGGCTATTGGCTAGTGAAATAAGAATTATCATGAGTCAGAGTAAGAAGCCCGTTATTTTGAAATTATTTTGAAATAACAGGTTTGCTGTGTTGACATGCACTCTGTTATTTCAAAATACCATGAGTTATTTTAAAGTTAGCATGCAGTATAGCCATAGCCCCAGAGAACTAATGTGTGCCCATCTGAAGGCCCTCTTCTTTAACACAAACCTTTACCTCACATCTCTCTCAATCCACACCCACCTGCAATCCAGCAGCGGGAGGGGAAGAGGAAAAGGCAAGGAGGCCCATTACAATACGATATATTCCATGCAGATGACACATATACAATATAGTCTTGATGCTCCAGCCTTCAACAGCCAGTACAATGGCAAATCCCCATTACCAGGTTTGCAGTTTGCTTGCACTCAGCTATAACAAGGTTGATGGGGGCATTACAAATATGGTGGCTAGGCAGACAGTAGTGCAGACAACTGAGATTCTGCATCAGTGCTGGGAGCAGGCTCGGCAGTGGTGACGTCCCAGGCTGTATGACCAGTAAAATTTAATTACCTGCACTGGTGGCCCATCATTTGGTAATCCTCAGACCCCACAAATCCGCACCAAGGTTCTCTTTGCCCTCTCCAGAGTTAGAAGGGATTAGTGAGATTCTGCTCTGCTTAACTCTCTTGGGCAAGCTCAAGGCACCTTTAAGTCTCTCCCTCCTCCATCTACTCCCAAGTGAATCTGCATATCCCTTCCCATAGCTGGAAATGCATGTGATTTTTGTGGACAGCTGAAAAGAGATTTGCATTATTGAAACAGTGTAGCCTTGTAATTTCTCGCTCTTGTTAAATGTTTTGGAAATCTGAGGGGGAGTAATTGCAGCAAATTTGTAATGGGAATGAATTTATGGTGTTTTTTTCTTTAGAAAACACTGTAATTTTTCAAGGCATAGAAGGGTTATTTAAAGATGAGGAAAGTTAATTTGAAAATTGTTTATTATTAAACAGTGAAATTGTGGAATTTTCAGGCTGCTTGCCAAATGATTAATTCAATAATAAATGATTATTTAGAAAAACATGATCGGTCTGAAAAGAGATTAATAATAATTATGACAATAATAATAATTAATAATCACCAAGTTTTTGCATAGCACTTTTCATCTATATATCTCAAAAAAGACTTGCAAAGGAGGCCAATATCACAATCACCTTTTTACAGATGGGGAAATGGAGGCACAGAGCGGCAGCACAACTTTGGCTAAGGGAGCATGGTCTGGAGAAATGAGCTTATGGTTGGAAACTAGCAGGCCCTGAATTCCAACTCTGCCACTGCTTCATTTTGTGGCCATGGGCAAGACCCTTTGAATTTCTTGCTCAGTTTCCCCATCTTTAGTTATATTGACCAATGTATCTCTCTGGAGTGTTGTGAAGTGGCACTGGTTCACCAGTCTTTACTGGCAATGGGTAAAGTGCCATGTAAGTGCTATTGTTGAATTCACAAATGTTACATATTATTAGTAGCTGTGGTTGTTTTTTTTTTCAGATTATTCTGCTGCTTTTTACATATAGTTAATGTAGAATGAACTTGACTGGCTATTTAAATGGTCTGATTTTGGTTTTACTTAAATGTTGGCCAATGAACGCTTTGCCATTGAATTAAAACTTTATTAAGCAGCTACTATATGGAGGGGAATGGACAGGAAAAAAAGGTGTAGGAGATGTGCAGGGGAAATGTAATAAAAGCAAAGGTGTAGGATCAAAAGTGGTTGGCTCAGAAGTGAGTAGAGAAATCCTACAGAAAGGCCTGGAAGCCCCATGGATTTCAATAGGGTGCTCACACTAACTAATGTGACTGGGCACCAGTGTGGGTTCTATTCTTACTGAGGGAGTTGGAAGTTTCCTCTAGGAGGATATTTGAGTTATTTCACACATCCGGTGTTTCCCAACAAAGCAAATCTGTGCACAGTCAGCTTTATCGGACAGAGGGGTGTACTGTGGAAATCAAACATTACTAGAACTCTCTTATAACTCTGGGGAAAAGTGTAAATCCCACCAGAACACACTCCTAACACAGAGAAGCCGACTCAGATCCAGGAGAGGTTTGCCTTCACCCCTGCAAAATTCATATGTTCATTCAGGTCCATAACCCCAAAGAGTCTATCACTATGTCCTGATATTATGAAGCACTTGGACATATGATATGTTTGAAACATGTGTTTGTCTCAGGAAACAGGCTCAGATTTATGAGGACAGAATTGCAGTTCATGGACCAATCTTATCTCCAGTGGACACAGACATAATTCTCATTGGACTTAGCAGATGTGCCCATTATGGGGTGATTTTATGCCTTTTTACTGGTTCCTTTGCAGTGAGAAGCAGCTAGATAAAGAATTAAAAATGGAATGGACAATGAAGCATACATTTCAGCTTCTTCAGAGGACAGATTCTGATCTCAGTTCCCCCAGTGTAAATCTGGAGTAACATCACTGAAGGGAATCTTTGACCCGGCCCTGGTCCTGCTCAGGAAGACCTGAGAATGGTTTGTTTTCACCTCATCCTTAATATACCGATTCAGCTGGTCTCCTAAGCTATGTCTATACTGCACAATTATTTCGGAATAAGCTATTCCAGAATACATATTCTGAAACAGCACATCTACACTGCAGGGAAGCCTCAAAATTAGTCCGAGGCAGGCCTCAAAATTAGTCCGAGCCTCAAAATTAGTCTAATGTAGACGTGCTATCTCGATTTAGAGCCCCAGGTGGAATAACTTAGAATGTCTCTGGGGAGGGGCTATTTCAAAATAACAGAAGTGGAGCATCTACACACTCCTTATTTCGAAATAGCTATTTTGGAATAGGCGTTATTCTTTGTAGAATGAGGTTTACAGAAATTGGAATAAGCCATCTTGTATTTCGAAATTATTTCGAAATAATGGAATTGCTGTGTAGACGCTCGCATAGTTATTTTGGAATAACAGCCATTATTCTGAAATAACTTTGCTGTGTAGACACACCCTTAGATGGCTAATAGGAAGAATGGATGTGTTAGCGTGGGGAGGAGGGTGTGTAGTGACCAAAGCCTGTGTATTCCACATGCTTGACGTGCAAAATGGCTACAGAGCACATATTTCGTGTTTCCATATTTATTTCACACCCTGAGCAAAAGTTACAAGTTCCAAAGCAATTATATCCAGTGGGGTCCAAAATCAGTCAATGTAATCATCTAGGAGAGGTGATTGGTGCACAGTGTACATGCCATGGCATTGCACTTCTCCCCTTTTTGGTGAGGACTCCTCCAGCCAGATGCACACTTGCTTAGCTGTCTATTTTTAATTCCAGGACTGGGTCTTGATGCCTCATACGGGGTTTTCCCCTATATTCGGTAATACACATCCACGTGCAGGAATCAGGCCTTAATAAAGGGCTCACATAAAATCCGTTGTTCATAAATTAAAACCTCAGAGTTCTTGTTGCAGGTTTTCAAACTGCATTGCCACGACTGTGTCATCGTAAGGTCCAAAAATATGATTTCTCGGTATTATTGGAACAGGGCTGATAGACATGAGCCAGTATGACATACTTTAAATTTGTTTTCCTTTTTAAAAGCAGTTTGTGATTTTTTTCAATCTAATGTACATCTGATGTTAGACTTCCTGCATGAGAATTGTTACAGTGAGGTTGACATTTTTAGAAATATGTGCAAATGGAAAATATCCTGGGAGAGCTGCCAATAACATTCTGTGAAGTTTTAGTCTCCCATGAATAGAGAACATGATACAGGTACATTTTCTGAAAAGGAATCTAGCTAATGAAGTTGTTTCACTCAGGTGTATGTAGTTCTTGCCTTCTTTATTTAGGAAAAGAGTGGAAATGAATTCTGGAATATCTGGTATAATAAGGATACATTCAATTCCTTTTTCTTCCCAAAGGATAAGCAACCAATCTTGCATTTACTTCCCAGAAGGAGAAAAAAATATGTGTGCTGTAAAGGACCATGGTGAAAATAGGATTTTTTAAGGTTTAACCCTGATGTCAGTGGAAAAAATGGTTAATACTGTTCTTGTATCTAATTCACCATTGCATTACTCCAGTTTTATGCTGGTGTAATTGGAGAACACCAGCATAAAACAGGCCTAGCACAGAGGAAATCAGGTCCATGGCCTTTTATTATACAAGGGAAAACTAGAATTATAAGAATGAATGTGGCTAATTAATAGTATTGGGCATATTAACAAATTTTATAGGCTTCCCAGTGTGCTCTTTTAATTACCCTATTAAATCAACTATGGAGTTACCATACGGCAGCATTTTACACTGAGCAGGCAAAATTCTGCTGTCAATGACAGACGTGACACCCAATCAAAATTAATGAGGTTGCACATGGGGTAAATCAGCACAGAACTCAGTTCAAGGGATTTGTACTGGGGCATCCTGAGACCGGATTTTGGCCCACCATTAGCATATGCTAATGACTTGTGCTCTCACTCCTATAGGTAGCATTGCAGAGTAATAGTGAAAAACATCACGTTGGCTTTCCAGAAAACAATCATAGGGAATCAAATAGAGCTCCTGCTGATTTTTCTTTCCCATTTCTCTTTTGCAATGCAACAAACACTGATTAGAGGAAGGTTACAAAGTACCAATGGGAAATAGGGTATAATACTGGAAAATAATAATGCTGCATTCAGATAGTTCCTTCCCTCCAGTGATTCCAGAGCCTTTTACAAACATTCAGGTCATGTCCACAATACAGATAAGATCGAAGCAGCTGCAGTCAATCTTCTAGGGATTGAGTTAGTAGTGGGTCTAATGAAGACACGTTAATTTGAACTGAGAGGGCGCTCCTGTTGGTGCCAGTGGTCCTGCTTTCACGAGGAGTAAGAGAAGTCAAAGGGAAAGTGTTCTCCCTTCGACTTCCTGCAGCGCGGATGGTGCCAAAATCTGAGTTAAGATACTTCGACTTCAGCTACGCAATGAATGGAGCTGTCATTGTGTACCTTTATTCGAATTTATCCCCTAGTGTACGTATCTTATCTCGAAACTATTTCAAAATAGCTTATTTTGAAATTTGGTGCATCTACACAGTGCCAAATTTTGAAATAACACTCTATTTCGAGCCATCCCTTATCCCTTGTGCGTCGAGGTTTACCGGGATGCCGAAATAGCACGCCCGTTATATATTTTGAAATAACGAGCGGCTTGTGAAGACGTGGGGTAGCTATTTTGGGATACCTTCGATATCCCAAAATAGCCATGTAGTGTAGACATACTCTGGGTGTAGGTGGAAGATAGGTCCCCAGGCACCTGGAGTGAGGCAGCATTGCATATAGCCAGAGGCAGAAACGTAGCTGCCTAGGGAAGTTTCATTGCAAAAACTTAGCCACAGAGTGAGTTTAGATGCCTTCAGGGTTTGGTGTGAGTTTTGTGAATCTCATTGGAGTGTAAAAAGGCTGTTCGTGCCTAACTTTGAGGTCTAGGTACCTATATACCTTTGTAATCTGGTCTTAACTGAATAAGAGATTCTCAGAGTGGTAGCAGTGTTAGTCTGTAACTTTGAAAACAATGAGTAGTCTGATTGTTTCATATCTGGATCTTGATTACATAAATAGGGAAAAAAATCTGCCCATGGTCTTTCTTTGTACCTTCATGCTCTGCTTAACCCTCTGGTTATATGTCTTGAAAATTTTGATACATGTTTTTTTTGTTTCTGGAAAAAATACCATTGTTTCCTTGAGTAACTACAGTGAAAACAATGCATTCACACATGCCTCATTTATACAGTCAATTTACATGCTATATACCAGAATGCATTTGGACGCAGCCACGGTGTTTCATGTGTGTACTGGGAACCACTTGCAGCCCTCAGGGTTATAAATTATGACTCTCAAAGGTGACTGCTTTAAAAGGAAAAAATGATAATTGAAAAGGCATTCTTTGAGCCACACCCTCTGATATTAAATAGAAATGTTGGCATCAGATTTACCACTAGGGGGAGGGGATGGGGTTTTCCATGCTGAACAATGGGGCACTCCAGGGAGAGGGCTGGGGGCTGACTGGCTCTGCTTAAGCGTAAGGGAGCACATAACAAAGGATGGCTTCCCTTTCTTCTCCCTCCTTCCTCAAAAACAGCCACCTAGGGCAACTCAGGAGAAAGGAGAACTCAACAGAAGATGAGAATCAATAACCAGTTACAACTCTTTGAGTCCTAGAGCAGGTTAGAGCAACCCAGGCACTGCTCTAACTTGTTTCTGGGAGCCAGATATGCTTTCTCTGTGTCCACACTCCCACTTTGGGGATATATTCAAATTATGTTCCAGAACAGGGCAAAGTATCAGCCCTGCAGTATTAATCATTGCCCTTTGACCTTTTGGAAACAATACTTTTGCCCTCTGTCTGGTATAATAGTCACAGAACAGTCAGACCTGAATGATCCAGGTCAGTTTACATAATAAGCTTGCACACAGAGCCTTCAAAATTTACTCAGAGCTACCTACCAGTCATTGGTACATACTGTAGATGCTTAGGACTGGCTAATAAATAGCTTTTAAAAATAATGCAGTAAGCACACAGGCTAAAAGCCAGAGATGTATATGTCAATGTTCTGCCAAACAGGCCTTATTCCCGGAGTTGATATGCAATAAAATAATTGCAGCTGGAAATGTATTTTGGTCATTGTCATAATCCAGAGAATCCACCTTTGAATGTCGATGTCAGACCTTATGCACTATGGTGGTGAGTGCTATCAGAAATATTCTTAAAAAAATACATAGCTTAGATTAGATAGATGTGCAGTATGGGCTCAGTGTGTTGCATTACTATTATCCATTTAGAGTTTCCTATCTGTATATTACAACAACTTCCATCATAGAGATGAAATCTCGGCATTGGGTGCAACATTTTCAAAAGCTTTAAGAGCCTAAGGCCTTATGTACATGGGAACACTTAGGAGAGTTAATCTGAATTAACCAAAAATGTGAATTTTAACTAGATATGTTAAACTGGATTAAAATCCTACGTGGATATTCTCATTTGGAATAAAAGTGGATTCAATTCAGTTTAGTTTAATGTGCTTTGGAATTGAATTAAATTAAACCTAATTAAGGCTACTTTTTCGAACTGTGTGTGTTCACACATGGCTTAATCTGGTTTTACTAATCTAGTATAATTATACTGGAATTGAAATACAGGTTGAATCTCTCTAATCCGGCACTTTCTGGTCTGACAACATCCATGGTCTGGTATGATTTTAATTAGCCCGATGTCCACTTATCATGGGTGTGGCCAATTTTCCCATGGTTGTTTATAGTTTTTTTTTACAGCCCCAGTTGGTAATGCTGCTAGAAAATATTGACCTCTCATGCTCTGGCAAATTCTCTGGTCAGGTCCCGAGAGTTGCCAGACTTGAGAGGTTCAACTTGTACCTGAACATTTCTTCAATAATTGGTCCATGTAGACCCTGCTATTGCTCACTAATAGTTTCCTAGTTCACTTTTTAAAGTAGTGCTGCTGGGGTTGCATTATAGTGCTTGATGTGCAAACATACGATAGCTGTCATCAAGGATCACGGGCTCTATAGGCAAACATTGACTGGCAAGTAAAACCAATCTTTGAAGATATGAATATTTCAACTGTTGTTTTCCCATTGACTTCTGTGAGAGCCAGACAGGGCCTCAGCATGCCTCTGAACTAGCTGCAAGATGAGAGAGCATTTTGGAAAAGGCTGGAGGCAATATAATTATTATTCATTGTCAACTCTAAAGCAAAGTTGTGATTCAGTCTGTATCTACACTGTCTAGAAAGACATCACATGAAATTATTATATAAGGCCTGATGTCACTGCCAGTGCATAATGTTTAACCTGGAAAATAGGACTGCACAAGGAGTTCTAAGTCAAGTGGTGCTTTGTACTTTCCCTATGAAGTGAATCTGAAAGCTTATCGGAGATGATTTGATATTGCAGTGCACCATAATACCACAGTATAAGAGGATGTTAAGAAGTATTTTGAAGGGTACCAGAAATAACTATAGGAGCAAACATGTCAGTTCAGATACATTCATTCTAAATGAACTCACTGTATCAAACAAGAAGGCTGGGATTTTTAAAGGCACTTGGTATTGGTATAAGTGTGCTCCCCTGAAGCCAGCAGAAGTTCATTGATTTCAGTGGGTGCAGTTAGGCTAATGCTGAAAGCTTTTGAAGATTTCATCCTAAACATTTTCTTCATTCTTGTTTTTACAGTGATTGTCTATATCACAGGGATGAAGCAAAAGTGTAGCCACTGGAGGAGATGCAGGGACTTTATACATCTTGTCGATGTTCTCCTCCCAAAAGTAGCAAGACTCAGATATTCTTTCTTTGTTCCTCCTTAACTTTTCTTTTAATATAGTTGGAACAATGTAGAGCTGTGCCTGTCAGTCTTCAGTGATATGCCCTGCTATTTTTAGATCCTTCCAAGACTTGTAGAGTTTCGTGATGCTTTTTGAACAGCAATAATAATAGTAATTAATAATAAATAAACGCCCATCTCTGCACACAGCATGGTTGCATCACATCTCATTTTGTCGCGTATTTCTTTGGTGTACAGTCAACCATGATCCAATTTGCAAATGACACCAAAATTGAAAAACAACTCATCCATGTCTAATTCACGGGGTGCTCTCATGTTTGTTTGAGACAATAGATTATTAAAAAGGTTCAATTCTCTGGCTATTAGATTTCATTCAATATAAAATATAGGGTAGCAGAGTGCCTGATGTGGAACATAGGACATATCATACTGGGTCAATATAACCCATCTAACCTAGAACTCTATCTCTGACAATAGCCAGTAAGGCTATGTCTAGACTGCAGCGCTTTTCCGGGATACTGCATCCAAGGAGTGCGTCTGCTTTTTCGGAAATTTTTTTGAAAAAGTGGACATGCTCTTTCACCATCTCTGTAAACCTTGTTTTATGAAGAAGAAGGGATATGTTGAAAGAGGACTTTTTTCCAAAATTTGGCGCCGTGTAGTCATGCCAAATTTTGGAAAAGTCTCTTTTGACAGTAAAGTGGAAAAACATACACAATTTGCATACTGCAAATTGCGTTTCTTTTTCCAATTTATCTTTGCAGTGTAGACCTAGACTTAGTCTCCTCTTGTTCTCTAATAGCCAGAGAATAGTATAAGCCCCAAAGAACAAAATTTTATATCCCTTCCAAATGTTTTATTATCATTGATTTTGATAATTCTGGGCATTCATAGTATCCATATAAATAGTCGATCCCTTTTTGAATTTTGTCACGTTCTTGGCCTTAACTACTTCTTGTGGCAGTGAGTTCCACAGATTAATTCTCCTTTGTATGAACAAGTATTTCCTTTCATTGATTTTGAGTTTCACACCTTTTATTTTGATTGAATCTCCCCTTGTTCTTGTGTTCTTATGTTATAAGACAGAGATAGCGGAAGCCTCCAATCTACTTTATCTAGGAAAAACTTTAAAAAACAACAGATAGTCTAGTAGCACCTTAGAGACTAACAAAACATGTAGGTGCTACTAGACTATTTCTTGTTTTTAAAGTTTTTTCTGTTACAGACTAACTCGGCTACCCCCTGAAGCTTTTCTCTCCAAAATGTTAGCCTTGTTAACCATTTATCTAGACCAGTTTTTCTCAAAGTGAGTCTTTTTGATCTAAAGGCTCTGTAGCCACGGAGCCTCACAGGTCCCATTGGCTCCAGTTCACTGTTTTCAGCCAAGGGGAGCTGCTGGAAGTGGTGGCCTGGGCCATGCATGGTAGAGGACCCAACACTTTGTGTTGACAGGATCAGTATTATTTTACATGGGTAATCCCTGCATTTTCTGACAGGGTGATGTTCCAGTTTTGGTTCCTGATTCACAGACACAGCACCCGATTCTGATGCTCCCTTCACTATGGAGTTTCCTCAGGACCAGGGAGAGATGATGTCACAGAGCCATTACTCCCATCTCCTAGAGTGCCAGGTCAGATCTACTCAATCTAGTTCTCCTCCATGCCTGGAAGTTGAAAGGCAATTTTTGGTTACAAAACTTGCCAGTGTAGACAAGGCCTCAGGTTTTGGTGATATAGTTGATGAATTAGGGTATGTCTACACTAGCCCCCTAGTTCGAACTAGGGAGGCTAATGAGGGCGACCGAAATTGCAAATGAAGTGCGGGATTTAAATATCCCGCGCTTCATTATCATGTTCGAGCGGTCGCCATTTTGGAAATTGACTAGCCGGAAGAACTGCCCGCGTCTGCAGCGGCAGAGAAGAAGCGATTCAAAATAAACCCCTTACTTGAATTACCAGTTAAACCTCATTCCATTCCATGAGTTTTAACTGGTAATTCGAAATAAGGGGTTTATTTCGGAATTGCCCTTCTCTGCCACGTGTAGATGCGGGCAGTTCTTCCAGGCTAGTCAATTTCCAAAATGGCGACCGCCCGGGAACATGCTAATGAAGCGCGGGATATTTAAATCCCGCGCTTCATTTGCAATTTTGGTCGTCCTCATTAGCCTCCCTAGTTCGAACTAGGGGGCTAGTGTAGACATACCCTGACTCTTTTGCTGGAAACCTGTAGTAAGAAAGACTGTTGGTTTTCCCTCTGTAACCAACAAATATACTCTGCTGTGGTCCTTCATGTACCATGAAATTGCCATTGTGTGATATATGGATGTCAAGTGACTTGGTCAAAGCTGGCCAATGAGAGATAGCAACTGAGTCTGGGCTAAGAGTCCAGACCCTTTAGGTTTGCCTTAACACCTAAGGAATGACATCCTAGTTACATCTTTCCTAAGCTGCCTATTTAAAACCTCCTTTCAAATGAGAAAGACAAACCAGTTAGTAGACAGAGAAACATCTTTGATACCAAAACTAGGAGTGAGAGAACTACCTATAGGATTGACCTAAAATAGGAACGGTCCTTAAGAAACAAATTATTATGACTCATAATAATTTATTATCAGGCCCTGATGCCTCAACTTCATTGCACTTTCATTTGACTCATCAAAAGGGTAGGGGGGATAGGAAACTGATTATGGCTCCCTGATTCTTGGCGCTGATAGATGACACCCTGGCACAGGTGAGAACAACATAGGGCCGCTCTAACTGTTGCCAACTGGCTATGTTCCCTAATGGTCCGTGCATCAGTTGAATCAGAGAAGGAGTGCAGTATATTTCGCCCATGCTGCCTCCCTCTTCCTAGGCTGTGGTTGAGTGGATGGGACGGGTCTAGCACAAGGTCTCAGTACACAGCTCTGTGACAGCTGAAAGACCCCCCTTGCCAGGCGAATTCACAGCAGTGGCCAGAGTGGCTGCTTTGCAGCCCTTTTGCATGTCTCAGATGGTGGGAAGAGGCTGGGGTGCTTAGGATGATCTAGCAAGATATTGTCCGAGTCCCACTCAAATTGCAGACTCCAGACCAACCGAGTTAAAATATACCACTTCAAAACAAATGAGCTACAAGCTCAGGGACAACATAGGCTCAAGGCAAGAGGTTAAAGCTCACTATTGCTGAATACTTTCTCTGACCGGGGTTCAACAAGTACAGCCTGTTTCTGATTTGATCCAGTCATATCCAGATACTGTCATGCTGCAGCTGGGACTGAACATTCACAGGCACTGATAGCAGGATGTTGTGTGCTTTGACAGCTCTGCCCCTTCTGGGGGAACCCTTTGATTCCCATTAGCTTTCCCACAAAACAAAACAAAACAAAACAAAACAAAGCAAAACAAAAACAGTCTTTAAAATGGCAACAGGTTTCATTTCAGGTCAGTAATCACAACCTCTTCCGATCTCTGCTTCAGGCTTTCTGCAACTGGGGAAAATGGTGGGAGGCAGGAACACGCTTCTGCATTCAGGATGCCCTATTATTTGGACTGAGGAACGACCCTGACATTTGAATGTGGGGAGTATGAGTAAGCCTTCAGTCTTCTTTCCCACGTGTGCACACCCACTCCCCCCAGCCACTCAGTCATACGCTGGCTTTGGGCTGGGTGAGGGAGTAGAATGGGGGGACAGAACGTGTGGCCTGAGGTAGCATCAGCATGTAGAGCAGTAAAGTGTCTCTGGCAGCGCAGACTGCTTGGTACTGCTGTCTGACTGTCTAATTCACCATCAGCAGGGCACCTAGAAGGGCCCGCTGAAAATTGAGCTGACAGGAAATTACACTTGCTAGCAGACTAATGGATGTGCAGAGAACAGAATGTAACTTTCATGGGAGCGCAATGTGCTTTGGCCTCTCCTCAAGAAGGTTTTTGTGGGTGTCTGTGAGAACAGGCATGAAAGATTGAGAGAGAACAGAGACTCAAGGGATCTGACTGGGAGCACTGGAAGGATGAAGCAGTTAGCACAAGCTGGTACATATCTGTGCCACCTGAGCAGCAGTGCAGAAAAGGAATTGCAACTCAGAGAGTCCCATGGCCTCTCTTGATACCCCTTGCTTCAGGGCCAAGTTACTTCCTATTCCAGAGCCCCATAACGGAGGCAGATGACTTCCTGTCCATACCAGCTCCAGAGTCATTTACGTTCCACTGGTTCATGCCATGCAGGGAGTGGAGCCAAGGCTTCTCTGTCTTCCTGTCCCTCTTTGCTCCCGCCCCACCCACATGATTGCAGCAGGAACAGTGGCCATATGGGGCTTGCTTTCCCATTCCATCACAAGCAGCAATGTGGGTTGGAGGGAAGCGTAGAGGAGGTTTTATGCCCCAGTGTAGCCATGGAAGGTTGGACTACAATCTGGCCTCAAGAGAGACAAGAGAGGAAGAACCATGTATGGGCTGAGAAGGGGTGACTAATATTGCACGTGCTACTCCGGACCAGGTGGTATCACTGATTTATATTCAGCATTATAATATTTCCAGTTTATGATTCCCATCTCATTCTTTATGCATAATGGTAGCTTTTTTAAAGCACAGCTCTTCACTGAGCTGTCTACACTTGACACCCAGATCGCTGTCTTAAGCTGATACAGCTAATTTAGAAGCTTATAAAGTTTATGAGCCATTTAAGTTTTCCCTTCCAGTGTACATTATTTTGCATTTATCCACTGAATTTAATTTTCCTATTGCACAAGGCTTCTGAAATGTAGGTTACCCATGTGATGGTCTTTCTATAGTTGTATTATCTTCCTGCCGTAGGCATTTCTATCACCTATGTTCCTGCGTGTGGGCACTTAGCTAATAAACTTAATCAGTGTCATATCCCCAGTGAATGCTGACAGCAGCTTGCTAAACAGACTGCTCCAGCCACAGTAATTGTGATTCCATGTTATAGGTGACCTTGCATTTTTTGTTCTCTAGAGTAACCTGGAGCAGACACCGTGGTGCTGTCTTTGAGAAGGCTTCCCAGGGCATAGCAGTCCATGGCACACCCAATGAGACACAGTACTGGGATGGAAACACCAGTCTGGGGAGGGTGTGAATCGTGAGCTGGTGAGTGAAAGAGACAGCAGGATAAAAATAACGGAATGCAGTATGATGTTGAATGTTAATCTGTTATGTTGAATTATAATGACCTCCTGAGGTCTCTTCCAGCCCTAGGATTCTATGATTCTATGATTATCCTTGCTCGTATTAGCCACAATACTAGTGAGCACTGCTGTGCATAACACAGATTGTTATATAATATTCTGAAAGTATATGGTTAGGATGCCAGATTGGGCAGTTCCCTATAATACCTGTTTTTAGGGCTGATTGAAAAAAATATTTTTTTTTCCAATGGAAAATGCTTTTTCAAACAGTTTGGATATTTCTGTATGAATTTTTTGCATCATTCAAGATTTCCAGATTTTGGACAAAAGAATTTGAAATGCAAAAAAAAAAAAAAAAAAAAAATCATTACAATTTGAACTGAGTAGAATCAAAATGAAATATTTTCATTTCCCTTTTTTTACCCCTTCCTCCTCCTTTTCTCTCCCTTTTCTAGGGGTAAATAAATGGCCAGATTTACTTTTATGTTCTTGCCAAGATAAACACCTATAGGAAACTTAAAGGCCACTGCATATAGGCACTAAGAGCCAGATTTTAAAAGATTTTGAGGTGCCTGACTCCCAATTAAATCAATGGGAGTTAGAGTCCAAATCAGATTTCAGGATGGGGGTTAGGCCAGCAATGAATGATAGTGAAAACCCACCGTTTGCTTGAAAAAATTCACAAAATATTCTGAACTTTTGATTAAATCAATGGGCATTAGGTGCCTAAATATCCTTGAAAATTTGTCCCTACATGCCTTACACCCATTGGTTTCAAAGGGAGCTAGGTGTCTAGGTGCTTATCTACATCTTTAAGGGCGTTTGTAAATCTGATCCTTCTGGCTGGACTAAATCTTACTGAAGTTAATGGGAAAATGCCAGTAGACTTGAATGGTCTTTGTATGAAGTCCTTGTGCTATATTGGCATTTTGGTTGTGTGGCATAGTTGCCCCACAGCGGAATAACAAAATGTTGGCTTTTTCTATACTGCAAGAATGCTACTCCCTGCCTTGAAAGGACAATGGGGTATCGGGAAAGGGGTCCTCATGGGGATTTCCTCCTCAGAACCTCGCAGGAAGGATTAATGGAGGTCCACTACAGTTTAGTCAGGAATTCAGGCCCTGATTCTGCATCATTAAAGTCAATGGGAACTTTGTCATTGGCTTCAATGAGCATAGATTCACACCCACGGTCATCTTTGCTACCAAATAGACAGGTCCTGGATTTGAAGTTCAGCCATTTTGAATTAACCTTGTTGGCAGGACTTCATTTTTTTTTAACGGGGAGAAAGGATATTTTTTATTCTATGTGGAGTAAGTTCAAAATCAACAAAAGTGTATTTTTCTTCAACTTTCTTAACATAATTTTCCTCTGGGCTCTAATGGGACTGTGGAAATTTTCAGCCAAAACAGAGAAGACTTGCAAAAGCGAGAGGCTAGTGAAATCTGGGGTTTATAAGGCAAGACTCTGCATTCTTATCCATCACCTTCTCTAATTATGAATGCTCTAATTACCATTCACAATGCTACATTATTGAAAATGTAAATTTACCTGTCTCTTTGTAAATATTCTCCTCTTCCTCCCCTTCTATTAGCTGCCTGATGGGACAGGGCATGTACCCAGCCTCTTGGGTTGCTGAAATTTAGACAGGGAGAGAGTGACCCTTGTCTTGCAAACACTGATGCACGTGCTTAATGTGAAGCTTGTGTGCCTGTGTTGCCAGGACCAGGTTTATGTTTGTGAGCAAAATATTTTTCTTCCCTTCTAATCTTTTTACATATGACTTATGTGGTTGCACTAAGAAGAAACCGTCCTGAATAATCCTTTCTATTTCTATTTTCTTTTTCAGAGGCTGAATGAGAAGCTATTTAGGACATCTTTTTATAATATTTTTAACTGATCTTGAGTTGCTCTTTTTAATTTATACTGACACCTGCTTAGCTCATCATTTTTTGCATGTTATTTATTTTTATTTCAAAATTTGTAAAACAATCATTAATTTTTAATTCATATTTATGTGAGGGAAAAAAGGAAGTAATTGTAATTCTGATTTGACATCTTTGGAACAAAGGTTGGAGGTAGGAAAATATACAACTGCCCTTAAAGTCAGTGGAAATCAGTTCATTATAAATGGTAATTTGGCCAAGACAACCGGTGATTTGTAAATGCAGAGGTAGCTGTATTCATTGCATGCACAAATGTAGGCATGTAATTGAGCATATAGTCCTGCAAATGATCTATCTACTTTTCTGAAAATGTTACCCTAGAAATCTAACTTACTAGTGTAGGAGACAAAAGTAATTTCTTTCTTCCGTGAAATCTGTCTATGCAACTGTACTGAATTAAAAGAATTATCCAACAGGAAAGTCAGGAATGGTTTCTGGAGGCACTGATATATTATTGATTTGCTCTTAAAGTACAGCAAAATAATGGAATATTGTAATCTGTGATTCTGCCACTCCTGATCTAAGCCATATCTCTGTGTCTGGTATGCATCTTAAAGACTGAAACTGTAGTTGCTTGGTAGAGGACTGGCTGCTTTTCTCCTGGTGTCATGCTGCAGTAAAAGGACATTGGGAAGAAATTCAAAGAAATGCAGGTAGCCAGACCCCTTTGCTCCTTGTTCTCATACCCTCTTTGGATACGAAACTCTGTTGGAAGCCTTTCCCCTGCATACATTGCTTTGGAGTTGCCCAGCTTCATTTATGTCCTCCCTTCCCTACTCCACTTATATGGATGTGTTCTCATTGGTTGTATTCCTCAACTCGGATGTTTGGAAATCTGTTCTATTGGCGGGTGGGCGGAGGAGGAGGGAGGGATTCTCTTAGTCTATGTCTACACAGCAGCATTATTTCGGAATAACTGACATTATTCCAAAATAATATAGTCCGCGTCTACACATAAGCAGTTATTTCATATAGAATGTCAAAATAATTTTAAGCTGGAGGGCTGCTTACTCTGACTCCTGTAACCCTCGTTGTAAGAGGAGTAAGGGAAGTCGGGGGAAGAGTGCTCTTTCTCGAAATAACTGCAGTGTAGACAAAAGTCTAAATAAGCACCAAAAGTTGAAATAAATGTAGCTCTGCCGTATAGACGTGCCCTTACAGAGAAGCTTTTCTGCATTAGAAGAAGACAGGAGTCTGAGGAGCCACTTTTGATCTCATTC
Organism: Rafetus swinhoei; assembly: GCA_019425775.1. Taxonomy (NCBI): domain Eukaryota; kingdom Metazoa; phylum Chordata; order Testudines; family Trionychidae; genus Rafetus; species Rafetus swinhoei. The sequence continues at coordinate 217,334,632 of CM033437.1, forward strand.
TCAGATATAGTGAAACACATCAGTGACTGCTATTTTGGATTTTGTATGGAAATATGTGAATGATTGTCTCTAATTCTTTGCTTTCCTTCCACTAGTGCTGTTCTTTGTTGAAGTCTCGCATAGTGTAGGGAGATTATTGAAGTATCATTTATTTCTGCCTTTTTTGACATTCATTTTCTGTTATTTTGTATTTTTAAGATGTGAAGTCTCTGGGTTTACTATGTTAAATCTTAGCTCAAAATACTGTGCATACAGGTCTAGTACCCATCTGAAGGTTAGTCTTAGTTTGTGTGTGGCTTTGACTTGAATACGTTCCCAATTTTCTTTCTGTTAATATTGGTATTTTGGGAAATATGCACTGCCTGTATTTTTTCTGCCTTTTGTCCCATCTCGTAATTCAATAAAAAATGTTTTCCTCAGAAGTATGTTATTTACATAGTACAGAAACAAAATCTTTGTAGGTGCGCACTGAATATATCTGCCATGCGTAGGTGTTCTTCTGATGTGGGATTTGAGAGGGTGCAACTATACCAGTGAAGGGGTAAATTAATTCCTACAATAACTATATCATATTGCTTATGCTGAAAAGATTTTTTCAAAGGTATCTATTTCTTAAAATATTGCACACTACGGGCTATATTCAGAGCTGATATAAGCAGATGCAAATCAATGGTGTTGAGCCCATTTACCCTAGGTCTAATTTGGCCTCATGTGTATATCATATGTTATTCCAGCACAGTGGTGAATATATACTGGGCCAGATTAACTCTGCTGGGGGCCTACAGCTATCAGATTTTGTGGGGCCCCCTACACAACTCTTTCTCCTATAATCACATGTGGGGGGAGGCACAGCTTCACGTCTTCCCCTGTGCTCTGGGGTGGAGACAAATATGAGGGATTCAGAGTGTGGGAGGGGGCTCCAAGCTGGGTAAAAGATTGGGGTGTTGGGGGTGATGGTGTAGGCTCTGGGATGGGGCTGAGGATAAAGGGGTTTGGAGTGCAGGAGGTGGCTCTGGGCAGGAGGTTGGGTGTAGAGTCTGGGCAGGAGTTAGGATGTTGAGATAGGGTCAGGGCTGGGGCAGGGGGTTGGGGTGCAGGGTATGGGAGGGAATTAGGATGCAGGAGGAGGGCTCAGGGCTGAGGCTTGGAGTGTGGGGCACTTACCTCAGGCAGCTCCTATTTCATGGTGCAACAGAACTGAGGCAGAATCCCTGCCTTCCTTGGCCCCACACAACTCTCAGAAGCTGCCAGCGTAAACCTGGCTGCAACCTCGGGGTGGGGGTGAGGGGCAGGCAGGTGGCTTCACATGCTGCCCTTGCCTGCAGATGCCACCCCCACAGCTCCCATTAGCTGCAGTTCCTGACCAATTGAGCTGTGGGGACAGCACCTGCAGGTGAGGTCAGTACTGGAACTTCCCTGATCACAAGCCAGTGCTCACAGCTCCAGCCCAACCAGGGATAATTGCAGTCTGTGAAACCATCTCCCTCCCTCCCCTCCAGTAGGGGTTGCAGAGACATGCCAGCAATCAGCCATTTCTGTGTAGGGCAACAGCATGCAGACAGCCTTCTTGACCCCTGTGCTGTGCCACTGGATTTTTAGCAGAAGGGAGATCTTTTTGCAGGGCTCCCCGTAGCTTAGGGTCCTGGGTGCAGCCCTGACTATATGACTACAATAAATCATTTGTCCTGCTCTTGAGGCTGTAAATGTCTTTCAGAGATCTTAGGAGGAAACTTTTTGGGCTACTACTATACCACAGCCTCCCTCAGAAGAGAAGAAGGATGGTCTAGTGGCTAAGGCAGTAGTCAGTGAATTGGAAGAGTTGGCTTGGATTCTTACTCTGCTGCAGACCTATTGTATGACCATGGGCAAGTCAGATTTCCCTCTCTGTACAATGGGGACAATAGTAGTTCTCTAGCTCACAAGAATGTTGTGAGAAAAAGACATTAAGGATTGTGAGATGATTAGAGGCTACCGTAATGGGAACCATATAAATACCTACATAAATACCTAAAATAAAAATATGGGGAACAAAGGACACCAGCAGGGCATTAACAAGACGCATCCACTTTAAATTAGAAGCAGAGAACGCTCTTGTTACTGTGGGATGAAAAAAGACAGCCTTGTGTCTCCTAGCCTCTGCTCAGGGAGAGTGGGTTGCTTCTGTTCTTCTGTCTAAAGGCATGCTACTCATCAGGAGAGGAGCTAGAGAGGAAGATACAAGAAAGGTTTTAAAGGATGGATGATTCTTAAAAGCTTGGGTGAGTACAATATTTTTCTTCAGTTAACTGTGTTGCTTTTTGAATTGAATATAGTCTTCTGCGGTACTGGAAAAAGGCGGGCTGGGGATGTGGCCTTTGGGGCAGGGATGGGGATAAGGGTTTTGGGTGTGGGAGGTGGCTATGGGCTTGGCAGTGGCACTGAGGGGTATCCAAAGGGGCTCAGGGCTGAGGCAGAGGGTTGGGGTTGGGAGGAGATACAGGCTCTATGGTGGGGCCAGGGATGAGAAGTTAGGATGTGGAAGAGGGCTCAGGGCTGGGCATGTGGCCTCTGCGGTGGGCCCAGAGATGAGGGGTTTGGGGCACAGGCTTTGGGTGATGCTTACCTCAGCCACCCCCTGGCTGAGTAGCCGGGGGGCTCTGTATGCTACCCCTATCCACAAGTGCTGCCTCCACAGCTCCTATTGGCAGCAGTTTCTGCTAAATGGGAGCTGTGGAGCCAGCACTTTGGGTGTGGGCGGCATGCAGAGCCTCTCTGGCGGGTCACCCCTGTGCCTAGGATCCAGCTGCTTCAGAGAGCCATGCAGAGCTGGCCACTGTGGTGATTAGTGGGGAGGGACACAGAGGGGACACCAGCTAAAGGGGTGGGAGATGTAATCCTCCTGCATGGCCACCCCATGTGACTTTTGCCCCCCCCTCCAGGGCCCCCATGCTCCCCCTGTCCCCTCCCCATACTATACTACCCAGCAAGGGGGCACTCTGTCCTGCTCTGCTGCTGGCTCCATCCAGTCCCCCTGGTATGAGGATCTAGTAAGGCACTCTTGCAGCAGCTTGGGCAGGAAGCTGCCTAGGTTGGGAGAGTGCCTGGCAGAGGAGAGGTTCTGGCCCCACCTCTTCCCTTCTGGCTCCTGGGCCCTTCACTGCCTCCAATGTTTGGGGCATGGCACATGACCTTTCTGTTGCCCCCTCCCCCTTCCCACATTGTCAGCTCTGGATGTGACCAACTGGACTTTTAGCTGCCCAGTCGCTTGGCAGAGCCACAGCTGGGAGAGGGGTCTGTGCTGGGGTGGGGCCAGATGCAGGAATGGGTCCTGCTGTGCACCCCAAACAGTCTTCAGTGCCCCCTAGGAGTATGTGCCCCACAGCCTGGGGATCATTGCACTAGGATGTGGTAAGACACTGAGCAGCTGTGGGGAGTGCTGGCTCTGGATGGGGGGGCAAGGGAGGAGGTGTATCTGAGCAGCTTCCAGACCTTGTCCCAACCCCCCAGGGTGCTCCACACTAGGCAGACGGAGGGTCTTGAGGGATTCCTCACAGTGGTCCATACTCCCCAGACAGCTCTTATCATGACCTAGCTTCTGGTCAGGCCAAGAGGCAGGTCTAGGGTTGCCAACTTTCTATTTACAGAAAACCAAATACTCTTGCCCAGAACTGCAGCCAAGGGAGCTGTGGGGACAGAGACCACACTCACAGGCAGCATGAAAAGCCTCCCTGGCCACCCCTGTGCCTAGAAGCCACAAATACATGTTGCTGCCTCCCAGGAGATGCCTGAGGTGAGCGCTGCCCCAAGTCCACACCCCAACCCTCCTGCTCCAATGCTCCAGTCTGCTTGGGACTGATCAGACTTTAATGTCCTGGTCATTGTTGCTGACTGGAACCACTAGCATCCCTTTTTGACTGGGTGTTCATCATAAACTGGTTGCCTGGTAACCCGAGGCAGGGCCTTGGAGCAGGGGGAGGAGCTAGGGGCATGGCAACCCCAAGGCCCCAATATATTTTAATCTACTTCAGCCTGTATGGCGACTACTTGACTCCCATGGAATTTTGCACATTGAGAACATACATCTCTAGAAATGTCCAATACGTAGCATGAGGCATCCACGTAAACAAGTAGTTGGGGCAGTGTAGTTTAATTAGAATTACCATTATATGATGAGTTCTTTGGTTTGGATGAACTCATTTCTATATTGCCATTTCCCCTTTCTAACTGATCATAATTATTAGAGAGTGGAAAGCCATTCTGGCTTCCCCATGAACTTGCTCCTCTTTACAAACTGCTATTATTAGGCACTGCTACCGGCATCTTGATTCCTTTATATTTCCTTTAATCTAATGCATGCTGTGAGCCCAACTGCTATCTCATGTACTCTTGAGCAATCCAAAGAGGACACTTTTCTTCATAATTAATTTGCTACTGCAACTTTTGTAGACTCCTGACAAGTGCATGCAACTGCATAATATTGTTCAATTAAAACCAAGGACTTTCAACCCATTGTAGATGCAATAAAGAAATCAAAGCACACACTGGATATTAATCCAAAACTAGTGCAGAATCCAGCATACTTTGAATCCCTTATGGCAATGATTGATTCCAGCATACTGCAGAGGACAAAAAGAAAAGCAGCTACTTTTGAGCAGTTGCAAACTGAGCAGGGTAGGGTCTGTACATTGTAGCAGTAGGAACAATCATATATATAGTAGCCCAGTGTCTGTGTCTGTAACGCTGAAATGCTGGCTGTTCCCTCTGGGGGGTGCTGTTGCCTGAAATGCTGGCTGTTCCCTCTGGGGGGTGCTGTTGCCTGAAATGCTGGCTGTTCCCTCTGTGCCGCACTGTTGCTGAAATGCTGGCTGTTCCCTCTGGGAGGGCGCTGTTGCTGAAATGCTGGCTGTTCCCTCTGGGCAGCCCATGCTGCATGGGGAGTGCGGGGCCCAAACGGCCGCTTGCGCCGCTTGCTCCCCTGCAGAGGCACGGCTGAGCGGCGCAGAAGTCAGCCGAGTGCCACGGAGGGAGGCGAAGGGGGGCGGGGCAGTGACGTACGGCGTGACAGCGGCTCCAGGCCCCACCCCCTGGCTGTGAACATCATCGCCCCGCTCTCCTTCGCCTCCCGCCGTGGCGCTCGGCTGACTTCTGCGCCGCTCAGCCAGGCTGCCGCGTGGGAGCAAGCGGCGCAAGCGACCGTTTGCGGTCCGCGCCCCCCATGCAGCTTGGGGAGTGCGGAGCCCAAACGGCCATTTGGGCTCCATGGTCCCCCGAGTGAGAGGCAGGAAGGGGAGGAGAAGTGAAAGAGAGAGACAGAGAGAGAGGCAGGAGGCGAAGGAGAGCTGACGGGTTGGGGGGGAGGAAGTAGGAGGAGGAGAGAGAGATAGAGAGACACGGAGTGAGAGACCGGAGGCTCAGGAGAGAAGATCGACATGGAGGAGAGACCTAAAAATCCCGTGTTATGACGGGCTAATTGGCTAGTGAACAAAGAAAGACTGAGATTTCTGTGTTGGGATTGAAATTATGGAGGTATTGCAAGTCAGGATAAAACAGCATTATTCACAGAGCTGAGGAGGAAATGGGTTTTCCTATCCCTGGAGAATTTTTGAGATTTCAAAAACCTTTCCCTTCCCAAATTTGGACAAAAAATTAAAAATTTTCCCTCCACTGAAAACAATGGATTGCTTCTGGTTTTGATTTTAGTATCTGTTACTCTTTTTTTAAACTATATTTCATTAATTTTTAAAACAAAAAGTCATTTTATCCCAAAAAGTTGATTTTTTTTCCGAAAATGTCAGAATGAGATTCATTCACAACTTTGGGGGGAAGGAAGGATAACAGGAAATTCATTGAAACTGAGCCTTTCTAGTGATCAGTTTTGGTTTTGACCAAATGAGAAAATACGTTGTTATTTCCAGATGAGAAAATACGTTGTCAGTAAATTCTCAATCGGCTTTAATCAGTAGTGTTGTGTGTAGGCTCAAAAAGCATGAAAGTTGGGGTGGGGGAGGGACGCAGGTCAGGAATGGGGAGTAAGTGTACTGACAGTACTGTGTATCAGCTTAGAGTCTGAATAGCAGGGGATGCCTCAGTCAGAAATGATGTACACTGGCAGAGCTCTGTGTGATGCCAGGGCTTGAATATCAAGGGATGTTGCAATTTGGGGTTATAATTCACAGGCCTGTGTGTGTTTGCGATAAGGAAAGCTTGCATGGCTCATGTCCACAATGAGCCTGAATAAAATCACTGCCAGCTCTATCTACTGAACACTAAATTCATGTTTTAAGAAGGCAACATGAGCAAAAGGAGCACCAATTTCCAACAGATGGGGCTAGAGAAGGGCAGCTGCAGGTATACAGTACATTACACACACATGCAAGTGTAGATGGAAGTCTTGCCAAACACTGCAAAGCCATCGCTGTTATTCTGACATTTGTGTCAGGTAACTATTTTTCCACTGTTGCACGACAAATCCTGTTACTCTTTTCTGCCCATTTGAAAAAAAATTGTGGACTTAAGGGAATGCTAAGAGGCTCTGGGGATGGGCAGCAGTCAAACAACATAGTGTTGTCAATGTGAGAGGTAAACACATTCCTTTAAGTTCATCAATTGTTTTACCATTTGGGTTGAAATCCTGAGAAAACAAGATTATAGCACAGGCATGTAGAAAACAAAACATAGCAAAGACATGAGTAAACAAGATTACTAGGCTGAAATGGTGCTACTAAGCACATTATCCACACTGCAGGGAGTGTGCAGCTCAGGCAGGCCTGGAGAAACTCTGCCTATGTGGGAGAATACAGAGTGTTGTAGAGAGCTCAGGAAACCACTCTTTGGTTTTCTCTTAGGCTACGTCTACACCGCTTCCCTCTTCCGCAAGAGCTTATGCTAATGAAGAGGAGGGTGGGACCGCTAATAAACACTTTTCTCCCATCCATGTTCTTCAGCAGGTGCTGCCAAGAGCAAACAACCCCAAAGAGCTTCAAGCTGCTGGATCCAAGGCCTTTCCTCTGACCAGCTTTCACTTCCAGGCCCCTGGGACATCCAGATCCTGGACATCAGAGCTGCCCCTTAATGTGTAAATAGTTTGGGGGTTATTTTTAAACTGAAAAAAATATGACAGTGAATTTCTCAGTGTAACATTTTCTTCTGCACTGAAATCTGTCATAACCCATTGCAGTGCAGAGACAGAATGCTCTGAAGTGGTACCTACTCGAAGTATGCATTTTTTGCCTTTATCTTCCTCCATTTGCCTTTATCTCCCTCCAGCAGTTAGTAAAACATGAATCGTTACCTCCCAGGCTGCGTTTTTAAAGGACAGCCGGGTTACTGTTTTTGTGCTTTGTCATCTCTAGAATTGCTCTCTCCCAGCCTGAGAAGTGGGTTCATAAATCTTCCTGTTCCATGAAACATCAGGCCTAATTCTGCTATCTGTCTCACTGGTTTAACTGAGGAGTAATTCCAGGGAGGTCAGAAGAAAATGAGCCCAAGGGAGAGCAGAATCTCACTTACAGATTTTATGGGCTGTAGGGGTAGCAGTCACAAGAGGGCTAGCTGATAGCTATTTGTTAACTGGATCAAAGGCATAATTCCTCCTCTGTGTAGAGGTTATGGAGCCATAGAAGAATATCTAGTAAATGGGCTTCTTTTAAACAAGAGGCTACTTTGAGAAAATGAGATGTGATATGACCACATCATATGGAGGAGCTGGCCTCTAAGACCTTGAAAGATGGGAAATGCCTTTTGAAACATGTCCAGATAAAGATGCTTACTTTTGATACTGGGGTATAGTGTCAGACCACCATCACAGCTGAAATGAACACAGCAACTCATGAAAGGAAAGAGAGCCAAGCTAATTTCTGCAAACATATTCATTCGCTATCTATCCTGTCTAGAATGCTCATCTCTTCTTGCGCTGAACAACCCTTGTTCCCTCAATGCTGCCAAACCTGGTCATACAGCCCTAAAAAGTATGGAAGGGGAAAATGCCTCACCAATTCATTTTTACTCTCTTCTAATTTTCTTTTCGTGAACATTTGTGTGACTCAAATTGAGTAGACAGAGTAAAGGTTGCAACAATTTGTGACTATGGACTCCCAAAAGGTATTTGAGGATTTAGAGTCCTCCAATCAGAGTGGCAATGCTACCATGAGACTTAGGTGACTGCACATAATTTGGACAGTGAATTACAACTAGTAGCTGCTCTTAACAACAATTACAAATAGTGAATCACTTAGTCACTTTAGGCTGAAATATATTTGTATGGATCTCACATCAAAAGTTACGTGTCACAACAAACTGTTAAAAATCTGAATATAACTCTCAGAAAATGAGGTTACATTTCTTATTTAAATTGTTTGCTGGAACAAATTCTCCACTCTCTGCTCTTTTATAGCTTTCTCTTCCTTCTCTACTTTTCTGGCACATATTCAAAAAATGTATAATACCAAAGCTTTTAATTCCAGATTAAAAACATGGCTGCATATCAGCTTTAACAGCCTCACAGTGTCACATTCTCCTTCCCATACAGTGCACACCTGAGCCTTCTCAGCAGTGCCTGATTGTGCAGGTAGAGAATTCCCAGGTTCAGTGCCAGTCCTGTGGGAACTACTGTGTTGCTTACTGTTTACATGGTTTCTCTGCACTCTTGCTACTATTTCATCAGCACACTAAATCCTCTTTTCTCCCTATTGAAATTTGCTAAATAAATATGGAGGGTAACAAGCAAATACATCTAGATAACGAGGATCAAATTTTCTCCTACTGGTCTCTATTTCTTTAGAATGAAGAATGCAGGTGCAATCTGGCACCCACTGTTTAGTGCAGTGGTTCTCAGGACCCATTTTTTGGTGGCCTCAGAGTGCAGCCACCAACTCTTGCTGGTGATCACTCTCACACTTTTTCCTAAACTCCTTAATTAGCTTTAGGAAAACCAAATAAATATGCACACACATCCAAATCATCATAATTTATTTATTGTGAGCTAGTTGGGAAAAGTGACATTAACAAACATACAAGTATCATTTTTCACAGCAGACTTACTCAGCCCTTCAAAGCCAGGGGATAAATTGAGCCTGGCATGGGAGACCAGGGGAGACAGTGGGGGACCAGAGGCCAAAGCCCCACAACCAGAACCCAAAACCCCATGAACGGAGCATGGGGCCTGCCACTGTGCATCTAGAGCCTAGGGCTGGAGCCTAAAGCCTCATGTCCAGAGCCTGCCTTCCTGCCACCCAACTTCAAGTAGCTGAAGGCTGCTATCAAATCCCCCCTCACTCTTCTCTTCTGCAGACTAAATAAGCCCAAATCCTTCACCTCTCCTCGTAGGTCATGTGCTCCAGCCCCCTCATCATTTTTGTTGCCCTCCGCTGGATCCTCTCCAATGCGTCCACATCCCTTCTGTAATGGTGGGCCCAGAATTAGACACAATACTCCAGATGTGGCCTCACCAATGCACCCCAATATGCCATTAGTCTTCTTGGCCACAAGGGTGCACTGCTGACTCATATCCAGCTTCTCAGCCACTGTAATCCCCAGGTCTTTTGCTGCTAAGCTGCTGCTTAGCCAGTCAGTACCTAGCCTATAACAATGTTTGGGATTCTTCTGTGCCAAGTGCAGGACTCTGCAGTTGTCCTTGTTAAACCTCATCAGATTTCTTTTGGCCCAAACCTCCAATTTGTCTAGGTCACTCTGGACCCCATTCCTATCCTTCAGTGTTTTGTTTTTGTTTTTCAGAGGGTGCAACCCATCCCCTCATCCAGATCATTAATAAAGATGTTGAACAAAACCAGCTCCAGAACCAACTCTTGGGGCACTCCACTTGATACCAACCGCCAACCAGACATTGAGTCATTAATCACTACCAGCTGAGCCCAACGATCTAGCCAGCTTTTTCTCCACCTTACAGTCCATTTATCCAATCCATGCTTCTTTAGCTTGCTGGCAAGAATACTGTGGGAGACCGTATCAAAAGCTTTGCTAAAGTCAAGGTATCTCAACATCTGCCACCTTCCCCATGTCCACAGAGCCAGTTACCTGATCATAGAAGGAAATCAGGTTGGTTGGGAATGTCTTGTCCTTAATGAATCCATGTTGACTATTCCTGGTCACTTTTCTCTCTTCCAAGTGCTTCAAAATGGATTCCTTGTGGCTCTATATGATATGCGATAAATTGTTCCCTGCTGGATCAATCACTGTCTGTTGATCCAGCCCATAGTGAAGAAAAGCCTTAAAAGCGAGTGAGAGAACACTCATAATAGCCTATATCCCAGTGATTAGATCATTTACCTAAGATCTGGAACACCCAGCTTCAAATTCCTGAATCAGGTAGAGCAAGGATTTGAGGCTATGTCTACACTATGGGGTTTTTCCAGAAAAATACCGCTGCATATAGGGAACGCGTCTGCTCTTCCGCTTTTTTTTGCAGAAGAGCAGACGTGCTCTTTCGGGAGCCCTGTCTTCCTCCTTCCACGAGGAAGAAGGGCTCTTCCGAAAGAGAAGGCTTTTCCGAAATTTGGCCCAGTGTAGACGGGTCAAATTTTGGAAAAGCCTCTTCTGAAAAAACTATCGGAAAAAAGTACGCAAATTGTGGGGGCGCAATTTGCGTACCTTTTTCCAATACATGAGTGTAGTGTAGACATAGCCTGAGCCTGGTTCTCCCACCTCCTGGTTGAGTATCCTGGCCCCTTGCTATTTTGGGGTGCATCTATGTCTCTAGGTTTGACCAGAAAGTCCATCCTGGACATTTCTCCATAAATTATAGCTGAATCTGATACAAGACCTGTTTTGGAAAACCAACACTTCCAACCAAAAAAAAAAAAAAAAGGAAGGAAACTCTAATTGAGATATCAAAGAGGCAAAAACAAACAAACAAACAAAACCAACAAAAAAACCCACACAAAAACCAAACAACTCTGTGTTTTTTCCCCACTAGCTTTGTGTACAAGCAGAACTTGGTAAAAACTGGCGAACACACTGAACTTTTTCATTCTCTATTCATTGTTCCACCGTAGTTCATCAATATCCTTGACACACGTCATAGGATGGAATGAACTCCCTCTGGTGGTTTGATGTTTTTACTTGAAAAAAATGAGTGCAATTTTTTTTGGTATAATCTGTTTGGTTCATACATCTGTCTTGTGGCTTGAAGGTTGCAAGTTCAAACCCTGTGGGGGTGTTATTACACATTTTGTAGCATATATCTATTTTAATCTAGATTACTCACCACATTGCCTCTAATTATCACTGCCATGAAACACATTGGGTCAGAGTCTCCCTTAAGGGTACATCTACACTGTAGCTGGCAGGTGTAACTTTGAGCCTGGGTAGCTAGCACAGATTAAGCTAGTGGATTAAAAATAGCAGTGTGGCTGAAATGTCATGTGCAGTGTGATGGGTTTGCTGTCCAAGTGCAAATGTGTCCAAGATTTGAGGTATGTACTTGGGCAGCTAGTCCATGCTGCCGCAGCTACGCTACTGTTTTCTGACATGCGAATACAAGCACAGCTAGCATGTGTATGTCAACTTGAGCTACAAATTACACCGCCCAGCTTCTGTGTAGGCATAATCATGGTGTAAATTAGAGCAACTCCACAGAGTTAAAGGGATCCTCACTGATTTACACCACCTGAGAATCTGGCCCATTATTACTCATAGAAGAGCATACCCAAATAAAACTGAGCTCAGGAACGTATAGAAGATCTGCTCCTCAACACCAAGCTTGGAAATAAGACTTGGAATTTATTTAGGATGTCATGGGTGTCTAAGTGTTCCAAGACTTAAAGGGATATACCAGTTGGATCTCCCCTGGTCCAGCACCCTCGGGACCTGACTGGTGTCGCATGAGGGATTTTTCCAGACCAGGGAAGGTCATTTCTGGCCCCGCTGTTGCTGCCCTTCTTGTTTTGCCCCCCCCCCCCCCCCCATGGCTTCCTGGCTTCCCCCGCAGCCCCACTGAGCCATGAACTGCCTCCCAGACCCCACAGCCCAGCTGAGCTGTGCGCCAACTTCCTCCCCCACCACCACATTCCAGCTGAGCCACACACTGGCTCCCACCTCCTCACACCCTCAGTCCAGCTGGGCCATGTGTCACCCTCCCCCCCCACATAGCACCAGGATCCTGGAACATCCGTAGTCCAGAAGGACCAGAGAGTTTCGGTTTGTAGAGGTGCAACCCTGTACCTTCACAAGTGCCTCTCCTGGGCTTTCATGTGTAATGAGCACCTACAGGTTTGCTCATACACATGTGCCTCATTTATTGAGTGTAGGTGCCTGCTCACACTCTGAAAATGCTAATTCTAGTGCACATGCTTTTAGTAGTAACAACTATACCTCAAGTTCATCCTGGTGCAGGAGCATACTCAGGTATTTGCACCTGACAAGTATGGGTGCCTGGCCCCTGTAGACTTACCCAGTGGAGAGGACTCCAATGAGAGAAGGGTAGGCAGGGAGCCATTAGCAGAGACAAGGCCAGGGCTTGGCTGTGCCAGGATAATGGGATGTGCCTGGAATTTGATTGTTACTCATAAAATGGAAATAGAGGGCTGTGCTAGCAGGAGCGCTGCAGAAAAACACACATCCAATGTCAAATTTCCAATATTGTTCCTATGGAACTTGGTTCATGGTGACTAGGGGGACAAGTCCCTGTTAGTAACTGGCCTCATGTAACTCTCGGTTCATCCTAACAACGTCAAAAGTCACATGCAAGTTGGCTGGGCCAGCCAGGGGGCTGTGCTGCTGCCTCGAATCCCTGCTGAGGGAGCGGGGGGAGCAAAAGCAGCAAGGATACAGTCACATCAAAATTAGAAAATTCATTTTGATTTTTCTTCAGTTTTATTTTAGAAATGGAATTTTCCATCAAATAAAGCCTTCCACAGAATAATCCCACCCACTGGATTCTTCATTACTGTGCACTCCGTGTACTTATAACTGTGCAGATAGAGTAACGATAGTAGACATTTGCTCTGATTCCTCATTTGCTCTCATTCCGTATAACCCAGCCTAAGTTCGGTAACTTCAGTGGTGCTATGGTGATTACCACCAGCGGAGGATCTAGCTCCTTTGAGATTTCTAGCATTTTTCCCTTAAGAAAAAATACAATTCTGCTCTGGAGAAATGGTCCAAAACACAGTGGCATGTAATAGTGATACTACATTTGGGTTTTTACTATTCCTATGGTATCCTTAAGGGCCCTGATGTCACAGAGAATTCGACCCCCACACTGCCCCAAGGGTACAAACAAGCTTCTGAATTCCGAGAAGGGTGAGCAGGGACCATTGGCTGTTCCCCTAACTGAAGGAGGGGGTTCACAGGATTTTAAAAACAGATAACATGACAGCTAATGAAAAACCCGTGAAATGTGTCCATTTTGAAACCAGTGAATACGAAGCAAGGAACTCCAGACAGTACCTGCTTCTCCTCAAAGGGAACCTAAGGAGTCAGTGGACACTACCCAGAAGAACTATGGTAGGATGCATGAATCAATGAGGGAATAGAAGTGGGCCCCACAGGTCCCAGAGAATTTCCCCTATGGAAGCCAACTAGACAGGCTGCCCTAGAGACTCTAAAGCCTTCTTTCTTCACACAAAAGATACAAGGTACATTGAAAACTTCCTATTCACTGACCTCTTCAGCCAGTCTCCTATTGTCATTCGTTAACTAGGGCAGGCAGAATATTTTTTAATCTTGAATAATTCATTTGAAAATGATATGAAACTTGTTAGTCTAATTTAGCTATCAGCCCTTATCTGAGTTATTACTCTTGGCCTAGGCTGTAAATGAGAAACTCAGGCTGTGTGTGGGAAAGGAATCTATAATGAAAAATTGAATCTCTATATATCTGTTTTTAATTTCTTAGGTGTCTTTCGTTCTTAAGTTTTAAACAATAGTCTCACTAATAGGTGCCCAGAACAAATAGCTGGAATGGAAAATATGGTTTTTTTCCAGTGAATTATTCACATTACGTTTTTTAATATTAGGTCCAAGGAGCTGATCTGAAATGGGAGCCCCGTGAGCAGAACCTCTGCCAAATAGGTACAAGGTCTGCCTGAATGGATCCAATTGCTGGACTAAAAAGCTAGTAAACATGAGCTACATTCACAGATCTCTAGTTTTTGGGGGAGGGATAGCTCAGTGGTTTGAACATTGGCTTGCTAAACTCAGGGTTGTGAGCTCAATCCTTGAAGGGGCCATTAGGGATCTGGGGTAAATCTTTCAGGGATGGTACTTGGTCCTGCTGTGAAGACAGGGGACTGGACTCAATGACCTCTTAAGGTCCCTTCCAGTTCTAGGAGATAGGTATATCTCCATAGATTATAACAATGCCACTAATTCTACCAATGGGACCAGATGTGTTTAGGAGAAATAAAAAAGAGGGGGAGTTCATTTCAGATGAAAATCTTATGAGTCTGCTGCAGGTTCTCAAGGAAAAGGCTAGGTTTCTTCTCACCTGATAAGTATGGGTGCATAGCCCTTGTAGATTTACCCAATGGAGAGGACTTCAATGAGGAAGGGGCAGACAGGGAGCCATTAGCTGAAACAAAATAAATCCTAGAATGGTTTGAAGTAACAGCCTGTCAGGAGAAAAGTGGCAGCCAATAAATTAATCTCTGTAAATTCAGGGGCTAAAACTGATGCAGCTTTATCTTTTTAACACAAGTTGGGCAGATTTTATTCTTTCTCACAGTTAGTCCAAGTATCTGTGTCAGGGGTGGGGAACCTAAGGCCTGGGGGCCGCATCTGACCCCCAGCTTGCCTGGATCTGGATCCCCAGCATTAGGGAGCCCTCGTTGTGGCTCCAGCCCTCCGCTGTCTCCCTGTGAGGCTGGAGCACACAAGATCTACTCGCCTGGGCCCCCCCTAGGCTCTGGTGTGTGAGGGGAATGTGGGGAGTGTCTTTCTCTTTCTCATTTGGAGGCTATGTCAGTGTGGGGTTTGTAGGGGTTTTTTTGGATTTTTTTTTTTGCCTCTCATTTGTGTGCGGCCCACGACTGATTTTTCTGTGAGTCAGGGATCCCTAGCCCAAAAAAGGTTCCCCATCCCGATCTGTGTTTTTTAACTAGACTCTCCTGATAATCTCTCAAGGGAAAAAGTGGTATTCAGACAGGGAAAATTTCCTTTTCTCCATTACCTGAAGTAGATAAGCAACCACCTTATCCAGGGCTTTTTTGTGATTTCATCCAAAAGATGTCATCAGCAACTGGTTTCCAAGTGTGTGGGGGGCTGCCCCGTTATTAATGGAGCCATCTTCTAAGTAAGAGATTAGAAATGAGGCCAGCCGCACACTAATATTAAGATATTGAGATTTTTTTCATTAGCTGAGCTGCATCACAGCTGATCTGCCTTAGGACATGTTGACTGTGCTATTTTTTGTCCTGAATCAACCTTAATCTTGAAATTTCTCACAGCAGTAACTCTGAAATATTCCACTTCGGAGACATTAAAATGAACTGATTGAAATGTCAACTTTAATATTTAACATAATACAATATTTGGTATGTTTAATATTTGTATCATTGTAACACAAAAATGAGTTGCAATGCAACGCACCAATTAGATTTAAATTGTTCTATTTTTTTCCATCTACCATTTTCATAAAATCAGTATGTTCCCAGGAAACATTTCAGTTTTAACAAAGCAGCATTTTCTGATGGAAAACTGTTACACTGACAACTTTTCAGTCTTCTCTCATCCTGTTGACTCCACTCCTGCTCTTGCATATACCCACATTTGCAATTATATTAATGTGCCTGGGGAAACATTAGTGGTTGCTTAGCATGGAAAAGTGATATTAGCTTCTTTTAATTCAATCTGCCATGGAAGATGACCTGACATGATGTGAGTAGAAAACGCAGTGAATCACAGTTTGGAAGCCACAGATATAAAGAATGCAGACATATTTTATGGGTGTCCCTCCTGTCTTCAGATTTTCGAAACACTTCCATTTAAAAGACCTGCAACCATAAGGGAAACCTATGTCTAAATTACAGTGTCGGCCTGACTCTTGTGCCAAGGTGCAATACCTTAGTGTAGAAGAGCATGGGGAAATCTCCTATTGCTGCTCTACTTGTAGATATAATAGAAGAATTCATTTACTATGGAAGATAATTTGGCACCACTCTCAAATTCTTTCCTTCCTCACGCTCCAAAAAAGTTTCATCCTGTGAAGCCCATTGGTTTACCTTACAGTATGGACTTGGGAGGAGAACAGTATATTAAAGGCTCATCTGCTCTTTTAAGTAGAATCAATTAAATTTCACACCTGATGACTCACTATGCTACTGGATGTGCCTTCTCTGTGTTGAAATGCTGTGATGTTTTCCATACAGCTCTACAGCCTAGGGGAAGGGTGACTACATAGGTGAATGTTATGGTACATTACCTTCTGTTGTAATAGGCATGACTCATTAGATTTCTCTTGTTTATGTGAGATGTTGAAGGCTGTCACTTGTAGAAAGGAACTCAATCATTGTAACGAGAGCTGGTCAACAGTCAAAATTCCATCCTTCATGGAATTCCAATATTTCAAAATTGACTCTTACTGGGACATCCCGTGAAAAAAAAAATCAATTCAGAAATGTCAGTGTTTTGATTGGTTCAATATTCATCTGTGTCCTCATGAACTGTCAGCTGTTTCTCATGGGAATTGTAGTTCAGGTACCTCATGCCCCCATTCTTGTCTGTGCGCTGTTCTCTGCAGCTGGGTTACATCTCATGTGATACATCGAGGTCCTGGGATGCACTACATCAGTTCAATCAGGGTGCACCGTAATTCAAAATAAGATATGCAATTTGAGCTATTTTGATGCTATTTCAAAACAGCTTATTTTGTCATAAATTTTGAAATAAAGTGCTATTCTGAAACATCCCTTACTCCTCATGGAATGAGGTTTACAGGGACGTTGGAATAGCGAGCCCGAAATAATGGGTTTGCTGTGAAGATGAGGGATAGCTATTTCGGTATACTCTGAAATAGTGTTGCAGTGTAGACGTACCCTCAGGCTACGTCTACACTGCAAGGTTTTTGTGCGAAAACAAATGTTTTTGCGCAAAAACCCGCGGAGCGTCTACACCACAAGCGCGTTTTTGCACAAGTAAATTGGAAGAACAGAGGGCTTTTGCTGGTAGAGTTATTCCTCTCCCCACGAGGAATAACCCCTTTTTGCACTATTGCTCTTGCGCAAAAAGGCAGCTGTGGACACTCGGGAGGTGTTTTTGTGCAAGAAACCCCTATCGGCAAAAGCACAGGTGCTCTGATGGCCATTCTGAGTATGGCCATCAGAGCTTTCTTGCGCAAGAGTGTCCATGTAGTGTAGATGCTCTCTTGCGCAAAAGCACATCACTTTTGCGATGCGCTTTGAGGTCTGGATGAGCTTTTGCGCAAGCAGTTTTTGTGGAAGATCTCTTCCGCAAAAGGCTTCTTGTGCAAAAACCCTGCAGTGTAGATGAAGCCTCAGAGAAGAGATTGTAGTGCAGCCAGGGATCCTGGCCTATAGAAGTATGGGACATAAAGAACCAAAACTGCAATTCTCATGCCACAAGGGAATGCTGAAATGTCAAGTCACTTCCAAAGAAGCTGGATTAGAGTCTAGATAGAAAAGCTGGGAATGTACATTTGATTGTTCACTGAGCACTGTTTTTTAAATTACATCCCCACTTTTTTTCTTCTTCAGAAGAACTTGTTCCCAGCTTTTATGATGTGAAGGAAGGGAAATTGAACAAATACTGGTTTCAGTCCTGAGTAAGGATTACTCTCTGAGTCCTGTAATTGCTAATGCAGTACAATCTGGTGTAAACTCCAGAGACAGAAGATTTTGAGGGATGGAAATCCCCTGCTTTCTCTACAGGGAAGAAGAGGAAAAGCCAGCTCAAGCCAGATTTGCTTACATGAATTATCTATAATGTTGCTTTCCCATAATTCCTCTGATGAAGTTCTATTGCTCTGGGTACCATGCATATGTTTTTAGTGTATAAATAATAGGGCTTGAGCATTGTGCAGGATAGGCCTTGCAAAAAGTGGATCACCCTGACTATGTGGTTAGTGCACTTGAGTCTGATAACAAAGCTCAATAGAAAGGAAAGCACTTTGTCCAAAAAGCTAGACATTCCAGTAGAGGAGCAGGGACCTTTCCATGAGTCCTATTTTGCTCTAGGTTGCTAGCCCAGATACTATGAAGCTCTCATAATTGTAGAAGAAAGCTTGAAAATAGATCCAGAGTGCACCTTAAAGGCTCAAACATAAGGCAACCCCTCCCCCCCATCCTCAAATGCATTATTTTTAAGCTAATCTAGTGATTTTTGAATGCTTGGATTGACATTACTATGAACCCTAGGAAGATTCAGACTTCAGGAGCATGATGTTTATATCATACACACAGAGAAGTTAGATTGAAAAACAAAACATTTTCCTGGAATTTTGTTTTATTTTTTAGAATTTGGAAACCTAACACACAAGAACCAAAAAAACAAAGCGAGATCTGGTCTTGCATTTGTATAGAAGGAAGTCAGCTGCTAGCGCACTAGTCCAGGACTTCAGAGATAAGGGTTCAATTTTAAACTCTGCCACAAACATCCTCTGTGACCTTGGGCAACTCACTTGGCCTCTTTGTACCTCAATTACTCATCTGTGAAATAGGAATAATACTTCCCTATCTCCCTGTGGTATTGAGGGTAAACACTTTGTAGATAATAATGTGTTTTGATATCTGCTTAGAAGAGCCAATTATTGTTATGAACTACCTTGTTAACAAAGCCAAAACCCAAGCAGGGAGTGATCTGATAATATGCAGTGTGTGTAGACATTTTTTTATAGGAGCAAGGTGCGAGTGCCACCTGCTTATAAATAGGCGGGTCCTAGAGATGGGTGCATTGATATGGTCATGGACTAGAAAAGTATCAAGGTTCTGATGTGTACCAAGATACAATGTGTTCAAGAAAAAGAAACCATCAATATTAAATCTGGAGACTGTTGATCATACACACAGCAGAAGATTTCTATGAGCAGACCCCCATATTGAAATTGGTCAAGGTTTACAATAACCACTGCCTTTGGGGGAGACAACTCAATGTGATTTCATTCCTTCACTTTAAAGGGAAATAATCTTTTGCTAGGCTTCTGCCTTCATTCAAATAACAAACATTTACAAGCTCAGCATCATAAAGGTTGCAATCTTCTCTGAAGTGAAAGCCATCGTTAGTTTAGTGATGAAGGGAAACAGATGTTCTCTCCTTTATGCACTAATCTTCCCGTACACTCCAGAAAATTAAGGTTTATGTGTTTTGTTTTGCTTTTTTCTCTCAAGGGAGAAATGACACAGAAAAATTACTTAAAACAACATAAAGCAAAATTGCTTTGGCTTGTTATGGGTTAGAAGCCACAGGCATGTTGCCCAATTTTCCAGAAAATTAACAGCTTGTTTCAATAGCTCTCCACAATGCAGCCTCTTCACTTCCCTCCCCTCTCATGCTGTTCCTGATTTCAAATGGGACACCACAATGGCTGTGTCTAGACTACACCTCTCTGTCGACAGAGAGATGAAGATTAGGCACGTCGAAATTGCTAATGAAGCAGGGATTTAAATATCCTGCGCTTCATTAGCATAAACATGGCCGCCCCTTTTTTTCAAAACGGAGCTTTAAAAAAAAAAAGGCATCTAGACACAGATCTGTCAAAAATAAACCCTTTTTCGACAGATCCTGTAAACCTCATTTTTTGTGGAATACAGGATCTGTCGAAAAAGGCTTTATTTTCAACAGATCCACGTCTAGACTGCCGTTTTTCTCAAAAAAGCTCCATTTTGAAAAAAAGCAGTGGCCATGTTTATGCAAATGAAGCATGGGATATTTAAAGCCCTGCTTCATTAGCAATTTCGACGTGCCTAATCTACATCTCTCTATCGACAGAGAGGTGTAGTCTAGACACAGCCAATGTGTCCAAGCAACTGCTCTTGGCTGCCAAATAACCAGCAAGGTCTATTGTGTTTTGGTGCCAAATGTTCTTCATTTTGGGACAAGGGAAACAAATTTTTTTCTAATGACTGGGATTTATTCTTATTCCTTTTCTTTTCCCACCACCTGAGTTAGAGTTGCATTATATTTGACAGGCTGCTGGGGTTAGCGTTGATGGATCAGGTATGCAGCTATATGTAGACATGCAAGTCATACCCTGGATGCAGTTAGGCTATTTGTGAGTGGCCCTAGCTGGGGCTTATAGCACAGAAATATTGTGAGGCACCCAAGGTTGTGGGACAAGTGGTGAGACACCCAGGAACATGACACTTGTATTCCGCTTCGCTTTTTTCAGTGAAACAATGTCTACATCGGTACTGTGGAGATCATGTCTCCTGAGCAGAAGCAGCCGTACTGCCCAGAGCAGTAAAGCAGCAGAGTGGAAACTAATGACTTTGGCAGAGATTCATCTTGCCTCTCACACATCATGGAGAGTTTGCCCAGACCTTAGTGGAGCTGCATATTTGTAGGGGTGAGACTCTAGGGCTACAGCTTTCAAAAAGGGGGTCTACTGGTTTGATTTGTTGTTACACACATTAGCTATACTGCTGCTGCAAGCTCCAGTGGAAACAAGGTTTAGCTAGTTTGTCTCACAATGTTATCGGGCAAAGTCAACACTATACTCTCAACCTGTGGCTGCTGACCCATCTTCCTACATCACAATAAAAACTACCTGTGCCTTTTCTCCACTAACATTTTCAAGTGGACATACTAATATGATTAGTTATTTTACTATAAAAATGTACTTTTCATAGTTAAGACGTGACTTCAGCCTCTTTCAGGAGGAGACAACCTACCCAATAGAAGAATGAGGAGGAAAGTCATTTTTTGCTCCCTTTCATGGATTGTTCCTTTCTAGAAAAGCATGGTGCTATAGGAACTTAACAATGTGTAGGCTATAGGAAATATTGAAAAAGAAGGGAAAAATTTTGAACAAATTCCACATAAGAATGGAAAATTACAGTTAAATATTGGAAACCCATGGTTACTCACCATACTGAAATATACCAAAGTTTTTGCTTGGAAGAACACCCTTCCCTCCCCTCCTCGCACCCTGCCCCTGATAATGAACTAGATCCAATATATTTTGTCATGTTCCTTTTTATTTTATTTTTTTTATACTAGGGATATGTAGGTTGGTTTTAGTTGTAACATAAGAGAATTCTGAGGAAGTATATACTTTTATGGCAATGTGTGGTTATTTAAAAAAAAATCTTTGTGTTTATACCTTGCCAATTGCAGTGAGCCCGTGCAAATTTAGTTTCAGTATGTAGTGATCCTGAAGGGTGAGGTGAGAAGCTCCATCTAAAAATCATGCCCTCCCACTCTTAGTGAAAGTGAGAGAGAGAAAAGGCAATGGTAAATTCAGACACTCTGATATGACATTGTTATGATGCAGCATTGCAATCTGATCATGTTTCATTAATATATTATGGGATGAGGCAGCAGCGTCATGATCTTGAAGCCAGGGCATAATATAAAGATGTCAATGTGGTGACTGGTGATTTCTCTGTGATAGTACAACATGGTTTTAAGGCCTTTAAAATAAACTTCACTGGGGTCCTTCCAGATCCTAAAATCAACCCTTTGTACTGCTCGGTTCTCAATTATTACTGCTGATTCTGACTAAATGCATTTGGAGAGATACATGATACAGTCGGCTAATCCAGGAGAGGTACAAGCCAAATGCTGGTGTGGGATTTCAGCTAAGTGATTTAATAAATTAACTTCAATGTAACCTGTAGCTCCTATGTCACATAACAGGGTGGCAAATGAAATGGAATATGTATTATCTGAAAGATGAAAGCTAGTGTTGGCATCTGAATGGGGTCTGTAAACCTGGCTGGGCTGCTCATTAAACTTCAGTCTTGTTATCCTTCTTTGTGAATTATTTATCCACAGATCTTCATCATAGTGGTGAAACAATCACAAAACTGGAGATGAGCCAAAACCAGAGACATTTATTTGACTCCCTTCCCTATCCCAAACTATGGGAGCTTTAGGTGAAATGTGATCCAGGGTTTTTACCAACCCAGAGTCCATATGACATGACCTTATCTTTAGGGGTTGAACTGGGAGTCAAATCAGGTCCTGGCTCCATGACAGACTTTCTTTGTGAGGCTAAATACGTTGTTTGTGAATTGCTCTGATATTCTGGAGCCAAGGGCCATAAAATTAAAGATTTACAGTACTCTTATCTTGTGATGGAAAGGATGAAAAGATGTGTCAGAGATTTTGTACAGTATTCTCCCTTTCTAGATAATACACATATGACAACAGATATTTGGTATGCACCATCACAGTCACATATTTAAATCTGTGACATGCATTACAAGTAAATTTAATACTAAAAGGGATAGCTCCAATAGTTGTTCCACAAGTTTCCCTCACAATATCTTGCCAAGATGCTTCAACCCTGACTTGAAGGGACCATGCTTCCAGAATGAGGAGATCACTGGCACTTTTGCAGAGTCTGACAACAAATATGTCAACAGGGGTGAAAAAACTTGTGGGCTAAGAACTGGCATTAGGTCATGAATTCTGTCAGAGCGGGCAGCAAGATCCTTTGGGGATTGCAAATTTCAGCTGGAACTAGAACCAGCAGCCCAGATGCGAAAAGCTCAGACGTACCTTATCATGTCAGTGAACTATCCAGACCCTAAACTTGATGTATCTCATTGAAATGAGAGTGCTGTTTTCTCACAATTGCTGAACAAGGAATATTGAATTATATTCTTAAACAGAGGCTGTAAGGAAAATGCAATTAAATATATGAATAATTTATTTTCCCCTCCTAAAATATCTTTGGAAGCTGTAACAGAGCATGCCTGAACAAGGTCCCTCCTTTCAGAGTGAGGAATGTGTCAAATTAACCTCAATTCTATTGATATAGTTTTAGAAGATGTTCCTAGTCCTTGCTAGTAACAGTAATAAAATAGAAGCAGTAGGCTAAAAGGCATAAATGATAGCTTCTCTAAAGTACTTGCTTTCATTGGGAGCAGGACTATTTTACTCAGTTTAAATTTAGTTTACAACTACAGAAATCCAAGAAGCAATGCCAATTTAAATTAGCTGAGGATATGAGCCAATAAAAGCCCATAAGTAAAAGTTGACAGGAGTGGAGAGTATTCTCTGGCATGTATATACATTGAACAGTGGCATAGCGAGGGTGTTATGCGCCTGGGGGCAAAGGCAAAATTTGTGCCCCCCAATCATTTGTTACTATGTATATATTATTTATTTCTAAGTCAGCAAAAATAAGAACATAAATTTAAAAAAAGAACAACCCCCAGCCAGACACCCTCCTTGCCTGTCCCGCCGCCATGTGCGACTCCCTCCAGCGCCCGGGACCATTCCGCTTGCAGCCAGACTGACACGCCTTCTGACCAATCGGTGGCTGTGGTTTCTCAGAGGGGTGGTCTACAGGCGAGAACCCAGACGTTGTGACCCAATGGACGGCGCCTCAGACCGACTGGCGGCAAAGGGGATTGGGGTTGTAGTTGCAGACGGGGCCTGTACGCCAGCTGTGTTCTGCGCATGCTCAGCCTGAGCCCCCGCCCTGTGCACAAACCCCATCAGGCGCTTCATGCTCAGTTTCAATTTCCTGCAGGTGCAGAAGTGGCCAGCACCCGCGGGGTCCTAACGCCGTCCTTCCCTCCACTGTCTGGCTGTCAACATAACTTTTGGCAGCTACATTGGCACCCCCTAGTGTGGCACCTGGGGGCAACTGCCCTTCCCCCCATTCCTCCACGCTATGCCACTGTTGAACAGTTGTTCCTTTGAGAAGAAGTTAGGCAAACATTTACATATTTTTGGTTCTAGCTACTGGTAGCAAATCCACCTCTTGCCTACTAGTGCCCATGGATTTGACCACTTACACTGCCATGGAAATTCCTGTGATATTCTCTGAATGCATGAGGGCCATAAGCATGAGCAGGGAGCCATCAATGTCTACATCAAACCACTGTTATGGGCTGCGTTGAGGGATTCCTGGGTAAGGGTCTATTGCTTGTGTTTCGCAGGAGATCAGGCTTGATGATCACAAGGGACCTTTGTGACATGATGGCATTGTGCAATGCTATATACAGCTGGCATTTTTGTTGACTTCATCTAATTAGCCCAAGTCCAGAGCGTTCCTTCTATGGATTATTCCAGCATAGATTACTAGACTGTGAACTCGTTGGGGCATTCTTTGCACTGTGTCTACCACACCTTGCATAATGGAGTCTGATACATGACTGGGACTCCTGGATGCTGCCACAGTATAAATAACAGACACTCAAATGGGAGAGATTCTGATATCTGTTCTCACTCATCTCAGGGTATGTCTACACTACAGAGGTTTTTTGGGAAAATGGCCATTTTCCAAAAACCTTCAATTACGTCCACACTGCAATCACATTTTTTTGAAAGAAAATTGAAAGAACAGAGGGGGTTTTCCGGCATTGGTAATCCTCTTTCTATGAGGAAGAAGCCTTTTGCGAAAGAGCTCTTTTGGAAAAAGGCATGTGTGGACAGGGAAGAGGGAGTTCTTTCAGAAGAAGAGGAAAGAGGAAAAAGCACTGGTGCCCTAGTGGCCATTCCGTCCATAGTAATCACAGTGTAAATGTGAGATAGCGTCCATTCAGTGTGGACGCTATCTTTCGAAAAAGCAGATTGCTTTTTCGATGCACTTTTGCAGTGTGGACGTTCTCTTTTGGAAGAAGTTTTTTCAGAAGATCTCTTCCGGAAAAACTTCTTCCAAAAGAAGCCTGCAGTCTAGGCATAGCCTGTGTGACAATTCATCCCAGAGGGGAGCCAGTCTGAGCAACGAGGACTGCAAAAGGTCTCCAAGCACACATTTGGTATTAAAGCTATTCAAACAGAGCAGGTCTGCCTGAAGTTCATTGAGGGCCAACTTTCTCATGAAGCTTAGGCAGCTGAAGTGGAAATTATTGCCAGAAGGGAATATAAGCTATTTTCTGGCAGATTCAAAGAGTCGTTGAAGTTTACAGTTGGAAAAGGCCCATTTGATCATCCAGTTCTGTGGGTTTTCAACCTATGGACCATGGTTCTACCCTAAAAATGGTTCATGGGGCAGTACTTATGGGTTGCACTAGCCATTTGAGTAGGGGAAATATGGCACAACCCAAGTTGATGGGACCCAGCAGATGGGACAAAGAAAAGCTAGCTCTATAGCCACGAGCGGCCCGAGGCCGGCTGCAGCAGCTGGCGCCCTAGGCGGGGTGGTGCAATCGGCGCCCCTGCCTGAACGGCCGTCAATGGCCGTGACATCATCATGGGGCACCCAGGTGCCCCATGACGTCATCATTGGGCGCCCGGGCCAGCGGCACCCTAGGCAGCTGCCTAGCTCACCTAGGCTCACGGGCTGCCCCTGTCTATAGCACTCCACTGAATATTGAAACTCTCATCACACCTCTTTTGTCTGCGGAGCTTGTCCAAGAGAGCATCACCAGAAGGACAGCCTCCTCTCTTCTGCTCCAGTCATACTGCAGCTATCATACATCACCTAATAAACTATCTTGTTAGTCTTTAAAGTGCTACGTGACTGCTTTTCTTGTTTTACCAAGATCAGACTAACACGGCTACCTCTCTGTTACTTTGTACTTACTAAGTGCTTCACCCTGAGGCAGAGAGAATTTTGCTACTAGAGTCCGAGGACACAGTTTATTCCTTGGACTCAAATTCCACAATATTTTGCAAAGGATTGTGTGACATGCTGGAGTGCAGGATTTTTTTCCTAGGGGAAGGCCTGCAACCGAATAATGGGCTTCCCAAAACAAATACCCCACACTATTAAAGGAGGGCTTTAAACTAGGTTCATTGGGGGATGGTGACCAAAACCCTGAGGGGAGTGGGGAAGTCGGATACCAGGAAGAAATGCAAAGAGGAACAAGCAAGAAAGGAGGACGCCTGATTTGAATGGAGACAATAGGGCGATCAGCTGGTTATCTGAGGTGTTTGTACACTAATGCGAGAAGCCTGGGCAAGAAACAAGAAGAACTGGAGGCCCTGGCCCAGTCCAAGAAATACGATTTAATTGGGATAACAGAGACTTGGTGGGATGGCTTGCATGACTGGAGCGCTGTCATGGAAGGGTATAGACTGTTCAGGAAGAACAGGCAGGGGAGAAAAGGAGGAGGAGTTGCACTATATGTAAGAGAGCACTATGATTGCTCAGGACTCCAGTATATAGAGGGAGAAAAACCTGTTGAGAGTCTATGGGTTAAGTTTAGAGGTGCAAACAACAGCAGTGATGTTGTGGTTGGTGTCTACTACAGGCCACCGAATCAGGTGGATGAGGTAGATGAGGCTTTCTTCGGACAACTGAGAGAAGCTTCCAGATTGCAGGCCCTGGTTCTCATGGGGACTTTAATCACCCTGACATCTGTTGGGAGACCAATACGGCAGTACACAGGCAATCCAGGAAGTTTTTGGAGAATGTTGGGGATAACTTCTTGGTACAAGTGCTGAAGGATCCGACCAGGGGCGCAGCTTGACCTTCTGCTCACAAACAGGGAGGAACTAATAGGGAAGTAGAGGTGGGTGACAACCTGGGAAGCAGTGATCATGAGATGGTAGATTTCAGGATCCTGACCAAAGGAAGAAAAGAGAGTAAAATACACACCTTGGACTTCAGAAAAGCAGATTTTGACTCCTCAGAGACCTGATGGGCAGAATCCTGGGATGCTAACATGAAGGGAAAGGAGTCCAGGACAGCTGGCAGTATTTTAAGAAGCCTTATTGAAGGCACAGAAAGAAACCATCGATCTGTAGCAAGAGGCAAACATGGTAGGAGACCGGATTGGCTTACGGGGGAAATCCAGGAAGCTTACAAAAAGTGGAAACTTGGACAAATGACCAGGAAGGGATTTAAATGTATAGCTTGAGAATAACAGGGGGTTATCAGGAAGGCAAAAGCGCAATTGGAATTGCGACTGGCAAAGGATGTGAAGGATAACAAGAAAGGTTTCTACAGGCATGTTAACAAGAAGAAGGTGATCAGGGAGGGTGTGGGGCCCCTACTGGATGAAGGAGGTAACCTAGTGACAGATGATGTGGGGAAAGCTGAAGTACTCAATGCTTTCTTTGCCTCTATATTCACGGACAAGGTCGGCTCCCGGATTAATGCGCTAAGTGACGCAAGATGGGATGAAGATGGACAGCCCTTGGTGGGTAAAGAACAGATTAGGAACTATTTAGAAAAGCTAAACATACACAAATCCATGGGTCCGGACTTAATGCATCCGAAGGTACTGAGGGAGTTGGAAAATGTCATTGAGGAGCCTTTGGCCATTATCTTTGAAAAGTCGTGGAGATCAGGAGAAATCCTGGATGACTGGAAAAAGGCAAATGTAGTGCTCATCTTCAAAAAAGGGAAGAAGGACATTCCAGGGAACTATAGTCTTACCTCGGTTCCTGGAAAAATCATGGAAGGGAACCTTAAAGAATCCATTTTGAGGCACTTGGAAGAGAGGAAAGTGATCAGGAATAGTCAGCATGGATTCACAAAGGGCAAGTCGTGCCTGACCAATCTGATTAGCTTCTATGATGAGGTAACTGGCTCTGTGGACATGGGAAAGTCAGTGGATGTGATATACCTAGACTTTAGCAAGGCTTTTGATACGGTCTCCCACAATATTCTTGCCAGCAAGTTAAGAGAATGTGGATTGGATTAATGAAAAGTAAGATGGATAGAAAGATGGCCAGAAGTCCGGGCCCAGCAGGTAGTGATCAACGGCTTGATGTCAGGATGGCGGTCGGTTTCTAGCGGAGCGCCCCAAGGTTCGGTTCTAGGACCGGTTTTTGTTCAATATCTTTATTAATAACATGGATGAGGGGATGGATTGCACCCTCAGCAAGTTTGCAGATGACACTAAGCTAGGAGGAGAGGTAGATACGCTTGAGGGCAGAGATAGGGTCCAGAATGACTTAGACAAATTGGAGGATTGGGCCACAAGAAATCTGATGAGGTTCAACAAGGACAAGTGCAGAGTCCTGCACTTGGGTCGGAAGAATCCCAAGCATTGTTACAGGCTGGGGACCAACCAGCTAAGTAGTAGTTCTGCAGAAAAGGACCTGGGGGTTACAGTGGATAAGAAGCTGGATATGAGTCAACAGTGTGCCCTTGTAGCCAAGAAGGTTAATGGCATATTAGGTTGCATTAAGAGGAGCATTGCCAGCAGATCCAGAGATGTGATTATTCCCATTTATTCGGCTCTGGTGAGGCCACATCTGGAATATTGTGTCCAGTTCTGGGTCCCCCACTACAAAAAGGATGTGGACGCATTGGAGAGGGTCCAGTGGAGGGCAACCAAAATGATTAGGGGGCTGGAGCATATGACCTATGCGGAGAGACTGAGGGAATTGGGTCTGTTTAGTCTGCAGAAGTGAAGAGTGAGGGGGGATTTGATAGCAGCCTTCAACTTCCTGAAGGGAGGTTCCAAAGAGGATGGAGAGAGGCTGTTCTCAGTAGTGACAGATGGCAGAACAAGGAGCAATAGTCTTAAGTTGTGGTGGGAGAGGTCCAGGTTGGATATTAGGAAAAACTATTTCACTAGGAGGGTGGTGAAGCACTGGAATGGGTTACCTAGGGAAGTAGTGGAGTCTCCATCCCTAGAGGTGTTTAAGTCTTGGCTCGACAAAGTCCTGGCTTGGTTGATTTAATTGGGATTGGTCCTGCCTACAGCAGGGGACTGGACTTGATGACCTTCTGAGGTCTCTTCCAGCTCTATGGTTCTATGATTTTATGAGTCTATAATTTAATCTTTCTCCCCAGGGCCAATGCAAGGTTCTTCCCTACAGTATAGTTTCTAAGTGCATGTTTCAATCTGTTGATAAAGTCTAGGAAATGATACTCCTACAACATCCCTAGGGAGGTTAGCTTTCAAAATTATTATAGTAAGAGGAGCTGGTAACGAGCTGTATATTTACACTGCTTAACATTTTTTTCAGACTAAAGTTCATGGTTCAACCCCAGTTTATGCTGTTTGGTTATGTGGTGGTAAATTTTAACGCAATATAAGTTGTTTTAACCTTTTCTCTTGTATTCCCTCCCACCCAAGAAATTCTATCGAAAGAGTACAGTTAAATAACATGGAAGTTACAAAATTAATCACTGAAATGTTAGGAAATGCCAGATTTATGGTTTCCCATGAGCCTTTAATTTGGCACCTTTATGAGTATGTGTTTTGATAGTCTTTAATCACATGATCATATGCTCCTCTCCCCTCCCCTAGATGACCTCTCACTCATTTAGTCAGAGAATGGATGCACAGAGGGCCAAACAGACAGTTGCTGTGAACTTCATTGAGGCATTTCCAAATTTTCATGGACTTGCCTTTACAACCTTCATAATCTCTCAGTGTACATTTTTTGTGTATGATTCTTATTTAGATTACAGTAGCACCCAGCAATCCAATAGAGATCATACTTCAACTGTGCTAGGAAAACAAACCAGGTGCTGGTAAGTCAGATTGCTTTCCTATATAACCATACAGTCTTCTTTAATTCCATATTCTTCAGTGCTCAACTTAATGTACAAAAAAAAAAGACTGTAAATAAAAAAGGTATGTAAATATCTGTGTTTTCCCAGCACAGGTCAGTTTGGAAAAAACATGCATATCTGAAGCAATTACCCACTTTTTCCTATCATGATAAACATGATTTCCCTTGAATATCTTTAAATATCCATTGCCTTGTGCCAGGTCACATCAAGTCACTTTGCTTTGTGAGACATAACATAAGCCTACTCAATGTGACGTGCTTGCTGCATCATGTCATAAATCTTCAAAGATAGCACAGCTTTTTAAAAAATGAATATAGAAGTTACCATGGCTACAGAATAACCTGATTCTGTTCATATTTGAAATCATTTTAAATATTGAAAAGCAAACACAATATTGTTTAATTTCCATAAACAATGCAGTGAATCAATTAAAATGTATTAATTGGAAAAATTTGGAGAGCAAAGGGATCTCATCAGGTAGTAGTTTCAATTTTTGCTCAGTGGCACATGTGTTAAGTGGCTTTGAAAAGAGGGATTATTTACCAATCTAATGTACTGGCATTTGTAAAGCAACACATGATAGGACTGGTGTGGCTCTTTTGGAACCATGCTGATTTATACCAGAATTGGCCTCGGTTACCTAATTTTTGTAAAAACCTTAAAAGAAAGACAGTGAGAACTGCCTAGAAGTGCCATCAGTCAGCCCTCCATCCTGCCTCAGGTAGAATCATGGTCCATCAGGCTATGTCTACACTATGGAGTTTTTTGCGGAAAAACAGCTGTTTTTCTGCAAAAACTCATGGAGCATCCATACCTCAAGCATGTTTTTGTGCAAGTAAATCAAAAGAACAGAGTGGTTTTTTCTGGTGTAGGTATTCCTCTTTCTATGATGAATAATTCCTTTTTGCTCAATACCTCTTTTGCGCAAAAAGGGTGTGTGGACGACAGGGCTGGCCTGAGGTATTTTGGCACCCTGGGCAAGGGCGCGCGGCGCCGCCCCCGGGCTCACAGCGCATGTGCGGGCCCACCCATGGGGAGCAGACCCGCCCCCCTAGGGTGCGCAGGCACGCCCCCGGGGCGCACGGCGCATGCGCGGCCCGGCTACGGCCGCTGGCGCAGAGCCCGGGGCCCGCCCCTAGGGTGCACGGCGCAAGCGCAGCCCAGTCCGACCCAGCCGTCGCTGGTGGCGCAAGCGCCGGGCCGTGTAGGGTGCCGCGGCCACGGGGGGAAGGGCGTTGCTGGCCGGCGCTGTGGGGATGCGGGCGGGTCGGTGCCGCACGCCCCTTACAGCTGCCCGGCTCGCCCATGCCTCCGTCCGGCCCTGGTGCAAAAAGAGGCAATTGAAAATAGCCCAGGTGCCCTGGTGGCTGTTCTGTAAATAGCAATCAGAGTTTCCTTTTGAGAGAGCATCCATGAAGTCTGGATGCTCTCTTTTGCAAAAGCGCATCATTTTTTCGATGTGCTTTTCAGTGTGGACCCTCTCTTGTGCAAGAAGTGTTTGCGGATGATCTCTTCCACAAAAAGCTTCTTGTGCAAGAAGCCTGTAGTGTAGACATAGCCTCAGGATTGGAGTACCATGGGTGTTCTCATTCCTGCCCCAGATTTGATCATGATCCGTTACTTCTGAATAAGTGTCAAAATTTCTTCTTCTTCAGCTCCTGCAATGAGGAGTAACGGTAGTCCGAATTAGGGGCTTTAGTTCGAACTACCTAGCCCGTGCCGCGTGTAGCCGTGGGCATGGAGTTCGAACTACCGGGCATTTAAAAATGGCGGCGCCCGGGAACATGCAAATAAAGCCCGGGATATTTTAATCTCGGGCTTCATTTGCAAGTTCGAATGACTACATTAGCCACCCTAGTTCGAACTAGGGTGGCTAGTGTAGACATACCCTAAGGTACTGCAGGACTATTAGTTGTTTTTCAAGTTTTTTCTTTCCAGACCTCACCTCTTTCCCCGCCTTCTTCTTTCCAAATCCTTTTTTTAAATCTCCATTACTATGTTTAGTAGGAGCTGTGGGAAGGCAGAGCCAGAATGGCGTGTTACACGCCATTCTGACAGCAGGGAATTTTATGGGCATTCTCATTTCCTCTACTGATGAGTCCTAAAGCTTTGGGAGTTTTTGCCAAGAACCCCTGCTTGGCTGCTCTCATGAGACTGTAGCTTGAGATTGGTTGATGGCTTCATAGTTCTTGAGAGGTGTAGCTGCTGAGAGAGATTATTTTTGGAGGAAGGGAGGGAGGGAGGGAGAGAGAGAGAGAGAGAGAGAGAGAGAGAGAGAGATTTCCTAAAATACATCAGTCTGATTCAACAGAGGGAACATTGAAAATTAGGACTGCAATTCTGAAAAGGGTTTTATTCCTTCCCCTTCCCCTCAGGGGCAGCCAATCTCATGTGTGAAGCAATGAAATGATGACATCTGAACAGCTGGAGGCGGGGGCGGGGGGGGACTGCTTCATTCTGAACTAAATGAAGTTTTTTATGTTTGTGTTCAACCAGCAATGTTTGGGGAATTACAGAAATCCAGCCTGGAGGTCAGATTAACCTAGAGGATCTTTCATCAGCCATGATGGGCATTGGTCTGAATCATGCATTATTGGGATTCCTTCTAGTGATCTTAGGCTGTCTTGTTCCACCCATAGGTTGAATTAAGTGATGGGGGTTGTTGATGATGTGTGCGGGGGGGGGGGGGGTCAGGGTAGGTTTTCCTGCCTGATCTTATAGTGTAGTGCAGGTTCTCCAAAGAAGTGGTTGCAAACATGGGGGAAATCTTTTCCTAGGGACAGGGTGATATTTCCTCATGCTGAGTAGTGGTGGTTTCCAGGCTGGTGCAGAGGCAGCCTCTGTTGAGAGGGGTGGTGCAGGGTCGGATTTAGCCATTGCAATAGCAGAGGAAATGCGGGAGGGAGAGAAGACTTAGTTACAGCATAGAGTCTCAGAATTTCTTATGTCTGCTTTTAGTCTGTACCAATTTAGGGTGTGACCAGCTATATAGTTTTGGCCTGACATCACCTCTGAACAATCAAAGATGAAAAAAAGTTTTGGCTGCTGTGTCCAAGTTGTGGTGAGAGGGGATGTTAGTCTCCTAGGATGATGAGCTTTGGACTTCACCACCACATGAGCCAGTCAAACTATCAGCATGCTTTCATGCAAATCTTTTACTCTGTAGCTGGTCAGATTCAGATCAGATCTTCCTCCACCAACTAACCAACCTCCTACAATCTCATTGCAAGTATGTGAGTTAACTCAAGAACCCCAGGGCTGTGTGCAAGTGGTACATCAGTTAAGAATGTTTGGGATTAGCAAGACAATACGGTGTTTTACTAGACCCTTGATCCTGGCCCACGGAGGAGGTATGAGGGAGTGGGATAATCATCTTTGCAATAGAATTCTAGAAGCCTAAATGATCCGTGAATTCATGAGGCTGGGACAATATGGCTTGTCTTGCTGCTGGATGGAAAGAGATAGGACTGGCCTTCATTGGTTGTCTTTTTAACTTACTGAGCAGCCTTTCAATGTTTTTGGACAAAAGTTTTTTCTTTCTTTCTTAACTTGGCTTAAAGAAATTGACTCTTTCTTTATTGGCTCCCCTAATAGTACTTTCAACCAACACAGAAAAAGAGCAAAGGACCATTGGCAGGGAATTGACTAGATTAGATGAAAAGGACTGATAGAATTCATATAAACTCCATAATATACAACAGTGATCTGTATGGAGAATGTAGTAAATTGTCACAAGCATTTCCAGAATTTTGATTTTATTATTTTTGCACAAAACCACGGAGATCACACATATTGTTTTTTAAAGTGAATGCTTCATGGCAACACTACTAGTAAAAGTTTGTGAGGCTGAGCAAGGGCACGGCAAGTGAAAAACAAGCTTTGACACTATGACAATATGTCTATAACAGGGACATTTTTGTTCTTTGCCATCTTCATTTGTTGAAGAAGCAAGAAATACAAGGACAAATTCATCCTTCAGAAGCAATTGCTAGTGAATTCAGTGGGAGTCACGCATGCATGTTAATCTTTGAATTTGGCCTTTAGCAACAAAGTCTGATGTGCATGATTTTACACACAGAGACCTAAGGATCTGGCTGTGTTTGGATTCTGTAGCCCTTAGATTTGATTTTGTAATGTATAGCATTCAACATTACAAGGGGAAAATACACTTCTATTGCATTCAGTGAACAGTAGGAGATCATTCCTGTTGCTAATATCTGAAAATCCCAATGACTAACCCTTTTCTAAGGTGGCTCTTTTGTAGTCATCACATCATTATCTGGCTGAATTGTACTTTGTCTAAATCAGTGGATGCTGGTGTCATCTGAAAATAGTTAGATGAAAGTGATGCACATAGCTGAGCCAATTTAAAATGCCATGTAAGGCTCATTAATTATCTTATTTTTCTCTCTCAGCAATTTCCTCACAGTGGGCTAGGGGGAGCCATTTTCATTTGATTCCTATCTTGTGTTGGCTACCCCATTGTGATTTGTCACCGACGAACTTTGAGCTCCTGCAGTTTTGGTCTCAGTGCCACAGGGGAACCAAGATGAGCCAAGCCAAAGGCAGAGTCAGTGTCAATTACGCTATGTCTACACTATGTACCAGGGATGTGATTGCCCAGCTCATACACAGACATGCACAGTGTAGTAAGATGAGAGTCTGAAACATAAGCCCACATCTCATGGGCTGGGTATAAGGCCAGAGGCCTAAGCAGCAATGGTCAAGACTTTGCTAATATAAAGCAGAGTTAAGCTGTGAGCAAGAGGCAAGAACAGGGCTCACAGAAGTCGGCAAGAACAGGGCTGATATTACACAAACACTCAGACATAAAAGGTACTCGCCACAGGCCATGAGCACATTCCAGAGGAGTCAGAACAGAACAGAACAGAACATCTAATTAAGAAACATCTTGGTACCAGCACACGCCCCACAACTAACATACATACTGACCTAGATTCAGGACCAGGTCTAAATTGACAGCATGATGGCTAGTAATGGAAACCCGCCTTGTGCAAGGTAAGGGGCAGTAATTAGCTAACAGAGGGTGGCAACCTGATACATCAGGAGTGATGTGTAACTTGTTTGTACCTGTGTATAAAAGTGCATCCCAAAGAGCGATCGTTAACAGACTGTGGCGGTGGGGCGCTAAAATCCAGAGCACTTGGGTGATAGTCCGTTGTCACAGCATACATAGGTGTAGTGGCGCAGCGGCGAGTCTGTTTGCTGACAACAATTGTTGTCTGTTGCTCGGCAATAAACCTACTTGGGTGCTTTCAATCCTTATCTGAGTTGTGGTCTCTGGGGGCTCTCTTGGGATTCTGTCGTGTTGACTAATTGTGCATGGTGAACGCGCTAGACAGGGGAGCATATGCACGCATGCACGCAGCTGAAAGTTTATCATCACTGATGGAGTAGAGAACCTGTCAGGAACCCATTAGGATGATCCGGCCTGACTGATGAAACACAGTAGCTTGTGGCAGTAGGGATGTAATAGTGTAGTTGATTAACCGATTAACCGGTAAACAAAAGCTTATAGGTTAATGCTATAGACTACATGCATTTCCCTCCCCCTCTTGCCAGTAAATTTTTTCACAAGCTGGCCAGCAGCCTGGCTCTGACCTGTCTTGTGATGGGTCCGAACCCTCCTCTAGACAGGGGCTGCTGCCACCCTGTGCTGCTGCCTCTTTATCAGAGGCAGCAGCACAGGGTGACCGGCAGCCGGTCTGCAAGGGGAGCTGGTTTTTAAACTCCAGCGCAGAGTGGCAGGGAGATCCTAGGGAGTGAGGCCATAGCGCACTGGCTGCCAGCCCCATCCCTGGGAACTATAGAATAGTCCAGGGGTGGCCAAACCATGGCTCTCGAGCTGCATGCAGCTCTTTGCTCAAAGAAATGCAGCTCTTACTAGTTCGGAGCCACGTGCCCGGACAGGTCATGGCCGCTCTGCACACGTGCCCCAGTGCCCGTAGGGAAAAGCGTATGCCTGCGGCGGTGGCTGCTCTAGTGAGACCCAGGCATTGGGTTAGAGTGGGGGGGGAGGACTGGGGGTGCCTGGCTCTGGGGGAGTGGTGGGGCATTGAGTTAGAGCAGGAGGGCTGGGGGTGCCTGGCTCTGGGGGAAGGGGAGGGCACTGGGTTAGAGGCAAGGAACCTGGAGGTGCCTGGCTCTGGGGTAGGGGGTGGGTGCATTGGGTTACAGCTGGGGCCGGGGAGGCTGAAGCCCCTTAAACTCAAAGTCTTCATGGATGCAGAATAAGGCAGCCAACACAGATGTCATATTTAAATTCCAGGGCAAAAAAAAAAAAAAAAAGAATCAGCATGTACCTGGTTTACATTGTGTTTCTTTAAAGAAAATTCAAAGGCTACTGTTTGCCAGGCTGAATCAATTATTCTGAGATATGAGTCTCTCCCTTATTATTTTTGAACCTCTCATATTTGCACTCTGGGACAGACCTGAATTTTTAAAACTATAAAAAAGACATAATCTTCATAAGTAAAAAAAAAATGAGGAAAACATTCCAGAGATCAACAAGCTGGAGTGAAACAGGTACTTCAGATTGTGCTAATTTACTTCTCAGTTCAGTTTAATTTTAAAAAACTCACAGGACATAATAGGGCAGTAGTGTTACATTTAAAATACATGGTGGGGATGCTTATTTTTAAAGTGGAATATTACTATATTTTCAAAGGTTGTTTTTTTTTAATTTGATGTTTGTTCCTTGTCAAGTTCTCTGAAGATCTATGGACTGGCCATGAATTTTTTTAAGTGATTAGAGATTTTTTTATTGTTTTTTGTCTGAAAAGTCCTGTAATGTTATTTTTATTACTACATTTTGTGTACTATATCTATCTATATAGATATATAGATATATAAAAATAAATATATAATAGATGCTCTTTGCACTCTATCCACAGCTCTTAGTCTCTAACTGGTTGACCATGCTGGAATAGTCAACTAACTGATAAGAATTCATGATGTTACTCAACTATTCAATTAACCGATATTTAACATCCCTAGTGGTCAGCTGTGCACATCCCAGCCAGTTTCACACTCCTAGCAAGTAGTGTGGAGGTTGCTTCACATACCATGTAGGCAAACCCTTAGATGCCTAAAAAGCATAAGGAACATAACATCTTTATTAATGACCTGGATGAGAGGATGGATTACACCTCAGCAAGTTCACAGATGACACTAAGCTAGGGGGAGAGGTAGATACACTGGAGGACTGGGATAGTGTCCAGAGTGACCTGGACAGATTAGAGGATTGGGCCAAAAGAAATCTGATGAGGTTCAACAAGGACAAGTGTAGAGTCCTGCACTTGGGACGGAAGAATCCCAAGCATTGTTATAGGCTGGGGACTGAATGGCTAAGTAGCAGTTCTGCAGAAAAGGACCTGGGGATTATAGTGGATGAGAAGCTGGATATGAGTCAACAGTGTGCCCTTGTAGCCAAGAAGGCTAATGGCATATTAGGGTGCATTAGGAGGAGCATTGTAAGCAGATCCGGAGAAGTGATTATTCCCCTTTATTCGGCTCTGGTGAGGCCACATCTGGAGTATTGTGTCCAGTTCTGGACCCACCCCACTATAGAAAGGATGTGGGCACATTGGAGAGGGTGCAGAGGCAACCAAATTGATTAGGGTGCTGGAGCAGATGACCTACGAGGAGAGGCTGAGGGATTTGGGCTTATTTAGTCTACAGAAGAGAATAGTGAGGGGGGATGTGATAGCAGCCTTCAGCTTCCTGAAGAGAGGTTCCAAAAAGGATGGAGAGAGGCTGTTCACAGTAGTGATGGATGGCAGAACAAGGAGCAATGTTCTCAAGTTACAGTGGGAGAGGTCTAGGTTGGATATTAGGAAAAACTATTTCCCTAGGAGGGTGGTGAAGCATTGGGATGGGTTACCTAGGGAGGTGGTGGAATCTCCATCCCTAGAGGTTTTTAAGTCTCAGCTTGACAAAGCCCTGGCTGGGTTGATTTAGTTGGGATTGGTCCTGCTTTGGGCAGGGTGCTGGACTTGATGACCTCCTGAGTTCTCTTCCAGCTCTATGATTCTGAGGGTCATTGTAAATTGACTCCTTTCTTTAGTTGCATGTGGTTAATATTAATTTAGATGGACTATATGGATCAAAATAGTCAGACATTTACCCAATCACTATCCAGTGTTAAAGCATATTAAACAAGCTTTGGAGGTTGAAATACAGACACCTCAGTCTGCTTAGTACAATGGCAAACACAGTTAAAAAACTGTTTCAACCTTTTATTAAAGAGCTGGAAAACAGTCCAAGCATTTGAAATGTGAAGTATTAACTCAGCTTTCATTTTAACATCCCTTGTACATTTTTCCTTTAGCAGGAGCCTCTTTAGAAGGGGGAAAAAAACCCTTGTTTGACTGTGTTGCAGATGGTCACAGCTGTCCTTTTGGTGGGGGACAGAGAAAAAGTAGTTGAAACCCAATCGATTTCTTTGGAAGACAAACACACAGAAGAGGAGAAGAGAATAAATAAAGATAAAAATGCACCTTCTGTCTCTACTATTGACTTTCACTTCTAAACTCCCTACTAGAAAACACACAGGCCCCTCAGACGGTTTTACCAGCCATTGAGCCCTGGTCTACACTCAGGAATTATTTCAAAATTACTCCCCTTATTTTGAAATAACAAGTGAAGTGTCCACACAACCAAGCCTTTTATTTCAAAATAAAGGGCTGTTTATCATATATATAGTAGCCCAATGTCTGTGACTCTGTAACACTGAAACACTGGCTGTTCCCTCTGGGTGGTGCTGTTGCCTCCCACCGTGGCGCTCGGCTGACTTCTGCGCCGCTCAGCCAGGCCGCTGCGGGGGAGCGTGGGGCCCAAATGGCCACACACAATTACTGAGTGGCACAGAAGTCAGCCGAACGCCATGGCGGGAGGGGAAGGGGGGCGGGGCGGTGACGTAAATGGCCAGGGGGTGGAGCCTGGCCGTGTACGTCACTGCCCCGCCTCCCTTCGCCTCCCGCTGTGGCACTCGGCTGACTTCTGCGCTGCTCAGATGGGCCACCGTGGGGGAGCCCAAACAGCCGCTTGCTCCACTTGGTCCCCCGCGGCGGCCCGGCTGAGCGGCGCAGAAGTCAGCCGAGCGCCAGGAGGCGAAGAGGGGCAGGGCGGTGATGTGCAGCGTGACAGCTGCTCCAGGCCCCGCCCCCTGGCTGTGAACGTAACAGCCCTGCCCCCCTTTGCCTCCCCCAGTGGTGCTCGGCTGACTGCTGCGCCGCTCAGCCAGGCCACCGCGTGGGAGCAAGTGGCACAAGCGACCGTTTGGGCTCCGCGGTCCCCCGAGTGAGAGGCAGGAGCGGGAGGAGAAGAGAAAGAGAGAGACAGAGAGAGAGGCAGGAGGCGGAGGAGAGCTGAGAGAGAGAGGGGGAGAGGCAGTAGGAGGAGGAGAGAGAGAGAGAGAGAGAGAGACGGAGCAAGAGACCGGAGGCTCAGGAGAGAAGACCAACGTGGAGGAGAGACCTGAAAATCCCATCTTATGACGGGCTAATTGGCTAGTTCAAAATAATAACTCCTGCGTTCCATGAGTCTTGAAAATCAGAAAGGACTAAATCCCCGGTTGTGGACTTGGTTGTCTCCTCACAGTGTAGTTAGTAAAGGGATAGGTCACTGAATGGATTGAAGAGACAGCTCCATGAGGTTGCTGCTCCTCATGCTACATAGCTGAGTAGAGAGTGGCATGGTAGGGGAAATGGGTGGAGCTTTGGCTATGGTCTCTTGAGGTGCAAGGGAGGAATGAATGGCTTGTGACCATGCGGCACAGGAAGAAACAGCTTCTGGGACAGTACCCAGTATGTGCTAGTCCTCACTCAGTGCAGGTTGCCATGTCACAATCTCTCCTTTTATTCTATGTAGTCCCAGTTTTCCACTCAGCTGTGCTCTGCATTGCCAACCGTCACACTGTTGCTCATTTGCAGCTTTCGACAATCTGCTTCACAAATGAGAAAAGTGTAGCTCATAAAACGTGAGTGCTGGAACATTGCGCATATTGTTTAACTATCAGTATAAGGAGCTCTGGCAGGGTTCTTAAAGTCTTGGATCCATCAGTAGCGGTGGGTTTTCTGTTTTCAGATTTTGAAGGATTTTTTTTTAATGTGCCAAGTACAAGCAGAACCAGAACTAAAAGTATATTTAGAAGAGGCCATAACACTGCAAGGATTCCAAGAGGACACCATGGATCATGGCAGTGTATTTCTGACTGAGGACTATTTAATAGTCACTTTACACACTGCAAGCTGCTCCAAGTATGATATCATCATTACAGATCTTAGCTTGGCAATCATTTGCCTGTAACTTTGGTCAAAGTCAAATTGGGTGATTGAATAATCAGGTACATAGTAATTGAGAAAACAACTGCACCAACCCTTGACTGGTCTTAGTTATACACAATGAGTTTGGCTAGACACTGTTTCTGGGCTATTGGAAAAGTGTGATTTGACTTTGAACCATGGATCATGCCCTAAAACTGCTGCTCCCCTGCCTGTTATCATGCAGCTTTGAATCCTCATGGATCGAAGCCAGCTGGTGCTCTTTGAGGAGGTTGAACCAATGAATTACAAAGTACCTCTTGAAAGATGCCAAACAATTTAAACTCCCATTTAGGTCTGTGGGAGCCAATGTCACTCACATCTCCTAGACAGCAGTCCACACTATGGCCTCTGCTTAAACATTTTTGCTGGTAAGCGGGAACATTGAGTTACAGAAACATGAGGCCAGTTCCACAGCTGTGTGCTTTTTTTCCCGAGAGCTGCTTGTAAGCCAGCTCAAGAACCTTTCCTGGGGAGGGAGTGGGGAGCTTTCAGTATCCAGTGGTTCCTCTATCATTACCCTTCCTGCAGCTGGTGCCAGGGAAGAATGGCCATGGGATGAGGTCAGAACATGGCAGAGTGCCCCAGGATTAGGATGATGCAAAGGTGACTTAAAACCACATTTGCACATACATACCCCATAGTTGTGCTGAACTCAGGAGGTGGCTTATGCTCTATTTGTTATCTTTTTATATTTTAATTCATCTGTCACTCTTTGTGGCTTCATAGCTTCTATAAGGGAACATCACTCCACCTATATTGCCTGATAATGCCTGCTCTTACATACATAGGTACTGCCCCCATGAAATCAATGGGGAGCAATGACAATGAAATAATTAGCTAATGACATTGCAGAGCAACACTGTTCAATTCTTGTCTTATAATCAGAATCCTTGAGAGAGAACATTTTTATGGAAATAACTAAAGCTTGATCAAATTATTATTTGTGCTTTGGTATTTCGCAGATGCTGCCATCAGGGGAACAGGCCCCATTGTTTCTGGTATTATATTTCTGCACAGTAAAATGACTGTCCCTTGCTTATAATGTAAGGACATGATGAGAGACAACAGGTGGTTTCGACAAGTAGACAGGAGGAGCACAAGGTATTAGTGAGCTGATTAAGATTACTATAATAAGATGTGGCCACAGTGTACTAGCTGCCTGGTAATTGGGCAGTGTTCTGTAGGCATTGCAGTAGAGAAAAGTCTTAAGAAGAGATATGAAGGAAGACAAACTAGTGGTGTTGCAGCTTTTGATGAGGAACTCTTCACAGGCAAAAACATGTGTGGGGAAAATTGGAGCACAGGGCAATGAAGACCAAGATCAATACAATTTGTTAATAATTTACTGAAGGAAAAAGGTTAAATTCACCTTACTCTTGCATTCTTTGAATGTAATTGTATGTATTCACTGAAGATGAAAGATTAACAATTTTCAGCCTGTGGATTGTGAATTGTTTGATTCAGATCTGAGGTATTCATTCTTTGTTGTATGAATTGTTGTGCAAATCACATAACGTTGTTTCTGTCCCCTGATTGGATGATGGAAATGGCTTTTTATACAGAACAGAAAACAAATAGCAAAAGGCACAATTTCTGGGACAGCCTTTCAGATAAATAATCATTTGTGCTAAACATTTGTGACACTTTTTGGGTTTGCTGATATTTTGGCAAATATCTGACGGACTGAATACCCAAATAATAAATATTTGGTCCAATAAATCCTAGTGGAACAAATTCCATGCTATTAATATTTTTTAACTATTAGACCAGGTATAGTATTGATTGTATCACAATTCCAAAAGACTGTACAATTCATTCCCCCTACAATAAGTCACAAAACACTTGGCCACAAATAGTATAAATGTCAGTCTGTGAAGAATAGTATCCAATGTGTAGTTTGATCTGTCAGTGTTGATCTGTGAGTGTTGATCTGTCAGTCAGCTATCCAATTCCTTGGTTGAGCTAATGGGTTCAAGATGGGTCTTCTGTTATAATGATGTGATGGTTCATTGCTAGAGTGCAGGTCTTTTAGATGCTAGATTGCTTTGGTAACTATAGTTTCTGTCCAGCCAAAATATGTCCGTTTTCTTCAGTGGGAATTGAGCTCTATTACCAGCAATTTTCCTACAACTAAAATTTAAACTCTGCCAGATGTTCACCTAGTGTAATTGTATTTGCTTTTATTTTCAGTTCTGATCAGGTGACTTGTATTAATAACTTTCATGGTCTCTGTGTTTGCGATCTTCCTCTAGTGTTAGGTTTATGTATCATTTTAGACACGAAAATCTTAACTTTTTCTATTCTCTTGTGAGATAGACTGAAAGCCTATCTCCCTACCATCTTTTATGTGTTGGTCATGTGAAGGGGTCCACATTTTTTTTTCTGTTTTGAGGCTGTAGCTTGTAATTTCAAATTTTGTCTCCGAAATACCCATTTCCTGGGTCAGATAATGATAGCCACAGGAGCATATAAAATATTGCCATCTAATGAAACTTGATGTGACAAAAATATAAGATCAAGCAAATTCAGAACAAAGTTGAAGAGCCATGGAGCTTCAAAACAGTGTCAGAAGGATCTGAATAAGATAAAGAATCGGTTTTGGTCCACAATATATATGGGGGAAGTTTTAAGAAAGTTAGCATTCAGTGATTTTAGAATCTCTGCTTCTGAAGGAAATGCCTGCAAGGGAGTGCTGCACTTAGAGTCAATTGTCAGCTGAGCAGCTGATTGGCCTGGGGAAAGGTGGAGCGCACAGTCTCCTCCCGCCCTGCCAGGAGCACGTGGTGATTCTAAGCACTGTGCACTCCTAGCAGGGTGGGAGCATTGTGGGAGGATACTTTGTGCCCTTCCCTGCCCCCCACTCCCAGGCCAATCAGGGCTTGAGGGTGGGGGGAGTGTTGAAAGTTTCCTCCTGCCCTACCAGGACTGCGTGGCGCTTCTAAGCGCTGCACACTCCTTGCAGGGCAGGGGCAGGATGGGAGGAGTCTTTGCACACTTTGCCCCGCCTCTAGGCCCTGATTGGCCTGGGGGCAGGGGGAGCGGCAGGGCTTCCATGGACCAGATCAATTCTCTTGGTGGGCTGGATTCAGCCCATGGAGGCTGTCATAACCATGAGGGTTAGCAGCAGCCTGGGGACTAAGGGATTAACTGTACCTAGCCAATAGAAATGCAGATAGGGATTTCAAACGGGGACAAAGGAATGTTTTGGTTTATCCCTCCTTTGTCCCTGGCCAGTTTTCTCTCCAGATACTGAGGGGGACAGACAACATGTCCCTCTCCAAGAAAAGACTCTTCACCATCTGTAAGTAGGGCAAAGTCTAGATAAATCCATTAGGTTTTATTGTTTTATGGTTTGGGAATGGGAATCTGATGTCTGTGCATTTAGAAATGGGTTTTCCTCTCTTTTGTAAGTAAGTTTTGTTCCCATGGGAAAATTCCCCATGAATTTATTAATTGGTGGCTCTTACCATCTAGCAGCCAATCCAACTATGCTTGTAACAGGAGTATTGTTGTGATAATAAAAGTTATTTCTTTTTTATTAACCTGATATTGGTTCAGTTCTGTGTCCTGGAAAATCTGTCTGTGGGATTTGCATGCCTCTGACTAGGGGATAGCAGCCACAGACTGCAATTTGTATTTTCTCTTTTCTTTTTCAAGCTCTTTGGGGAAAAGAGCTTGGGGTGCCCTGGGGTTGGTTTCAAGTGTCCACCCGTTTGTGGGTTCAATAGCACTTGATGGTGGCAGCGGATCTTTATCCCCAAAATCTAGGTTTTTTAGGATTTTGGGGGGAAGTTTTATACCAAAGCCTGGAAATATAAGGTTTTGGGGTATTTTTGCAGGCCCCAACTTCTGCATTCATTGTGCCAGAATGGGGAATTAGCCTTGACAGAGGCCATTTTGCCCACTCCTGTGGTAGGACCAAGCACCATCTAGATCATCCCTGATAGATGTCTATCCAACCTGGTCTTTTGACAGTAACAAGTTCTCAAGAAACATTTTTTCTCCTTTGGTCCTCCTTAAATTCCCATTAATATCTCTGAAAATAGTTGTCATTTGAGTGTTAGTGATGAAATCACATAAAATTCAACTGCTTCCAAGCCTAGCTGTTGGGAATAAATGCAGAAGTGGGGGGTCGGGGAGGTGGGATCATCATTTTATGAATGACACCATACTACCGTGGGCAGCTGGTATGTTAGTCAGGGGAAGGCATTGCCTTCTCAAACTGCCAGGCATGGCCCCGCCCACACTCCACCCCCGGAACGCCTGCAGAGTGTTGCTGCTCCCAGTGCCCATCTTCCCTGTGCTCTGGGACTGGAGAGGCTTGGGCTGCCTGGCCTTCTCCATGCCCAATGCTGAGTGCTGGGGAGGCTGGGGCACATACGCTCGCTTCCTCCTTTCTCTTTCCCTTCCTGGGGTGGGGGGTGGGACTTCCACAAAGGGCGTGGGGCTGTAGGTGGGGCTGGAGCCTGCCTTCCCCAGCTCTAGCTACACCGGCTGCCCATGCACACTACCCTTATGAATCTAATCCCCCAGATTGAAAATTTTTCTTCAGAAATGTCTGTATGAATCATTTTGACATTCCTGACATTTTTTCTTCAACCAAAATAACTATGCCCAAATGAGCATGTCTCCATGTCATCTCAACCTACCTGCATTTCCCAGCAAAACACAGCAACAAAATTGTTGCTCAGCCCTGATTCTACATAAGACATTGTGGTCAAATGGCAAAGGGGGAACTCTCCCGGGGCCCAACCATTAAAAAGGGCTTGGGGCTCTCTGCTAATACTGCAGCAGTGGCTGGAGCCCCACGTTCTTTCCATCACCATTGGAGCCCTGGGCGGCGCACTCGGAGGACTGTTAAGGGCTGTCTGGGGGAGGGGAATGGAGTGTGGTCGGGGTAGTGCTGAGAGCTGGCTGGCCCCAGCCCTGACTCTTCCACCTGAGGCCCTGCCTGTTCTGGGAGCATGGAGCCAGCCCGCCCACAC
Source organism: Rafetus swinhoei (assembly GCA_019425775.1). Classification (NCBI taxonomy): domain Eukaryota; kingdom Metazoa; phylum Chordata; order Testudines; family Trionychidae; genus Rafetus; species Rafetus swinhoei. Next base: position 217,379,451 of record CM033437.1, read on the forward strand.
TTTGCCTAGTGGCCCAGGAATTCTGTTGCCCCCCCTCCCCGGTTGTGGTGTTTGCACTACAGCTGTAAAGCCAGGTTTTGCAACTGGGCCAACAGCAGTATCTTCTAGCTCACCGCTGCAACCTCATATCTGCCCAGTTTGGAGGGAAGGTCGCTTTTCACAGGAGCCTGGAGAGTAGGGCCATCGCATGCACCCACAGTGGGGGCTCCTGAACTATGGGGCTCAGCCTGGATCCCATTTCAGATGTTGCAGCCCGGTGCACAGGATTTCAGTACTATTCAGGTTTGGCCTAGCTGTTCCTCATGATGGAGGGGTGACCAGGCCCAATGTGAGGGTGTGACATGATGTGTAGGGTTGCAATGCCAAGCGACCCCGTGTGCCATGTCACGATGCCCAGAAAGGAGATCTGGGGCCAGCCCTATAGAAGGGGAGACACCACTGTGGGATATGTGAGGTGGACTTGCTCACAAGCCTTGTGTAAACAGGTGCTACACATACACCTAAATGTTGCCAGTGTGGTGATTGCCTCTCCCATTAATGCTGCCACCCCTGCAGTCTACTCCAAAAGCATTCTCTGAGGGTATTACTTGCCATAACTTCTTAAATGACCCTCCAATCCAGCTTTAGTAGACCATAGACACAGCCCCTCTTAGAAGACTTCCTGATGAATAAGCAGCTTCAAGAACAGGTATGACTCCACTGATTACGTGAATTAGGGCCATTCATTTCGTTTTGCATAATAGGTATGTAATTGCAACTATTTGTGAAGATTTTCAGCTCACTGACATTAGTCTACATTCTTCTTGTTGGCTCGTTTTCTCTCTTTCATATCTTGTACGGCAGTAATAAGAGTTTATGTGATTCTCCGGCACTTGTGGTTAATATGTGCAGGAGAGGTGAAGTAAAAGTCCATATCCAGCTTATGTTGCTAAGCTGGAATCTTGGAGCTGTACTAGGAGAAAGAATGAGAAACCAGACAGCATGGTGGAGTTCCTATGCTGCCTGTATGGGGAGGGATGGAGTATACTGGGTTCTGTAGCTTATAGGGAAATTGTAGGTAAGGAAAGGCTTTAACATAGGCCTATGTATGGAGGGTTAAGTATAAAATCCTGCAATCTCAAGATCAGAGCTGGTGGGAAGGATGTGAAAGTTTCTGATCTCTGGGCTATATATGGAGAGGCAGGTAGACCAGATGTTTATACATCTGGCCCATAAGGAACTAATAGATTGGGGGATCAGGGCTGTGATTAGTTTGTGACATTTGAGTGATTTTTGACAAGTTAGTGTGTGGAAAGGGGGAAGCAACCATGGAAATGTGCAGCTCGTATAGGAAAGAGAGATGAAACAGCAGAAGTGCAATAAGGAAACTCCTGGTCTCCGTGAAGAGGATGGGCTGGCTTACAAGGTCAGAGTTAAGATTGCCCGTGGAACCTTAAATATTTAAAAATCTCCGAGTCTATTTTTTATATGTGTTGGCTAGGCTCTTTTTTGCTTCTGTAACAGATTGTGACTCACCAGCACGGCGCCTCCTGCTGGTTGCCTCAGAAATTAGTTCTTCTAGACCTAGAGTCCCCCCCCACCCCCCATTGACCAGTGCCTCACCTTCAATTACCTGTCCTCTGCGCTACTTCAGGCCCCATGTCCCTTCCAGCCCATGGTGCCCTTTCCTCATGGAACTGCCCCAAAGCAGTGCCTCTGCACTCTGGGGTCCTCCCCGTCCTATATGCACCTTGCCTGAGTGACTCACTGCCAGTCATCAGCTAGCCCCTCCCCTCAGAGGCAAACTGCAGTCTGAAATGGCCACTCATCATTGGCAAGGGTGTGTGGACCAGCTGCCTCTTTGTAGCCTGGCTGCCTCCCCACAGCCCTAGTGCTCCTTAGATTCCTGTAGTAGGTCTGCAGGCTGGGAACTGGAACAGGTCAGAGCTCCCTAGCTCTTCCTGCCTTTCCTGAGCACTGCTCTGTCTCAGGTACCATCTCTAGCTTACCCAAGCAGCCAGGTCCTTCCTGTTTCACAGTTGGAGCAAGAGCGTGCTCCTCCTGGCCAGCCATCTTTTTATACAGCCCTCTCCAAGGGCTGCTTTAACCCTTTCCATTCCAGTGTGGAGGCAACTGCCCCATTGATTACGGGAGGAGTGTGTGTGTGCATATTTCCAACTTTAACGCTATCCGCCTAATGGAGATTGTCATCTGATGATTTCCTTATATTTTTTCTCCCTCTTTTAGTTAAAAATATCTAACGCTTTCTTTTTGACCTGTAACACCATTTTAAAGTGTAAAGGTTTTAACAATAAAGAATTTTGTTACTATATTACTATTTTTCACACTTATGGAAACAAAAATTAAATAGGGTCGGCAGAATTCATCTGAACTGCCCCCCACCCCGCCCCACCTCCCTCCAGGAGCAAAGCCTGCCCTTAATAATTATGGACCCAGGGCCGGCCCATAACATTTTGGCACCTGAGGCGGGGAGCTCAAATGACATCCCCATGCCACCTTTTCTCCTGCCTGCCTGTTATGTTTCTTGTGCCCTCCTTCTTCCAGCACAGCACTCCACCATGTCTGTGCATCTAGGGCAGAGAAAATTCATGTGCACCAGCAGCAGACACAATTTTCTACACTCTGGGTCCTAGTGGCACCCCTCCCACACACACACACACAGTCTGGCACCTGAGGCGGCAGCCTCAGTTCGCCTCATGGTAAGGCCAGTCCTGTACAGACCCAGTTTTGCCACCTTTACTCATTTTGATCATGAAAGTGCTCCTCTGCAGGGTTGCAGAATGAAGCTCTTAATAACTGCATTATTATTTCTATCAGCACAGGTAGGCCAAGGCTCCCTTGCCTCCTTCCCCATCCTTCCGAGCCCCCTCTTTGTGGTCCTGCTCTCCAATAGAAATGGGGGTAAGCAGTACCTTTGGTTCCCAAGCAGGAGTCAGCTTCTGGAAGAGGCCATAGGCCCAGTTGTACAAATGGACACAGCTTTTTGTACACTTTCCCCACCCCCCAGGCTTCTATGGGCCAGCACAATTGTCTCTTTATGATTTGGCCAAAACAAACAACCAAAAAATAGCAACTTCACCCATTTTGCCATGAAAAGAATGTAACTTCTATGAGCTGAAGATATTTAGTTCATAGGAACTTATCACCTCCACAAGGTGTCTCTGCATACAGCATCTGTACCATAGCTATTGGGTCATGAAGCTTAAAGGATTTGCAGGCATTACTTGTGAACCTTGCAAAGTTCACAGACAGAGGGAATTTCTAAATAGGTTCCAGGCTCTGCCTTGTAAGGATCACACTGGTCATAATGCTTAACATGGAGCTTACAGCCAGTGGATCTTGTCCCTCTGGAGACAATATTTGTGGAATATTAAGTAGCCGGTCACTTAGGATAAGGAAGTCAGTGTAGATCCTGAAGTGTCAGGAAAAAAAAAAAAAAAGAGGTTTCCCTGGCCTAAATGTCTCACAAAAATGGCCTGGGAAGTGCGCTATGCACCCATTAGTGTGAACATCCCTGTCTCACTGCCATGGGCGGCAGGTCTGTATAATTTTTGGTGGTGCCCCATTAGCCACACCCCCTGGCTCCCGTTAGCCACGTCCCCCCCCCCCCGTTAGCCAGGCCTCTGGAGGTAACACGCTCGGGGCAAGATGGACACATGACCAGAAGTAAAAGGTGTCAAGTTACCCCTCTAGAAGGGCTTTTCCCACCATCCTCCTACCAACAGAGATTAGTTTGGCCCCCACCAAACTCCCCTCATGCAACTATCCTGCACTTGCATTAACCCAATGCGTGTGACATTAACTCGGGGGCAGAGAGGCTGGGGGGGAAGTGTTCCCTCTAAGGCTATGTCTACACTCGCGGCTTCTTGCGCAAGTACAGCTGTTCTTGCGCAAGAACCCACAGAGCAGCCACACTGCCGGCCTGCTCTTGCGCAAGGAAATTTACAGTACGGTGTGGTAAGAGAGGGTGTCTTGCGCAAGAGCTACGCTCTTTTCTAACAGGTGTAAGCTCTTTTGCGCAAGAGGGCAGTGTGGATGCTCGGCAGGGATTTCTTGCGCAAGAAACCCCTGTGGCTAAAATGGCCATCGGAGCTTTCTTGGGCAAGAGAGCGTCCACACTGCCATGGATGCACTTGTCCAAAAGCACAGCTCGCACATGGCAGTGTGGACGTGTTCTTGTGCAAGACTTCTTGCACAAGAACCCTTGCGCAAGATGTTCTTGCGCAAGAAACTGCCAGTGTAGACATAGCCTAAGAGTTTCCTCCCGTGAGCAGAATGAATTTTGTGTTGTGCACCTGTACTGAGTTCATGTGGCTTGTTTGGATGTGCCACTGTGGCACCCAAGTTATTAATAAATATTTTTAAACCTTTACCTTTTCTCTCTGCTGTCATGTCTCCTCCTTGTTCCATCAGCTCCTGGTGCCTGCTGCCCCCAACTCCTCACCCTCCTGCTGTCCTGACTTCTGCCCTTTTCACTGCCCTCAGCCCTCCTGCAAACTGCCCCCTCCACCAGCCCTTCTCTCTCCCCTGTGCCCACTCCTCCAGTAGCCCCACTCTGATCATGTGACCTACACCTCCTCATCCTCTTCTAACACCTCCTCTACACACCTGCCCTGCCTCTCTCCTCTGGTGCTGGTCCCTCCCCTGCAGGTGTCTGCCCTTCTGCTTCACCCCAGAATCCCCTGGCACCTGCACCTTCCCTTAGCCCTGCGTCCTCCTAGTGCCTCCCCCTTCCCTCACTGCCCCTGCCCCTTTGCCCTCTTTTTCCCTGATGCCCACCCCCTCACCACCGTCTGCCCCCATTCCCCTCATGCCCCTCTGTGCCCTCACACATGACTTGCTCCATCCCTGCCTTCCTCATGCCCACCCCTTCTTTCAAGCCTTCTCCCAGCACCGCCCCCTCCAGCCTCCAATGCCCTTACCCTCTCCTTTCCCAGCATCACCCTGTCCCCCCTCCCACTGACACCTCCCCTCCTGCCCTTTTCCTCATTGTCTGCACTTGGCCCCCTGGCATTTGTCTCTCCTCTACCCTGTCCCTTTGGTGCCTTCCCCTTTCTTCCCCTCTCCCCTCCCCCTCCCTCAGCCCTTCCCCTTTCTTCCTACTCCCCCGCCGCACAAGCCCCTTCCTCTCCCAGACCTTCTCCTAGTTTTCTCCCTTCCCCTCCCCCTCCCCTACCTTATGCCTTCCACTTTGCAGGGCCGGAGTCTGCGCTCCGCCCCAGAAGTCCCCGAACTCCGAAACTGCAATGCGCCGCCGAGCAGTTTTAAAGTCGCGGGCCATCACGTCACGTCATGCCTGGCGTCTCCCCGCCCACCTGTTTGAGCACGCCGCGCATGGCAGCAGCAGCCGGCAAGGGGGAGCTGAGTGAAAGTTGCACACCGCAGGGACGGTCCAGGATCGGGGCTGGGGGAGAGACACTCTAGGGCCGGGGTGGGAGGACACACGGGGGGGCCCGGGCCCGCTCCAAGCAGGGCCGGAGAGACCCAGCTCTAAATATTGCTGGAGCAGGGACCCAGCTCTGGATATTGCTGGAGCATGGGCACCACGAGCCCATATAACTCGCCACCCATGCTCACCACTTATGAGTGGGCATGTATGTGCTAAGCACGGGCATGTTCTTATGTTCTTATGTGTTTGTGTTACTGAAGATGTAAACAGCAGACTTATTCGAATTACAGTAAAGTTTTCCTTCAGAACTCTCAGGTTGACTTGCCTTCACTAACAAGAGGCCTGCTTCGGAGCCTGAGCAGATAGACTGTGATTCTTTAATTAAACAGGCTCCCTGATTTAGAGGATGAATCAGCAGAGGCTTCACTCAGCCCTAACATGTAAATGACGTTGAAAGCATCCAAAACATGCCTGATTTTTTTTCTGCACATATTATTTTTCACCACATCTTCAATGTGCTTTTGATCATAGATAATAAAAAGGAGAGAAACTATATGAAGTGCCAATTTTACAGGCCATTTTTCACATTGCATTAGCTTACACTAATCCAGCTCGCAATCTATGCCGACTCAGTCCATTCATAACTATAACAATGGCACAATCCTTTGTGAAAATACAGGGCCATCTGTTGTTTTAATGGAGGATTAATTTCTAGGAAACTCCAGTGTCTAGTATTAAAGCTAACATGCTTACATCCCAGTTTGGCCTGTTTTCTGGGCACTAGTAGAATCCTTCTCTCAGATAATCAACCATGTATATATTTTGTGCTTGGGCCAGCATGTAAGTTAGCATAATGATGCATTCCTGTTTGCTAAACCTTATGTTTCCAACGATCTAGACAGGTTGAAATCCCGAATCTATTGTCTGGGTTCTATGCATGTGTGTGGAGCTAATTGGCTGATGATTGGGAAAATGTACTAAAGAAAGGTAATAAAATATGTTACAATGTGATGTCATAAACAACCCAGTTTAAGTGACAGAAGAACGTTTGACCAGTTGCTGTTTCTGAATAACAGGGAATGTGCTCAGTGCTGGATATAATTACAAATAGGATGCTCCCTAGCCCAGGAGTGTTCACTGTATAGCTGTTATGCAATTCCTCCCTTCCCCCACTTTCTCACACACACACACACACACACACACACACAAAATTTTCTGTTGAAATGTTTTGACAGGAATTTTGGGGGACTAACTTAAATGGGAATTGAGACAAGTCCTCTGTGCTTATTACTGTACTAGACACTTTACTCAGTAGCAAGTTTAGCAGGATCAGAGCCAAATAAGATGGGACAATCATGCAGAATTATTTTAATGTCACCAAAATTATGTACCTCTCAGTCTGTTAGCTAAAAATCATTACCAACTGTGTGCTCCTCAGTGGCTCTTGTCAGTGGCTCTCAAATTTCTTAAGCTTGGGAGCAATTCATAATAACGTTCTCAAAAATTCACACAGATGCATTCTCTCACACAAAGCTGGTCAAAAACCAAAATTGTCAAGGAACAGTCTGCCTGAAAGTGCAGTTTCATCAAACTCTAAACATTTTATGGGAACAAGTAAACTTTGTAAAAAAAAAAAAAAAAAAAAAAGCTTTAATCAAAAATACTAAAGTGAATTATTTTAACTTTTTTTTTTTCATTTCAGAGAGGTAAGTGATTTTATTTTTGCTTCATTTCCTTTCGACTTTTATGTTATGATACATTATATTTTACCCTGTTTTGACATATTTCTCTTCTGTAAAATATTTTAGCTTTTTGGTCTCATGGGGACTGAAAACAAGGTTTGAAATCTTGGAATTTCTCATGGGACAGACTTCTCTTTCTGACCTGTCCTATTCTCATCCTCACCCCATTAAACACTTAATTTATTTTTTAAATCTCTCTCCCTTCCTAACTTATTTCTGCTGGTGCAGCTGTGTTGGCTCAGCTTCTGGTGTAGCTGTTTTTTTTTCAGGGCTGGACTGATATGACCTGGGTAAATTCCAGTGATGAGCCTCCATTGTATAAAACTCTGGATAATTTTCACAAGGAGAGAAAGGGTCTTGTCAAAGCTGAAGGGGGTAGTGGTGTCTTCCAAGACACTCACTTCATCTCAGTGTACTCCCCAATTTTTTGCTTTAGTATTTCTGTTAAATACAATTTTAAAATGGGAATTGATGTCTTGCTTGTTTTTTTCTCTGATGTTCTCTCCTTTTTTCCATGGTTCTTTTCATTTAGCCCTGCTCCCTCTCAAACTCTCTTTTTCTAATCTAATTTCTCCTCCTCCTATCCTTTCCTCATTTACCAAACTTTTAAACTCTTTCTTTTTCTCTTTCCTAAGGGAAGTGAGAGGATCTATTCTCCTTCTCTCTGCCCTGTCCCTACTTCCCTCAGCTAGCTTTCTTACAGCTCCAGCTCTGCCCCTTTCAACCTTTGGTATTTACCACATGTGTGGCTCATGTTATTGAAATCCAGGAAGCCTAACAACATGCTAGCCCCTCTTCCTTGAAAACAGAGGTGATGACCTACAACACCACCCATTCCATTTCTCATTGGAACCAGAAGCAGAAAGGGGGAAGCTAAGATTAAGTCACTTTTAGCAACAGCCATCTCTCCTTTTTCTTTGTAGTGAGGAGCTGAAGGTGTAGCTGCATGCAGACCTACTTTCTCTCAGAATAGGAAGCCAGTGGTCATATTTACAGAATGCTGAGAATGCATCTATTTGCAAGACCACAGAGGAAGGTGTAGAACCAGACACAAAAACAAGGGGGGAGTCAATGAAATGAAAAAGTGGCTTTAGCCAGTCAGACACGGCCTCGCCCATTGGAATGTAGCTAGCTGGACATGACCCTCCTCTTTTTCCCCCTCTCAGCTACAGCTTGACAAGTTCCTGTTAAACAAATTCAGTTTAGAAAGTTCCTGTTAGCTGAGAAAATGTGGTTTAAATAGTTCCTGCTATGTTGAAAAGTCCCTATAATGTTAAATATTTATTAAAACCATATTGCCTTAATAGAATTAATGGTATTTATACTGATGAATATGTAACTTGTGAATGTATGCATGAGAAAGCATGAGTGAGAAACCAATCATGAGACAGCATAGCATGTATTGCCTTTTATAGCTAGGGAAAACTCCTGCAAAATGCTTAAATGGATGTAACAGGCGGCCAGGTGGGGTCTTTTGCCTCAGAAAGATGTAACAGCACACCAAGCTCAGGACCAGACCATAAGAAGTAGAGCACTCCTGTGGATCTGAAGGGACCCCAGGGAAGTCTCCATCACCTTGTGTCCAATCTTCAGGGAAGCTGCGGCCCAGCCAGTCTCAACTACCTGTGAAATTGAAACTTAACTCTTGCCACCTGCAGCCTGCCTCCAAACTGTCAGCATGAATGTGATGTGTGTGTGTGAGTATTGCCATACCATTAAGAATCTGTACTAATAAACAAGCTTCAGTACTGCTCAAGTTCACCCTTTGTCTGGGCTTATTGCTTGGTTGATTCCAAGGGCAGGGCAACAGTGGCATATTCAAAACTGGTAAAAAAAAACCCCACTTTTTCATACAATGTGGAACTTATTACCACAGGAAACCGCTGAGGCCCAAGAACTATGGATTGGATAAATGGCCTATAAGATGGATAAAAAGCTGGTTAGATTGTCAGGCTCAATGGGTAGTAATCCATGTCTGACTGGCAGTCGATTTCAAGCAGGGTGCCCCAAGGATCAGTTCTAGGGCCGGTTTTGTTCAACATCTTTATTAATGACCTGGATGAAAGGATGGAGTGCACCCTCTGCAAGTCTGCGGATGACACTGAGCTAGGGGAAGAGGTAGATATGATGGAGGATAGGGTTAGGGTCCAGAGTGATCTATACAAATTGGAGGATTGGGCAAAAAGAAATCTGATGAGGTTCAGCAAGGACAAGTGCAGAGTCCTGCACTTGGGTTGGAAGAATCCCAAGCATTGTTACAGGCTGAGGACCAGCTGGCTAAGCAGCAGTTTGGCAGAAAAGAATTTTGCAATTACAGTGGATGAGGAGCTGGATATGAGTCAACAGTGTGCCCTTGTAGCCAAAAAGGCTAATGGCATAGGAGGGTGCATTAGGAGGAGCATTGCCAGCAAATCTAGAGAAGCGATTATTCCCCCTTAATTTGGCACTGGCGAGGCCACATCTGGAGTATTATGTCCAGTTCTGGACTCATCCCACTATAGAAAGGATGTGGGCACATTGGAGAGGGTGCAGCGAAAGGCAACCAAATTGATTAGGGGACTGGAGCACATGACCTACGAGGAGAGGCTGAGGAATTTGGGCTTATTTAGTCTACAGAAGAGAAGAGTGAGGGGGGATTTGATAGCAGCCTTCAACTTCCTGAAGGGGGGCTCCAAAGAGGATGGAGAGAGGCTGTTCTCTGTAGTGATGGATGGCAGAACAAGGAGCAATGGTCTCAAGTTGCAGGAAGGGAGGTTTAGGTTGGATTTTAGGAAAAACTATTTCACTAGGAGGGTGGGGAAGCACTGGGATGGGTTCCCTAGGGTGCGGATGGAATCTCCATCCCTAGAGGCTTTGAAAACCCAGCTTGACAAAGCCCTGGCTGGGATGATTTAGTTGGGGTTAGTTCTGCTTTGGGCAGGGGGCTGGACTCGATGATCTCCTGAGGTCTCTTCCAGCCCTAGGATTCTTTGATTCTATGAACTTATCAAGATTCAAAAATGAATTGTCTGGGCACTTATGGGTAACAAGCATATCCAGAGTTATCATAACTAATTACACCAGTAACAGAACGTTGGAAGGTATCTTAAACTATCTGCTTCAGAATTAAAATCAGTCTCTAACTACAAGAGAGCAGGATGCAACCTAATATCGGCTGCAGATTAGCCCATGTTTGGCTACTGGAGGGTTCTTACATTGTCCTCTCAAGAGCCTGGCAATAGGTCACTATTAGAGACTAGCCAATTAGCCCGTCATAAGACGGGATTTTCAGGTCTCTCCTCCATGTCGATCTTCTCTCCTGAGCCTCTGGTCTCTCGCTCTGTCTCTCTCTCTCTCTTTCCTCCTCCTACTGCCTCCCCCCCTCTCTCTCTCAGCTCTCCTCTGCCTCCTGCCTCTCTCTCTGTCTCTCTCTTTCTCTTCTCTTCCCCCTCCTGCCTCTCACTCGGGGCACTGCGGAGCCCAAATGGCCGTTTGGGCTACACACTCCCCGTGCTACATGGGGGGTGCGGAGCCCAAATGGTCGCTTGCACCACTTGCTCCCACGCAGCGGCCTGGCTGAGCAGCACAGAAGTCAGCCGAGCACCATGGCGGGAGGCGAGGGGGGGCGGGGCGGTGACATTCACGGCTAGGGGGTGGGGCCTGGAGCTGCTGTCATGCTGCACATCACCGCCCTGCTCCCCTTCACCACTCGCCGTGGCACTCGGCTGACTTCTGCGCTGCTCAGCCAGGCCGCCGCGGGGGAGCAAGCGTCCGTTTGGGCTCCCCCGCAGCGGCCCGGCTGAGCGGCGCAGAAGTCAGCCGAGTGCCACGGCGGGAGGCGAGAGGCAGGCGGTGATGTACACGGCCAGGCCCGGCCCCCTGACCATGTACATCACCGCCCCAGCCCTCTTCTCCTCCCGCAGTGGTGCTCGGCTGACTTCTGCGCCGCTCAGCCGGGCTGCCGCGGCGGAGCAAGCGGTGCAAGCGGCCATTTGGGCCCGGTACTCCCCATGCAGCATGGGCCGCCCAGAGGGAACAGCCAGCATTTCAGGCAACAGTGCTGCCCAGAGGGAACAGCCAGCATTTCAGCGTTACAGACTCTCAGACACTGGGCTACTATATATATGATGGTACTGACCTAGATGAACATTGGGTCTCATCCATTATGGCATAAGTATCACGTTCCCTCTTTTGAGAACTTATGCCCTATGAAAAATCACAGTCCAGTTGGACAGGCACAAAATCTGCCACTACGGTTGGTTTTAATTGGCACCTCTGTTAACAGAGAGGTTAAATCATCCCACTACTGTGTTACCTCCATTCAGGTCACTGTTGGAGCATGTAGGTTTTGACGTGGGAACAAGGCACTTCTGAAGTCTAGGCTCAGCTTGAGAAGTTGGCCTGTATTCTCCAGGCTTTCCAGTGGCACTACCTTCCTTTTTAAAATCCATACAGAAACAGAAAAATCTTTGGTTAAGGATGCAGTTGGCCAGCCTAGCCTGGTCTAGAGTCTTCAGTCTAACCTGCTCTAGCAGCTAACCTCCTCCTGCAGCAGTCCCCATTAAGATCAAATTCTTCCTCAACATAGTTGAAGAGGAGATTAAATCTGATACAAATATCATTTAATTTTTAATGGGATGGTTCAATGCTTCATGAATTGAATTAGAGGGGAAATCAAATGAAAACTGTAAATTAGAAGTGAGATAGCTAAAAAGATTTTCCCTGGCCTAATGGCTAGTAATCTCTCTTATGCCTCAAGAAACACAATCCCATCTACTAGAGATGCATGGGTCACAAGCGAGGGGACTGTGATCTTGAATTACTGGTTATCCTGTCATGTCTAGTGGAGAGGAGAACGCAGTCTTTAGGGGATATGTCATCATACATTGCCCTGAGGCTCCAGTCCTGGACACCATGACAGAGGAGAAACAGAAACAGTTGGTAGCACTGTTTTTTTTCTTTTGTGGAAGAATAATCTCTGCTCCCCCTCATCCCATCCCTTCCTTAGACTAGGTAGTTCCTGCTTTCCTCCACTGCCTCTGGTATTCATCCGACACCACTGACACCAGCATGTTACCAGGACAGCCAGGAGAGTACAACCCTATCCTGTCAAATTCAGTACTGGCCATGGTGACTGTTGCATACATTATCCCCAAGACAACAGCCCAGACTGACTGTTGTAACTCACTGTAGGAATGAAACCGACTTCCTTAATGCAACCCCAACTTCCTCAGAACACAAGCTTCTATTCCCATCCCTAACAAAGGCTAGAACTAGTTGGAAAATGGGACTTATCCACAGAAAGTGTTGATTGTTTCTTCAAAAATGTTCAAAGAACAAGATATTTTGACCAATAACATATTTAAAATGCTGTTGCAATATTACCAGTGGATTATAGTGCACCTTTGTACCTGCTCCAGTTCCCTAGTTCCATGGTATGTCATGGAAGATATAGACCAGCTGTGGAGTGCAGCCGATAGAAGAGGATGGAGAAATGAGGCAACCAAATTACAATGTCCAGGAATATGTTCAGCAGCAAATCAGCTCTTGGCCATTTGTTTTATCCCCCCCTCCCCCCCCCAAAAAAAATCAATGAATTTTATGTGGATTGCAAACACTTTAAATGAAATACTTCATTTAGTTGAAAATCCAAATTTTTCATTGAAACACAGGTTTGAGGGAAAACCTTTGATCAGCTACAGAGGAGACACTAATAAAGAGAGATGGGTCTGAGCCAGAAACAAACCGTTTCTGAGTTGGGTGTAAGGACTGGTCTAGCGGATTAAGAACTAGACTGGTGGTAGGCAGTCAGCACATTTAGCCTTGACTTTGACTTTGTCACTGATTTGCCTTGTACGCTTGGGTGGGGACTTCAAGCCCTAGTGCATCTCTGCCCTTCCTATTCTCTGCCTGTGGCCCATTACAGTCTTGTTTTGACCATGGGGTCTGGATGGGTCACGCTGAGAATGCCACACACATGGCAGTCAGCAAGAAATAGGCAAAGCAATTCCCAAGGCTGGTGTTTTATTCTATAATTGGATTCACCAAACCACTGGCAAAATAGCTTCTGCTGTACCACAAGGATTCCAGCCCTTGTGAAGGGTTAGTGAAAATCTGATTCACTATAGATGAGGTTCACCAATCCCACAGGACCAGACACTAGCCTCAAGTCAATATGAGTCTCATATCATAATCAATAACAGCACTGATACCAATCCTTTAGTAACTAAAGCTAGATATTTAACAATAAAAGGAAACAGTTACAAATGGTTAAAGGATCAATATACAGGCACAGGCAAGTGACTTCCAGTGTTCATTGTTCAGGATCACAGCAGTGATGGAATAAACGGCTGGCTTGTAAAAGTGTCTCTGGAAACAACCCAACAGGTCAATTTAAATGTCTGCTAGAGTCATTCCATGCATTTTCCAGGGTAATCAAAATAATTATTTGGAAAATCCCATTTAATGACTTCAACATTCCCTATTCAAAGTTTAAGCCGACAACAAATGGCAGAATCAGGCCCAGGCTTTTCTTTTATAGTTCTTCTAGAAGACTAATATGTCTCCTCAGAAAATTGACACAGCAGGGCCTTCCCCCAGGGTAAGACCAGGCAATGTGGACCATTGCTTTAAAGCTAGTCTTCCATTTCCCATGCATACACAACTAGTTACTCATTCACGTAAAACAATTAACCATTCCTCCATTATAACAGATAATTAAGCTGAAGGTAACGTAGAAATAATATTATTCGTTTTTTGCAGTATTTCACATCTTTGTGGTTAACTGAACACAGTCACATATATAATAAAGACATGAAAGGAAATTAGCATGTACAGGATAATTTGGTTACATTGTTAAATTTCTAACAGGATATAGGTAAAGGCAGACAAAGAGCATATAGCATCTACTCTTAATTTCTATTACTACATATGAATGAGTTGATTGCTGGTACATCACTGAAATTCACATACAAGTAGATTGATTTTATTACAAGTATAATGACTTCTGTTAAATTGTTTTGGGACATACACAGATTGACTGGTCTGTCATATCTGTCTACTGTGGACTGTAATAATTTGGTCTCATTTTAGTTGGTGGGGTTAGCGTGTGGGTCGTGAGCTTGAAATGTGTAGAAAGTTAGATTTGACAATCTGTTGGTCCCATCTGGCCTTCAGCTATGACTGTAAGTCACTTACACTATCTATGGCAGTTTCTGTAGCTAAGAAGTGGATATAGTGAAACCTGCTTAATCTCAGAGTCCTGTGAAGAGTAATCTGTAAATGTTCTAAGGTGCTACTGTGTGGAAAATTAGTGGTAAATGAAAATAAATTTCATGAACAATCTTGAAATTTCCAAGTTATTTCTTTCACAGCATTAGAAACAAGCTTTTAAAAATTACATGACCATTTTACTTGACATTTTTTTAAAATGGCTTTCAACATAGTGATTGATAACAATTTCATGGATGGTTTTGATAAAGATTTTAATTAATTTAAAAGGATCTGGACAAACTGGAGAAATGGTCTGAGGTAAATAGGATGAAGTTTAATAAGGACAAATGCAAAGTACTCCACTTAGGAAGGAACAATTCCGTTTCACACATACAGAATGGGAAGCGACTGTCTAGGAAGGATACTGCATAGGGGTCATAGTGGACTACAAGCTAAATATGAATCAACTTTGTGGCACTGATGCAAAAAAGCAAACACGATTCTGGGATGCATTAACAGGAGTGTTGTGAGCAAGACACGAGAAGTCATTCTTCTGCTCTACTCTGCGCTGATTAGGCCTCAACTGGAATATGGTGTTTAGTCCTGGGCACTACATTTCAGGAAAGATGTGGAGAAATTGGAGACGGTCCAGAGAAGAGCAACAAAAATGATGAAAGGTCTAGAAAACATGAGCTATGAGGGAAGACTGAAAGAATTAGGCTTGTTTAGTTTGGAATAGAGAAGACTAAGAGGGGACATGATAGAAGTTTTCAAGTATCTATAAGGAAGTCATAAGGAGGAGGGAGAAAAATTATTCTTCCTAACCTCTAATGATAGGACAGAAAGCAATGGGCGTAAACTGCAGCAAGGGAGGCTTATGTTGGACATTAGGAAAAATTTCCTAACTGTCAGGGTGGTTAAACACTGGAATATATTGCCTAGGGAGGTTGTGGAATCTCCATCACTGGGGATTTTTAAGAACAGATTAGATAAACCATTTATCAGAGATGACCTAGATCAGTGTTTCTCTAAGTGGGGCATGAGACCACTTTGAGAAAGCTACTATTGGGCCAGTCTGGTTTGTTTACTGACTGGCTCGATAGCCACAGAGCCTCGCGGCTTCCATTGGCTAAGGTTCACCCTTTGGACCCAAGAAGAGCCATGGGAAGCAGTGGCCTGGGTCATGATCTAGATACTCTCTGATAGATGGTTTATCTAACCTCTTCTTGATGACTTCTCGAGGTCCCTTCCAGTTCTAGTATTTTTTTATTTTATTATTAAAAATGGTTAAAAATTACAAGATAATTTGTTGTGAGAAAAGTGTGGGTGGGAAATAAAATCTTCGGTTTTGGCAAAAAAACATTACCAGTCTTTTTCTTTTGAATAATTTGAGGGGAAATATTGTCATTCCCCATTAACTATATCCCAGTAATCATGGGATCCAGAGTCAAGAACATGGTTTTAACTTCTAATATATATGAAAAAATAAATCAGCTTTATTATTTACAGTGATTATTCTTAAATCATCTAGTAGTGGTACAAGATATCTTAGCTAAATAATGACATCACAGCATTCAGTATCCTCTCTAGCAAATACCATGATAAATAGACGTATTTGTCAAAGGCAAAAATGACTGCTTTTAAGAGTAACTTCTATACCCTGGTCTTGTTCTCTGCTGTTGTTCTTCTCTTTCTCCTCTTTGCCATTTCATTTCCAGTTTACACTTTGCTTGTCACTCTTTATGGTGCAGTCTACTTGTTTTCTTCATCTAACTTTTCATTTTTAATGTGATCGTTTTCTAAGCCCTATTAAACTTATGCTCATCACTATTCAATCATGAAGATTTTATCTAAACTTTTTTAGGCCACCTCTGCCTCTAACATGGTATTCTGTGGACTTGGTTCACTTCTGGAGTTACACTGGAGTAAAACTAAAGTGATATATCAGGCTCTGGGTTATTATTCTACATTCTAGTCTTTTGCTAATCATCTTCGTCACAGATATAAAATATGTGTCATTGTAATTAATCTGTATTGTCTCTGGGAAGTCATATTCAAGCTTCTGGAGAAACTATTAAAAACTAATGATACAATTTTCTTTCATGTGTTTTCTTGGAAGAGAGCTGTAGGTACTAGCTAGGCTCTGGAAAGTGGAGTACTTTCAGCTACCTGCTAGGTTGGAGCTAGCAAAGAAATCCACAGTAAGGGTGTGTCTACACTACAGGTTTTTGTTGAAAAAAGTAGCCTTTTTGCGAAAAAACTTCACCTGCGTCTAGACTGCAGCCATGTTCTTTTGAAAGTAAATCGAAAGAACGCGGCAGTTTTTTCAATCACGGTAAACCTCATTTTATGAGGAATAATGCCTTTTTTTCAAAAGTACTCTTTCAAAAAAAGGCGCTATTGAATGCAAACTGTGCTTTTTCGAAAAATTTGCTTGTAGTCTAGATGCTCTCTTTCAAAAGAGGCTTGTAGTCTAGACGTAGCCTAACTGAATGAAGATACCATCAGAACATGAACTTTCCTTTTGGGGTGCAAATTTTTCAGTGCCTCTTGGAGGGAGCTCACAGTTGTGACATATCCTCGTCCAATGGCATCCATAAGCAATCAAAAAATCATGTCTCAGCTCACTCCAAAATCATGACACTTAGCTAAAATATGAGGGTTTTATTAATAATAATAAATTGAAAAGGTTGGACTCTTGTTCTTTGTGGCAATGCCTTCTAATTTTTGAGCCTTTAGGATACATTCATTCTGATCATGTTTTTGAATTTTTCTTCATGACCAGGAAGGCTAGAAACTTCCTTATTTTTGTAAGAGAAGCTGAGGTTCTCATGTAGTCAATTTGATTCAAGGAGTTGGGGCTTTAAGAAAACCCCCAAATATTCCAAGACCAACAATACAACTGCAAGAGCTGGCAATGCTGCATAAAGGAAAACCTCTACCAAGCCAGCCAATAGTATAAAGGCTTTGGAGTTAGATCCTAGCAAGGCAGTTTTAAAGTAAGGGATTCCCAACTGAGGACTAATAAGGTACAACAGAACCTTGTCAGATGTAAAAGAGGTTGAGATGCTTTCAGAGAAAGGGAAGCCAGAGCAGGGAGCTCTAGAATTATTTGCTTCCCTTTATATTGTTTCCTTTTCTGCCTGAGTGGTTAGCCAAAATTCAGGCCCTTACAAGGGCTGTTTGTGTCCAGCTGAGAAATCAGTGGTCTTTGTGGTGTAATTGTGTTTATTTAAAAAAGAAATGGACATCAAGTCTTGTCTCTCTGAACACACTACAAGTTGGACCTCCCAAAAACAGGACTCCCTCATCCAGCAACATGCATGGTCTGGCAGGACCACAGGTGTTCCTGTACCAGGGAGTCCTGGCTGGAGGCCTTGATGGCAAGAGTGCTGGTGGCTCAGAGCCCGGCGGGGGTGGGGCTGGGACCGATGCTGGAGCCACGGTAATGCAGCTGGGGCTGCAGCAGCCCCAGTAGCAGGGTTGGGGACGTGGCAGTTGTGGCATCTGTGGTAGTGGGGCTAGGGCTGGCGATGTGGTAGCTGTGGCAGCCGTGACAGCCCCAATAGTGGGGCCAGGCCAGGGATACAGCAGCTCTGATGGCAGGGCTGAGGCTAGGGCAGTCTGGGCTGCCAGGGAAGGAGGGGGAGCTGGGAGCTGGCAGCGGTGAGGGAAGGTGGTCTGGGGAATGGGTAGCAGGGGACCTCCTCTGGTCCAGCAAATTCCCTCATTCTGGACGGATCAGGTCCCGAGGGTGCCGGACTAGAGAGGTCTAACCTGTAATAAAGAACACAGAAAGCAGCTTCCTTCCTCAGCAATACCCAAGCATATCACTCTAGTGAACTCAGCATATAGGCATATAGTCCTTTATTACAAGGGACATCCCTTATTTCTTCCTCTCTGCACAATCCGCTTGGGAGCTGCTGAGTGCTACACAAAGGAGCAGGATATTTTACAGACTAACAGGGCTATCCCACTGAGACCAGGGAAACCTGTCAATCTACCTGGCTTAGCTCTGACCTGCCATGCAAACTGTTGCCTCAGGCAATCACTCTCACTGTTTGCAGCTGTTCTTTACAACATAAAGAGGTTTGATCTCACCTTCTGTGGAGCCAGCAGGCAGGTTCTTTCCACCTCTTGGCTTTAATAAGATCTGTGATTGTCTCTTGCTCTAAGACCCACCAGCTGGTAGCTATTAGCACTATGAAACCAATAACCAAAGAATATTTTCAGAGTTCATAGGTGTGCGTAAGGATTTAAATCCTACCTAGAGAATGTGCACCAAAACTGATGCTTTTGTGGGTGTATATAAAGCTCACACAAGAGCCCTGTAAGTAAATTGGAAATCACAAAAAGGGTTTTGCTTAACCTGAGCCTGCTGTGAAATTTCCCTCCAGTTGTTGGGCCTTTGTCTTGTCACATGCCTGGCAGCTCTAGCAAACTGGTGAACATCAGCATGCATTTCTAGTGCATTTGTAATACCCCATGTCTTTTAAATGCACCCGTCATTTCAAAATATTTTTTGAAATAACGGGCACTCTATTTTGGCATCCCTGTAACCCTCATTCAATGAGGGTTACAGGGATGTGTTGAAATAGCAAGGTATTTTGAAATTTGGTTCTGTGTAGATGCCCCAAATTTCGAAATAAGCTATTTTGAAATACAATCGAAATAAGATACACAATTTGTGTAGCTCAAATTGCATATCTTATTTCGAGTTTAGGGTGCTGTGCAGACGCACCCTTACAGACTAACATGGCTACCCCTCTGAAACTTTTAAATATATTATCATGAGCTTTTGTGGGTAAAACCTATTTCATCAGATGAGTTGGAGTGGAATTGCAGATGAAACCACTTCCCACATGATAATTACGTATTTGGTAGAATTTAACTAGAAATGGGGATTAGACTTTGCTCCTTCCTCCCTCCCCATTTCCAGTAGAAAGAGAGAGGAGTGGCTTTTTTGAGGTGTATTGAGGTACCTAAATTGATATTGTAAGACTAACCCTTCCCACTGTTCCATGCCTGGTGCAGAGGCCCTGCACAGGAAATGGCTGAGGATGGAATCTTTCCTTTGGACTTCTCCTTGATTGCAATAATCTCTGTCACACCTAAAAGTAGAGAGGCCCATTGACAGTGTGAATAAATACACAGAAAATCCTGGAGCCTTGAAAAGCAGGCATAATTAGTAGGGTGGTGACAAAGGCATCAGCTGCATCAGGCATCAGTTTATCTACGTTACACCTCCAACCAATAGCACCGGTGGGAATGTGTTGGTAAGTTTTCCCAGCGTAGGTTAGGCCTAAATGGCTCAGGATTTATTCTTCTATCGGTTGTTAGCAGCTACGTTTCTGAATCCGTTCTGAAATCCCGATGGAGGCTGAAAATCAATGAATCTAGGTAATGAGTTTTTGATACATATTAAAATCTTTAGAGTTTGCAAAATATACTTTATTTCCACTTCCATTTCATAATAACAAATATTGTACATTGGTCCTGTCAAGAGTTATTTATCCTTTGAGAAACATCTTTGTAAACTAGTATATTCTTTCAGGAATACATCTTCTTTTATTGGCACTGTTATCTTTTAAAGCTCCCAAGAGACCACATATTTATGTTTTCATTTTATATAGTACCTTGGCTTAAGAAGGGTTGCACTATGCTGTTATAGTCCCATTCACTATTTTATTATGTGCATCAAGTGCCACCTTCTGGTCACATCTAATTTTGCATGTGTTTTTCCTTTTCCTCTTCTGGTGGTTATATTGCATGCTAATTATTCTGTGCAGTGAAACATGTTCTTCCCACTCAAGGGACTGTCTGATTTCTTAGCAGAGGTGATCGGAGCTGATCTGTATTCACTGCATGCAGAGACGCTTGGAGCAGTCTCTTAAGACCGGAAGTTGCTTAATAAATAACACTGGTTACCACAAACAAAAATGAATTTGTAAGTTTGGTGTATGGGCCATACTATTCATTGTTTATGAGTAGTCCCAATACTGCTATTTTGTTGGTTAATAATGCTGATCAGAAAATTTTCCACCCTGCAAAAAAGTTAAAGGAAAAAAAAATTGCCCTCAATACAGCCAAGAAGTGAAAACTTTGAACATTTTCATGAAGCAACATTCTGAACATTTTATTTAAATGTGAGTCAATTGTAACATTTAACTTTGATTTCAGCCATTAAAAGCATAATAGAAAATAAAGTAAATTTATTATTTATAGTAAATAAAGTAAAACCATTCATTTTGAAACAAATAAAAAACCAAATTTCCATTGTGAACATTTCAAAATAAGACTATATAACCCTTTAAAACAGTTTTTATTTCAAGTTTTTTTTACAAATACAAAGTTGTAAAAAAAACCTTACAAATCTATGAAACCATATTTTCCAGTGGAAAACTCTTTTTTCTGAACTATTTCAACCAGCTCTACTCACCAGTGTGTTCCTGAATTCTGAAACTTTCACTGTTCTTTTTTTATTTTTTTTTGTACAGGACATTTTTATCCAAAATTACGAACAAGGGAATGTGACTTAGCAAAATATTTGTTGATTTGTGTTTTTAAAAAAAGTTTTAGGCCCAGTTTTTAAAAAATATTAAGTGGAGCCTAAACCTTATTTTCACAATGGATTTGGAAATTCAGGAGCCTAAATTCCTTTTGAAAATGAGATTGAGGTCCTTAAATCAGATGTCGTTGCAACACGACATCTCAGTATCTTTTTAAAAATTGGGCCTTTGCCCACCTGAGGAGGATTTTCAAAGGTTCTGAGCACTTACCTAATTCTCCCACTGATGCAGCTGTTTTTTAAGGAAGCAGAGTTAGGCCATCACTGAGTGCTCCAGTCTCAGTTAACAAATAGCGACAAAAATCATGTGACTTTAGATGCCCAATCACATATAACAAAAACTGAAATAAATGCAAATAACCCTCCTCTCCTTTCTCCCCTCTCCCAGGTTCTTTCCCCAGCCTCCCCGCTCCCGTTATATTTACCTCAAATTAAAGGTGGGAAGGGAGGGCAGGGGAAGGGTGTGGTGGAGGAGGGACAATGCAGAGGCCCTTGTGGGGAGTCCCAGGGGAGAGTTTCACAGCTGGCCTTGTCTGAAACTCTCCCTCAGGGCCTCTTGGATGCGCACAGCCCCTTGGTGGGCCTGGCTTACGGTAGAAGAGGATGTAACAAGTAGATGTTATGAAACACATATGGAGGTACATATGTTCTCACTTTATACAAATCAGGGTACAATGCCTTAATCCTTTACGTGGCCTAGCTAACAGTTGAAATTCCTACCGCTGGCTGAGCCTCTGCTTGTCCTGTGGCGTTCACTGTTAGTGTATCTGTAGCTCCTAGGGGATATTAGGACTGAACCTTAATGGCAACAAAGCTGGCTGGGTACCTTTGTCACCAAGCCATGCCTGTGGCCTTTCTTTGCGAGTGACTGAGTTCTGCTGAATTAGGGAACGACTCTCTTTGCTAGTTCTGCTACCCTTTCTGCTAGTTCACTAAACTAGTATGCCATGCACCAGGTGTCTATCCTGCACTGGCCGGATGCACATTAAATGTCCATGTGGACACTACTGCCATGCACTCACAATTCACTAGTGCCCTTCCAGCTACACTGTTTCAAAATGAGTAGATTACAGCCTGCATGGCAGCAGCATCCACATGGACATTTAATGTGCATCCGGCCAGTGCAGGATAGATATTTCAGCTTCCTGTGGACAGAGGGAATGTCTATGCTGCATCTGAGAATGTGCTTCCCAGTGCAGGCAGAGAGACGTCCACAAGCTTTGCTCAAAAAAAAAAAAGTAGTTTTGCACTAAAAATAACAGCATAGCCAGGGTAGCATAGGTGGTGACTTAGGATAACTTCTCATGTATGTACCCAAGAGATCTGAGTGGGACTAAAGGAAACAAACAAACAAACAAAACCCATGAAACGTTAGGTTAAATAAAGGAATCTTTAAGTGTGTTTATCAAGGACTGTTATTAAAAATAAACAAAAAGCCAGTAATGATCTTTGTCACTGGGCGGACTCATTGCCACGGTGCCTCTTGCTGGTAGCACTGGGAGTTAGCTCTTGCATCCCACACGACACCTCCCTCTGGCTGGTGTCTCCCCCATCACTCCATTCTCCAGTGCCGGATCTGCGTTGCTCCCAGACCGTGGTGTCCTCCTCAGGACACTGCCCTCTGGCAGTGTCCACGATTGTTGTCTCTCATCCCCCTTCTGGGGTAGGGGTGTTTGTCAGTCTCTGCACTCTGGGGTCCTACTCTTCCAGGGAACCCCCCCCAATTCCTCCATACCCACCTTGCTTCAGTGACCCACTGCCAGTCTCATCTAGCACCTGCCTCAGGGGCAAACTGTAGCCTGAAATGGCCACTCATCACTGGCAAAGGGGTGTGGACCTATTGCCTTTGCCTATCCTGGCGGCCCTCTTGCAGCCCTAGTACTCTCAGGCCTTGCTTCAGGCCTTGCAGCCTTGGAGTGAGGCCAGGTCAGAGCTCCCCAGCTCTGTCTGCCTTTACCCAGCCCTGCTCCGTCTACAGAAAGCCCCCAGCTTCCCTGGCAGCCAGGTCCATCCCGCGCCCACCCTCCAGCTAGAGCAAGCAAGCGTGTATGTGCGCCCTCCTCCCTCCTGGAGCCTTTATTTATGTAGCCCCAGCAGGGCCCTAGCTGGCTACTGTCTGTGACAACTGTGGGCTTTGCTCTCAGCCCTCTCCCAGGGCTGGCTTTTTACCCTTAAAGGGCCAGTGCAGGGCAGTCGCCCTGTCATGGTCTTGTTCTTGGGAAGGAAAACAAGACCAAAGTCATGGCTTAAGTGTCTAAAATGTCAAGTAAGGCATGGTCTACATTAAAAATTTAGGTTGGCAAAACTATGCCATTTACGTGTGAAAAATCCACACCCCAAGAGGTCGGTTCAGCAACACCAAATTTACCATAAAGACAGTTGTATAGAAAATACTTCCCTCAACCTAGCTACTGCTTCTTGGGGAGATGGATTGCCTATGCTGATATGGAAAACCCTCTAATCAGCATAGGTAGTGTCTGCACTGAAGTGCTAGAGAGGCTCAGTTGAAGCATTTTAAGTGTGGACATGCCGTTATATTTTGAGGAAGCTAGATCTTTAGCTGGTATAAATCAGCATAACTTGACTGAAGTTGCTAAGGTTTCAAATGATCTAAGGGAGTCAGGCACTGTTTGACCCCTACAAAAATCTGAGCCTAAATCTAATGATACATTGTATTCAGTTGAGGATTTTATCCGATTAGTCAGCTGTACTGTGCTCTCTTTGAATAATTAAAAAATGATTTGTCTAAACCAAAACTGATCATGAAACCAGGTCACTTTCAATGAATCTTCCAATGCAATTTTTTTTAAAAAAAGTTTTGAATTTGTCAAAACATTTCATTTTGAATTCTTCTAAGGGAAAATTCTGGTTTGAAATCCCTTTTCTCTTTGAAATGTAGATTAGTTCAACTAAAAAGGTTTTACAAAGAAAAATGTTTAAAATCAAAACTGGTTTTATTGACCTCAACCAAAATATATACTGATAGTTCATATTTTCATTTGCAAAGATGCTTTCAGTGTTGCCTTCTGTCCCAGTTGGGTCACAGAAAAAAAACTGTAGCTCTTGAACGTTTTAGTGGGAGATGAAAACTGTTTCCCTCCCAGTCGTAGCTAGAATCACCTCTGTGCTCCTCCTCGCTACACCTGTTTGTACATTCTAGGGCAGTGTTTCTTAAACTGAGCTCCGCGGCATACCGGTGTGCCACAGAAAACAACAGAGTTCAAAATAGCCACCCTTAAAGGGGCAGGCAACCTTTTTTTTAAAAAAAAAATAACTTTCCCCCGACTCTTTTTCCCCTGACCTTTTTTTTTTTTTTTCTTGCTCAACAAAAAGTCCTTGGTGTTCCTCATAAAAAAAATTATTGTTTGGTGTTCCTCAGTCTTAACAAGTTTAAGAAACACTGGTCTATGGTTACATTAGCCCTTTTGGCCACAGCACCACAATGGGAACTCATGTTCAGAGGCATGGTTCACCCTGTCCCTGACACTTGCCCCTTCTATGGCGTAAGGGTGATCCTGGGGCACATTTATCTGAAGTGTCCCAGGTTACAGCCCCTCTTTCAGCTCCTCCAGAACCTATTGTTGAGGTTCTGGCTGCACTTCTTCCCTCACCTTTTAATTTATGCACACCCCATGTGTGGCCCCACTACACCGGGTTGCAAGGAGTAAGGGGAGTCGATGGGAGAATTTCTCCCATCGACCGCCCACAGTGGGGATGCCGTAGTAACTCAGACTAAGGTACGCCAACTCCAGCTCTGCTATTCATGTAGCTGTAGTTGTGTACGTTAGTTCAACATTGTCACCTCATGTAGACCTGCCTTAAGATCAAATACGACTCCCTATAATGTCACACACGGGTAATCCCCCCCCCCGTCTTTTATTTGCAGCCTTCCCAGTTCATACAAAGCTGTGAAAATGCAGAGTACTGAAAAGGTCACACTTCTGCCACATGCTTTACTGGATGAATCATGCATATACAGTGCCATGATCACTCATCAATGTGAGATGAGACAGTGTGAAATCAGTTTATTTTCATTACATTATCAGGGTTGTATTTTGACGGTTGTCTTCATTAGCTGCTGAAACAAAGAGGGAACTTAATACTTTTGCAATGGCTAATGATTCAGAGATGGCAAAGACATGTCTGTGGTCTGCTGATCTTCCTAAACTTTGGAAATTATACAGAACATTAGAACATTCCAGGAGAAATTGATTCAGAAAGTTTAGACTCTCTTAGGAATGAGAGACCAACTAAAAGGGATTTGAAAAATATACTTTGATGGGTACAAGAAGAATAGGGTTCAGTTATTAACATTCATTTGCAGTGTGTAGAGTAATCTGTCAGAATTAATTTTTGACAGGGTATGATGTCATTGCAATTTTGATGGAGATTTGAATGCCTGTCATCATCTGTTAAACAGAGCAGCTTGCTCAAGTATTTTTGCATTTTGTCATTTGAGTTGTGGCCAAGGTTTTCAAGAATGAATGTCTAAAGTCAGGCCTTTAAGTCTATGTTTATATATTTAAATATATGCCCTGGGTCAAGAGTTTCATATGCCATCATTAAGTGTCTCCATTTTCAGGTGCTCAACTTGAAACCTTAACATGTAGCTGCTCAGCATTTTCTGAAAATCAGGCCACTTATTTAAGTATCTAAATATAGACATAAGAGCCTCAGTGTTGGCATTTATTTTGGAGCATTTTTATGTACCTCTTCACATCCCAAGAATTAGAAGTAAGGGAGAATATAATCAACATATAATTAAAACTGAAGATCTATATTATTCCCATGTACTTGTGTGTAAATTTGGAATAACTCTGACTTCAGTGGAGTTACTCCAGATTTACTATTATGTGAATGGTGGGATACATAGTCCCAATGTAATCAAAACAAAAAGAGGTAAAAAAATCCAATCTATTTTCATGCCCTAATCCATGAAAAGAGTAAAGAATGGTTCAATTTTAACTCCCTCTTGCAGCACTAAGGATGTCCTGTTCTAAGAGGTGCTAAAATGCACATGATTAATCTTAAATTTTCTGGGGCTTAATGGCTTGCGAGTCCTGTTTTCACATGATCATTTTCAAGAGTCTGGATTATTCGTTAGTTTCACAGGGAGCTTGGCTAATGAGCCAAAAGGGAGTAGAATGAGTAAAAGCTCAATAGAGACAGTTGAAAACAAGGTGGGGAGGGGAGACTTTCTCAAACATGGATACAAATAATGGGTTGAATTATTATTGAAACCTGTCTGGTTCTATAAAGGGGGCTTAATGTATAAGTAAAATGTATACTACCAGGGTGATTGAAAGGGGCTGATTTATAAATTAAATGCATGCTCAATACTAGAGTTGGTTGAAAATTTTCTGATGGCATGTGTTTTCTGTCTGAAAATGCAATTTTATCTAAATTGAAACTTTCTGCAGGAATTTGTTGGTTGAAATTATATTGAAATTGAAAAAGCATTTTGATAATCTATGCTAGAGCAGTGTGAAAATCAGTTTTCATGCATTAAATATTTTTTTGACATATGGAAGAGTTTCTGTCTGAAATTGGTACAAAACTTTGACAGTTCAGCTTGCCATAAACTGAAAAGATGAAACAATTAAACATTCATTTATTGGCCATTGGAAATGTTTTGTTTTGATTTGACTATTTTAAAGTTGTCTGTATTATAATCAGTTTACATTTCCAAATAAAAAGTTATTTCAAAACAGAAAACTGGATTTTTTAGAAACTGTGGATATTAAATATTTTGAGAGCTTCAAAACTATTTTTCAAAATATTTTTGAGCAGAAAAATTGAAAACCAACTGTTTTTCCTGACAAATTGAAATTTATGTTTCTGAAAAACACACGAAATTTCTCAGAGAGGTATATTTGAAGCATTCTAATTTGATTTGAACAGAATATTTTGAGTTTTTCATTTTGTTTTGAAATGACTCGCAAATTTATTTTTTCAGTCAAAATCAGAATGAATCTTTTCTATGTATAACATTGAATGTTCCAAATAACACAAAACATTTTTTTTTTAAACTTTGTGGAAAATTTTAACTTTTGTTGGTCTTGGTGTTGTTCAGAATGGAAATACATTTTGAAATCTCATTTTGTGTCAAGAGAACACAAATTCTGGTTTCTGCAGAGTTCTAATCTAGGCTTTAACTGCAAACTGTTGATTTTGTTTCTATAAAATAATAATTGATTCGAATCTTCACACAACTAAAAAAAACCAAAACCTACAAAGTTTCAGATTGAAAATTTTCTTCCTCTTTTTTCTGCAGAAGAACTGCCTCCTGTTTTAGTTCTTCCTTGTTACAGACAAGACTGGGTGCAGAAATTCATCAATGCAATGGAAGAGGTTGCTGTTCTGTTTACAACCTGATTCACACTTAGAAGTCTCACAAAAGAACATAGGGGTTTTCCTGCCTTTTATCAGTGTTCATATTATGCACTTTTGACATCAGATATAGAGAAATAACAGATTATAAAGGCATTTGTTTGTGCCAGCAGTGTCAGACTGTGTCATGTCTGTTCTCTTGGCCTCATACTCTGAAAGTATCAGAGGCTCCTGTGCACTAGTATGCAGTAATTATTAGAACTGGATGATTTTTTCTGGGGTGAATAGTGTATTTACAAGAAAATGCAACTCCAGTTAATCCAAAGCTATTTGTACACTTGGCACAAATTCACCAAACAGTTTTGTTGATTTTTTTTCTGAATGAGATTCATTAGGGGACTTGAGTGTCATTCATAAAACGTCTGGAGGAGAAAGTGGTAGTACTTCCTTATAACCTTAAGCCCAGGAGTTAAGGCATTCCACTGGGATGTGGGATGCAGGAGCAGGATTTTGAGCCCAGATCTCTCACTGTCCATGTGAGTGCCCTAAATACCAGGCAATAGACTATTTTGGAGTGGCTCACTCTCAGTCTCTCCTGTTGGAGTTGTTCCTCTATGTGCAAAATACTTAGATAATCATTGGACCAGACAGAGGGTACGTCTAGACTACAGGCTTTTGTCGACTGAAGTTTTGTCAACAGATACTGTCGACAAAGCTTCTGTTGACAAAGAGCGTCTAGACTACATCCAGTTCTGTCAACAAAGCAAGCCGCTTTGTCGACATGACAGTGTAGACGCAAAGGACAGTGTAGATGCAATAACACCTTCTGTCGACAGAACTCTGATGACAAAAGGCGTTATTCCTCATAGAATGAGGTTTACAGCCGTCAACAAAACTTCTGAGTTTTGTCGACGTTATGTCGACAGAACTCAGCGGCAATGTAGACGCAGGTATAGTTTTGTCGACAAAAGTCCACTTTTGTCGACAAAACCCTGTAGTCTAGACACACCAGAGAGTGAGGTATGTCTACACTACAGTTTTGTTGGAAAAACAGATGTTTTTTCGACAAAACTTGCGGAACATCCACATTGCAGTCGTATTCTTCTGAAAGTAAATCGAAAGAACAGAGGGGGTTTTCTGACATTGGTATTCCTCTTTCTACGAGGAAGAAGCCTTTTTGTGAAAGAGCTCTTTCGGAAAAAAGCATGTGTGGATGGGGAGGAGGGTTTTCTGTCAGAAAAAGAGGCCTCCAGGAAATAACACAGGTGCCCTGGTGGCCATTCTGTCCAAAGTAATCACAACTCTATAGTTCCTGTCTCCTGGCCCCTCTTAAAGCTGCAGGCATCCTGGACAAGCTTTGTGGCAGGAAGCCGGCCTTGAAGCAGCATCCTTACCATACGGCTCTCCCTGCCACAGGCATTCAGAGCTATGTCTGAGCCACAAGCCCCCTGCGAGCTCCCTGGCCCTCGCAGGGAGCAGCCCCTGGGCTCCCAGAACCCACCGAGGGGGACCAAGAGGCGCGCACCCTCCTGGTCCAGACTGGAGATCCTGTCCTTCCTCAAGCTGTGGGGCAAGGAGGACACGTTGCAGGATCTCCAGTCTAAGTGCCGAAATGCAGATGTATTCAAGAGCATGACTGAGTCCCCGGTGGAGCATGGACACCCACCCCAGATCTCTTCTGAAAAAAGCTTCTTCCGAAAGAAGCCTGCAGTCTAGACATAGCCTAAGAAAGATAACCTGGTAGTAAAGGCACTCAAGTGGGATGGGGAAGACCCATAATTAAAGTAAAACTTGGGTAGAATGTTCAAAAGTCCATAATTACTTTAAAAAAAAATAAACATTTTACTTTAACACTACACCATTGTTATTTTAAGAAGTAAAAAGTACTCCATGGAGTTTGCCACTTCTTCTTGATAGTCAAGGACTAAAAGTCCCAGAAAGTCATTCTACATTGAAAGAAAAAGGGGGAAAGACTGGTTTACAGTGCTGCTCAGTGTGTGTGTGTGTAAATAGAGAGAGGAGAGTATTGTACAGCCCTTTTCCCCATCTACTGCCTGTTTAAATGGGATACGGGAACATTTTGACAATTATTTTTTATTAGGTTGGGCAATGAGCCCCTGGGACCAATATGAAAGCTAGGTTCAGTAGGCTGAGTTCAGATTCTGCCATCTGATGCCCCATATTCACAATCACCTTTTTAGTTCCCTCTCCCCCTTCCAGCACCCTGACATATGAAACTGACCTCTTTAAACTGATCTGAAGGCTTCCCCTGCCCTTTCAAATCTTTCCCCTCTATTTGTTTGTTTGTCTTTATTAATCAACCCTCATCACACACATGAAGCTCTCTGGAGCTGGCCTGGCTTTTCTATCATATGTGTGTACAGATGGGACCATGAATACCCCACTCCAGTCCCTCATTCATTGAAAGTAATATGCCAAAATACCCATCCATGTTGTTCTGTGTTTATATACTCACTGTTTTCTCTTCCTGAGATTCAAGTGCAGAAACTGACCCATGTGAATTCCACAATCAGAGAGAAACTACTGGAGAAGTGTTCCAACAGCCCTGATTAATTTGGAGCTGTACTCTTCTTATTTTTTTCTTTATATGTATGGAAAATTCAGAATCTGCGTTATATCATCCGAGCAATAGCCTATTGCTGATTAATGCCCCAAAATAACTGGAAGGAGGACATGGTATGAGAGTGTTTGTGTTTTAATTTTTCCAGGCAAAATAAATTTAACAGATTCCCAAGAGAAACAGGTGGGAAATCAGTTGAGAGTGAGGAAAGGCAAGAGGGACTTCATAAGCATACAACATGCCTACTAAATACAGGAAATAAGGCTTGGGAAAACCACTTGGTAAGTAAATATGGTTTTTATTTGACAGGAGAGGTCAGTGCTCATGTAAACCTAAGGCGAGCCAAAAAAAAGCTTAAGAGAAAGAGAAAGCAAATCAAGTTGTGATTGCAGGCCCCGCAATATATATTTAATGTCATGTGTTTGTTTGAGGCAAGGAGTTATCTGAAGGAGTGGGCTGTCTATACATAGCACTGTAGATGTTCTATATTAATATCTTATTTTCTAGATCTTGATTTACACTATCAACTTTCTTCTGGACAATGTCCATTTGTGTAACAGGGAAGAACAACCCCTTTCAGTGCAGGAATTATGGGGTGGAGCTCTATGGTCTGTGTCATGCAGTAGGTCAGGTGAGAGTAACATAATTTCCTCCAAAATTTCTTCCTCTTTAGTTGTTGTTATTGAGGAGAAGGCTTCTGTGAACAGGTATCTTACAGCATGTTCTTTAGAAGGCAGAATCTGGGCTCTTCTTGGTCCCTGCCACCATGAATGTTGGTCACAAGAGAAAAACTTAAAAAACAACAAATAGTCTAGTAGCACCTTAAAGACTAACAAAAAATGTAGATGGTATCATGAGCTTTCGTGGGCGCAACCCACTTCTTCAGATGACTGGGGTGTTAGAAGTCCGGAAGCTACCCCTTCCTGCTTCTCCATGTAGGAACTAATGATACGGTCAAGAATGACCTTGAGCGGGTCACAGCAGATTATGTAGCACTGGGAAGAAGGATCAAGGAATTTGAAGCGCAAGTGGTGTTCTCGTCCATTCTTCTGGTTGAAGGAAAAGGTCCAGATAGGGATCATCGAATTGAGGAAGTAAATGCGTGGTTGCGCAGGTGGTGTCAGAGAGAGGGGTTTGGTTTCTTCAATCATGGGACTCTGTTCCGGGCACAAGGATTGTTAGGAAGAGATGGGATCCACCTAACCAAGAGAGGAAAGAGCATTTTCGCAGGCAGGCTTGCAAACTTAGTGAGGAGGGCTTAAACTAGGTTCATTGGGAGACGGTGACCAAAGCCCTGAGGTAGGTGAGGAAGTCGGATACGGGGAAGAAACACAAGGAGGAACGAGCAACAAAGGAGGACCCCTGACTCGAATGGAGAAGGTAGGGTGATCAACTGGCTATCTAAGGTGTTTGTACACAAATGCAAGAAGCCTGGGAAACAAACAGGAAGAATTAGAAGCCCTGGCCCAGTCAAAGAACTATGATTTGATTGGAATAATGGAGACTTGGTGGGATGACTCGCATGACTGGAGCACTGTCATGGAAGGGTATAAACTGTTCAGGAAGAACAGGCAGGGGAGAAAAGGAGGAGGAGTTGCATTGTATGTAAGAGAACAGTACGATTGCTCGAAGCTCCAGTATATAGAGGGAGAAAAACCTGTTGAGAGTCTATGGGTTAAGTTTAGAGGTGGAAGCAACAGGGGTGATGTTGTGGTTCATGTCTGCTATAGACCGCCGGATCAGGTGGATGAGGTAGATGAGGCTTTCTATGGACAACTGAGAGAAGCTTCCAGATTGCAGGCCCTGGTTTCTCATGGGGGACTTTAATCACCCTGACATCCTTTGGGAGACCAATACAGCACTACACAGAAAATCCAGGATATTTTGGAGAATGTTGGGGATAATTTTTTGGTACAAGTGCTGAAGGAACCGACCTGGGGCCATGCGCAGCTTGACCTGCTGCTCACAAAGAGGGAGGAACTAGTAGGGGAAGTAGAGGTATGTGACAACCTGGGAAGCAGTGATCATGAGATGGTAGATTTCAGGATCCTGACCAAAGGAAGAAAGCAGAGTAGCAAAAAAGCAAAGCAGAAAAAAAAACTTTGACTCCCTCAGAGAACTGATGGTCAGGATTCCCTGGGATGCTTACATGAAAAGGAAAGGAGTCCAGGAGAGCTGGCAGAATTTAAAAGAAGCCTTATTAAAGGCACAGGAAGAAACCATCCCAATGCGCAGCAAGAAAAGCAAATATGGTAGGCGACTAGATTGTCTTACCGGGGACATCCTTGGTGAGCTTAAACACAAAAAGGAAGAATACAAGAAGTAGAAACTTGGACAGATGTCTAGGGAGGAGTATAAATATATTGCTCGAGAATGCAGGGGACTTATCAGGAAGGTGAAAGCGCAATTGGAATTGCTGCTAGCAAGGGATGTGAAAGATAACAAGAAAGGTTTCTATAGGCATGTTAGCAATAAGAGGGTGATCAGAGAGGGTGTGGAGCCCTTATTGGATGAGGGAGGTAACCTAGTGACAGATGATATGGGAAAAGCTGAAGTACTCAATGCTTTCTTTGCCTCTGTCTTCATGAACAAGGTCAGCTCCCAGACAAATGCACTAGGCAATGCACTATGGGAAGGAGGTGGACAGCCCTTGGTGGGGAAAGAACAAGTTAGGAACTATTTAGAAAAGCTAAACATACACAAATCCATGGGCCCGGATTTAATGCATCCAAGGGTACGGAGGGAGTTGGCAAATATCATTGAGGAGCCTTTGGCCATTATCTTTGAAAAGTTGTGGCAATTGGGAGAGATCCTGGATGATTGGAAAAAGGCAAATGTAGTGCCCATCTTTAAAAAAGGGAAGAAGGATAATCCAGGGAACTACAGACTAGTAAGCCTTACCTTAGTCCCTGGAAAAATCATGGAGGGGATCCTCAAGGAATCCATTTTGAAGCACTTGGAAGAGGGGAAAGTGATCAGGAATAGTCAACATGGATTCATGAAGGGCAAGTCGTGCCTGACCAATCTAATTAGCTTCTATGATGAGGTAACTGGCTCTGTAGAAATGGGAAAGTCAATGGATGTGATGTACTTTGACTTTAGCAAAGCTTTTGATACGGTCTCCCACAATATTCTTGCCAGCAAGTTAAGGGAATATGGATTGGATAAATGGACTGGAAAATGGATAGAAAGCTGGCTAGACTGTTGGGCCCAATGGGTAGTGATCAATGGCTTGATATCAGGTTGGCGGTCAGTTTGTAGCGGAGTGCCCCAAGGATCTGTTCTAGGACCGATTTTGTTCAACATCTTTATTAATGACCTGGATGAGGGGTTGGATTGCACCCTCAGCAAGTTTGCAGATGACACTAAGCTAGGGGGAGAGGTAGATAAGCTGGAGGGCAGGGATAGGGTCCAGAGTGACCTGGACAGATTAGAGGATTGGGCCAAAAGAAATCTGATGAGGTTCAACAAGGACAAGTGTAGAGTCCTGCACTTGGGACGGAAGAATCCCAAGCATTGTTACAGGCTGGGGACCGAATGGATAAGTAGCAGTTCTGCAGAAAAGGACCTGGGGATTACTGTGGATGAGAAGCTGGACATGAGTCAACAGTGTGCCCTTGTAGCCAAGAGCGCTAATGGCATATTAGGGTGCATTAGAAGGAGTATTGCCAGCAGATCTAGAGAAGTGATTATTCCCCTTTATTCGGCTTTGGTGAGGCCACATCTGGAGTATTGTGTCTGGTTCTGGGCCCCCCACTATAGAAAGGATGTGGACGCATTGGAGAGGGTCCAGAAGAGGGCGACCAAAATGATTAGGGGGCTGGAGCACATGACCTATGAGGAGAGACTGAAGGATTTGGGTTTGTTCAGTCTGCAGAAGAGAAGAGTGAGGGGGGATTTGATAGCAGCCTTCAACTTCCTGAAGGGAGGCTCCAAAGAGGATGGAGAAAGGCTGTTCAGAGTAGTGACAGATGGCAGAATAAGGAGCAATGTTTTCAAGTTACAGTGGAAGAGGTCTAGGTTGGATATTAGGAAAAACTATTTCACTAGGAGGGTGGTGAAGCACTGGAATGGGTTACTGGAAGGTGGTGGAATCTCCATCCCTAGAGGTTTTTAAGTCTCGGCTTGACAAAGCCCTGGATGGGTTGATTTAGTTGGGATTGGTCCTGTCTTGGTCAGGGGGGCTGGGCTTGATGACCTCCTGAGGTCTCTTCCAGCTCTATGATTCTATGATTCTAAGTCCAGAACCAAGTATAAATAAGGGGGGGGGGCAGGAAAAAAAATGGAGCGGAGGAAGAAAAAAGAGACAGTGAGTATATAAGCTTCAGAGGGATAGCTGAGTGAGTCTGTAACAGGAAATACTTAAAAAAAACAACAAATAGTCCAGTAGTACCCTAAAGACTAAATAGTTACAAGAGGCTGATAATAACCATGAGTTTGTACTTTGAAAGGAAGATGACCAACACCAGATTCTACACAGACATCAATAGCCATTAGCACCTTCTGTGTAGAATCTGCTGTTGGTCATCTTCATTTCCAATTGCAAACTAATGGTACTTATCAGCCTCTTTTAATTATTTAGTCTTTAAGGTGCTACCAGACTATTTGTTGTTTTTTAAGTATTTCCTGTTACTGACTCATTCGGCTACCCTCTAAAGCTTATCTACTCACTGTCACTTTTTTCTTCCTCCCTTCCATTCTTTTCCTTCTCCACCCCCCTCCCCTTCTTTATTTATTCTTAGATCTGGACTTCCAACACTCCTGTCATCTGAAGAAGTGTGTTTTGCCCATGAAAGCTCATGATACTATCTACATGTTTTGTTAGTCTTTAAGGTGCTACTAGACTATTTGTTGTTTTTTAAGTTTGTCCTGTTATAGACTAACTCAGCTACCCCTGTGAAGCTTTAGGTCACAGGAGACTATTCCTGGCACTTTCTGCCATGTTGGGGAGCTGAGGGAATTGGTTGGTGCCTTTGTCTGTGCATTCGTGGGTAGCTCAGAGAGCATGCATACAATCTAGCTGAGTGTGGGGCTCCACATGCTGTTGTGCTGAGTGGTAACAGTGGCTGGAGGGTAGGCTGCTTCCCACTAGCAAAGAGACAACCCAGGCTAGAGAGTTAAGGGGGCACAGCTTTAACCCAGCTTTGCGTTCCAAGGAAGCACACCAGGAGCTACAGACAACAGGCATGATGATATGTAAGGGTAAGGGATCCAGGGGTCCAACAGAAGGTGATAGTGGCACTAATTAAACAGTGCACAAATGACATTAGTATCTAATCTGTCCTGCAGACTCCCACTGGCCAAAAAACAGGAATGGCCTTGTAGAGAATTGCTTCCTTCTACAACCTATGTACCTCTGGAGCACTCTGATTTTGGGGACTGACTAGCAGAGTGATGCAACAGCAAGCAGTGTCTATGGTTCTATGCAGTTACACGTAGGGAGGTAAATGATTCGCTCACAGGCTACTACATTGCCTTGTTCAGAGATTCAAGGTGACCTTTTATGGTAGGCATGGCACAAAAGACAAACTGAAGTGTAAACATACCACTGGAAGGACGTAAGGCTGGTTATTTAGTGTGAGGAAAATCCTAGTACGGCTGATCACCTCTGGCCAAAAGAACCCCTGAGTGTATCAAGAAGTGGTTTATTTTTCTATTGTCTTGAGCAATGTACAAGATTATAAAAGGAGGCCGTAAAATTACCTCAAGTTCACCTCCTAATAGCTATCTCACTTTAGATAGCTGATTTGGCTACTACAATAGAAAGCAAATGGGGAGTCAGAGTAACTGAAAGACTGAGAATTAAAATCCCTCATACCAGGCCTGAATCTGGTGCAATATTTCAGATGCCATTTCTTTTTGTGCAAGGGATTTTTGCTCAAAAAGAAGCAATGTAGCAGCTTCCGTTTTGCGCAAAACCCCTGTTTTACACAAGATCCTTATCTCAGGAGAGGCAAAAATCCCTTGTGCAAAAAGAAACAGCAGAAAATATGCTAATGATATCACGTCTTATGCTAATGAGTCCTTCATTAGCATATTTTCTGCCGCAAAAACTCGCAATGTAGACAAAGCCCCAGATGATAAATGGGGAAGGGGAGACATTCAAACCAAACCCCCAAAATAAAGAAAAATATCCTAATTGAGACTAATTACACGTTTATCTTTAGTTACTCCTGATCCCCTTCTGGTTCAGTCCACTTCCATGCCCCGAATTCCTTAGAGGCATGGTAGTCCTGCCTGGGTTCAAATCATTCTGTATCTCAACTCCTGGCTTAACTTTCCCACACAAAGAAAGCAGGAAAGGTATCTTATACAATTCACCTTTTAGCACTGTATTTCCATTGGTTCTTCTGGCGCCCTGCCAACACCTTTGCCAGCTAACTGAATTTAACCCCTTAGGCACCGGGTGCTGGCCAGCACTCCTCCTACCCATCACAGGGTCCTAGGTTGGTGGGTGGGATTTTTGGTAGGACTAAGAGATCTGGGCCTCAATAAGCTGGGCAGTTACCATTTGTAAATGTAGGTTTGACCAGATGCCTGATGCAGTGATTTGTGTTGCTCATTTTCTTCTCTATGAATATATTGAGGGGTTTTATATTTCTTTTTATCCCCACCTCCTTTTTCCTCAATATTAAATGATATTTGTTTCCAAGGATTAAGTGACTGTGAGTTAGGAATTTTATGTATGTGTGAGTGCGTTGGGGGGAGGGGCTCCTACAAAGGTGATCAGGGAGGTTTTGTGTTTGTTTATTTCCCAGCTCCAGAAATAGGAGTATAGCTTTAGATGGGGGCTTGAGGAGCAATGTTATTTATTTATTTTCAAAATAGACAGGCCGTACCTAGTCCTACTTGACACCTGGCAGAAGGGGTATTGGAGAGCTGAAGCCATAAGTTTCTGAGATATCAGCAATATTTCGGTCCTCTTGAAGTTCTCCATTTTTTCTGCTCTGGTTCATAGCCAGTGAGAACTCTTGATTCTTTGTTACAATTGTTAATGCGAGGCCACATGGCCTTGAGTACTTGAGGTTAGCTGGTGGGTCCGTGAATCTGGTCTGTTTTGTTACTAGAGCTAGCAAGGCACTCACAGGTGAGATAACATAGTTCCAGTTCCTCCAGCCCTGAGAACTATGCATGTGCTTGACTCATTTGTCTTTCTAACAAGTTTTTGTGCTTTTGGAGCTTTAAAAATAACTTTTGTTTTCTGGACCAAAAAACCCTACTACTACTAATATTGGACCATAGGTAACTTGTGGTAATACTTGGGAGGTGCCCCACCCTGTGCCCACACAGAAATTGAATTGCTAAATGGGGTGTCCTCTATATCCCTTCCTGTTTCTCTGGGTGGCCCTCCCTGCACCCCCTTAGCCCGCAGGCACTTTTCGCCAGGCACTGCTTCAGCCCTGGGTCTCCCCTAGGCAATTTGTAATGCAATTCTTACCAATGGGATTGCAGGTACTGCAAATTTTCTGTTGTGCCTCACTGGTGTTAAGCAGACTTGATTAAAGAGACAAGAAAACATAGTTATACTGAGATCCATTTACGGGGGAGCTTTCTAGACCTCTGTGCATAGCCCAAGAGAACAGGCTATACCCAGAGGAGTTCCTTTAAGGTACGTCTTCACAGCAACATTATTTCTAAATAACTAGCGTTATTTCAAAATAACTTAGTTCACATCTACATAGCAGGCAGTTATTTTGAAATAATGTCAAATACTATCAAGCTGGAGCATTTCTTAGTCCGACTCCTGTAACCCACATTGTAGGAGGAGTAAGGGAAGTCGGAGGAAGAGGGCTCTATTTCAAAATAAGTACTGTGTAGATACTCCCAATTTTGAAATAAGCTATAGCGAAATAAGTTATGCAATTGACATAGCTCAAGTTGTGTAGTGTATTTCGAGTTAAGCCCTGCTATGTAAATGAATCCATAGGGACCTGGAGTGAAGAAATTGTTCCTCTGTAGCCAGGGAGAAGCTCTGGAACTTCTTTACCACTCTAAGTACACTTGGGAGCTGCAGTACTCCTTGTTGCTCATTTCTTGCCTCCTTTTCCTGGGTGGTGCATCCAGACCTGACCCACTACTCCTCTGGTCCCCTCCTAAATACCCACCCACTAGCGCACAAGAAAAACTCCTGTAGCACAGGTCCATTCTATACAAGAGGATTGCACCCTCCTTGTGTCATAGTTCTCCATTTTCCCATTACTCTCCCATTGCAGAACCATGTCAGGATGCTGCTTTCAGAGCCCTTTATACCAGGGCCAGGGTCGGGAGGTCAGGAATTGCCCCTAGTGAACAGGGATATAATTGAATGGGCAGAGCCAATGCTTATTGAAATGATGTGTCCCAATGATGTCAATCAGTGTTGGATTGGGACTGAAGTGACAGGAACATCCTGTTATATTTCAATGCATTGTTAAGTGCAGGTTGCCATTCCGGTTACCCTGAACCGCAGTTCAGTG
The DNA here is from genome assembly GCA_019425775.1 of Rafetus swinhoei. Classification (NCBI taxonomy): domain Eukaryota; kingdom Metazoa; phylum Chordata; order Testudines; family Trionychidae; genus Rafetus; species Rafetus swinhoei. The sequence continues at coordinate 217,417,708 of CM033437.1, forward strand.
TGAAGTTGTTCTGGGAAGGGGTTTTCAAGGGCTTTTTACTCAATTTCTGTAATTGTGTGAACCAAGAATTATGATCACAGCAGGCAGCCTGTGAAGTTCTAGTTATTCTTCATAGCACAGCTGGCTGTTCTTATAGATCTCAGATAGCACATTCAGTCTTTGACACCAGTATTTGGATAATTAAAGCATCTAGGCCTGTTAGATTTTATTGGACTACCTTTATTGTGATTAGAGTTAGAATAGCTGGTTATGGTCAGATGCCGCCCGTTTGATCAGAGCAGATCCAGATATCCCGATTCTTTTCATAGCCTAACCGTTAATCTTGATTTTTGTTATGTTGTGAGTCATGAAAGTTGCCAAGGAGCATTTAGTCATAATTTTCTCTCTCATCCTTTCCTCAGTTGTAAAATATGAATTGGGAATATAGGACATATTGGGTAATACACAGAACTTTTCTAGTCCAAGCAAATGATACTTTCTGTGCAAAAACAAAAAAAGACATTTTCAGACTCTTCCACTTGCACAGCCCTCACTCCACCCACAACATTAGAATGCAGCCTGGTATAAGAAATAGAGGAACCCGAAGAAGAGTTCCATGTAGCTCAAAAGCTGTCTCTTTCACCAAGAGAAGTTGGTCCCAGAAAAGGTATTACCTCACCCATCTTGTCTCTCTATAGAAGAAAATATATGTTCAAAAACAAAAGGGCCAGAGGTAAGGGTTAGGGTGTTGGATTTCATTTGGAATGTAAAATACACCCACTCTCTCTGCCAAAGCACACTCTATTTAAAATGAGACTGATGCACTGGTTCTGAATATCTCAGTAAGGAATTGTGCTTCCAGCATGAAAAAGTGTTCATAGATACCCCAACAATTGATAGAAAATATCCCAGGAAAAAAATATGGAGTGAGACTTGGAAATTTCAAGTTTGCCACAGCTCACATCAAAATTAAGGCCCTGAGCTGCACCTAATACTTATATTAGCATGACTAGGATGGTAAGTCATGATGGACATTTTTTCTTCCTGACTGGGTTATGCTGGCAAAAAGCCCATGTAAATACAGTTATATTGGTATGTGATTGGTAATTGGTGAAAGAATGGCAAACAGACAATCTTGTATCTGCACACATACTAGCTGTGTCAGCATTTCCTGCCCCATGAAAATCTACCACTCAATGCACCTATTTATTGTACCCCATAATAATAGTAGTTCTGCTGCAGGGATCTACAATAGTTCCGTCCAAGGCTCTAAATTATGGCATATTTTTAAATCTAACAAATACTAATTTGCTCCCCCTCCCACACCCCATCTTTCTGTTGAAAGGCCATCCTGGGTTGTTTAACTTCTATCCAGCCAGACTGTATAGGCAGGCATAAGGGAAATCAGCTTTAATGTCTCATTCAAAGGACAACACATTTTGCAGTGCAGCTCTTGGAACAATAGGGAAGCATGCACTAGCAAGCTTTAGACAGAAAAAGCATGCCGGTTTTCATATACGCAAGAAATACAGCAGTGGTTTTGATAGTCTTTATTATCCATTTAGTTGTTTCAATCCAGACCAGCATCACCCCGTCCTTTGGAACCCTGAAAACACCCTAAACAAAGTGGTGGTTATGTGGTGACTGCGTAGGGAAAAGTATTTGTGACAGAGAAATAGTCCGTGGACCTGTTTGAAAGTAAAATAAAAGGTTTGGATAATATTGTCTAGTGCACCTGCAGCTGGCGAGCTAATCACAGCCCACATGAGTCAGATGAGAAAAGGTCCTTTCAAACTTAAAAATAAACCTCTGTGGGCCTCATCCAAAGCCCACTGAAGTCAACGGGTGTTTTTTCAATAGCCTTTGGCTAAGGGCCCGTATAGGAGAATAGTCTTATTTTTTCCATTGCTGTAGGGGATGAGGAAGATTTGAGATTTGTGTCTTTTGAACTGTGTTGCTGAATAGCCACATCCACTCCTGCCATCCTATAACATTCTTTTCTCTATATTAGAGCATCTGCATGCCTTTCACTAGTACATCAGTCAGGTATGAGTTGTTCTCTCATCAGCTCAGCAGGGAGGAATATTGACTGCAGAGTCCTGTTAGGGTTTTTTTTTTTTATTAAGTACCTTGTGCTCTGTGTTTATTTTAGAAAAGGCAGATTGAAGATGTGCACTTTGTACTTGGATCAGAAAGTGAAGAGGTTTGTGATACTCTCTAGTTGCCGTGGGAGTTGGTCCCACGGTCTGTGGCTGGCCCCAAATAATGCTGTCTTCCGCACGGATGAACCTTTCCCTTGTAGCAGAGAACGTTCTGTTGTGTCTGAGAGGTAGAGTCTTCTTCCTGGCACTGTAGGTGATCTTATGGACATAGTCACTGGAACCAGGGATGCTGGGGGTGCTGCTGGCTTGAAGTGATTTCCATCATATACAGGGATTTAAAGTTTGGTACAATGACTCTCAGGAGGACTCTCACTGTACAAATTGTTCCAGTGTCGCTGCTTATAGTTATTCTGGCCCAGGTCATAGAGCACACTGAATACAAGGATTGAGACCTTGAGCTTCATTTGCTATTTTATGGGATGCCAGGGTAGAGTGGGCAGGTCAGGTCTGAAGTGCACATGGTAGCTAGTGTTGCAGAAGTGGCGTAGCACCTCTGAGCCTAAACTTATCAAACTCCATCTTGGAACTAGCTAGAGTATTTCCCACTCCCCTACTACTTCTATGGCGAGGCTATTCCTGAACCTTACGCTACATCTACACTGCGTGGCTATTTCGGGATACCAGAGGTATCCCAAACTAGCTACCCCGCATCTTAACAAGCCGCCTGTTATTTTGAAATATTTTTCAAAATAATGGGTGCTCTATTTCGGCATCCCTGTAACCCTTATTCCAGAAGGCTTAAAGGATGTCTTGAAATAGCAAGTTATTTCAAAATATGGCAGTGTGTAGACACACCAAATTTCAAAATAAGCTATTTCAAAATAGAGTCAAAATAAGATGCAATTTGTGTAGAGCAAATTGTGTATCTTATTTTGAGATTAGGGTGCTGTGTACACACACCTTTAGTCCTCCTAACTCACATTCCTCTCAGGTTGTAATTTTCTATGCTTGTTCTCAGCCTGAGAGCAAATATTTTGTACTGCATCTTCTCCCCAAAGTCAAGATCTGCAGAGGAAAATAAAAAGAGAGAACCTATCTAATATGGAAAAGTAAGGAAACAATTTAAAAACAACAGCGTCACAAGGCCAGCCCTTGCCTACATGAATTCCATGCCACCGCACAAACTAGGCAGGTCAGGTACCCCTGATCCCAGCAGCTAAATAACAGGCTCCCATGATGCCCTTTTTGATCACACTCTAATGTTTGGACATTGTATGGAGGATAGGGCCAAAGGCCAACTTGCAGTGTCACCCTCCACAAATTCCTGGTGGTCCTTTCCTGATGTGTTCTGTCCCTATGCATGAAAATCAAACACCCTCATCCATGTGGCCATTTCATTGCAAATTCTAGTATGAAGTGATTCCTCCTTCCCAGAAGATACTGTAAATGATATAATCTACACATTTGAGCTTCACCTTGGTTCCTTGAATAGTTTGCTGTCACAGGTTCTGTCTCAGCTACATATTTAAAGAACATGTCTAAATATAAGCACTCACGTACTTCCACAGATTTCAGTGGAACTATGCACATGCTTAAAATTAGGCAAATGCATAAGCAGCTTCTTGAAACAGGGCATAAGGTTTAATGGCGCTCTCTGAAAGGGCCTTGCTGGAAATCATTCCTGTTGGTCACAATCCACTTTAAGTTGGATCTGTTCTACTCCCCCAATATTGCAGAATAAGTTGAAACAGCATGAAAAATGGGTCTCCTGTTAATACAACCATAATAGCATAATAGTTAACCACCCCACAATGGCCCAGTGGTAGGCACTTACTTGCGATATAGGAGTCTAAGGTTCAAATCCCTATCCTGAATCAGGTGAAAAAGCAAAAAATCTCAACACTTTTTCACAATACAGAAGTGCTTTCCAGTTCACCCTAGCTTTAAGTTTGTTCATAAACTTTTTGTGCATTTAATAAATAAAAAGCTGAATTTCTTATGCAAGCTGATGATTGTAGTAGCTAAGGCTGTAGGAGAAATGCCAAATATCGTAACGCTTACAATGAAATGACAAAATTGGTAAATCTACATTTGTGCTGGTTTGATTTGGGAAGAGATCAGGCCTTGGGGACTTTTCCAGTCTGGCATTTCTGAGATTTATCACTAAGGACCACAGTAAAGAAGCTACAGCACAGATTGGGAATTCAGTAGATCTGGCACTGACCTACTGTTTCACCTTGGGCATTTAGCCTCCATGCCTCAAGTCTGTCACTACTTTACAGAAGTCTCATGAGGTCTAACTGAAGTGTACCATGCTCTTCGAGGACTCAGATTGTAAGCACTATGGAATGGCACAGCATCATGATTGAATGGGGATGGGAATCGTACAGTTTAATGTAAAACTAACTAATTTATACATGCACAGGACCAAAAATGTTTGGAATATTTGAATGCTTTTCTGAAGTAGAGCTGAACCTTTTGAACTTCATCCAGCTCTACCGGTTATGCTTCTGACATGCCTTCTAGCTGATTCTATGGAGATTTCCTTGCATTTCATAGAGGATGTCTCTTCTCAGATGGTGTTTCATATTCTCATGACTTCAGTCTGCTTGTTCTGAAATACCAGCATGCCTGCCAGTCATTCTTATACACTGTAGTGACTCGGTAATGCTTGTCTCTAGAGGGTATGGGATTTCCTTCTGTTTCTCAGGGATATGGTATCAGCTTCTCTGTTCCATATTTACATGTCCTGAAAGCCTCTTTCCTCCTCAATTGTCAAGTCACATTGCCTTTTTCTCCCCTGTCCTATAAACCTTTTCTTCTTTCCTTTTTCCAGTCCTCTTGAACAGGACACACATGGAACACACTGGAGGCTGACACAAAAGCACAGGGATGCAACCATTAAATTAAAGCAATTGCCTAAGCAAATAGGAAATATCTCCAATTTTATTTCATTAGTGTAACTTGGCCTCTTTTAAAAAAGTTGTGTTTTCATTGTTTAACAGCAAATTAAATAATTTTCTTACAGATTTATGACTAGGTTCTTTGAACTGTGCTAGTGAGTTACAGCTGAGTTTAACAAAGTGCTTTACAAACTCTGAGTAAGACCAAGTCTTGGTTTAGTTCTGCTGCCATCAGAGGATTCCTGGAAGGTACCTTGGATGCAATGTACCTCCTTATGGTATGGCTGCAACTGGGGCTTTCATTAAACTCTCAACACCTTTCTTTGATTATACCCAGCTAAGGCTGAGTAGGACAGGGAATGTAGGCATACCCAATCCTGAATCAATGAATGTTCCGACACAAGTTATTCTGATCTAGTAGCATGACTCAGGCCTAACATGTAACATATAGCTGCGTGCCTCATTAGTACATTAAGACAATGTCTCCTGAGATGTGCCCCGTGAAACTGGTAGGTCATTTTTAGGTATCTATATTTGTAAATATTGTTGTCAAGCTTTTGTTGAGGTTTGCAACAGCGTGTGTGTGTGTGTGTGTGTGTGTGTGTGTGTGTGTGAGGGCACGCATGCGCACACACACACACACACAGAGGTAAAAGCAGGAGGAGGAGCTCCTGGAGCTCTCTTGCAGACTGCAACCCTAAGCAGCTGGCAGGCAGATGAATGGGGCTCTCTGGAGGCGCTCCCCCACCGGTCTGGGACTGCCCCGGCCTTGAGCTCCCCTAGGGCACCATTTAGGGAGGTCGGGGGGGGGGCTGAAGGTGCCCACCCCCAGAGATTCCTACCAGGATGCTGCTTGCTGCTCCCCTTCTTGTCACTGTCAGGCACCAAGGGGAAAATGCATGATTTGCTGCATTTCTCTCACAATGGCTGGAGGGGGCAGGGTGCATGTGAGCTGTGCACTTTCTTCTCACTCCCTGGCAGGGACAGGATGGAGAAGAGCAAGCAGACTCTTAATACCAATCTTGAGGGGGGAGGAGGCTTCAGCCTCCCTGCATCCCCCCATACCCATGTCTCTGCCTTGAGCCCCTCCTCACACTCAACCCTGACTCCTACACTCCCAGATCCCTGCCCTCAGCCCCTCACACCCTAAGCTCCTGCTTTCTCCTGTGCCCCACATATCCCCACCTCTTTCCCTGAGCTCCTGCCCCACACACCCTGACACTTCCCAAACCCCTTCTTTGAGCCCCCGGCATTGCATCCTACTCTTAGATTTCTTACAGGTACTGTTATATCACAACCCCTCTCCCAACCTCCTGTCCTGAGGTCCCCACCCGGGTTGGGGGCTGTGATACCTGTAAGAAATTTATGTTACTTTCACTTCTGTATTTAACAGATAGCTGTAGATATTTATTGTCCACTTCTCCTCAAACAAACCTAGCTATTAACACAATCAAAATGGTTGATTCCATTATATGTATGAAAGCTAGCCAGTGTATTTAACTATGCAACTAACTATGAGGCTTTTGTTTGCAATGCACTGCACCTTTCAATTTTGAAGAATTCTGTCCATATTGCACAGTTAAGTGGTCATGCTGATATTTATAGTACTTAGACATACTAGATACATGACTGGTCTTTCTTGTCTCTCAATCATTTGAAACAGAAAGTATCTACTGTGCTGTTAGCTTTAGTGTTGATCTTAGAAACAGCCTAATAAAATCCAGATTTACAATAATAATTGAATTTTAGACCCGTAGGTGGGTGCTTAAAAACAGATGTGACAACCACAAGATTCTTCCAGATCTACTGTATTAGGCCCTTTTTCAAAAGAAATGTGCTTAGGAACCTAACTTTCACTGAAAGTCTCTCTGAAGTGCCCATGTCTCTTGAAAATGGGACAGGGGATCTCAATTCACTTTTGTGCTTTTGAAAATTTTATGCAAAAGCTATTGTAGTCAATAAGAGACTCACCCCTGTAAATTCTGTGCAAGCTCTGTGTTCAAAATAAAGTCATTTTAGAGCAAAAGCAATGAATCCTGTGACACCTTAAAACTAACAAATTTATTTTGGCATAAGTTTTGGTGGGCTGGAGGCCACTTCCTCAGATGTTATTTTTGCTGAAACAGACTAACATGGGTACCACTATGAAACTTATTAAGTAGCATAATTCTTACTGGGAGTTACTGGAAAAAGGACTTCGATAATTGAAAAGTTTTACTCTTTGTCCGAATAAAAATTCCAGTAGCAAGCAAAAGAGCCCAGTGGTAAGAAGACCTAAACATGTTCTCATTGCCATCAGTAGTAAGATTGGCTAAATCCAGTAGAATTTACATAATACATTACTGCAAATTTGGCAGTAAAAGACAGGACAGTTTGTAACTATATTGGACCATGCTCCTATTTCCTATCTCTTCACTGAAACTTGTAGAAATTACACCGGGATGCATTCAGCCCATCCATAAACATTTTTTAATTTTGCCCCAAATGTTGACTCTATTTTTTCCTCTAAAAAGATTTTGACCTATGCTTTTTAAAAATAACAGCAAAAAGTTTCAAGACCTATTTTCTGTTTTTCTACCTGAAACTGTGTGGCATTCATACTATTGTAATCAAAGGGCCTTTGCCTCCATCCTGTCAAACAATTCTGTTCCCAATTATATCAGAGTTGAATCCATCTGTTTCCCAATATTTCCCTCCTGCGTTTATATCCCATGAATTCCTTTACTAACACCTCCTTCTCTGGTAAGATTTTTCCTTTTGCTTCATAATTGGGGTTGTGTGTGTACATGGCACATCTGGATACTGTAGGGTGCAGCGTCACCAAACCGACTTTTCCCATTACCCATATTCTGCTCCCATTGTTCTGGTCTCATGTTGCCCCTTTCTCTGTGCCAGATGCTGCTTCATTCTGGTTCTGACTTGCTATTTAATCAGTTTTACTTTCTGCATCTTGTACTGCCACAGCTGTCTTTTGATCTTGCTGCCCCTTTCCCTCCCACCCCCTTTCCCTTCAGTTTTGATCTAGTTCCAAAGTTTCATTATCTAATTGATTTGTTCTGGTAAACTTTTAATTTCTTCCTCTCATTTAATAGGTCTTAAGAGGTTTGTTTTCTCACTTTGCAGCTTAGTGATGGTTGCTTTTCCCATTTTATATATACAGGCTGCCAATCATGTACATCTACCAGACTTCCAACTGGGTTTCCCAGCAGTCGCCACTCAATTCATGGTTATTAGCTGGCCTTTTGCAGTAGTTGCTTGGCTAAAACCCAAGAAAATAAGTGTGTTCAAATGCTTCATGTGATGATCTGCTGTTGATATCATGAGACAATTACCAACTTGTTTTAGATGTTTTCACCCTAGAATGCTGGGTCTCTTCAGACTTTGTTTGGCAGTGGTTAATTTTGTTTCAGGACTGTCTTTGTGAAAGCTTTTATAGATGTCACTTTTCCCACTATACATACTTTTGACTTGACATTTTTAATTCAAAATTTTCATTTTGATTTTTCTGATAAAACAAAATGACTGCTTAAAATTTGTTATTTTCTTGCAACATTTTATGTTAACGAAACCACATTTTCCAATGGGAAACTTTTTTTTCCATTATACTATTTAGACTGAAAAACTTCAACTAGCTACTTCTCTGCTTCTTCTCCATGTGCTACCTGCATTTTTGGCACTGACAGTGCCTATGTAGTTCTGTGAGGGTTTTTTGTGTTTATGTCCAATAAAGCATTCAAGTTCCAGTTTTACTATGATGTAGAGGTCATTAAATGCTGGTGTCACTGCCATTGTGCATTAATATAGACAGACTCTAACATAACATAGTGCCAGCTGAAATGAAAGGGTTTTTCTCCCCAACAAATGTACTTGGACTTACTCATTTAATTTATTATACAGATACTTTTGTTCATTTGATAAATAGTTGAGCTGCTCAGACCCCTTTGTTCTTAAGTAGCAGTGAATGTATGAATTCAACACCAAGATCTTTCCAAGTTTTTGCAGTTAGTTTTTGTGTGATGTCTTTCCTCCAGAGGACTGGGGAAATGGAGCTATCTGAATGAGCTCTGTAACTTAAGAGGCAATCTTTGTTAGGCTTGTGCATGCGTAGCAGGAAAGATAAGGCAACAAATAATTAAGCGATCCAATTTGCAAACACCTAGAGGATAATAGGGTGAGAAGGAACAGTCAGCATAGATTTGTCAAGAACAAATTGTCAGACCAACCTAAGAGTTTTCTTTGACAGAGTAACAAGGTCACGTGGAGAGGGGAAAGTGATCTATGTGATCTATCTTGAGTTTAATAAGGCTTTTGAAACTGTCTCACCTAAATATAGCTCTGTTCATATTTACAAACTTTTGGTTATTGTGGACAGGAGGTCACAGTACAGTGTTGCAGCTTGTTTGATGACTATAAATGCCAATTCTGGACAAACAGATTTTATGATATCAAGTGCAACAAAAGATGTGTTTCCTGTTGTCCATGCCTAGTTGCTCATTTGTTCACTCGGAGTGTCAAGAGCTACTGTTCATCATCTTCTATAATGCCTGTCTCCAGACAGGACTGCCAGCTATGATCTTTTGCTGGGCTTCCCAAGCAATTTATGTCTCTTTTACAGGCATCTTGAAACATAAGTTTTGAGCTTCCTCTTTTTTCTTTTCCTTTAACTGGCTATTTAAGATGTCATTACGAAGTCTCCCATGATCATCTCATAAACAAATTAGGGAAATACAACCTAGATGGAGCTATCAGAAAATGGGTGTATAACTCTTTGGAAAACTATTTCCAGAGAATAGTTATGTCAAGCTGAAAGGGCATATCAAGGGAGGTCCTACAGGAATCAGTTCTGGGTTTAGTTCTGTTGAATATCTTCATCATTGATTTAGATAATAGCAGAGAAAGTACACTCTTAAAATTTGCAGATGATACCAAGCTGGGAAGGGTTGAAAATGCTTTGGGGGATAGGATTGGAATACAAAATGGTCTGGACAAACAGGATAAATGGTCTGAGGTAAACAGGATGAAATTCAGTAAGGATGAATGCAAAGTGCTCCACATAGACAGGAACAATCAATTGCTCACATACAAAATGGGAAATGATTGTCTAGGAAGAAGTACTATAGAAAGAGATCTGGGGATCACAGAGGATCACAAGCTCAATAGAAGTCCTCAGTGTAACATTGTTGCAAAATAAACAAAGAAAGAAAGAAACATAATTGTGTGGTGTATTAGAAGGAATGTTGTAAGCAAGTGACAAGAAGTAATTCTTCCACTCATCTCCATCCTGATTAGGTCCCAACTGGAGTATTGTGTCCAGTTCTGGGCACCATATTTCAGGAAAGATGTGGACAAATTGGAGGAAGTCCTGAGAAGAGCAATGAAAATGATTAAAGGTCTAGAAAACATGACCTATGAGGGGAATATTGAAAAAAAACTGTTTCTCTTTAATTTGGAGGAAAAAAAAACTAAGGGGGGGGACATAAAGTTTTCAAGTGTGTAAAATGTTGTTACAAGGATGAGGGAGAAGATTTCGTCTCCTTAACCTCTGAGGATAGGGCAAGAAGTTCAACTTGCAGCAAAGGCATTTTAGGTTCACCATTAGGAAAAATCTTCCTATCTGTCAATGGAGATAAGCACCAGAATAAATTGCCATGGGAGGTTGTGAAATTTTGTGAGATTTTTAAGAGCAGGTTAGACAAACATCAGGTCAGGCATGACCTTATCTAGATAATATCTTGAGTGCAAGGAACTGGACAAGAAGACCTCTCGAGATCCTTTCCAATTCTACTATTTCATGATTCCCTGCATTTCTGTTAAAGAGTTGTACCTTGAGACAGATGTCTATAATAATGAAAGCAGCAAGGACACAGTGGGAATTGGACCTGAAAGGTTTTCTTGCTTTCATCTGAGTTAAAACAGAATTTAAACTTATCTTCAATTAGGAAGAATAAAAGTGAAAAGTCTGCAAACTTCTTTAAACAATGGGGCTGCTACTGAGAACAGCAAAAGCGAAGTTTGGTGTCTGTGTCAAAGGAGAGGAAAACATCTTAGCTGGTTAACTGTAGAGAATGACCTAACTAGGGAGCCACTTGCTAGCAGTGAAGGCTGCAAACAAGAACCTGCACAAGGCCCATTTTGGAGGTATCATCCTCTCCCTTGTAAGTACTATTATTAAGGTTAGATTCTCAGAGGCTATAAACTAGTATGGTTCCATTAGCATCTGTAGAATGACATTGATTTGTACCAGCTTAAGACTTTGCCTATTTATTTTAAAACACTTTTTAAAAATCAAATTATTGAAAACTTTTTTTTAGTCTGTACAAGTGTACTTTAAAATTAAGTCAAAATACTAATACCAATCTCAGTTTTGCCAATCTCATCCCTCTGTTGAAAGAGGGATGTAGTTTAGACATAGCCTCTTTGTTTTTTGTGAGAGAGAGGAAAATAAGAGTTCAAGATGGGGCACATGAATGCTTGTGGAGTTGAACTTTGTGCAAATCCATATTAATTAGTATCGAAGACTTTTGTTTACCAGACTGCTCCTAGACAGAAAAAAAAGTTCATGTACATGAATATTAATGAAAAATAAATTAAAAAGTCTGTAAATATCGGCAAAGAGAAATGTAATTCAAGAAATATTTCTATTTTTTTCCAGTTTTGCTTCATTCTGTTTATAACTTTAAAATGGCCATACTACAAACTGGCCTTGTTGGGGGAATCAGAGGCCCAGCCTGGAGTGGGAGTGGTGTGGAATTGCACAACTGTGTGTGAACATTAGGGGGCATGTGTAGAAGAGGCATGATTATGTCATGATTAGCTCCTCCAATAGGTGCCCATCCAGTGCTATAAACCCTTTCAGGATGTGCCATATGCAAGCTTCTACATGCCGTTATCCAGCTGAGCTACCATGTGCTTGAGCCCCACATACTCCCCTTCCTTTTAGAGGTGGCAATCTGCTAAAAGAATTACCAAACATCAACCTAACTTCAACTTCTAGCTCTGGTATGTGTCAATATTTCAAAAGACATAACTAGGTTTCCTTGTGGTTAGAAGTTCATCACTTTCTCAGATTCAGAATCAGAGCAACCATGAATAATTCAGTCTTTCCTTTAGATTGCTTGGACCATGGATTTTGGCTGCATCTCAGAGATTACCAGCAGTCAGAGGCTCCCTTCTTAGGGTTTTGCCTCAGCAGGGAGAGTTTGCATTCATCTTCCTCTAGATGTTCCTGAGAAAGCTCACTTAATATTTTTGTCCAGAAAGTCCACTCTTATATGACACATTGCTCAGTAAAGTCCTATGAAACCCCAGTTCTCATGTTTATCATATCTCCCTATTCAGATGGTTATATGCAATCCCAGCCCACAATAATACAGAAACCATTTCATTTAGTGGATCCAAAGATACTTATAATATCCTTAGGTGACCTTACTGAATTAAATGTATCTGTCATACTAGGTACATCCATATAGCCATATAAGTCTAATTTACTGACTAGCTCTGGTCAAAAAATGGCATTTCCATTCTGTAAGAAATTCTGACATGTTATATTTGTTTTAGTTCCAAATAAGAACACAAAGCTGAAATTTCTAAGTTTTCCATGAAACGAAAACCGAAAATGTATTTGGAACTATCAAAATTTTTCATTTCAGTAATATCAAATTCCTTTGAAAATGTTAAAACATGTTCATGTAATTCAACATATATTGTACTATTGTAATGTAATATACAAATCAGACAAAAGAAATGAAAATCAAAGTTTTAATGGAATGAGAAAATTCAAAGGATTTATTTTGACTCTGGATAGGAAGCAGTAATAAGTATGTGTGTTGTGTTTACATGGAAGTTTTGATAATTGACAAACTGCATTTTCTTCCAGAAAATGATTCAATTGATTTTTTTTACTTTCTCTTTGAACAAATAAATGAAGAGAAAACCATAAGAGAAAGATAAATCCTTCAGTTCACCCACAGAATGAGCTTTTATCTGACCTATTTAGGCATTTGTATTGTGCTCACCATCATGGTATCTAACTTAGAATGGGCGTGAGCAGCCTTCAGACACCATTATGAGAAAGTCCTAAAATGTACTTAACTAAAATGCTTAATTCCCCTAGCTCTTTAAGGAAGTAGAGCAGAGAGGGGACTGTGGAAACAAACAGTGCAATGGCTTGGGCTACTCTTCAAGAGTCAGACAGGCAGATGCTGTGACAAGCTTGTCAACAGCAATTACCACACAGGGTATTTGAACACATCAGAAGTTGTAGATCTCAGACTACACAGAGGCTACATGGTTGACTGTTGCCTCCCTCGTGAGATCATTCTCATTCAATATGTGGTTCAATAAGCTATTACTTGCACTGTCTGAAAAGAATGCTTAACAGCTGCTAGGAAAGACCTTCACATATGTTTCACTGCTTTGTGCTCGCATGTGAAAACAGGGCAAAAGTAGCAACCCTGGAGTCTCCATTTTAAAAGCCTGGGGTTCTGCCTTACCTTGAGGCGCTGTGATTGACAAGTGAGAGAACACTGTAGTGCATAGATTCCCAAACTGGGGAGTGCGCCCCCTTGAGGGGTCATGAAGAAATTCCAGGGGGGGAATGAGGCGACTCAACTTCTCCCCCACCTCTCCCCGCCCCGCCAATCTCCCAAGAAAGAGCCCAGTCCGTCCAGTAAAAAAATTCAAAAAATACCGTGTGAAATGTCTGGTATTTTCTGTTTTTCCTGACTCGGGCATCCGCCGGAACATGCGCAGCTCAGGCTGGCTGGGTCGGGGGAAGGATGGAGCATCCTGGGCAGACTTCAAAATGGCTGCCTTAAAAAGGTAATGCCTGCTCTGCTCTTAAAAGGGCCACCTTTTTTTTTGGTCAACAACTTTTCCCATGGAGTACCGGCAACTTTTTTTTACACTGGTCCCCCGGGAATCAAAGGGGCTGTGACTGTTTTTCGGTCCCGGTCAGTTCTTTTTTTTTTTTCTCAAAAAGTTTTGCTGCTATTTTTTTTGGGGGGGGGGAAGCATGAGGGGTTTCTCAAAAATCAAAAAGGGGGTGTAATGCCGAAAAGTTTGGGAACCACTACAGTGTGTATGGAAATTTTCACTTCTTTCACTTCCACAATATCTCTGACTAGATGGTGTGCTGGGAAGTACTGCATAAGGTCCCAGTGCCATGCCCGCTGAAGTCAATGGGAGCCTTTCTATCAACTTCAGTGGAAATTGGATCAGACCCTTGGAAACAAAAATGCTTCAGACACCATGTCTGATTCTGCCTAATTCATGCTGGGTAGCACTTTGTAGACCCAGTCCCCTGGACCTCAGTGGAACTACTTGCAGGAGTAAAGTACAACTCACAGGGTATATCTAGACTACATGCCTCTGCCAACAGAGGCATGTAAATTAGACATACTGACATAGTCCATGAAGCGGGGATTTAAATATCCCCTGCTTCATTAGAATAAAAATGGCCGCCCGCATTGTGCCGGCTCAGCTGTTTGTCGGCTCAAAGCGGCAGTCAAGACGGGGATCGGTCAGCAAGGAAAGCCTTTGCTGACCAATCCCTTATGCCTCGTGCAATGAGGTTTACAGGATCGGTCGGCAAAGGCTTTCCTTGCCGACCAATCCCCGTCTTGACTGCCGCTTTGTGCCGACAAACAGCTGAGCCGGCACAACGCAGCAGCCATTTTTATTCTAATGAAGCTGGGGATATTTAAATCCCCTGCTTCATTGACTATGTCGGTATGTCTAGTTTACGTGCCTCTGTCAGCAGAGGCATGTACTCTAGACATACCCACAGTGACTAAGGGTAACAGAACCAAAGCCAGTATGAACAACATGTTCAAAAGTCAGATACTCCCACCCTTACTTACACCTAGTGCCTTCTTACTTTGCAAATAGCTCCATTGGCTTCAGTGGGGATACTTGTGGAGTAAGATACTACTCAGTAAGGTGACCATATTTATCTATGCTGAATATGGGACACCTGGTAAAATTACTCATATGGAAGTGAGTTCTAGGGCAATCAGTCAGAACTGTGTAGTAAAAACATTCAAATTAACATCAAGTTGACTGGGCTCTGCTATAAAGAAATGCAGCGTAGCTGGAGTCCTTTTATTTACCTTCTTATCTTTAAAGTTTGCATGGGGGAGAGATGACACGCACTCCTATACATCTCTCTCATGGGGGTGACTGATGGACCTGAACCAACCTTCCCTGCCCAGTGCTCTCTAACCCCCATGCCTGGCTGAGCCCCTGGGAGGGACCTGTCTTGCCTGGTACCTGGCTCTGCATCTTCTCCAGGCAACACGTGGGGAGGAACATGCGGTCACACACACCTGCTCCCCTCTAACTAGAAGCTGCTTGTCCCTTGCTGCCCACAGAAAGGCATTTAACACCTTCAAGCTGCTGCTGGCCACTGACATAACCCAGCCAGCCCCTGTCCCCCAGCTACAGCACAGGCAGGAAGGGGTTAAGCCCTAAGGATGCCTTGTGCTCTGAGGACCCAGTGAACCTGACTCCAGGGGCTTCAGCCAACCTGGCCAAAGGTGGCTCAGCAGGGAAGAGTGCTTAGGGGACAGAGCAGCCCTGCGCTGCTTGGGCAGGAGCAGCATGCAAACAGCATGCTAAGCCTCTGCCTGGAGGGCTGCTGCAGAACCTGCAGGATTGGGGTATAAGCAGCCTGGAAATAGCTTCCTCCCCACTGCTCCAGAGTTTACCTGAGGGGTGGAGAAGCTTCCCCATGCCAGCTCGGTGTGGGCCTTTGGTACATGCTCCTCCAAGCCAGCTTCCCAAACCTCAAGGTCTTGAGCTTTCCTTGGGTGTCAGCTCAGCCAGAGCCATTGTGGGGAGGAAGGAGCCTGCCAGCCAGGCTGTTGGTGAGCTGAATGGTCTGACCAGGAGCTAGTTCTCTGCAGTGCTGGGAGCAGGACACACCCTGCCAGAGCTAGAAGGGGGACATAAAGGCGTGAAGGGGCTCAGCAGAGAGAGGACAGGGAGAGGAGGAGCATGTAAAGGGCTGATCGGTGGACAGCAGTGGTGACATGTAACCAGCCACTGCCTGCCCACACTCACCAGCCACCACAGCAAGCAGCTAGGTCTGGCTGGAAATGGAAGAAGGGATGCGGGAGGCCTGCTGTCAGAGCAGGGACTACACCGATTGACCAGCATGGGGCGTGGCTGGCCCCACACACTGCCTCTTTGTTTGACCACCAGCCGTGCACAGACATCCCCATTGTCAGCCACTGGATCCTCACAATCCACCACTGGTGGATGGGCAGCAAAAGATCCAGCCAGCGGTAAGACCCACCAATACTGATGGCAGGGTAGAGGCAGAAAATGTGGGACAATTTGCCAATTTTTAAGAAAAAGAAGGGACACCTGCAGGAGAGCTTAAATATGGGACCGTCCCTTTAACAACACCCTACTACTCAGTATCAGTACAGGCAGGAAAATCTGTCTCTTAGCAACTATTAGCCCTCAGTGCATTTACTATTTAAGATAAGCACTTCAGAACCAAGTGCTTTAGGACGCAACCTTTAGGAAAAAACAAAATTCCAGTCCTGCAATTGCTGTGCTCTCACCATTCCCATTGATTTTAATAGGAATTTTATTGAAGTAAGTACCACAGAATTGGACTCTAACAAAAGAGCACAGAAAAAACACCACACACACACCTAGAACAGGAAGAAACAACACTGTATCCAACTGAAATCTGAAGGGGCCTTAGATAGGCAGGGTGTAATTACCAAAACTAGAAATTAACCAAGACACTGGCTATTCACTGTAAAATACCATCACATTTTTAATTAGCCCAATTGTTCAGGGCCCTAGTTTTATGTCTCGCTCAAAAATTACAGGCATTTGTACCAGAGAAATGTCCCCCTAATGGTTCTGAACTGATGACAAGCCAGACCAGTACCTAAAAGAGTCAATGGGAATCTTTCCCCCTCTACAAGTGGCCTTTGGAACAGTTGCTGAAAGGGAAGTGTGCAACCGACTGAATTCCCTTCATCACTCCAAATACTAGCAGCACGTTTCCATAGTCTGTTCTTTCCCACCTTTTTCTTGTCTTTGTTTAGCTGATACATATTTAGCTCTTTTAATCTTTTCTCAGAAATCAGTTCTTCCAACTCTCTAGTCATTTTTACTGCTGATCTGGTTTTCTTTAATGTGAGGAATCTTCAACTTCATCTGTATTTTTTTAAATATTTATATTGGCTTTCAAGCAAAATGTTTCCTCACCTTCAATGCTTTCTTAGCTGCCTGTTACAATTTTCTTCTGGGCATTGTATCCAGTGTCTTCTGGCTTTGTTAATTAATAGCAGTTCACTGACTCCTGACTGGTATGTGGAGAATTTTCTCTGGCGCTTTATGGGATAGAGTTAACATAATTCAATTTTGCAGAAGAGAAAATGTTATGTACAGTTCTGTGACAGTCTGTCACTACATTGTAGTCATACACAAACTGATTCGCCTTCCTCAGAGAGCTGCAATTTCTAAATCTTTTAAAGCTGCAGTACAGAGCATAGTCTCACTTTTTGGTAGGAAAGAAGTAGCTGATTAGAGTCACTAGAGGCCCCTCTGGTTCCACCAGAGGTGTACTGAATTATGATGAATCTTGTTGGGAACTGTTTTGAAATCTAACTTGGGGAATTCCTGCCAGTCTTGTGTTTTATGGCTGCATCTGGTGAAGTGGTTCCTTTCTTGAGGGTCCCTATCTTTAGATAGCCAAACCTACAGAGAAGTTGGTACAGGACCTCGGATGTTGCTGGATCAGAGAACCCTGGTGCCCGGGAGTGCAAACTCTGACCCCGGGGAGCCCTGGCTGGGTGGGGCAGCAACAGGATTGGCAAGCCCCCTCACCAGGGATCCCTGGAAGAGTGTGGAAGCAATGGGATTGGCAAGGGGTACCCCAGCAGAGCGCTGCAGCAGCGGGGCAGTCGGCAAGCCCCATCCCCAGGGATTCCTGGTTGGGTGCAGGAGAAGCGGGGCTCCATCCCTGGGAAGCCCCAGCAGGCCAGAGCCCAAGTCCAAGCCTAGCAGGTTGGAGCCCAGTAGCAGGGGGGTTGGAGTGGAGCCAGCCGCAGGGAGGGTCACATGCTGGGACCTCCCCTGATCCAGCAAATCCCTTCATTCGGGACAGGTCAGGTCCCGAGGGTGCTGGACAAGGGAGGTCCAAACTGTAATACCTTGAATGACACTTGGAAACTATGAATGAGCTCTTTCTTTTTCTGAATAGGAAATCTATCTATTCTTTCTGGGTTAAAACTCTCCTGGGACTATATTGTAAACTAAAAATGTATGCTATAATAAATAAAAAGGTAAGATTTTCAAAAGCACTCAGCACTGGCCTTATTGAGCTACTATTTAAATATGGGCAAAACTCCCATTGACTTCAATGGAAGCCGAGGTAGGCCAGCTCTGATCATTTTTCAAAATCCCACCCAACACACAATGCAACTTTTTAAAAAAAATGTACAGAAACTGCCCCCTATTCTTCCGGTGATCATCCCTTTGGCCTCTGCTAGTTGCAGCCATTGTAAGATTGAGACTTGCTCTTGACATTAGGGTTCTAGTCTTACCTGCCAGCCCATGTAATTCCATCTTTAAAAGCTGTCATATGTTCTCTGAACATTTATTGAGCCTGCGCTGACTTGAATGTTACCAAGGCCAACTCCAGGAGAACATGTGATTGCAAGAAGTGTAGGAGGAAGTGCCTTTTGATTGTTGTTGCCAAATTATGTTTAGTGCTAGAAGAAAAGAAATTTAACCTCCTGCTCTTTGGATAATCAAACTTGTAGAATCCATAATTATGCACGACTTGAAACCCAACACAGCATTGTTAACTTAAAGCACAGCTGTTTGAGACCATTTGGTATCCATGTGCTAGTACTTTACATTTTAGTTTTAGAACCCACTGCTAATAATTCACTCTGTCCATAACTATCTTACACAGGTTTTGTTTCATCCAGACCCCACAGAACCAGTTTCTTTCTATCTCCTTATTATGATGTCTTTTTATTCTCAGTAGCTGCTCCTTCACTATTTCTCATGAAGGAATCTTCTTGAGTAGTGGTTTAAATATGTATGTGTGTATATATAATTCCACTATAACGTAATAAAATCTTCTCCCCAAAAGTTAACCCAGTCTGTTATGATATCTGCCATACAGCGTTTCCCAAACTATGGGCCGCGGCCTGAAAAAATACCGGGCCTCAGCATGCCTGGTGGCTGCCGGCAGGGCCGGCCTTAGGCCGATTTGGGCCCCGCGCCCCTGAACGCGGAAGTGCCGGCGAGTTACAGAGCCGGGGCCCCTGCTCCACCAATATGTGGAGCTGGGTCCTTCCCCCGGTTCCACCCCGCGCGTCCTCCCACCCCGCTCCCAGAGCGTCCTCACCGCCTGCTGCTGCCCATGTGCGGCGTTGCACGTGGTGGGGAGGACGCCCCGGTGTGACATGACGTCACGGCCCGGGGTTTTTAAAAGTCTCTGGAGGCACGTGGCGGGGCCACGCTGGCTCCGGGTTCGGGCTCCGGGCCCGCCATGTGGAAGGCAGGGAACGGGTTTGGGCAAGGAGGAGGAGGAGGCGGCGGCGGCGGCGGCGGCGGGCTTGCGCGAAGGGGTGGAAGGCACCAAGGGACAGGGTGCAGGAGAGAGAGACAAATGGCAGGGGGCCAAGTGCAGACAATGAGGGAAAGGGCAGGAGGGGAGGTGTCAGTGGGAGGGGGCACAGAGGGGCAGGAGGGGAATGGGGCAGAGAGTGCTGAGGGGTGGGTATCAGGGAAAAAGAGGGTGAAGGGGCAGGGGCAGTGAGGGAAGGGGGAGGCATCAGGAGGGTGCAGGGCTAAGGGAAGGTGCAGGTGCCAGGGGATTCTGGGGTGAGGAGGAGGGGAGAGTTGGCCACCGGAAGCAGCACTGGACAGGGGAATCGGGCAGGCTGGGGAGATTGGGGGCCGTGGAAGCAGGGATGCCGGGGGTGCAAGGTTGGGGGCAGGGAGCTGGCTGGGAAGATGGGGAGAAGCGGCCACTGGAAGGAGGGCTGGACGTGGGCAGCAGGGCTGGCCAAGGGAGATTGGGAGGAGAAGTGGGGGAGACCTGGCTGCCTGGGAGGGGGTTGGGGGAAGTGGGGCTGGCCAGAGGCACAGCGGGGGGGGAGCAGGGGGGAGGAATGAATCAGCCTGCAGGGAGTGGGACTGACCCGGCCATATGTAGATCTTGGGGCGCTGCCCCTGTTCTCCCCCCACAAAGCATGAGTTAGTCCAGCCTGGGGATTCTATTGTCTCCCACACACCCCCACCCCCACCACTCGAGTAGTTGCGAACTGTCTGGCTGGTAGACACACTCATGCAGCCTGAGCACATTTACCAGCCAGGCAGCTTGAAACTACAAACTGATACATCTAGTAATAATACAACTTACCTAATGAGAAATACCAGACATGTTATATGTCTGGTATTTTCTCAGGTTTTTTGTATGTGTTTATATTTTTGGGCTGCAAAAAGCAGTACAGAAAAAAAAGGGTTCCAACTAAAGTAAAAAGTTTGGGAAACCCTGGTCTAATCAGCTTTCTGTCTGTCTTACAGTCCATTTATCCAATCCATATTTCTTAACTTGCTGGCAAGAATATTGTGGGTGACCATATCAAAAGCTTTGCTAAAGCTGGCACTGGGGGTTTTGGGAGGACCTGAAACAACTTATTTGAATATTCATCATTTGATTAATGAATATGCAAATGAACATTACCAGTCCTCCAAAAGTTCGTGAATGGATTTACTGGTCCCCGTGTCAAAAAGTTTGGGAACCCCTGATATATGCAGTATGGAGCATACTGTATCTGAATTAGAAATGATACTCATAAGATAAATATTCTAAATCTTGTTGTGGATGTAAAAATCTTTGTGTTGCTTGAACTGCAATAGATCCATTTTATGAAACGTGAGCAGTAAATAGTCTATTGGTCAGATTCTGCCCTCCTTGATATGTGCAACCTCATTATTATCATCAGATTTTTCCCACAGTGATGATAATCATGCAAACCCTTTCTCGAGAGGGCTGTAACTGGGGCATATTTTAACCTGTTTCTGGTGAGGAAGAATCCATCTTCACTGTTGAGAGTGTGAGTTTGTAGAAATGATATAGTTGAGCAGTGTTTCTCAAAGTGGTCCACAAAACCACTTTGAGAAACCTGCTAACTGGGTGCTCCAGTGTGTTTACTTACTGGCTCCATGTCCAGAGAGCTTTGTGGCTCCCATTGGCTCTGGTTTGCTGTTTGTGGACCCCTTTGAGAAACACCGATTTAGAGAACTGAATTCTATTTTTCCAATCTCTGCACATTTGATATGCAAACTTGAGCCAGACCTGCACAATCGATGTCTGACAGCATACTGTGGCATGAAGTGGTGTGATTCCCTGATCAACATAGCTGCACCGGCGCCCCTAGTGTAGACGGAACACAGCAAAACTGAGCTTTTATTAGAGTAGTCTGTTTCATTCATGGTGGGTGGTTTCACTGTAGCAGTATAGTAGCTTTTTGCCAGGATAGTACACTAGTATTCCTATACTGATAAAGCACTCCAAGTATAGACCTGGCTTGAGAAGACACAAGGAGTATGGAACCCTACCAGACTCTTTTCACAGTCACTTTTCACGGTAAAATCCACACTATCAAGAAACATTATTTTCTCGATTAAAAATGAAATAGTATGTCATGGAAATTTATTTTTCTTTCATATGGATGAGAAACTACATGAGGAGAGGAAAATCTTAAACTTTTTGCACATGGACATTGACCCTGTTTTATCAGGCTGTGACTCCTTCTTAAGAGGGAAATTAGAGCTGCTAGAAAAACAGGAAAGCATTTTCACAGAATTTTATTCCTGTGGGGTTTTTTGAGGGGGGTGGGTGGTGCTGGAAAAGTTTCAACAATGTTTTGAATCTCAGAACAATTCAGATTGCTCTAATAGAGGTCTCTGCACACTCAACTTCCCCTTCCAAATGTCAGTTTCTAACCTTGATTGTGGCAATTAGCACTTGCTTACTTTTTTTTTTTTTTTACTGTAGCATTAGCAGAGTCTTATGAAGAGAAGATGGAAATGAGCTCTATTTAATGGCACTCTGAGAAATGTTGATTTGGGGATCCCGTTTCATAGAGGAGAACGAGGACATGAGCAAATGACAACTCCCATGAGGCATTACAACTCTCAATTTTGACTGACTGTATTTTGGTCTTTGGCCAAAATATTTTTGTTTTTCAAGATTCTGATTAAAAAATTTCAGTGGAAACTTGCATTGAATAAGATTTTTTTGTCTGTTCTCATTGAAACTTTCTATGAGGGAAAATCCCCTCTCCCCCTTATTTTTCATACCAGTCCTAATAGTAAACACTGTGGTTCAGTCTAGTAAAGCACTTAGGCATGTGCTGTCAGTGCTTTGTTAGCAATAAATTATGTGGCAGGCAGGGCAGTATTAGAGGAAAGAATGTTACCATTAGCGGGCATGCAGGAAGGTCAGCGTTACATGCTGGGAGACCTGTTTGTTTGGTAACGTAGTAGCCTCTGCCTGTATTCCTGACTCCCCGATACACTCCAAACTGGACCCTTCTGCAACCTAACATTCTTTGTGTAGTTCCACTCATCACACTACAGTCAATGGTATTAAGCTCTTGCCTAACTCTAAGCATGTTCTTCAGGGTGATATTTTTAAAGCTATTTATGTGTTGGAAGTAATTAGGGACCGACTGGCATTTTTAAAAGCATCCTGCTGGGTGATTATCTGCTAGCTTGTCAGCAGTCCAAATGCAAGCATGCAATAAAAAGAGTCAGGAGCACCTGTGATATTGGATGCATCAGGGAAGGCCATATAGTTAGGTGCCTAAATCTGTCCCTAATCACTTTTCTCGGTAAGGCCAGAGTGCTCATCCCCATGGAGGATCAAGCCTCAAGAGCTGAATTCCTCTCCTGGGCACTGCTCTGATCTTTCCAAATCGTATTACAGCTTGGGTCTGCCCTCCTGAGTTCTTTGCTAATTTTCTGTATTGCTTGAATATTGTCTGTAGATTTGGTCATGGCTTAATTTACACCACAGAAAGAGAGAGGGCAAAGGAGCATGAGTTATAGGGTATTTATTTAAAAAAAATCCATCTAGCCACTTGTCTCAGCCCCCAATCAATGGCATGTACTTTAAACAAATGCTTGCCATAATGTAGATTCCTCACAGCCTGCAATCAACTTACCAGGGCAGTGAAACAGAACCCTCGCTGTCCAAAACTACCCTTCCTTGCAAACCTGGAAAAACAGATTCAAGTCCTTGCAGATTTTTTCCCACTGAGAATTCAAGTGCAACTAATTCTTTTCTGGTCTACAACAAACAGGTGTCAGTGCTGATGACAGACAAATGGTTTAGCACTCACTGCGACCAAAATAGCTCTGTTAGCCATTTGAAAGTACACTGCAGGCAACCTGACAGACATATGGACCACAGCTTAAGAAACATGGCATTTATGTGTTAGGTCACAGCAGGAGTCTACTTAACACAACCCAACATCATTAGTCACCCTGAGACACACCCACATCAGATGGCTCAGCACACCAATAAACAAAATGAAGGGGAATGAAATGGTGCTCCCTTGTCAGCCCTAGAGTATGTCTACACTGCAACCCAGCTGTTCTCTGCGTGGCTGCTATGCAGCAGTACAAATGCACAGACCACAGATTTTCAGGTAGTCCAAACTGCCAACCATGCTGCTCCAGCCCAATTGATATTTCTAGTTTGCTGGTTGCAGCAGAGCTCATGCGTGTACATCTGCCTGTGCTGGAAAGCACACAATCAGCTGCAGGGAGATAGGCTCAGTGTTTGGACTGGCATACACTGATAGGAGGTGCGTGTTGTACATGTGAAGCCTGTACTGCCACTACCTGATCTGCAGATGAAGAGTCCTTACATCTCCAAGGCATTTTTTTGTCAGCCTCCAATTTACCTTTCTAAAAAATGATGTTTGCCAAGCAATTCATTCCAGGTTGGCAAACCAAATGTTTGCCAAGCAAACCAAATGTTCTTACTGATGCAGGGTCGGGGACTATCCCTCACTGTCCTCTCCAATTACATACTTTGCTGGGAAGTTCTGGACTAGGCTTTCCTTCCTGTCTGACATGTGAATCATACAGGGCTAGATTTCCATCAGCCTCTTCACAGGCATGCAGTAGAGGGAGGGAGTCAGGAGCACCAGTAGCATGGTGTGCATCAAGGAAGCTCTGGGCTGGTGCTGTGAAGGCTCTTAGGCTAAGCACAATGCCCAAAAGTGGTGACAAAGGAAAGAGAGAGGTGGGGACAGGGAGGAAATTATCTAGTTTTGTGTAGGGAGATATGATGTATCCTTAAAGGGGTGTCACAAATTTTGCTCACCACAGAGTAATCAGGGAAGTCTGGGAAGTCTTGTGCCTCTGTGAGGCAACATGTAGCTGATGCTTCCTCTGGGGTGATGAAGCTGTGCCTAAAAGGTCCAATCTAGCCCCAAAATGAATGGTGCTGGCCCCTCTCTGCCTGCCTCTTTCAATGACAGCTGCTGTTTGTTTGATGTGTTCCAGTAGCAAATGTAATCGGATGAATTAGCAATGCAGCTCAGCCCTTGAGTTTACAAGAAAGATGGGAAATACTAAAGATTGTTAAATTGCTTTATTTTTAGATATGTTTAATGTTTAGTTTCACCAATATTAAATTAACAAATAATAGTGTTTGAAAGAAAAAAACTTACTTAACCACTATAAGAATCTCTCACCTTGCTCATGCCTTCAAATGCTAAGCAGCATTTCCTGTGCCTTAAAGTATCTGTGGTCTGGACTTCTGTGTTAGAAATAGAGGGAAAATAGTGCCTTTCATTAGAAAGAGAGAATAGCAGCATCACTCCTATTAGGACAGACTGTGGACCTGCAGAGTAGGAAGTGAAGTAAGGAAATAGTCTCCAATGAGACTTTAAAAGACTGCTTATAAAGAAGAATTGGACTAAGAGATTTAATGATTAGCTAGTGATTTTTTGGGTGCGTTAACTTGTATACCCTATTCGAAACACTTTTAAAGGTCCTGCTTTTCAGAGAGTGGGTGTTCAGCACTTTGTAAAACGAAGCCCTTCTAATGGATACTTTAAAAAAAAAAGTAAAACACAAGTCACTGTTCACAATCTTGGCCTATGGCAAATGGCACAATAGGGGGGACTGTTGTGAAGAACATATCTCCTTCCCACTGCTAGTCTCATTTAAACTGTGATTTAAACCCTCCCCTCCTCCCCAAGCTCACAAAAGTTTTGAGAACTCAAAAACTGGCATTATTTTTTATCTCTATTTTGTGGGGGAGGAGGTTGACACAAATATTTCTCTCAAGTCTGCCTATTGCACATACCTCCCAGTGTTGTTCTAAGGATCCATCACAGAAACAATTAAGTATCCACTGTCAAATTCTCAGACTCCCTAAATCACATGTCCCTTAGGAAAATCCGTAGCAAATTACAAAGGCTCTCTAAACCTGAGAGGCACCATAGAATCCCTTCCGCAGGTATTGTTATCATTTCTTTTTGAGTTTTATATGTAACAATACTCTTCTGAATGGGTTACTTTGTTATAATTAGATGTAATGGCTCTTCTGTTACATTGGAGCTTTCCTTCAAGCCTTCAATAAAGAAGACACAGCACTCGTGGACCAAATTAGTTGGATCCCACAGCTGGAGCAGTAATGGGACTATTACAAGGAAGGGTAACTGTCAAAGAAAGGAGCCATTAAGGGGGGATCTAAGGCTAAGATCAAAATAAACTAATGAGGTCAATGAAAATAGCAGTGGCACATTCTGTTACATTCCAGAGAAGGAGGCAGGATGCTGGTGTTCAGGGACTTAAAACATACGTCCCAGGTGCCGTAATTCCTTCATTCTAACACTGCCAGGAAGCTGTAAGTAAGAGTTTATTGTGCCAGCCCACCTGGGACTCTCAGTATGTACTCAAGCAGCTAGGCCATGCTGCACCAACTTCACTGCTACTGATATTCAAGCGAGCTAGATAAAATCTCACTCAGCTACATCTGGACAGGCTGCTATCATGGCAATGATTCTGGGGCCCTACAAGAGCGGTGTTTACCTCTTTATTTTATGATTTAATATGAACTTTTTTAAAATGTTTTCTACCAGTTCAGCAAAAATGTTGCTTCTAAAGCCATCCTAAACTGGGAGTGGCTAGTTCAAACCAGGTTGCCCTCACTTCTGATTTGTTTCCTTTCTAAAGTTGAAATTTAGCAATGAGATTTATGAAAGAGGAAGGGCTTTTCAATGTGCTGCCTGATTGGAATGTGGTTGGGACTGCTGCTGATATAGATGAACTTAGGGAGTTCATCACTGTGATGTATTGAACACTATCTTAAAATGTTAATCTGACACTTTATATTTTCAAGATTTTTCCTGATCCTGCTTGCAGGCCAGGACTATGTAAGGAAGCATATAATCTGGGGATAGCAGAAAACAATTAACAGCCAGACAGCCAAGAGTAAGGTGGAGTGGATTATGCCTCTCTTTTAGGAAGCAACCTGTTTTGTCTCTCTCTGTTTATGGGTTACTTATGTTGTTCCAAATTCTAAGAAATAAAATATCTACATTGCAACCGTCCAACAAGAATGTTGCCATATTATGTATCTAATTTCTCTGTTTGTAAGCCATGAACATAACAATTACTGAATATGGGCTTTGTATACAAAGATCATGTGTATACAAAATTTCCTCTGGATGCATGGATGAATATACCAAATATATTTTTATGATATAGCTTTTTAAAAAACAGTCCTATTATTTCAACAAAAAGATTTTATGAAAAATGTTTCCCTTTTCAGCCTATTTGAACAATATGTAAACATCTTGATTTTTTGCTTGGTCTAAGGCTACGGCTACACTGCACAGTTATCTCGGAATAAGCTATTCCAGAATAGTTATTCTGAAATAGCTTATTTTGAAATAGGACATCTACACTGTAGGGAAGCCTCCAAATTAGTCCGAGGCAGACTTCCCTAATGTAGCCATGCTATCTCGATTTAGAGCCCCAGGAGGAATAACTTAGAATGGCCCTGGTGAGGGGCTATTTCAAAATAGCAGCAGTGAAGCGTCTACACATGCCTTATTTTGAAACAGCTATTTGAAATAGGCGTTATTCTTCATAGAATGCGGTTAACAGAAGTGGGAATAAGCCATCGGTTATTTTGAAATTATTTTGAAATAATGGAATTGCTGTGTAGATTCTCGCATAGCTATTCCAAAATAACTTTTCGGTGTAGACACACCCTAATGTTTTAGTTGAATCTGATGTGAAACAATGGGACCAGATCCTTAGCTGATCCCTCTACTGAAGTCAGTTGAGCTAACGCATTGGATTTATAGGAAGTGAGGCTCTGCCTCATGGTTTCTATATAAAGACTCAGCAGTGAGATGCAGTTATTATGCCATTTTTCCATTGATCTTCATCAATCTAGTTACCAGCCTCTCTATGAAAAAGTCCACAGGGGTTGCACTGGGTGAAGACCTCCGTACAACAGATAAGGATTAAATGTCCAAATGATATTATTTAATCAGCTACCTTTGATGTCTGTGATCACAGGGAGATGAAGACCTTTCCACAGACTTGGGGCGTGGGATGGAGTTGCTCTCAAGTGGCTTTGTTTCTCACTATTCCACAAGGGACCTCTCTCGCACTCAAGGAATAGACAGATTCTCCTCATGCTCTCTGTTGGTTCATAAGTGTCACTTGGAGTACAGATACATGATGGACTCTATCTATTACCCAAGATCCACAAACCCGGAAATCCCATCATCTCGGGCATTGGCACTCTCACTGAAGGACTGTCTGGCTATGTGGACTCTCTACTCAGACCCTACGCCACCAGCACTCCCAGTTACCTCCGTGACGCTACGGATTTCCTGAGAAAACTACAATGCATTGGTGATCTTCCAGAAAACACCATCCTAGCCACCATGGATGTAGAGGCTCTCTACACAAACATCCCACATGCAGATGGAGTACAAGCTGTCAGGAACAGTATCCCTGATGATGCCACAGCACAACTGGTGGCTGAACTCTGTGAATTTATCCTCACACACAACTATTTCAGATTTGGTGACAATATATACCTCCAGACCAGTGGCACTGCTATGGGCACCCGCATGGCCCCACAATACGCCAACATTTTTATGGCTGACCTGGAACAACACTTCCTCAGCTCTCGTCCACTTACGCCCCTTCTCTACCTACGCTACATCGATGACATCTTCATCATCTGGACCCATGGGAAGGAGACTCTGAAAGAATTTCGCCATGATTTCAACAGCTTCCACCCCACCATCAACCTCAGCATGGACCAGTCTACACGGGAGGTCCATTTCCTGGACACCACGGTGCAAATAACTGACGGTCACATCAATACCACCCTATACCGAAAGCCTACCGCCTGCTATGCTTACCTGCATGCCTCCAGCTTCCATCCCGGACACACCACACGATCCATTGTTTATTGCCAAGCACTGAGGTACAACCGCATATGCTCCAACCCCTCAGACAGAGACCTACACCTACAAGATCTTCAACAAGCATTCTGTAAACTACGATACCCACACGAGGAAGTGAGGAGACAGATTGACAGAGCCAGACGTGTACCCAGAAGCCTCTTGCTACGGGACAAGCCCAAGAAAGAAACCAACAGAACACCACTGGCCATCACCTACAGTCCTCAGCTAAAACCTCCAACACATCATTAGTGATCTACAACCCATCCTGGACAATGATCCTCGCTTTCACAGGCCTTGGGAGGCAGGCCAGTCCTTGCCCACAGACAACCCGCCAACCTGAAGCATATTCTCACCAGCAACTACACACCGCACCATAATAACTCTAACTCAGGAACCAATCCGCAACAAACCTCAGTGCCAACTCTGCCCACATATATACACCAGCAACACCATCACAGGACCTAACCAGATCAGCCATACTGTCACTGGTTCATTCTCCTGCACATCTACTAACGTAATATATGCCATCATGTGCCAACAATGCCCCACTGCTATATACATCGGCCAAACTGGACAGTCCCTACGTAAAAGAATCAATGGACACAAATCAGATATTAGGAATGGCAACATACAAAACCTGTAGGGGAACACTTCAATCTCCTGGACACACAATTGCAGATCTAAAGGTAGCCATCCTGCAGCAAAAACTTCAGGACCAGACTTCAAAGAGAAACTGCTGAGCTACAGTTCATCTTCAAGTTTGACACAATCAACTCAGGATTAAACAAAGACTGTGAATGGCTCGCTAACTACAAAAGCAGCTTCTCCTCTCTGGAATTCACACCTCCAGATCAGCTACTAGAAGTGGGCCTCATCCTCCCTGATTGGATCCACCTCGTCATCTCCAGCCTGATTCTGGCCTGCATATTTATACCTGCCTCTGGAAATTTCCACTACATGCATCTGATGAAGTGGGTCTTTGCCCACGAAAGCTTATGCTCCAACACTTCAGTTAGTCTATAGGGTGCCACAGGACTCCTCGCCGCTTTTGCAGATTCAGACTAACACGGCTACCCCTCTGATACTTGACACCAAGAAACAAGAGGAACTGGTGGGGAGTCAGGACAAGAAGGGGTCAGCATGGGTGGCCAAAGACATCCCCCCTGGAAAATTAGTCCTGCAATATCAGCCTTGATTTGACCTTTATTCATGCTTGCTGGCAGATGCAGCCTGCACAAGGGAAGAGCACGTGGGTGAAATAGTAACAAAGATCCCCATGCTTCTTTCCTCTCTGGGAACATGGTAGATGTGCAGAATCAGTAATAGAGGCCCACCCAGGCTCAACTGGGCTGCTGTCGCTTTAGATCTCTGCACCACATCTGGAGTAAGGGCCTGTGGGTTGGAAGGCGCTAATTAAACAGGGTTTCTGGCTGGTGGGCAAGGAGGACCCCAATGAGGGAAGAACAGGTTATGTGTTTCTGTGGTCACATGAGAGGGAACTGGGGAGAATATTTTTTGAGAGTGTGATATGAGGAAGGGAGGAGAGCAGGTAAAGGTTGGGAGGAAACCCATAGAAGAAGGAGATATGTGTGCATGACCAAGTTAAAAAAAAAAAAAAAAGAGACCAATAGATTCCAGTGAGAATGGGGTTTATGTGGGGTTGAAAGAGAGATACTTAAAGAAGGAAGGATCTTTGTTTATGTGCATGTAAAATCCAGGGTGGAAGAGAGAGATGAAAAAGTGATTGTGCGTGCATGCGTATAGAACTTCTTCTTGCCTTTCATGTCTAAAGTTTGGTCTAACTCATTTTGATCTTTAGCCTTTCTGATTTAATTCCTATATGCTTGTGCTATTCTTTTGTAGTCATCGTTAGCACTGTGTCCATGGATTGACATTTGTGGGATTCCTTTTTGATGTTACAGATAAATAAGGAGCTCCTGGTGGAGCCATATTGGCCTCTTCCTATCTTTTCTTCACATTGGAAAAATCTGACAGTGTGCCTTGAGAAACTGCCAGAAGTCCTGAATGCCTTCATCCCTAAGATTTTCTTTCCATGCTCTAGGAATTATTTTGGGGAAATTCTATGGCAGTGTTTCTTAATCTGTGTTCCGAGGCACAGCGGTGTGCTGCGAGGCAGTTGGAGGTGTGCCACGGAGAACAGAGTTCAAAATGGCCACTCTTAAAGGGGCAGGTGACCCTTTTATTGGGGGGGGGGGAACCTTTCTCCTCCTGACACCCCCCCCCCTTTTTTTTTTTGCTCAACAAAAAATCCTTGGTGTTCCTCATAAAAAAAAAATATTGTTTGGTGTTCCTTGGTCTTAAAAAGTTTAAGAAACACTGTTCTATGGCCTTTGTTATACAGGAGGTCTGACTAGATGATCACATCGGGCCTCTTTCGGCTTTGAAATCGATGAAAAATTATTGAATGTGTAACTGCCACCAGGCAGATTTGAACCTGGGACCTCCGGAGCTTAGTATAGGAGCATTTACCCTCTGATCTAAAAATTAGCTACCTCTCACCTCATGCTGCAGAGGTCTCTTGGTCTTATCTGTTGCTGTAGTCTAGGTGCCACTGCATGGGATAGTGAACCCCACTAGGTGTGTGGGTTATAAAAGCACACAAGGAATATCTTAAGTATGAAGGTACCATTACACACAGTTCCTTTTCAGAGTAGAACCATACTTTCTTAACTTGGTCATTTAAATGGCTGACCCTTTCTAACTTTACTGTGATAGACATCATATCTGTATATGGCTAATCTGTTCTTTCTCATGGCTTTTTTTTTAAACTTTCTGAATGCTTTGCATCAGATGTAACAGTGCTCTTTATAATTTTTTTAAAAAGGTCAGATACATGCACTTCATTTCTTGAGTCTTTACCTGCTGTAGAAAGAACCTTTCTTTGTTGGAGAAGTGGTAATATATACTGGATGGGGAATATACTTTCCTGCTTTGTCTAATTCCTCAACAAAGGTACAAAAATACATGGGGAACAGCCGCAACTATATACGTGGGTCACTTGATATCCTACTAAGTGGATTGACTATACACTCATTAATATGAGAAGGGCTCTTCTGTCTTGATTTAAGGCTGACTCATAGTGCACCCATCATGATCCTAAAACAATGCTATGGTAGCAAGTGACCTCATATCTATTTTCATTTCAGTGATTTCTGACTAGTGACCCTGAAGAATCAATATGACAACTGGAAATCTCATTGGTATTTATTCTGTTTCCCTCTGTCATACCCAGCAGTAAGAGTGAGCCGTCAGTTTAGTTGAGGTTGCTTTCCTTTTTCATCTATGCTGGTTTTATTTTGCTGAAAATATAGTTTAAAAATAAAATGTTTGATCCTTGGTTGGTGTAAATCAGCAAAAGTGCATTGGCTTCAGCCGAGGATGTGTGAGCCTGGTGTGCTTGTAAACAAACTAAGCAGATACAAAGGTGTATGGAAGGAGACTCGTTTTCACAATGCACTTGTTCTTTAACAGACTCCTCCTCTGAGCATAACCCTGCTTATCTTTTGAATCATGGTCTATTATTCTGACATTTCTCAAGCTTACTCAGGTAAATCTGTCTGGGGCCAGATTACATATTGTAGCTGTTTAATCAAAATGAGGCTTTATTCAGGGCTGTTTAGTCTGCTTTGGCTTTTATCTTGCTGGTCCTCTTCACTAATGGGCTCTTCCATTTTATCTTTCATGTGAGTTTATTAATCTTGCTTGGGAACAAAGAAGTGCTTTTAGCATATACTCAAGAACTGAATACTCCAACTGCTCTTCTTTTTTGCTTTTAGTATGAACTTGACTGGTACTTATTAAAATAACTTCCTTGATATGCTTTTCTCTTCAGAAATTACGTCTAAAAGTTTGTCATCAATGGTAATAAGTGTAGAAACAATACTGGGTTATGCATAGGAAGTTTACTGCCATTATTGGTTATGTTACATTCCCACAGTACGTGATGTCCGATTTGAAGTTATTCAGAAGGGAAGTCAGTAGGTTCATTTTGTCAGTGTTATATAATCAGCCACACTTATCCTTGTTGTAAGGTCATTGACATCAATTGAGGTAATCACAGGAGCAAATTTCTTCTAGAATTTCTTAACCTCTTGGAGAAGTTTGAAGAATGAAATCATGTCTATTTTCTGAGGTCAGTCATCAATAAAGGAAGCAGCTTATTTTTTTCTGAGTCACAAAGTTATATGAAGAGCATGTGTTATTGCAGAAGTCTTTAGTTAAAAGAAACAGATGAGCACCACCAGCTCAAACATTCTTTGCTTTATGACTGCCCGTGATGTACAAATGGAAACTCTCTCAATTCATTTTAGTCAAAGCTTTTGTTTTGAGCCTGCTCACGAAACACACGGTTTTAATTTTATTTATTTATGTAGATTTTAACATTTATTTATTAAATATGAAATGCCAACATGGATTTGTTAGAGCAAGTCATATCAAACAAACTGAATTTCCTTCTGTGAGAGAATAATTAGCCTCATGGATAGGAGAAAGAAAGCAGTAGATAGAATAAATCTGGATTTTAGTAATGTTTTTGACACAAGCCCACATAACATTTTCATAAGCAAAATAGGGGAATGTGATCTAGAAGAAATTACTATAAAGTGGATGCATAACTGATTGAAAGAGTGTAATTGTGGAGGAGTTATCAATGGTCCACTGTATAATCCTGAAAGGGTCTGTTCTGTTGAGTACAAGTCAATACTTTCAACAACAATGTGGAGGAGAGAGTATGCTTCTAAAATTTGTGGATAACACCAAGTTTGGAGAACTTGTTAGCACTTTGCAATTCTAATCTTGTCCTCGAAACAACCTTGACAAACTGGAGAATTGGTCTGAAATCCACAAGATGAAATTAAACAATGCCAAGTGCAAAGACCTTCGCTTTGCAAGGACAATTCAAATGCACCACTTCAAAACAGGGAGTAACTAACAAAGCTGTCAAGTATCAGAGGGGTAGCCATGTTAGTCTGAATCTGCAAAAGTGATGAGGAGTCCTGTGGCACTTTATAGACTAACAGATTTATTGGAGCATAAGATTTCGTGGGCAAAGACCCACTTTGTCAGATGCACGTGTAACAAGGCTGTGTTGCTGCTGACCAGTATCTGAGAGTAAAAGTGATAGTCCACTGAACGTGAGTCATCAAAGTGATGCGGTTGTTAGAAAGACTAATCCCTGTCGGAGATGTTCTGACAGGGCACCACTAGTACTGCCATGGTGACTGAGGATTCTGCAGCACTGGGAATAAAGCAGGCTTAATTGAAGCCAATTAAGCAGTTTATGCCAGGGATTGCAATTTGATGGTGATTGCTATGCTTATGAGACAATTGGCTTAGCAATTAGGAGGATATAAGTGGAAGGAACATGGTGCTCATGGGGTAGCTCAGAGTCAGCAGATAGGGTTGCAAGAGATCTGGTTTTTGATCAGAATGCCCAGCCGCCTTGGTGGCTCTGGTCAGCTCATCTGATGAGGCTGTTCCCGCTGGCCGCAGCAGCCAGTCCACATGGTTCCAGAAGTGGCCTGCATGTCCCTTTGATTTCTAGGCACAGGGGCATCCAGAGGCTCCACACACTACAGATGCCCCCCATGCCAGCTCTGCAACTCTCATTGGCTAGGGGGTTGCACCTGTGGATGGGGCAACATGCAGAACCTGTGGCCATTCCCGCCACAAGTGCCAAACGCCCATTTCCAAGAGCAGCCTGAGGTAAGCGCCTTATGGCCCCGCAGCCCAACTCCATTCCCCAGCCCTGAGCCCCCTCCTGAGTTTTGAACCCTTTAGCCTCAGCTTGAAGCCCTCTTCAAAATCCCAAATTCCTCAGCCTCAGCCCAGGGCCCGTACCCCCTCTCACAGTTCCATACCCCATCCCAGAGCCCCCTCCTACCAGCCCTGCTGATCGGGGTGTGGAGCAACAAAAGCGGCAGCTACCCCAGGGCCCAGTAATTGAAAAGGGTGGCACTGTAGGGCTGTCTGAAGCCTGTCCCTTCTGGAGGTGTGAAGCCAGGTTCCCCTCACCTTGACCATGGGCCCAGCAACTCTGTTGGCCTCCTCTGCCTCCTGCTCTCCCTCATCCCTGGCCCCACATCTCAAGCTGGTTCCCTCACCCCCTGTTACACCCCAACCACCTGCCCCAGCCCAGTGGAAATGAGTGAGTGAGGGAGAGTGGAGAAGAGCAATAATGGAGGGAGGGGGTTGGTGTGAGCAGAGGCGGGGCCTTTTGGAAGGGGTGGCTCAGGGTTGGAGCAAGGATTTATGCAATCCTGTCAGAGGATGAGCCTGAACTGAGGACAGAAGGCAGTATGGAAGTGTTCTGCTGTAAGCCTGCAATGCGCTCTGTTCTATTTTATCAGTGAAGAATCAATGCATACATGGTGAAAGAGTAACAACCTGGTGTGTGTGTTTGTGGTTGAGACCAAGAAATGGCCCAGGAAGCATAGCATACTGGGTAACAACGAAGGCATCCACTGGCAGATGTATTAACACGTGTATGTAAAATGGAGCAGGTAGGTGTCCTGCTCTGCATGGTTCAGTTGGAGTACGGTGTTCAACTGTGGGTGTCACACTGTAAGAAAGATGTGGACAAACAGCAGAGAGTCCAGAGGAAAGCAACAAAAATAGTTAAATAGGGTTTCTAAATCTTTTACCTATGAGGACAAAACCCCTGCATATTTAGTTCTGAGAAAAAAAGATAGAGGGGGACTTGGTAGCAGTCTTCAGACATGGTAAGGGCTGTTATAAAGAGGATATACAGAAGGTAGGACAAGAAGTGCCGCTGCTGCTCTGCTGACTTAATCTGCAGCAAGGAAAATTTAGGTTAGATATTAGGGAAAAAATCTTTCTAGCTCTATGAGCAGTCAAACTGGAGTAGGCTTCGAAGGGAGGTTGTGGAATCCCCATCACAAGATGTTTTTAAGGTTCAATTAGACAAGCATCTTCTAGGGATGATCTAGGCTTACTTGGTGATGCCTTAGTACGACATGCTGGCCAAGTGGACCTTTCATGGTCCCTGACACCCCTAATTTCTACGAGTATATTTTATCAGTTTTTTCTGTCTCTAAGTATGTTCTGTCCAGTTCTTTTACACGAGGATCCATATTGTCATTGGGTTTCATGGACAAATAAAACATTTGATCTCACAATTAGATTGTAAAAATACTAAACATAAAAGTAGTGTTTTAATTGTAACTTTCCAGAAGCGATTCTGTTCCACTTGGATCCTTGCTCTTTCTGTTTTCAGTGAGCTAATCCTGTTTTTACAAACCACGAGTGTGGGGCATAGAAGCCAACTCCATGGAGCATCCATGGGAAAAAATAGTGGGGTGCTCAGCCCCACCATCATCCATCTTCAACCTCTTTCACTCTCCCCTCACCTCCCATCTGTGGGCAGTTCCTTCGAGCAGTGCCTCCTCCTGCCTCCCAGGGCCTACTGCAGAATTGGGTAGGAAGAGGCAGAGTGGGGCAAAGCAGAGGCAGAAAGAGGTGGGGTAGGGGTGGGGGCTTGGAGGAAGGGGTCGGGTGGGGGCAAAGGCTAGGGCAGAAGAAGGGTTGAGAGCCTTTGGCTGGGGGTATCAGGAAGTGTCACTGAGTCAAAGAGTGAAGGTAAAGAAGCATCTTATTCACTCGGTTGGTCACTCACCATCTGCCTGCCCACCGCTCTCTCACGATGTCCTTCTGGCCATTCATCTCACCTCTTTGCTGCCGCCCTGCTGGCCGCTCATTATGCCTCTCCTTCGCCACCTTGCTGGCGATTTGTTGTGCCACCGCTGTGTGGCTTGCTGTTCATGTCACCACCACTCTGCTGGTGCTGCTCATCACATCACTCCACCACAGCCGTTGGCTCTCCGTCACCATCTGCTGCCATCCCCGTCTTGGCTCTGACTTCTGCCCACCAGTCTCAACTGATTTCAGCTCCCAGTGATTTCAACTCTTAGCAAGCAGGGTAGAAAAACCACAACTGCAATGCAATTAAGTTAAGAGAACACAATTAACATGAGAAGAGAAGTACCTAATGATGTCTATTTAGTTCTGTTCTTTGAACGGGAAGGGGAGGTAACAGGTCAAACCAGTGGAGGCCAGGGAAGCTATACAGCCTTGTGACCAGAATAAACTTCCCTCACTTCTTACCTCTTATAGAGCTCTGAAAGTGGAGCTTCTGCATTTGCAAGATTCTTTCTGCTAATTGTGAGCCCTTTCATTTGGATAAATTTAACACAGTCCTACTTTTCAGTAGTCCCACAAAATTACAAACTTTTTGGTAACTAT
The DNA here is from genome assembly GCA_019425775.1 of Rafetus swinhoei. NCBI lineage: Eukaryota > Metazoa > Chordata > Testudines > Trionychidae > Rafetus > Rafetus swinhoei. The sequence goes on from CM033437.1 coordinate 217,454,482, forward strand.
ATTTAAGTTATCCCTGTATTTAACACAAACATTGGGTCACAAATTAAGTTGATTACAATGAGTGAAATACACTCCCTCTGCTGAACAGCACATCTAAGCAAAGCAGGAGCAAACTGTATTTACATAGACACACCCAAGGCTTCTCTCCCATTCCAGCTGGCTGTAATGGAAACATTCATTCAGATCCTGCTTACATATTCATACTCAACAGTGTATACCAGACTGGAATAAAGCATGCATTTTTAATGGAGAGAGTAATTCACCATTAGAAAAATCTACCAAGGGTAACAATAAATTATCCCAGAGGGGTAGATATGTTAGTCTATATCTGCAAAAACAATAAGAAGTCCTGTGGCACCTTAAGGTAAGTCTACACTACGGGACAAAAAATCAAATTAAGATATGCAACTTCAGCATTGTTAATTGCTTAGCTCTGCTTTTGGTGCTGTCTACATTGCAGGAAGTCACAGGGAGAACACACTTCCTTTGACTTCCATTACTCCGCATGAAAGCAGGGCTACCGGCATCAACTGGAGTGCCCCTCTCACTTCTAATTAGCTGTCTTAACTAGACCACTAATTCAAATCCTGAAGATCGACAGTGGCATCTTTGATCTTCCTCTGTAGTGTAGATGTACCCTTAGAGACTCAGAGGTTTATTAGGGCATAAGCTTTCATGGGTAAAACCCTCTTCATCAGAAGAATTGGAGTGGAGTTTTACAGAGGGTATATATAAGAGCAGCAAAAGAAAGAGGGTACTCAAATGAAGCTAACCAAGTCAGGGGGGAAGTGGCTCATTCACAGCAGTTGATATGGAAATGTGGCTGTCAAAGGAGGGGAAATTGTCTTTGTAGTGCATTAACCAGTTCAAATCCTTAATTATAACATGGCTGTTTGTTCTTTCTGAACAAAAAAGCAGGTGTGGCAGGGGAAGAAAAGCACTGGTGCAGCACTGTGCACCAGCAGCCAGTCAATGGCCAACAGTGCAGAGCCTCAGGGAGCACAGACCACCTTTTAAAAAGGCATAGCAACTGCTGTTCAAGAATGCATCTTCCCAGGGCACCACAGGCATTTTCAGATCACCCATAACTTCAGCTCAAGTTAAGGGGAGCTACAGGACTTTTGAAAATCAGGGTGTGTCTCTGTCTCATGCAGGCATAGTAACTCCAGGCAGCACATAAGCCAGGTTCGTAGCACTTTCAGGGTCAATCTGGATGAAGGGTGCTCTCTAAAAGCTTATGATCACTTCCTTTTATTGATAAAAGATCCTCTCGCTCCCCTGTTGGGCCTTAGCCCATTATTACTCAGACAGACTCCCAACCCCAGCTCAAGGAAGAGTTGAGTGAAAATTGCAGGATCTCAAGATTTGGACCCCAGCCTGAGCCTCTCTACTATCGAGTTCAACTGGGAGAGCTAATCAGAGCTCCCTTGTGTCATCAGGCGACGCTCTGAACTTTTCTGACATTGGCGCTTGCACTGAGGGTGGCAGCTGGAAGAGGAGAGAACCGAGAATGGTTGGGGAACTGTCTGACAGTTTTCTAAATCAGGCCTGAGCAGAGGTGGAGTGACTACAGACAGTGGAATTCTCCCACCCACTCCTGCTGCAAATGAAGGGAATGAATGCACCTCCTGACAGTGCGTTAATAGTGTGAATTAACCAGCAAGGCAGGCGCTGGAGCTGTTCACTGGTACAGCTCAGTGGAGCTTTCATGCTGAGACAGGAAGGGGGATACTATCCACAATGAAGGGGACACATGGAACCAGAAACTTCATATTGCTCCACTGTTTCTGGGACATGGGATTTGATCCTTCGACTGCTGTGCAACAGGCATTGCCGCAGAAGCAGAACTGCCATGTGTAATGAACACCTGAAACCAGGGAGGGTTGTCTGTTGGGTGTGCGAGTGCAGTGATGTTATTTTGGCGGGGGTGATGGCCACTTACCAGCCTGAATAAAAGGTACCATGTTTCCTGGCAAGCCATCTGTTCAGCTACATCACTACTATTACTGCTGTGAAGCGTATTTGTTGGAAACAAAGTAAAGAGCCCTTAGAAGGGGAGAAGTGCTGGTTTTATAGGTACAGTGGCTCCTCCACAAAGGGCTATTCTTTACTTTAGTGAATCCTGGCAAGGGATCAGACAAGAGAAAACTGCTGAAGCTCTCCCTGGATCAGAGTCAAGAAATCTGAATGACTCCTTGCGAAATCCCTTTGAAGGCATGTCAGGCTTTTGGCACCCTCCTTCCCCATCCACCTGCAGAGTGTGGTAAATAATGTGTAAACATGTGTACATAAACACATCAGAAATAAATAAAATACCACTGCTGTTCACACAGGGCCTGGGTCACATTCACACAAAGGCCCCTTTTAAGCAATTCCAGCAGTGCAAATCTATTGTAATTTTTACCCACTTTTAGTTCCCATTATACTGCCCAAAAGGGTCTGACTGGCCTACATTCATCTTTACAGTCACTCCACGGCTATGTCTAGACTGCAGGTTTCTTTCAGAAGAAGCTTTTCTGGAAGAGATCTTCTGGAAAAACTTCTTCCAAAAGAGAGCTTCCACATTGCCAAAGCGCAATGAAAAAGCAGATTGCACACTGAATGGACGCTACCTTGCATGTAAGCTGTGATTACTATGGACGGAGTGGCCACCAGGGCACCTGTGCTTTTTCCTCTTTTTCGAAAGAACTCCCTCTTCCCCATCCACACACACATTTTTCTAAAAGAGCTCTTTCAGAAAAAGGCTGCTTCCTCATAGAAAGAGGATTACTAATGTCTGAAAAATCCCTCTGTTCTTTCGATTTTCTTTTGGAAGAACGTGATTGTAGTGTGGATGAAATTGAAGGTTTTTTTGGAAAAATGGCAGTTTTTCAAAAAAACCCTGTAGTGTAGACATACCCAAAGATTGCTAACATTTTCTTTTCCTTTTTTTTAATGTTTCTAACTTAACTGGGGCAGCAACCACCTTCCAAAATTCATACAGCGATTACCTTGAATAGATAAGTAGTGTTTTTCTTTGGTGACTTTTCCAAGTATTAAAGGATTTTTATGTAACAAAAGAGAGCTGGACAAAGACTTTGAGAGAGTTAAGTCAATCCTGGCGTAATTAGGAAAAGCTATACTGTGTGTTGTGATTGAGGTTACTTCTTCAGCAGGCAGATTGCACAAACGTTCATGCTCCCTTTGATAAACTCCACTAATTTAAAATAAAGGGATATATATAGTTTTGTGTGAATCTTACAGAGGTTTTAATTCATTTATATATATATATATATATATAAAATAAAAATAAGATTAATTAGCTCTAATTAATTAGTTAATTGGCCAACACAGAAATCTAGAGGTTATTAGGCAGTATTTTCTCCTGTCAGTATGCATGTCCAGCCTCCAATAGCATTGGTAGGAAATCCTACACACATCCAAGGCAGAATAGACTCTGTTTAGCTTAGATATTTGTAAGTGGAATCTTTTAGTGATTGGCTATAGAAAAAGACCTTTTCTAGCTGTTCACAGCTGGCTAGGTAGCTCAAGAGATTGCAAAAGGGTTAATGATCAGGAGAGTGACAGTAGAATAAACAGATGACTAATTCAATCCAGTTTCATGGACAGATCAGCTGTGGGGAGGAGATACTAAATCCTGGCACCACTGAAACCAGTGGGAGTTTTGCCATTGACTTCAGTGGGGCCAGAATTTCATCCTAAGTTTTCTCTTTCTAGGACTCTGGCAGTTAGATGTGCAAATATCTTTGTGAATCTGGGTCTGGCTTTCCAAAGCCAAACCCCATAGGGACCTACAGTCACCTGAAGGTTAAATTAAAATCCACCCCTGACCTTCTAGAACATAAGAGCATAAGAACATAAGAACGGCCATACTGGGTCAGACCAAAGGTCCATCCAGCCCAGTACCCTGTCTGTCAACAGTGGCCAATGCCAGGTGTTCCAGAGGGAGTGAATTGAACAGGTAATGATCAAACGATCTCTCTCCTGCCATCCATCTCCACTTTCTGACAAACAGAGGCTAGGGACACCATTCCTTACCCATACTGGCTCATAGCCATTTAGGACTTAACCTCCATGAATTTATCTAGTTCTCTTTTAAACCCTGTTATAGTCCTAGCCTTCACACCCTCCACAGGCAAGGAGTTCCACAGATTGACTATGCGCTGTGTGAAGAAGAATTTCCTTTTATTTGTTTTAAACCTGCTGCTCATTAGTTTCATTTGGTGGCCCCTAATTCTTATATTATGGGAACAAGTAAATAACTTTTCCTTATTCACTTTCTCCACACCACTCATGATTTTATAGACTTCTATCATATCCCCCCTTAATCTCCTCTTTTTCAAGCTGAAAATTCCCCGTCTCTTTAATCTCTCCTCATATGGGACCCATTCCAAACCCCTAATCATTTTAGTTGCCCTTCTCTGAACCTTTTCTAATGCCAGTATACATTTTTGAGATGAGGAGACCACATCTGTACACAGTATTCAAGATGTGGGCATACCATGGATTTATATAAGATCAATAAGCTGTGATCTCCGTCTTATTCTCTATCCCTTTTTTAATGATTCCTAACATCCTGTTTGCTTTTTTGACTGCCGCTGCACACTGCGTGGGTGTCTTTAGAGAACTATCCACAATGACTCCAAGATCTTTTTCCTGATTAGCTGTAGCTAAATTAGCCCCCATCATATTGTATGTATAGTTGGGGTTATTTTTTCCAATATGCATTACTTTACATTTATCCACATTAAATCCACATTAAATTTCATTTGCCATTTTGTTGCCCAGTCACGTAGTTTGGTGAGATCTTTTTGAAGTTCTAAACTGTTTTTCTTTTTAAAAGCTTTATGCTGGCTCCAAACTTCCAAGGTTCCATGGCTTTCTCACTTTTTTCAGTGCACTTTCTCAGGGCTTGCTTTTGTTATTCATATTCATGCTGAATATCAGTGTAATTAACAATTTATCCTGCTGATTTTAATGGGACTACCTGTGGATGTACAGAGCTACTCAGTGTGAAACTGGCACTCAGCTAGTATTGTGCCTGTAGCTTGAATAAGCTACGCGGAGTGGAGAGTTTCCGGTGTGGAAAGTTTCCAGAGGGTGATGGCGACGCACTTCTGGTGGGAAATGGCAGGCCTCATGTGTGTGTCCCATCACTTCAGGGTAGGGGTGAGCTACTCACAGAGCTCGAGGAAGGTGCCCTTCTTCATTCTGAAATTCTGGAGCCATTGTTGGTCTCCCCAGTGCTCCAGAGCGATGTGGTCCTACCAGCGGGGCACAGCATCTGGACCATGGTGGGCGGTGTCCAGCTCCTGTAGCCACTCCACCGCATACACCCGAGGAGGGTCTCCCAGAAGCCCTGCGGGTTAGATTCCTGTAGAACCTGGGAGGCAGCCTGCAGAAAGTGTTGCATGACTTGCAGCAAAAGCTGCAAGAGCTGAAGACTGCCCGGAGGCAGCTCCGGCTCCATAGCAATGAGTGCTGTGGTGTCCTGCAGCAGGGCAACCAGAGCAAGAAGAAGAGAAAAAGTTTTGCTGTCCCTCAGAGAGGTAGGCAAGCAAGCAGGGAAACCTGAGAGATGGCTGATTAGGGGGGTCCCTTTAAGCACGAGCCTCAGATAGCCTCAAGCAGCAGCCACGTGAGGTAACTACTGACCTGATGTCCTGCCTGAACTGGTTCTGGGTGGCTTTAAATGCGATTCATCATCCAATCCGTGTGGACGCGCTATTTCGAAATGCATTTTGTGTGTAGACGTGCTATTTCAAAATAAGCTATTCTGGAATATCTCTTCCGGAATAGCTTATTCCGAAATAATGCTGCTGTGTAGACACAGTCCTAGACAGGCTCTATGCCTCCCCCACCTCAGCCCCACCTTCCCCTCCACATACTGCTCATACAAGTAGCTGCCAGGCCCTTTGTCTTTCAAAAGCTGCAAGCCCGAGGGGAGGGAGAGGCTTCAGACACTGCCCTGCCCCCTGCATAATCCCATTGGCCAGTTTCTGGCCAATGGGAGCTGCCTGTCTGAAGCAGAGGCAGCTTGTGAAGTACCCAGCCTCCCTCCCCTCTGGCTCATAGCTATTCACAGACTACATGGACCCTGCAGCCTGTGCAGGGGTAGAGTGGGCAAGGAGCCTGCCTGTGAAACAAAGTTGGTGTACCTTCCTCCCCTCCAGCCCTTTGCCCCCCCCCACTCTTACCCCTCAACCCCACATAACCCAAACCCTCTGTGCCTCCTGCACCTACACCCCCTTTCAGACACTGGACCCCCGATCTCCTCCCCAAGGTCATAACCTTCTCCTGTATTAGGTCACAACCCAAACCCCTGCACTCCCTCTTGCACCCCAGTCTCCTGCCCCAGATCACAACTGCCTCCTTCACAGCTCCTTCTCAGACCCCACACCCTCTTCTGCACCCTTACTCCAAACTCCCTTCTGCACCCAACCTCCATCCCAGACCCGACACCTCCTCCATTAATATCATGGACGAGTATAGCCCTTCTCCACTTACCAATTCGTGGAGTGTCCCCCTGTAGTAAGTTGAAGGTTGGTAACATGGAGTCTGCAGGCCTGAATCAAGGTCTGTAACATAAAAACAGCATCAGTCCTTGAATCTAGTGAGCAAGACTTTGGTTCAGTAACACGGCATCCAGAAAAGAGGTTCTATTGATAATTGTATGATTGTGCAAGTTAGGTTGCACATGGAAGAACATAGGGAGGCACCAGGTACAAGGATCAAGTACAGGCTGTGAACTAGAGGGGGGAGGAGCAGAACATCTCAATAAGACACATCGTGGTACCAACAGACTCCCCAAAAACTAATTTCCATACCGACCTAGGTTCAGGACCAGGTCGAAATTGACAGCATGAAGAATAGTAAGTAGACCCCCCCCACTTCAGCGAGGTGAGGGGTGGTAATTAGGTAACAGAGGGTGGCAACCTGGTAGATCAGAAATGATGTGATGTAATTTTTTGTACATATCTATAAAAGGGCACTGCAAAGGGTGATTGCCAGCTGACAATGGGGGAGGGGGGATGCTATGGTGCTTAATGGATGTTTATTGCCATGGCTTACATGAGGTATAGTGGCACAGTCTGTTTGTGGACAACTATTAGTATATGTCGTTTGGTAATAAACATGGTTGTGTGATTTCAATCCTTATCTGATGTGTGGTGTCTCGGTGCTCTCAGGGAGTCTGTTGTATTAACTAGTTGCTCCTGATTAATGCGCTTAGACAAGGGAGCAAATGCATGCACGCACCAGCTGAGAGTTTATCATCACTGACGGAGTAGAGGACCTATCAGGAACCCATCAGGACAAACCCGGAAACCTGACTAACAACACTCCCCATCAAAAATGATTGCCTATCCCTGCCCATCCAACCACCCACATCACCATGGCATTGGCAACACTGCTATTTTTAATATGTTAACGTCATCAAAACTAGCACATGTACATCTACCCAAACTGGAAATTCCATCTCAGAATGCAGACATACCTGAAGTCAGTGGAGTGACCTGAGTGCAAAGTCTCTGATCCTTCTACAACTCAATCAATGGGAACGTTGCCAATTGTTTCAATAAGTGTAGGATCATTCCCCTATGTAGAGGAATCAGACTCCATGTTTCTCCTTCAAAATCCCATCTCTTCTTTATTTCATTTTTGCTAAGATCATTACGACAGCTCATGGATTGTCTTTTCACAGATTTTGTTCTCAAATTGAAATAGTTTTCCAGCACTTCAAGAATAATGTGCATGCCACACCCACACATGCAGGTATATGGTCATATTGCCAATTATTAAGAGTGCCCAACATTTCCCATGATAAGATCCTGATTTCACTTTCCTATAGCTTAACCCTAACTGTTCAAATTTTTCAGGAATCTTCCAGACTCAGAACAATCAGTTCCTAGGGGGGTCTCAAAAAGGCATCCAAAACTTGTGGATGATTTTGTCCTTACTCTCTTTGTGCCTCAGTTTCCCATCTCTGAACTGGGGATACTAGTACCCCACTCCTCTTACTCAAGCTATGTCTAGTCTCTGTATCTGCTCTTCCACTTTTTTTTGGAAGCCCTGTCTTCCTCCTCCTATGAGGAAGCAGGGCTCTTCAAAAAGAGGGTTTTTTTTCCCAAAATTTGACCCAGTCTAGACGGGCCAAATTTCAGAAAAGCCTCTTCCAATAAAGCCCTGTAGTATAGACATAACCTCAGCTACTGTTATGATGAGCGTCATAGATTTTCTTATAAGGAAATTAATACATCTGTCTTCAGAGCAGGGTTTGAATGGTGTGTAGTAACTAAGACCTGGGAACATCACTGCAGTTAGGTGATATCAAAATATTGATTAGAATAATAGAATAGCTGCTCACTGATTGAGATTCATCTATCCTGCAGACTGAATGAAGCTAGAGCCCCATAAAAAAAAATGTATGTGACCTGTACTAAATCATAATGCATATGCACAAGGGGATGTGTGAAATAAAGTTGCATAGGCTACTGTAATTTGGCATATCCTAACTTCTGAGAAATTAACTTTACAACCTTGGTAATGTTCTTTTAATGTAGTTTTTTTTGTCTAATAAATTTTAGAGTGGAGCAAATTTCAGATATTTTGGTGTATGTGTGTGTGGGGGGGAGGTATACCCAGTTCAATTTAAAGCAAAATAATTTTTTTCTAAAAATTTTCATCAAGTGAAAACACTTGAAAATAATTGTCAACTTGGCTGAAATGTTTGACTTCATTTTTTTTTTTTCAATTTTGCACTTACAGTACAGGTGTTTTTTCATCTTCTTTTTGCTGCTGCTTTTTTTTAAAAAAAATCAAATTTCAAAATGGAATGCCATTTCAAAATAAAAGGTGAAAACAAAACACTCTGAAATGTTCTTAACAAAATATTTCAAAAGAAAAAAGAAGAATTGGCATGCTTTGAAATGGTCAAAAATAAACTTGAAATGGCCACGTTTCTCTCCCCTTTCACCTCTTCCCCCCAGTCCAGGCTGAAATTCTTAGTAAAGTCAACCTGACCTTGAAAATCATTTTGGAACTCTACGGCTGTGTCTACATTGGCACCCCTTTCCGGAAAAGGGATGCTAATGAGACACTTCGGAATTGCAAATCCGCAGGGGATTTAAATATCCCCCGCGGCATTTGCATTACATAACTGCCGCTTTTTCCGGCTCGGGGTTTTTGCGGAGAAAAGCGCCAGTCTAGATGCGATTTTCCGGATAATAAGCCCTTTTCCAGAAGATCCCTTATTCCTACTTGAAAGGAAGATCCCTTATTCCTACTTGAAAGTAGGAATAAGGGATCTTCCGGAAAAGGGCTTATTTTCCGGAAAATCGCGTCTAGACTGGCGCTTTTCTCGGCAAAACCCCGAGCCGGAAAAAGCGGCAGTTATGTAATGAAATGCCGTGAGGATATTTAAATCCCCACGGATTTGCAATTCGAATGTCTCATTAGCATCCTTTTCCAGAAAGAATGTAGACACACACACAACTAAATGCATTTTTAAAAAATGACAAATAAAAAATGTACTGAAAGTTTTTTCACCCATCTTGAATATGTGGGCGTGCATGTATATAAAATAAAAAAAAAGTTAACTTTCCAAAATGATCGAGTCACCTCTACGCTGAGATGTTTGCCTAATTTAGGAAGATTTAAAAAAAAAATTATTTCTGGCTTATAGACAAAGTAGTTTACAATGAACACCTTTAGCTTAATTATTGCAACACACAGCACCATATTAATAGTCCATCTGCATTCAGCCCTCTTACACTCTCTTGCAAAAACTGCCCCCAGTTTTTTGGTTCTGTCTAAAAATGAAACTGCATCTGGTCCACAGGTGCCTTAAGTGTCAGGAGACCTGTAACATGCCTGTACTGCATATAAATAGGTTCACAAATACGCACTGTTTTCCAGCAGGAGCTCTTTGCTCTTGCCTAGCCCATCTGGGCCAGATAAAGTGAGGTAGGGTCTGAAAACTTCATTTCTGTTTGTCAAGTCAGGGAGAAGACATATATTTTCCTGGAGTAGGCAGCTACGGATGTGGCCTGAGCAAGTTCTACAGCTTGTCATAAAATGTGGTAGCCGAGACAGTACAAAGTTTATAATGCCGATAAAAGAGTTAACCTGTTCTTCAATCCCTAAGTATCTGTTCTACAGATCTTTTTAAAAGGCAACAAGCAACCCCCAGACGTTTATCAAAATTCCAGAGCTCCAGTGAGCTCGGATCCTCTTGCTTTCTCCAATTCCCACTTAGATTATTGCTTTGGCTAGCACCTTCAGTGTCATAAAAATGGCTTTAGAGTAAGACTAACAAATCATGTAGATGGTATCATGCGCTTTCGTGGGCACAGCCCACTTCTTCAGATGAATGGGCTGTGCCCACAAAAGCTCATGATACCATCAACATGTTTTGTTAGTCTTTAAGGTGCTGCAGGACTATTCATTGTTTTTTTAGTTTTTCCAGTTACAGACTCACCCGGCTCCCCCTCTGAAGCTTTTAGAGTAAGAGCTGGACACATCTAAACACCTGCAGAAGATCTGCAGTTCCAAACATGGTGATTTGGGGAGAGCAAACATCATAGATCCACATTGTCTTTGCCAGTCCAATCATTTAAGTCAAGTCTTTCTTACATTGCTGAGGAAATTAAAGAGACAGTAGTTTCCTATCCATTTACTGGACGTATTTCAAAGCACTGATGTTTAAGGTGATTAAAGAGTTTGGCCAGTGCTGTCTCAGAAATCACCTCATCTCTGTGCTGTATTGTAAGATCTATGATCAATTTTCGGCTTATGGTTGATGGAGCTCCGGGTCAGGTTCCAATTAGGTTTGTAATGGGGTAATCAAATCTCATGTTTCTGGAAGCCAGCAGAATGTTTGCTGGAGATAAGGAAGGAATGTCCCTTCCCCCCACACACACCGGAGTATGTATAGTCAGCAAACTGCATTGTAGGGGTGTTGTCTTCCTCTGACTCATCAGGCATGGCTCTTAAGGAAGGCTTGAAGGCAGAATTTTTGTCCTTAAAAATAGTTGGGAATGCTCTAGGGTTTCACAGTGCCCAAGTAGGAGGCTTTGCACCAGCAAATTGCCCGGGTGTGGTGGATTTTGTGTGTGTGTTTGTTTTCTGAGGAGAGTGGAGGATAAACTAACAAACAAAGATCCAGTATCTCTACAACAACCAGTTTGCCCACCAGCTGCCAGCAATGAATGATGTGCTCTGACTCCATTCCAGGAGACTAGGCCATTGGAATGTTAATGGCATTGCTGTATTTTATTGCTGCTACCAAACGTTGCGGAAGGTTATCAGTTTAAAAGCTAACTTAACTGGAAAGGTTGCAGCGGAGTTGAGGGGGCAGCCAAAGTCCCTAAGAACCAGCTAGAGAGCCTGGAGGCTTCCAGTCACTGCACACTGGCAGTGCAGGGTGCCCAGTGAGATAATCTGACTAGTCTGGAGAGGCAGGGGGAGTAATGTTTTACTTTCCTCCCCCACAACCTCTCAAGCACCTACGGCCTCTAAAAAGGACTAGGAAGAAGTGCAGGGACTTTTCTCCTTAATGGGACTTGAGCCATCTCCTGGCTAAAGAGTGATGGAAGTGATTTGTTTGTGCCTTCTATCTACTTCTGTATCCAAACAACAACAGCCAGAATCTAGCCAAAATGGCAACATCTGTCCCCATTGACGTCAGTGGAGCCAGGAATTCCACCACTGGCTTTAACAGCAATGGCTCCTCCATTCTTGTAGAGGAGTCTATAGTTCAGATTCTCTTTTGTATTATGACCTGTATACACTTAAAAGTTCTGCCAGGGTAGCTATATCTATTAGGATTGTGCAAACAAAATCAAATCCCTCTGACATAGCTATGCTGATCAAGAAAGACCCTGAACTGTTACAGTTATTTTGCTAGTATAGCTGGCTTTGCTCATAGAACTGGTATAAGCTATACCAACAAAAACAGCTCTCTGCTAGGAGGGTATCCTAGTGCTCATAAAGCTTTAGGCCTGTTTACATCACTTTAGCAGTCTAATTCTGCCTTAAAGTAGGCAGAAATTACATTTTTATAACCATTTCAATGCTCAGAGCAGAGTACATAGAAACAAGGCCCTGTGGTTTTATTGATTCTTTGTTACAATATTTTTTAAAAAATTCTTTTTTCCCAAAACTTTCTCAGATCTGATTTCTTCTGTCCCATGTAACATGTGTGCGGGGCTGTAAGTGGATCAAAAATGATAACCCTAAAGTATCAGGGTTTGATCCACTAAAGCACTTAAACCGGCACGTAAATTTAAGCCCCCTGAACTCAATGGAATCCTTGAATGCTGAAAGAGAAGCACGTGTGTTTAAATGCTTTGATGGGAATTGGGTTTTAGTCAGGTGAGGCCTATGCAGAAGGATAAAATGTTTTTTGACTAAACTCTGTTTTGCTATTTCTAACATGAATTGTATTATGATGAAGTTATTGCCACTGTCTTGAGGGGAGTCAAGGTTAATTTTCTTGTCTTGACTATTTTAAGCAAGAACATACCATAAGATCAGGCATGCTGGGTCAGGCCAAAGGCCCATCTAGTGCAGTGTCCTGTCTTCTGATAGTGGCCAATGCCAGGTGCCCCAGAGAGAGTGAATAGAATAGTAATCTATTCCCTATCACCCATTCCCATCTTACGGCAAACAGTGGTTAAAGACACCAATCAAACTGAAAGTCTCTTTGGAAAAACAGATTGTCAGATAAACAGTCTGATAATGGGCTTCCCCATCTCCACTGGCCAGATTGCAAAAAGAGCTCTCTGGAAACCCGAACTTCCACTCAATGAAAAATTCTGAATTAAAAAAAAAAAAATAGAAATGAGAAAAAAAATGTTCTTAATGAGAATAAAAAGCCAAACTTTTCTGCAGAATGGAAATTCTGAAATATTTCACTTCAGCAACACTGAAATGTCAATATCCAAATGAAACCTTTCAACGTTGGCAAAATGAAATGTTTTAACCTGTATTGACCAAGAATGGAAAGCCGTTTCAGAGATTTAGTTTGTCAGGGGAAGCACAAGAGGAGGACAGGTTACGTCAGATAGTAGGACAGAATGATAGAAATAAACTCTCTGGGTATGCCTACACTACAGTGTTATTTCAAAATAGTTATTTCGAAATAGCTTATTTTGAAATAACGCGTCTAGACACAAAACGCATTTCGAAATAGCATTTTGCTATTTTGAAATAGCGCAACCACACTGATAGGACACTGAATCGCATTTAAGGCCGTCCGGAACCAGTTCTGGCAGGGCATCAGGTCAGGAGTTACCTTGTGTGGCTTCTGCCTGAGGCTATCTGAGACCTGTGCTTAAAGGGACCCCCACCTCCACCCCCACCCCGGACAACCAGTTCTAAGGTTTCCCTGCTTGCTTGCCTAGCTCGCTGAGGGACAGCAAAGCATTTTTTTCTCTGCGTGCTCTGGTTGCCTCACTCAGGACACCATAGCACTCTGCAACATGGAGCCGGAGCCACCCCTGGGCACTCTGGTGCTTCTCCTGGACGTGTTGCTGCGAGCCTGGCAGCACGTTCTGCAGGCAGTAACAGTCTCCCTGGTGTGCCCCACTGGGGGCTTGTGCCTCATTCCTCCCTCACATCCTTGCACTTACCCTTCCCTAACCCCCCTTCCTGCTGTACAATAAAAGACACATGTTCATTACAACAAAGCCTCTTTATTGAACAAAGCTGTGGTTGGGTGGGGAATGAAACTGAGGTGAGACTGGGGAAAGAAGGTGGGAGAGGGGAGGAGGTAGGGTGGGAGAGGAGAGGGGGAAACCTGGGAGGAGGGAGCTGGCAGGGGAAGGCAAGGGGAGGAAGGGGAGGAGAAGCTCAGGGCTCAGGGTTGGAGTTTTGCCGGCCCAACTGTCTCCCAGCACCATGGGTGCGGGAGCCTTGGCGTCTCTGGGGGTGTGGGGAGGCCGGGGAGGAAGAAGCAGGATGGGGAGAAGGAGTGGGAGGAGGAGCGGTAGTTCGGGAGGCAGCATGGCTGGAACAGCAGGAGGCAGCAAGCTCTGCCCCAGGGTCGATGACCACCTGAGGGGCATGGATCATCCTGCCCCCCAGGATGCGGTCCACGGCATCAAAACAGGGGCAGGGGTCTGGGTCTGCCCCTGGTTGGGAGCTGCCGCAGCTCCTTTATTTTCATGAGAACCTGCTCCTGGGTTCACATGTGGCCTTTGGTGGCCAGGCTGGCAGCCATCCGCCTGTAGACGGTTGCATTCCTGCATTTAGTGCAGAGATCATGGACGTTGGAGGCATCCCCCCAAACCTGAATTAGGTCCCTGATCTCCGCACTGGACCAGGTAGGTGCCTGCCTTTTCCAGCCCCTGGCAGGTCCTGGGGAACAGTGGAGGGCTGGCTGGCACTGGCTGCCTGGCTCATGCTGGGGCCACTGGGTCAGGTGCAGTGACTGCTGGCTCTGGGCTGGCAGGCTTGGAGCTGTCACAGACACTGGCCAGAGTCTACCTCTTTAAGGACTCCGGAGAGTGGGGGAGGGAGAGGAGTTTTCTTGGTTGTCCCCAGAGTGGCCACCAGGGCACCCTGGGAAGGGCTGGAAGCCCCCTATTTTGAAATAAGCATCTACACAACTCTTATTTTGAAATAGCAGTTTCGAAATTGGTGCTATTCCTCATGGAATGAAGTTTACCAATTTTGAAATAAGCCCTCCCCTATTTCGATTTAATTTCGAAATAGCTGTTTGGCTGTGTAAACGCTGGTAAAGTTATTTCGAAATAACGGCTGTTATTTCAAAATAACTTTGCTGTGTAGACATACCCTCAGTTCCTAGAGGGAAAGAGTGACAGCAGGAGGAGGAAGGCATCCTTTGCTGATTGAGGAGGTTCGCCAACACCTGAGAACATTTCTCAGCAGTGGCAGAGCAGACAGTGGTAGCTATCTGTCACCACTGGGAAGGGGGTGCCCGGTTCACACAAGGAAGCCATATTGGATCAGTGCCCTGTGGTGCTTCTGGTGGAGGAGGCAGCTGGGGGGCGGGGGAGGGGAGGACATAGGCCCCATCCTAGAGCTGTCAGACCCATGGTGTTTGTCAGCTTTCTCAATACCACGCTGGCTCCCAGCCCCCACTTTCCATGGGAAGCCTCCAATAGCTTGTCCAGGTCTTGTCCTCATGGAGTGGGTTACACCTGGAAGCTGTGAGGATGCTGGCTACAGAGCTGCCCCATATCTGGGCCAGTGGGATACAGCAGCAGCAGCTTGTGTAAGTGTGGTGGAGGCTGAGAAGAACCTTCCAGGCCTGCTATCAGGCACAAGTTTAAAGCTGTTGCTGCTGCTTCTTTGTTCTTCATAGATGAGATTTCCTCTGAGTTCTCTCCCTCCAAAGAATCCTCCATTCAAGCTATAGCCTCTGTCACACCCCACAAAACTAACACGTCTTTCTTTCTGGTGTCCCCCCACTTCTTAGGTTGGCTCTTCTGTTTTTTTTCCCTCTAATCTTGGTCTGTTGGACTCTCTTGCCCACATAGTTGTTAGGGCTGCGCTTTACACGAGCACAGCATTTGAGCCTGAACTTCTGTCACTTTTTTATTTATTGGTGTTACTTTGAGGTTCTTTGTGACACAGATGTTCCTTACATGGTCTTTTTCGCTTACTCTACTCATGCATCTCAACATTCACATTTCTGTGGAACAGATCATTTGCTTGTGTTTCTTCTTTGTTGCTCACCACTAAAATGGAGCGGACCACTGTTTTAGAGACTTCGGGCTGTGAGCTGTTGGTTGGAATTTCAAAAAGATGTGCATGCGCGCAGATGTGTGAAGGTGCTGATGTGTTTGAGGAGGTTGCCAAAGGAAAGCAAGGCCAATCAAATGGGGTTTGCAGGTTTCTCTGAATGAAGGGGAGGTTTATGAGCTTTCTTGTTTCCTCTGACAGAGATTCTATCGTCATGGTCCTGCCCCCGTGAAAGTTCCATCTCTATGTCTACGTCTACCCTGCAGGGTTTTTGCACAAGAAGTCTTTTGCGGAAGAGTTCTTGCGCAAAAACTTCTTGCGCAAAAGCGCGTCCATACCTCAAAGTGCATTGCTCTTGTGATGCGCTTTTGTGCAAGAGAGCATCCACACTGCATGGACACTCTTGCTCAAGAAAGCTCTGATCGCCAGGGCTTGACAAACCGCAGTGAAGTCCACCAAAGGCTTATTTTGAAATTGGTAAACCTCATTCCACGAGGAATAGCGCCAATTTTGAAATTGCTATTTCGAAATAAGCACTGTGCAGATGCCTATTTTGAAACAGGGGGCTTCCAGCCCTTCCCAGGGTGCCCTGCTAGCCACTCTGGCCACAAGGTAACTTCTGACCTGATGCTCTCCAGGAACCAGTTCCAGCTGGCCTTAAATGCGATTCAGCGTCCAATCAGTGTGGACGCTCTATTTCAAAATAGCAAAAAGCTATTTTGAAATGCATTTTGTGTGTAGACGCATTATTTTGAAATAACTATTTCGAAATTAGATGTTTCAAACTAACACTGTAGTGTAGACATACCCTTAGTGAAGTGAATCTCTTGTGTGAGGCTGTTACTGAAAAAGAAGAGGCGATCTTAAGCAGTGAAGTCCAGTGCTATGCAGGCTTTTGAAAAGTGCCATGCAGGTCTTTGAAAGTCAGGACAGAGACCTTGAACTGGACTCTCTGCTCAGTGAGGAACTAGTGAAGGAAGCAGAAAGTCAGCTCCTGATAACCCATGTTTCCCAGCAAGCAAACTGCTGCATTTAGGTTTAGCTGTAGCTTTCAGAAGGCATGGGGCTTCAGGACATGGGACCTCTTTCCTACATATGGGAATTGCAGTAACCAGATCTGGGAGTTACAAATATGTGTGTACATGGGGTCAGGTCATGGTCTCATAGGATGAGGTGTAATCCATTCATTAGATGTCCAATTGTAGCCCAGAGTCCAAAATAGCCTTCAATAGCATTGAATGATCAAACAGTGTGAGGTCAGATGGTTTTGATGGGTGGGGGGGGAGGGATTTTTGAAGAAGCAATGAGCTCTTCAAAACAAAGCTTCCCTCTTTCTGCCAACATCATCTCAGCCTTGTCAGGTTTGCAGTTCAGCCAGTTAGTCTTCATCCAGGGACTGATCTCAGCCAGCCATTTGGAAAGATACACAGGAGATGGTGCTGTCAGTGCTTTGTTTAAGGAAAACATAGCACTGATTGTCATTCAAAGCTAAAGCAGGATCTCCTTGCCCCAAGCTAAACGTAGCAACATACTCCCAGATGTGCATTAGTGAAAGATAGCTAAGGCTGTCTCCACCCTTTTGGTATTCATAGCCTCTTGAACTCCCATTCTAACACATACACAAAATCACCACCCCCTCCTGACCTCCAGCGCTCTAACATACCCTCCTGCCAAATTTCCTCCTTTCTCAGAGCTACCCAATCACGCCACATCCCTTACTCCATTTCTTGTCCCCTGGCTCACCGCAATGGGGGCAAGAATTGGATGCCTACATGAAATCCAATCTACCATGTCCACTGGTCTAAGTGTAAGCAGGACCTCTATAAGCAAGAATATTATTTCTTTTAAAGAAAATTGAAGAGGTAGGATGGAGCTGCATCAAAATCAGCCTTATTACAGAAATTTTCTCATATATGAAAGCCTTATACAACCTGGAATATGGAGATTACTATTAATTCAGTTTAATATGAGTAAGTTAATTCATGGATAAGATTCTATACATTTCCTTTTAATACAGATCACTCTTATAACTCAGTGACCCTTGCGGTCCCTTCTGGGTTCTATGATTCTATGCCAGCTGATTCAGTTCTTTTATACGCTTTCACCAGCAGGGAGCAGCATCTCACTTTTTATGTCTTCCTTTGTTACTTACAGAAGTAGTAAAATGACATTTATATTTTTACTCTTGTATTCAAGTTAATTTACCTAAATTATAAGTAAAGATTTGTGGGAATTGTTAAGGTTTGATGACTAGTACTACTAAATGTAGCTTTAAAAGTGCCTTCTCTTTACAATTTGTGTTCTTGAACATGAGTGGTAAAGTATTTGTGGCTTGTGCCTTGAACTCTTGTTTTTGCTGCTTTGTAATGTAAAGGAGGACTGAAAGGGTTGTTTGGGGCTATAGTCAAGTGGAACTGTTCTTAATTTATCTTTCTGCTTATTGCTTAGCTTAAATCATCAGGAATTCCAGATCAGGTCCACTCCCTTTTTTTCTGGAGGACTTTCTAGTCATCTCAAAGATATGAATTGTGCCATCTCATGCGGGATGGTGCATTCAGAATCTTTAACAGAGAATTTATTTCTCCAAAAGGTGAATTGAACTAAGTAAATAGGTGATAATAAACATTTATTCAAATGTTAAACAAGCAAACACAAAATCCTCTTCTTAGTTAGTTGCTCAACTTTCACACTTTTTACTCTTGTGATATTATCATAATGAGTCTTCCACATTATACAAGAGCCCCCTATTCCTATTCACAGCCTTCTTAAGTTACTGGATACTGTGGGGGTTCAGATAGACAGCAGGCAAGAGTAGGAAAGACAGCAGGCATGAGTGGAGAAAAAAATCAGAGCACTGGCTGTGTCCCCACCCATCCTACACACCACACCAGCCAGCCTGCCCAACAATGCTGATATAAAAGAGAAAGTAAATCTGTTAGCATTCCTCTAAAGTAAAGTAGAAAGTCGTAACTTAATCAAGTTCCTTCTCCATTCTGGCAGCAAAACTGCTATATGTTGCCCCTTATTCAGATTTGATAGCAGGGCTAAAATCTATCCCAAAGTTTGCAGAGTTGCAATGGAGGGGGCTAGGTAAGCAACATAATGGCAGTCTGTTGAGATGGCAGCCTAGCGGACCTGACATATTGGAGAATGGGAAGTGCCCTTACCTCCTACGTGAAATGGATAAATTTTGAAGTACTACATTTTGCTACCCCCTACATGGAGATGGAGAGCAGTAGCACCACACTATATTTCTATGGGTGTGTGTGTGTGTGTGTGCGCGCGCAGTGGCATGTGTTGCACTCCATATATAGGATAAACCCCACTGGTATGTGACATCTGCACTCAGGGGGATGTAGCATGGAGGAGGATGTGGCAGTGGTACAGAGAGCTTGAGAGTGGGAGACTTGGGTGAACAAGGAGCTGCGGTGAAGCTCAGCACATGAGCTGATATGGTAAGGAGCTCTCACATGTGGAAAGGTGGGTGCGTGTTTCATTACAGGTTGAACCTCTCAAATCCGGCACACTTGGGACCTGACTAGTGCTGAACCAGAGAACTTGCCGAAGCACGGAAGGTCAATATTGTCTAGGAGCATGACCAACACGTCCACAGCTTACTGGGCTCACTGGGCTCTTAGAAGACATTTGGGGGTAAATTAAAGCTAAATAACAGCACAGAGCACTGAGAGCCAGGACTGGGGGCTGTAAACAAACTTTATGGGGCCATGGGAAACTTGGTCACACCCATGTTAAGTGGACATCCGTCTAACTGAAATCATGCTGGATCATGGATGTTGCTGGACCACAGAGTGCTGGACTTGAGAAGTTCAACCTGTACTGTGTGAGAAGAGGGCAGGCCCATTACACTGCCATGTCAGGGTTATAGTGATAGCAGGCCAATATACCACTGAGCTGAGTGTAGCTCCGCTAGGGTGAATTGCTGCATGCTGGATATGATAGTGTTATGTTAAGGTGCCATGTGGGGGTGTGCAGAGATGGCACATTGAGCAGCTATGAGATGGTGTATGCAGTGTGGAGACCCACTAAAATGTAAACCCTGTATTGGGTAATTTGTTGCCACCTGTTTTTGCAAGTATGCTTGGGGTTGGGGTATAATGTGAGCTTTCTGCATAGCCCACGTCCTAAAAGTTTTACAGATTTAACTCAATCTCTTAGACTTTCTGCTCTGCCAGATCACTGCTATCATTTTTACAGTGTTAAAGCTCAAAATCTTCTACATGCTGGAACAGTTCCCTATAATCTGTGTCTCTTACAAACACAGCCAATGTATCAAAAACATCTCTTGCCCCAGGGTACTGAATGTTTTTGATGAAGTATCTTCCTAACACCATTCCAGAGAAACATGGGAGTCTCCTTTTCTATTTCTCTCACAATGGGTCTTTTTTTCATATTTCGCATAATGTAGGAAAACTATTCCTGTTTCTTTGATCTTTGTCTATTTTTAAATCTCTTACTTTTTCACTTCTGAAACACTTTATTTCACTCAATTCAGGAAAATCAAACCCTATTATTTAAACTAGAGTGGGCCTCAAGCAAAATCCTGGTACTGAACAACTGTGAAGTGCTCAGTCGTGATCCAGATCTTAGTTTTACAAGGTGGTCCTATATGTGACTCATGGAGATTTAGTCTGTGTTTGTTATGATAAGGAAACTGAGCGTACATTCTAGTCAAATAATGGAAAATCTGTCCAAACTCTCAGTGGACATCTCTGTTTCATCAATATCCTGTAACCAAGTAGTTTCAGTAAATAATAATTTGAGTGTGTGTCTACTTTGGGAAGGGAATAACTTAATTTATCTGCTCCCTGTATGTATTCAGAGTCAGATCTCCTTCCTTGGGGGACAAAAAAATAAAATAAAATAAAATAATGGTGACTTACCTTACCACTGCAGAGCTATCACAACAATAAGGTTATTCTGAGGCATCATCAAGTAAATTCTTTACCAAATTCCATTCATTATTCTGTCATTGAAAAAAACAAGGCTGCACAGATGTCACTGCAGGCAGCATTTGAGACAATGGATGGCATACTATAGTTTCTCCTGCAGAAAACTTGTTACAGGTAACGATTAATAAATCTCTGTCCAACTTAGCTTGACTCTTCATCATTCAAGTTAATTTTTCAGTGCTGGAATTTGTTTCAGTTGGGTTCACTCTTGTTTGGCAGGAATATTTGTGAAAACAGAAAATATTAGAGATAATTTGCAGAAAGCAGATTTTGAAATAAAGAGTGTTTACATTAGAATTATAATTCTAATGTTCACACTCATCCAACTAGGAAACAAAAATATTCCCTGTGACAATGTGCCTATCCCAAATCAGCCTACTGAGATTGGATTCTGCATATTGGATACTCTCAGTAGACCATTTGTGGATCATCTAAGACAAGAATTATTCATACAAAGTTATGAAATGGAACTATTTGAGATTTTCCTGGTGGAAAATGCCCTTTTTGCAAAACTGAGATTTTCTGCAGGAAAATTAAAATTTTGCTGAACCTTTTTCACTTTTTATTGGAAAAAATCAAAATGCCTGCAACCCGCTTGTCTCTCTAAAAGACTCTCGACAATTTTACTTTCTTCTTGAGGGATGACAGTGAAATATACAAAAGCATTTCAGGCTGGCAACTAGAAAGCCAAAAAAATTCTGTTCTGATTCTCCTGAGGTTTTTATTTTTTCTCCCAGACTGAGACAGATTTTTTCTGAAACCTCAAAATTTTCCATGGGATAGAAATTCTGTCTTGTAGCCAGTTCTATTATGTATTTGGTGCATCCACTTTCACTGAGAAAAAGGAAAAAAGAAAATGGTGAGCTTGGCATGGACAATTCATAACCAGAAAAAATGTTAAATTCATTTAATTAGCTATCAATTTGAATAATTTCCTCAGCTGTGGTTTGGAACGATCACTAGAAGAGTATGCATGGATCTCAAGAACTTTATGACATGTTAAGGAATTTCTTTTCCTCCCCCATGTTTGGAAAGAAGCCTAAATTTCATATGCCCACTCCAAATTTTTTAAAAGGGCATGTTATAGACACTGCATGTCTGCATATAGGGGGTGCAGAATGGAGCTATATACCTGTGGATTTCATAGGGCCGGCCTGGGAGGCAGCTGCTGTAACTGAGACAGATCCCCAGAGGTGTCTAGGTCACGTTGGGGGCCTCTCCAGTAGGGATGTAAAAAGTAATTAAAAAAAGTAACCATGTAACCACTAAAAATCTTAGTGCTGTGAGCTCTGCAGTATAAAACTTAATTCTGCGTGGCAAAGGCCATAGTGAAGCTTCCCTGGGAGTGGGGTTGCCAGACCCTGCTGACCGCATTCCCAGGGAGGAGGCTTTGCTGCTGCAGTGAAGCCGTCTCCCCGGGAGTGGGGCCAACAAGGACTGCTGGCCCCACTCCTGGGAAGGCTTTGCTGAGGGCTCTGAAGCCAGCTCCCTGGGAGCAGCCCGGGAGCACAGCATATAACTATTAGAGAAGAAGCAGGTGACCCAGGAGCAGAATGGGCTAAATGGAACTGCCTTAGGCACCTCAATGACAGATCGGTGCAACAAATCTGCAGCCTGCCACATAGCATTCTGATCCCCTTGTGCCAGTCTAACTGTGGTCTGTGTCATAACAGGATAGGTGGGCTTTATAGTGTGAATGGGGCCTCATACTCAGTGGGAGAAGAGGCGTGGGGAGGTAAGGGTGGGTAAAGAGGGGCAGGAAGAATGGGCGGGGGGGGGAACAGAAGCTTGCTTTAAGACATCTACTTGACCCTTCCGGAACAGGTTTTCAACTTTGAAACTATTAAATTCATCCATGTAGTTTTCAGCCAGTCTGACTGCCAGTAGACTCCCTCCCACAAGCCAGACAGACCCTCACACAGAGTCTGCACCAGCACAACCTTTTTCTCATTCTGGGAAAGTTTGGATGCAAGTGAGGATTCTGCCCATCCCTGAATAGCCAACCAATCTTGATGCTCCCCCAAGGGACAGTCATAAGATTCCCCCCCCCATTTCCCCACCAACTTGTTAATAAAATCCCTAACAGTTGTTGCAGCAAAGAGCCCGTCAGATTTACCCATACAATCCATCAAGACATGATGATCAGGCATGACTCTCCCCTGGAATCCTGTTCATGACACCAGATGTTAGAGAAGAAACAGGTGACTCAGGAGTGGATGAGGTAAATGGAACTGCTTTATTGCCCACACGTTTACTTCGGACATCCAACACAGCGTTCCTAGTGGCGACAATTTGGCACCAGTTACACCCTTTTATTTATTTTAGCATATTAATTCAGATGTCTATGACTACTTTCCCTACAACCTTATTTAGGATGTTAACTCCCATACAATGAATATTAACAGGAAGGCGATGAATATTATTATACCCACCCCTAAATACTATTTACAGACTTTCTAATTAAATCAGCTTTTCTACACTACAAATTTTCCAAATCAGCAGATTACAGATATTATAAGAGATGTA
Source organism: Rafetus swinhoei (assembly GCA_019425775.1). Taxonomy (NCBI): domain Eukaryota; kingdom Metazoa; phylum Chordata; order Testudines; family Trionychidae; genus Rafetus; species Rafetus swinhoei. The sequence continues at coordinate 217,477,686 of CM033437.1, forward strand.
ACCTGAAAATATTTTATACAGAGCCAGTGAGGGTAAGTAAAAGACACAACAAAGAAGGGCAGCTGCATACTTATCTATCTTTCTAGGCTGCAAGAACAAAGGGAAAGAGCATGTTTATACATTAGAAAGGATAAAACCTGCTTTGACTGGACACTTAAGCTATCTTTCCAGACTGCAGAAACAAAGGGGAAAAACATATTTAAAGGGCAATGCCTATTTTGGCTAGACCCCTGATGTATAGTCATTCCAGATCCCGATTAATTTTTACATATCCCAATAGTAACCCACCACAGACAGGGGTTGCTCTGGATGATGGAAGCAGCCCCAGCCTACGGTGAGTCCCGCAGGGCTAGAGCAGCCCCCTGACTAGGGCAAGCGGAGAGCTGCTGCAGCCCCTACCAGTTAATTTGAATTGGTAAGCCTCGCCCTATAAAGGTGGGGATTACTGGTTAACTGATTAACCTTTTACATCCCTACTCTCCAGTCTTGAAAGCAGCCTAAAATCGGGAAGGGACAAAGGTGGTTTAAAATCACAGTAGCATACCACTGCCCTAAGTGGTACAGCACAGACTCTCACCTGAGCACTTCAAATGTAAAGACACAAAGACAGCAGGCATGAATCTGTGCTAGTGTAATTGGAGCATCTTCACTGAAATTAATGGAACTACACCAGTTCGCATCTGTTTGGTATTGACCCCAGTGAATTTAGGTCCTGCTGCCATCCATTTCATGGCCGTTTTAGTAGATTCAAACATGCATTATGTGACTTATTTGAAAATATTAACCAAAGACAGCATCCAATTGCCAACTAAACCATACCTTCAATGCAGAGTTGCATTCTGCTAATATAAATCAAACCTGTGTTGCTTTGCTGACAATCCTGCAGTGTCCTCAGTGCCTCTTGTAAGATGCTAGGCACCCTTTATTCCTATTTACTTTGCCGGGTGTTTGAGTTCTCAGCATTATGTATGTATGATACCTTGGGTTCTTACATCCATGTGCTTTATAATGATGAGTTATTTCGAGCAAACATACTATGGCAAGGTGAACTGACAGACTGAGCAAGAACACTCTTACTAATTTTTATTCTACCACTTACTGTAACCATTTTGGATATTAGCCAGTATCTATAAAGAATACATTTGCACCGGTGTAATCCTGGGTTGTCGTTTTAGCATTCTGGATATGAGCCAGTTAGCTATGAAATGTATGGCATTAAATTAATTTCAGTTGCTTTGTTAGACATTTATTTTTGATAAATGAGTGCATGATGGAGATGTCCATATAAAATGTGAATTTAATTCAGTATTGAAAAGATAACTGTATTTGGCCAATTTCTGTTGGCTTGATGATCATTGCTTTAATTTTTAATTTTCAAAGTATTTTGGTGATGCCAGATGCAAAATATCTTTGACAATTAGACGACAATCAGTAAAAGAAACATTCATAGCAGGGCTATAACCTTGAGGTTTCATGCCCATGCATATGTCCAGGCTGAAATCCAAACGAGTTATTGTGATTTACCTCTTCCCCATAATTTACTTTCATATTACAGTATTAGACTTGAGGCCTTCTAATAGGGCCAGAAAGAGCTCCTTTTATAAGTTAAAGGTGTATTAATCGAAGTAGAGAAGCAGAAACCACCACAGAGGTATCCCAGGGGAAGTGGCTGAACAGGGCTGTGAATCTAATTTAGCTATGATAACCTTTATCTCTTCTTCATGTTTTAGAAGACATAAATCAGGAACTGTTTCACCAACTTTACAACCTAGATTTTGTCAGAAGTCCAAAGCAGTTTTTTTATTCATTTCATATGGTTAAAATTATTGTGTTAGCAATGAATTTGAGATTACCAATGGAAATAACATTCAAGGCTGACTGGACCTTTCCCCTGCACAGGTGTGCAGCAAGGAGAGAATGTAAGAAGCATCCTTTATTGTGCACCTGCAAAAGGACTGACCAAAGTCCACATTCTTTATGCTCACCTGAGCACAAGGGTTGTACAGGCTAATACGGGTATAGGTGGTAGAGGCTAGTACAGGTAGGGGGTCAGGAGGAGCAGGCCCATGTTATTGTCTTCTCTGTGGCCATCTGCAGAAGGAACTGCAGCTTCTTAACATGTAATGTTTAAACTCATAGCCTAGGGAGACATTCCTCTGGAGTTCCCGCCGTAGTGCTCTATCTTAATGACCTCCAGCCATGGACATTGCCTTACAAATCAGCCCTTTGTAAGTAGCCAACATGTGCCAGAGGCAGTGAGTGGGTTAGATACAGATGGAATCCTGGAAGAGGTGTGTGTTCCCTTCTGGAAAATTTCAGTCAATTGAACTTTTAAAATCAAATGTAATGGAGCCAGGTAAGTTTTCCTTAAAGTGTTCAGGCTTTTAAGTTAATAATTTTTTCCATGTGGACTCATGATAGGAAGATTAAAAACAGATTTGATCCTAGCTGTAAAATTCAGATCCCGATCCAGATTTTGAATACCACAGAGTTCAAAGGTGTTTAGATCTGGGGTGTTGCTCCAACTCAATATAGATCCAAGAGCTAGCCAATGAATTTAGATATGGCTCTACATTTTACTTCCAAACCCCCACCCCTCAGAATCTTGGGGTGCGTTCACCAAAAGGTAAATGTAAGTGTTTGGACTGCTGAGTTCCTAAACTTTTAATTTTTAACTTCAAACCTATAATATACTGTGGTTTAATCCTGTCATATTGTACAAGATCTTTGTGTTTGTAGAATGTACAGGAGAATTTACAAAAACTTTGTAGAAGATACTTTCATTAGCAAGGTCGGGGGTAAATTGTACCAGTGCTGTAGGAAATGTCTGTAACTTAAACACAAACTGAATCTTTAATTCAGTGCTAAAACTGCATAGTTAATTGTTTAAAAAAGTCAGGATAGCCAATTCCTATACTCATGTTAATTAAACTACATTTCACATATGTAGTAGTTTCTTTTCCTACTTCTACACCTCAAACTCCAGCATCTTCAATCCATCTATAATGTCTTCATTCTCCAATTATGTCACAATGGCTGAAAGGACTTTCTTGAATCTTTTCTAAATAATTCATCATCAGCTAGAGAAGGCACATAGTAAATGGAAGCTGCATAGCTGACTAATTTGTGTGGAATCAGGGGCACATAACAAAATTGTTTTGAAATTTTAATTATAGCAGACGTGCCCCTTGCCTGTTCCATGATGTAATTACTTTATAAAGTACTAGCAGGTGAGGACCATCGTTGACTGGGCAAAGTCATTTTGTATAGAGTACACTTATAGGAAAGTTCAAGAGATTAAATATATGTAATAGAATTTTTTATTAATGTGCTCACAAAAGGGAAGTAAAAGAAGAGTTTTAAATTGGTAGGATTTCAACTTCAAACATTATTCATTTAACTGAATAATTACCATACATAGTAAATTTGAATCAGAAAGTCGTAAAGCTTCCATTACTCTTTCCATAACTAATTTGAATTATTTTGTGATTTGTAACATTAAAAAAATTCTTTACACTAAAATGACAGTTGAATAGGTGACTCAATTTTAATGTTGTTAGCAAGTATTTTTTATGAACTCTAATCACATTACTCATTACTTTTTTCCAATGAAAAACAAAAATAACTATTTAAACCTTTCACCCAGCATATTCTGGTGTAAAAAGTAGTGCAAAGGTCCCTCTAGCCCAGTATCCTGTCTTCCATCAGTGGCCAATGCCTGATGCCCCAGAGGGAGTGAAGAGAACAGGTAATCATCACATGCTCCCTCTCCTGTCATCCATTACCAGCCACCGACAAACAGAGGCTAGGGACACCATTTCTACGCATCCTGGATAATAGCAACTGATGGTCCATGAATGTATCTAGTAGTTTTTTTTTAATACAGTTAAGGTCTTCACAACATCCTCTGGCAAGGAGTTCCACAGGTTGGCTGTTTGAAGAAAAACTTCCTTTTGTTTGTTTTAAACCTGCTACCTATAAATTTCATTTAATGACCCCAAGTTCCTATATTATATGAACAAGTAAATAACTTCTCCTTACTCACTTTTTCCATATCAGTCATGATTTTATAGACCTCTATCATATTCTGCCTTACTCTCGTCTTTTCTAAACTGGAAAGTCCTAGTATTTTTAATATCTCTTCATATGGGACCTGTTCCAAACCCCTGATCATTTTTCTTGTTCTTTCTGAACCTTTTCCAATGCCAATAACTTTTTTGTACGCAGTATTCAAGATGTGGGCATACCATGGTTTTATATAGAGACAATAAGATATTCTCTGTCTTATTGTCTATCCCTTTTTAAATGATTCCTAACATTTAAATTGCTTTTTTGACTGCCGTTGAACACTGGGTGGATGTTTTCAGAGAACTAGCCACAATGACTCCAAGATCTCTCTCTCTCTCTCTCTCTCTCAAGCTAAATTTGTCCCCATCATATCATATGTATAGTTGGGATTATTTTTTTCCAATGTGTATTATTTTACATTTATCAGCATTACATTTCACTTGTGATTTTGTTGCCCAATCACTTAGTTTAGTGAGATCTTTTTGAAGCTCTTTACAGTATGCTTTAGTCTTTTTTTGATGCATAAGGATCTTGCGCAAAGGTTTTTTTGCACAAACGGACATTGCTTGTTTTTGCACAAAAACCTCTTGCACAAAAAGCATCGGCAGAGAATATGCAAATGACAGTGCGACAAATGCTAACGAGTGCTTCATTAGCATACTCTCTGCCGGCAAAAGCCTGCAATGTAGATATAGCCACTGTTTACCCCTTTCTCCGGTCATCTGAAGAAGTGGGCTGTGCCCACAAAAGCTCATGATACCGTCTACATGTTTTGTTAGTCTATAAAGTGCTACCAGTCTATTTGTTGTTTTTTAAGTTTATCTAGTAGATTAGTAAGGCATGATTTCCCTTTACAGAAACCATGTTGACTTTTCCCTAACAAATTATGTTCATCTATGTGTCTGACAATTCTATTCCTAACTATAGCTTCAACTAATTTTCCTGGTACTGACGTTAGACCTACCAGTCAGTAATAGCCAGGATCACCTCTAGAGCCCTTTTTAAATATTGGCGGCACATTAGCTATCTTCCAGTCATTAGGTACAGAAGCTGATTTAAAGGATAGGTTACAAAGCACAGTTAATAGTTCCACTGTTTCACATTTGAGTTCTTTCAGAACTTTTGGGTGAATGCCATCTGGTCCTGGTGACTTGTTAGTGTTAAGTTTATCAGTTTTTCCAAAACCTCCTCTAGTGACACCTCAATCTGGAACAATTCCTCAGATTTGTCACCTAAAAGGAATGGCTCAGGTTTGGGAAACTCCCTAACGCCCTCAGCCATGAAGACCGAAGCAAAGAATTCATTTAGAATCATTGTTCTATCAGGGATGGTCTAGACAGTATTTGGTCCTGCCATGAGGGCAGGGGACTGGACTCGATGACCTCTCGAGGTCCCTTCCAGTCCTAGTATTCTATGATTCTATGATTGTTCTGGGGTGGGGCTGGGAATGAGGGGTTCAGTATGCAGGCTGCTCTGAGAAGAGAGGACAACCCCAGCTCTTTCACCACATCAGCTTTCGGCCAGGTGAGAAGCACCTCTCCATGGCTGCGGCTACTTCAACAGGCACAGCCGAGGAAGGGGTGCATGTCCCCTGACTGGGGCAGGTCCAGGTTCATCTTCCTTCTGTGCTCCCCAGTCAGATTGAGAAACGGAACAAACTGTGCACTTCCCCTTCCTCCCTAATGAAGGGGAACAGTCAGAAATGTTCCCGCAGGAATTGGGAAAGGAGGGGAGCTTCAGCCTCTCCCCCACTGTCCCTAAAGGGCAGTGCTGGGTGGGAGGCTCTGGGCTGGGGTGGTCCCAAATGGGGGGATGCAGGGTACCCCAGCCAACCCCTTTCACTTGCCTAGTTATTCTGTCTCTTTTCTGTATGGTTTTAGGAGAAGCAATCTCATTTCAGCGACATCCTATTTTCCTGGTACAACTAAACCTTACCTTCCTTTAAGTTATAATAAAAGGGAGCTGCACACCAAATTTGGTGGTCCTAGCACTTATTATTTAGGAGGAATTCTTGAACAAATAGAGGGACAGACAAACAGGGTCACTCGCTCATAAAAAGACAAACTCTCTCATATATATATCATGGCTTGGCTTCGCAAACGAAGATCTAGGAAGGAAATCCACGTCTTCTGCAGGCACGCTGGTGGCTGACGAGGCCTATGCGGGACAGGCAAGTCCTGCCACAACGGCTGCAAATATAGGTCTGATCCAGGATAGGTGCTGAGGGGTCACGGTTCTTCTTCCTTCTCCTTTTGACCTCCATACAGGCCCTGCGGGTATCTTCGAAGAAGGAGGTGGCCTGGTGGACTGTGTGCCGCCAGGAATTGCGATCAGCTGCTTGTGTTGCCCACTGATGGTGATCGATACAGCAAGCAGTGAGGGACTTCTTCAGGGAGTCTTTGTACCGCTTTCGTGGTGCCCCTATGTCGCGTAGCCAGAGGACAGTTCCCCATACAGCACGATTTTGGGCGGTGGTTCTCCATCCTGACGATGTGCCCTGCCCAGCGAAGCTGTATCTTGAGACCATGGCCTCGATGCTAGTGACCTCCGCTAACTCGAGGACTTCAGTGTTGGCGACGGTCACTCCAATGGATATTGAGGATTGTGCGGAGGCAGCGCTGATGGAAACGCTCGAGGAGACTCAGGTGACGACGGTACGTGAGCCAGGACTCAGCGCCATACAAGAGAGTGGTCAGCACAACAGCTTTGTAGACACTGACCTTCGTGTCTCTTTTGAGGTTGCTGTTGTTCCAGACACGTTTGTATAGTCTGCCGAATGCACTGTTTGCCTTAGCCAGCCTGTTATCAACTTCTTTGTCGATCTTGGCGTCAGACGAGATCACGCACCCCAAATAGCTGAACTGGTGGACAACTTTCAGTTCTGTTTGTTCAATGAAGATGTTTGGTGGATGGTACTCCTCGTGGGGTGCGGGCTGATGGAGAACTTCAGTCTTCTTCAGGCTGACTTCGAGACCGAAGATCTGAGCAGTTTTTGCGAAACAAGACGTAATTCGCTGCATAGCTGCCTCTGTGTGAGCAAGGAGGGCGGCATCGTCAGCAAACAGCAGCTCCCTGATCAATTTCTCCATGGTCTTTGTGTGGGCCTGCAAACGCCTCAGGTTGAACACGCTCCCGTCGAGACGAAAACGGATGTATACGCCATCAGCGTCATCGAGGTCCTCTGTGACCTGCTGGAGCATCATGCTGAACAAAATGGTGAACAGTGTGGGAGCAAGAACACAGCCCTGTTTTACGCCGTTTGCAATAGGGAAAGGCTGCGAGAGGTCGCTGCTATGTCTGACTTGTCCAAGCTGGTCTTCATGAAGCTGGATGATCATGGTAAGGAACTTCGGTGGGCAGCCTAGTTTTTCCAGGATTTTCCAAAGTCCCTGCCTGCTCACGGTGTCAAACGCTTTTGTCAGGTCCACAAAGGTGACGTACAATGCTTTGTTTTGCTCGGCACTTCTCCTGAATCTGCCTCAGGACAAACACCATGTCTGTGGTTCCCGGTTGGCTCTGAAGCCACACTGTGTCTCTGGGAGGTGATCTTCTGCTATCGCGGGTACCAGTCTATTCAGCAGTACTCTTGCGAGGATTTTGCCGGCGACAGACAGAAGTGTTATGCCGCGATAATTGGAACAGTCTGACTTCTCCCCTTTGTTCTCGTACAGGGTGATGATGACTGCGTCCTTGAGGTCATGAGGGAGTTTACCCTGCTCCCAGCAGCAGACGAAGAATTCATGGAGTTTGGTGTACAGTGCTGGGTCTCCGTTCTTCCATACCTCAGGAGGGATGCCATCAACTCCTGCAGCTTTACCACTCTTCAGCTGTTCAATGGCTTCCTCAGTCTCTTGTAATGTTGGTGCCACATCCAGTTCAGTTTTCACTGGTTGTTGTGGGATGCGGTCAATCGCTGGTTCTTGGACTGAGCGGCTAGCATTGAAGAGGGTGTAGAAGTGCTCAGACCAGCGGTTCAGGATGGAGTCCTTTCGGTGAGCAGTTCTTTCCCGCCTGCACTTCGCAAGGGGCTCAGGATTTGGCACGAGGGGCCATATACCGCTTTAGAGCTTCGTAGAATCCCCTGTAGTTGCCAGTATCAGCGCAAAGCTGAGTTCTTACTGCGAGGTTGGTCCACCACTCATTCTGAATCTCAAGCTTGCGCTGGAAAGTGCTGCATTCCAGGCGGAAGGCTGCTTTTTGTGCGGCAGGATGGTTGGGCCAGGTGGGCCTGATGTGCTGACCTCTTCTTTGACAGCAGCTCTTGGACTTCTAAGTTGTTCTCATCGAACCAATCCCTGTTCTTCTTCGTGGAGAATCCGAGGATATCTTCAGATGTTTGCAGAACAACGGTTTTGATACGATCCCACAGCACTTCTGGAGCCGGAGGCGAGTCTGCTAAGCAGCTCAGTTCCTCTAGCCTAGATCGTAGGCTCTCCTGGAAAACCGCCTTGACCGTGGCAGACTGAAGGCTGCAGACTTTGAGCTTCTTCCTCGGGGCGCCACCTTTCCTTGGTTTGGGCTCAAAGTGGAAGCTGAGTTTGCAGCGGACAAGGCGGTGGTCTGTGTGACACTCGGCGCTGGGCATTACCCTAGTGTGAAAGACATCTTTTAGATCACGCTGGAGCACTAGGATGTAGTCTATGAGATGCCAATGTTTTGACCGAGGGTGCATCCAGGTTGTCTTCAGACTGTCTTTCTGCTGGAAGATAGTGTTGGTGATGGAAAGCTGCTGTTCCGCGCAGAGTTCAAGTAACAAGCGTCCATTTTCGTTGCAGCTGCCCACACCATGCCTTCCAAGTACGCCTTTCCAGGTTTCCGAGTCTCTGCCCACTCTGGCATTGAAGTCGCCCAGGATGACAATCTTGTCATCAGCTGGAACATCCTGCAGAAGGCTGCGTAGGTCGGAGTAAAACTTGTCTTTGTCAGCAGGGTCTGCCTGGAGAGTTGGAGCATACACACTAAACAGTGTGGCGTGTTGCTGGTCACGAAGTGGTAAACGCATTGAAATGATGCGGTCAGAGTGGCCAGTTGGCAGGCTTGCAAGCTTGATAGCGATGGAGTCCCTGATCATGAAGCCGACACCTGAAAGGCGTCTCTCTGTCGCTGGTTTGCCTGACCAGTAGAGGGTGTAACCTGCGCCATGCTCTCTTAGACTGCCTTCCTCTGAAAAGCGGATTTCGCTGAGTGCAGCGATGTCAACATCCAGCCTAATGAGTTCGTGTGCAATTAAAGCGGATCGTCGCTCAGGTCGAGTGCTGTCGGCTGAGTCTAACATGGTTCTGATGTTCCAGCATGCGAGTTTGAGTCCTTTCCCACCTTTTAAGGTGAGTGGGATGCGCCGTTGATTCTTTGATATAGTTCGACCTCATATGGAGATGCCCGTTGACCGCGGTAAGCCAACTGGGGGAGGAGGAGACGAGCTTTGTTTAGGCCACCTTTTCTAGGCCCCTCTCCGTGTGGAGCAAGCAGTGCTGTCCCTAGAAAAGGCTGCTTGGTCGCTCAGGGTGCTGCCGAGTGATGATGTCGTCTCCAGGTCATCATCAGACGACCACTAGCGCCTGAGCCGCCTGCATGCAGGATTGAGACTGCGGCTGCCAGTGTCATCTTACACTTGCCGAGTTCGCCCCTTTCCCATCGCTACAGGACTTAGTGAGACCGGGGGGGGAGTAGACATGAGTATTTCCTTCTTGCCTGCGCAAAGGAGCTTTTAAGTGGAGTACAGTGTGCGCAGAACTGGCTCCACCCTTTAAACCCGGGGTTCAGCTGCCATGGCCTAGCAAGCTGGGACGGTGACAGCAAGGTCCTCGGGCCGTAGGTTTTACATCAGAGTTTCCTTCTCCTAGGCAGACGGCCTTCCAGGGCTGAAGAGATCCACCTTCCCCTGCTATTTCAAACCATAGCTGGTAGGCCACAGCCGCAATCCACAATAATGAAGTGGTGCGCCTTGGTCCCGAACACTTGGCTGTTGGGTCCTAACGAGACCCTTCCGCCCTGGCCGGTGACTCCGTCGTGGGAGTTCATTCGCCCAGTGAAGCAGTGTAAACATCACCCCCTCACGTCGTTTAGCCCGCCAGCTGAAGCGGTTTACCTGGGTGTGGCACTAGGAGCCAGACGTGAGAGATTTAGGAGATGGATGAGGACCAGTGCTTCCGTCCACTCAAAAATTGAGTGCAGCTACCAGAAAACAAGGGTACTACCTCTACCCAGAGCTCCCTACATCCCCATATATATATAGTAGATTTGCAAAAATACAAAGACAACGTTTAGCAATGATTTATGTTCAGCTGGGTTTCATTTTAATTAACACTCAACTTTGCAAATGACCAGCCAAATGGTGAGTCAGCCATATAATACAATGTTGAATTATTGGCCATCTCAGTCTTTTATATGATTGTCCCAGGAGTATTTTATAGAAATATACAGTGGTATTAAAATATGTGCGTTGTTTTTAAAAATATGTCCACTAGAGTTTATTACTGTAATGTAATTAAGACACTACACTTAGACTTAGAATATCGGAGTTCCATTTCTAACTCAGTTAACTTCTCTGTTCCTCAATTTCCCTTTCTGTAAACTGGAGACGATAATGCTATTTTTGTCAGTCTTGACTCTTGTGATCATTAGCTCTTTCAGACAAAGGTTGTATTTTACTATTAATGTGTCCAGTGCTTAGCATATTGTGGTCCAGATCTCAGTGTGCACATTTATTTGGTGCTATTGTAATAGGCACAATTAGTAATGCAATTGCTTTTAATATTGCTTTATTAGTTTTTAATGCATATATTTTCTTTGACAGCTTAACAAACTCTAATTGACAGTGTAAACTCAGCAACACAACATAGTAGCAATTTTACCGATTCTTATCCTCGTAAAATCATTTCACTTTATCTTTAATTCTACATGCAATTATCCTACATAGGACTTTTCTGTTATTTTGCTTATTGTAGTAAAATGTTTCAAATTCAGCTACCTCAACTGTATATGGTATTTACACCCATAGCATACTGGGAAGAATACACCCAAAAGCTTTGCAATGTGTTAAATGGCTCCCCAGATACTAGAGAAGTGAGCAGGTGTCACATGATTTTGTCTGGGTCATATTCTGCCCATATCGTTGAAAAAACAGAGATGAATGTTTTGTATTACTTGAGGCGGGGTGTTAAACTGGCTGAAGATGGCTAGCGCAGCAATGTTCTTTTCTACTAATCAAACATCTGTTTATGAATTGAATTTATGGGGGATTTCACTGGTCCTTTACCAATCAAGGCAGTAAAGAAAAGTACATACCACCCACCTCACCCATATAGAGAGCACATACATTAATTTGTGGACCTGAGCATAAACTCAATGGAGTGCTGCTGTGTGCTGTTCAACTCCAGATGTTGGGAACTGAGTCTACTATACTTTAGCGGAGACTTAATTAATATTTGTTAACCGCTGTGGATGGAAGGCAGTGTAGGCATGCATAGCACTCTCTCCGTGTGTGCATTCTACTTTGTCTCGCACATGCCCAGAGTTGGGCTTTGTTATCTATATCATTACAGTTTTAATACGTCAGTGAAACCTACATTTCCACTAAGTGGCTCTGTTCCCCTGATCTAAAATCTTATTTGGGCAGCTGAGAGAACATGTTGAACATGTGTGGCCTGGCAGCCCCTCTGATACCTTGTGAAGACTGAAAATGCAAACCAGCCCCACCCTGCACCAGCCACAATAAGCAGCAGAAAGGAACCACCTGGACTGCAGCCATCCAATGTGGTGACATACATTATTTACATAGTTACTGTGAAACATTGTCTGCTGTCCTGCTGCAGCTATGCAAGAATGTTCCTGGAAATTATGGCAAATGCGCTGTCACTTACATAATTAATACCTTCTGCTGGGCAGTGTTTGTAAGTCTGTATTTGCCACCTACCTGTCCTTAAATGACTTTGTGAACAACATTCTGATATTCAGTGCTGCCTAAGATTACTGAGCAAAGAATGTGGGCCAAGTCCTTTGGCTGCTGCCAGTGAGAGGGAAAGTTGTCAGGGAGCCAGAACTGGCTCCCTGACTCCCTTACAGGTCTTACCCCAACGATGGTTAGGACAACCTAGGGCAGTGTTTCTTAAACTTTTTAAGATGGAGGAACACCAAACAATTATTTTTTTTTATGAGGAACACCAAGGACTTTTTGTTGAGCAAAAAAAAAAAAAAGAGGTCAGGGAAAAGTTATTGAGAAAAAAAATAGGGTCAGGGGGAAAGTTATTGAGCAAAAGAAAAGAAAAAAGAAAAATAGGGTTGGGGAGAAAGTTATTGCGGGGGGAGGGGGAATTTCCTGTCCCTTTAAGGGTGGCCATTTTGAACTCTGTTGTTCTCCGCGGCACACCTCCAACTGCCTTGCAGCACACCGGTGTACCACGGAACACAGTTTAAGAAACACTGACCTAGGGGCTGTGCTACCCTCTGCTAGCTGGCTGTAGTTCCCAAGGGGTGGTGTACTTGCTGGGGTATCTCATGCTGGAGTCACTCTTTGTTGCCTCTGCTCAGATACACCCTTACACTAGGGCAAGGCTACTCAACTTTGGAAGCCCCTGGGGCCACAATTATACTCATAGCATATGCCGAGGGCTGCAACCTAAGTGTGATTCCAGATACATGCAAATATATATGCAAATAGCTTCTTTCACACTGACAGATATGAATAGAAAGATTAAGGCAAGACTATACAACACGCAGGCTCCATTTAAGTCAGTTCTGCTGTTATTAATAAAATGCAATATTCATCCGATTTCCATCCATATGACAGCACTTTTAATGAGCAATGATAGTCCAGGAATTTAACTACTAAAACCGCATATCAACAGAAGACCGTTATATTGACTTCTTTACTTTTTTGTTTTGGTTCCCACTCGCGGGCCACGTGTTGAGCCCCGTGTAAACCCAAACCGAACCATGGGCTGCAAACAAACAGGCCGTGCGCCGCATGCTGTCCACGGGCCGTGTATTGAATAGAGGGCTGCAAAGAGGGTAGCTTGGGAGTCAGCTACTCCAAATCCACAGCCCTCTTCTAAGGACTACCCACCTGCTAGAGCATCATCCTGAGCTGTACAGGCTGTGACAGGCCATGTATCTGACATGGCACTGCTCACTGGAGGCTATGGAAACTAAGTGGTGCCTGGTACCAGAACAGTAGCTTCGATACATTCTTTTCTTCTCAGCCATGCCAAATCATCCAAATTCTCCTTCAGCATGGACTTGTCTTCACTTTTATATGAGACGGCTAATGCTGTTCCTGCTATGGTCTGACCTCCTGACTTATGACTGCTTTTACCAAAGTAACCTGCAAGTCTTATTTCATTGCATATCTGCTCTTGGCCTTTGCACTGGCTGGCACTTCTCAGTTTTTGGATCTTTTTGTCTTCTATTCAGATGCCATTTCCAACCCTCCCCCCCTTTTTTTTTCTCACAAGCCAGAGGGACAGCAGATCCAATTACTCTTAAGAACTCCATATTCAAACAACTTTCCATTGAGGAGAGAGACAGTTTTGCCTGAATAAAGATTATAAGATAAGGGCCAGTGTGATTCAGATCAAATTAGGTGCCAGGTTGGAGACGGTGTTACAAATCATTATTCACATGAGCTGCTCTATTGCTTCCATTGTGGCCACTAATATGAGTATTGAACAGTGACATGATAAGGGCCCACATATGTTTCATTTCTGACCTTCAACTCTGTTGCCATCATCAGTTACTGAAAACTACAACCACCCAATTGAATTGTTGAAGCAAAATCTTAACAAAGGCAGGAGCAAAGGCACAGCAGCCTTCATGCCACAAAACAGAAGGGTAAGGTTTATTTTCTGCTTCAAGGCTTGTAATTGTTCAATAGCTGTACAAGCAGGAAAGGGCTTTATTAGCATGGGTTTCGGATAGCAACAAGTAAGTTAATCAGACTGTCACAAAAAACTGCCCATAAAAACTTCATACCTCATCTCCCCACCCAATACATTTGTATCTCCTATGCATTCTGCCCACTCGTATCTATAACAGACTATTTTAGAAATGTGGTTGAAAGATTTTTTTAATTTTTTGTATTCTTCCCCCTAATTATAACTCTGCTTCTGTATCTTAGATACAGTTTGGGGTCAACTCTAGAGGGATCAAAATGAGCCAGAAAATGTCACAATATTAATATCTATTACCTTGGGTTTATCCAGGACTAGAAGGAAGTGGTCCACTGGGTTTCTGGGATTCTTCTTGTTCTGTCAGTAAAAATATCCTTGTGCCTATCCCTGCAAGGGCAAACCTTAACCTCTCTCCCCATACCCTATCATTGCCACATGGCTGGATATCCATTCATGACTTTCATGGGAGCAAATTTAATATTTGGGGAGGAAACAAAATAATTTGTTGTGGCCCATGATTTTTTTTCTTAAATATGGCAGCTGCGTAACACTGCTCAGAGGTTTGGAATGCTGAAAGCAGCCCCGAGGGAGATGGATTAGTGAGCAGAGGGCAGGTGAGGTGATCAAAAGTGCATGATAAATTGCAGAACTATGTGACAAAAGACTTATTTATCACATGGCTGCACAATTTGTCACATGGCTACCACAGCAGACCCTTCCCATTTCTAGGGAGAAGGCAATGGATTTTAGTGGAAGTTGTTTACTATGTCAGCAGCAGAGTTAGGGCTAGTAGCAGGGTAGGGCTAGGGCTCCCATCTGGGAGCTGCAGCAGAGGAGGCCTGAGGAGATGGACTCATCAGATGCAAAGCTGCTAGGCTTGGGAGGAAGAGGAACTCTCTGTTATGTTTCCCCATATTTTTTCAACTCGGGGGGGATAGAGCAAAGGAACACCTATGCACTTCCCTTCATGCCCTGCTCCCCCCTCCATATCTGCTATTTCCACGGGTCAATAGAGGGTTACATGTGCCTTGCCCCAAAACTCTGCCAGACTTCAGACTGGAGTCCCATGTAGATTCTACAACACAGCATGGAATGGAGGCCTGGTGTCCTAACCTAGCGCCCTAGCTACAGGCACATCCTTCCTCTCCTGTGCCTTGCCCCACCCTCTTTAAAAAAAAGTCTGACAGCTCTGGAAAGAAGAGGTGTGTGCCTCTTAACCCATCTCCTGCCAACATCTGGCAAACTTTCTTTCTTTCACAAGAATCTCTTGGTGGGGCAGATAAGCAGCTATTTCTATTTATTTTTTGTTATCAAGCTCACTAAGGTAACTGAAGCTCCTAGTTTAGTGATTTATTATCCAAAGCAAGCTAGATAGAGCATGCCTTTCATGAACTGTAATCAGCACTACAGGAGAGGAGACTTGTAAGCAGGAAGGTTGCTGTTAGCTATTCTATTTTCAGTAGACAATTGACGCAACAAAGGGAGTGCCCTAGCTTTTGCTTGAATAATTTTTAAATGAGCAAGGTGCTGAGAAGTTGAGCAGTCTCCTCCTGTGTCACGTATTAGTATCCTGTATATTTCTATGAGGTTCAAAATAGATTGGGGAAGAGGCCAAGGAGCACCTGTTTCCTCCTCAGAAGTGGGAAGTTCTTTTGTCCCCCTCCCCAGGGAGAGGGGAAGCTGGGAAACCTGAAGTATCAGTTGGCATCTTTGAGGCTCCTGCTGGCGCCTCCAAAGCAGCTGGCACTTTGAGAATTAGTGCGACATCTCTCAGGTGGGCTGTGCTTCAGGGGAAAGTTTGGCAGATAGTGAGCTTTGCCCGGTGCCTATATATGGCACGGATCATGCTGCAGGCCAATTGCACCTGTATTTCTCCTCTGTGGTGCAGCAAGGACATTCAGTCTCAGGGTTCCAGCTTCCCAGCTGTTGCCTCTCTTGGGTGGAAACCCCTGTCTCTCTCCTTTCTGACCAGGTATTCTCAGACTGTACTGTTCCCTGCTTTTGCTGTGTCATTGCCAGCACAGACAGGCTGGCCTAGGTCCTCTGCTTGTTTTCTCCTCAGAGAAGGAGAGTAGGGTAGTTGCTATAGATATGTTACCACAAGGTTCTTTTCAAGAAGGCCAAAGTTGTTCTTAAGGTACAAAGCATTGTAGAGAAAACATATTGGCAACAATAGAAGAACCTACCTGCATGCTAATGAGCTTGCCAGAGTTCATCCTAGTTGTCACATGGGCTATGGCAAGTGCAGTGTTAATACTCAGTCCCAGGAGCATGCTTACAAGTTGATGAGTGCTTCAGCTACAAACAAGAATACTCACACGGGCAGTTCTCTTTTTATCCAGTGGCAAGGTCTTTGCTCTGGAGTTTTTAGAAGCACATAGGTAGTATACAAAGGGTGTATCTCTCTCGGTGGCCTATATTCAAAAGGCTTTGGGGGACGTGTGGGGAGTGTGTTTGCATTTTCTTCACCTCAAGCTATTTCCAAAGGACATCTGCCTTACACCATGAGCTTCCTCATAGATTGCTTTACCAGGAAGACAAGATTAATGCACTCTCCCAGTAGTGCATGTGAACTCCAAAGGCTTTAATCCTAATTCAGTAAATTGCAATTTAATTCAGAAATGTTATTCCCATATGGTTTTTTCAGGATATTTTTATCAATTCATCACACCAGGGTCTTTAGCCTTTTGCAGGGGGCAAGGTGAGGAGATATCATTGAGACACTAAGACCAAGAAAAGAAAAACACCCGAGAAATGTCAGCTAAAAGCTCAATTTGGTATTTAGCAGCTAATGAGGAAGAAACATCGCACTCTTTGGATAATGCTCATTCAGACTTTACTCCAGCTTCTCTCCTGGTTCCTCACATCACTAGACTTTCCTCTACAGTGGTCTCCTCAGCACCATTGTCCACATCCCATGCACTCAACTGGCTCATATCTCTCTTCTGCAGTATGACTGACTACAGCTTGGCTGTGAAGGCTTCCCTTCCTCCTGCCTCAGGTAAATATGGCCCCTCAGCTTTCCCAACCCCTCCATGATCAACTCCCACCTCATGTAAATAAAGGCCCCTATACAGGGCAGCTCCCTGCTGGCCAATTGCAAGTCAAGATGTATGTGTGATTTGTGAGGAAATAAAAAAATAATCACCCAGCCAAACTCTCACTGATGTTATGAACAGTGTAATCCTTCAGACACGACCAAGAACGTCTGAAGTGCAGCTCCCAACCTTCTGCCCTTGCTCCTGTTCCTCCTTCCAAAGGCTTCTGGCTCCAGAAAAGTCAGCTACTTAATGGAATGTGACTACGCCAGAGGAGTGGCCCCAGCATGACTGTGGAAGTACAGGTCATGCTCTCTCCTCATAATACCCCACTAGCTGTTAATTCTGTTGGGATATGTAAGAATTAATAGGGGTCTGGGGATGGCTATACATTTGAGGTAGGACTCTGGCCAGAGCAGGCATTGTCCTTTGAACATGTTTTTTCCCCTTCGTTCTTGCAGTCTGGAAAGATAGATAAAGGGCCCAGCCAAAGTACGTATTATCCTTTCTAATGTATAAATATGCTATTCCCTTCGTTTTTGCAGCCTAGAAAGATAGATAAGCACACAGCTGCTCTTCTTTGTTTTCTCCCTTGCTTATTCTTATTTGCTCTGTAAAAATACTTTCAGGGTCACATCCTTTGTAATCTCTGGATAATGTTGGTAGGAAAGTGTTGATTTAATTAGAAATTATGTAAACAGTAATTAGGGGTGGGTATAATAATATTCATCACCTGCCTGTTAATATTCATTGTATAGGAATTAATATTACTGAATAAGGATTTAGGGGAAATGGTGATAGACATGTGATTTAACATACTAAAATGGATAAAAGCATGTAATTGGTGCCTAATTATTGCTCACTCAGAAAGTTGTGTTGGAAGTCCAAGGGGAATAAGTATCTACAATTAAGAAGTCCATTTGTTCCCTCTCTCCTGGATCGCCTGTTTGTTCTCTAACAAATTCTGTGATAGATGGTTAGGTGGGAGCAATATGTGGAATGGTTCAGGACCTGTTTCTTTTGTCCACTCCCCACTATTGCTCCAACCAGCTGTGTTGGCTGGTATGCAGAGGGAAGCAGGCTGCATCATCTCCTATGGCAGCATAGTTCCTGAGCCAGCATGTGCTCATTGAAAGCACCAGAAGGAATTCTTGGGGAGCCCAGCTGAGGCATGGGCTCTCCTCAATCTTTGCCTTTAAAATGCTTGAGGGCAATAAAGTCTTTTGTCTCATAATTCTGCAATATATCCGCACCAAAAAAATGTGTGTTTCTTGACAAGCTTTATAGATGGTCCAGAGTTTTCCAAATTTTGACTTTTTGATTACCCCTCCAGCAATACTGATGTTTTTAAATCAACATCTCACCAATTAGTTAAAATATTAAGGACTCAAAAGTCAGGAAATCCTAGGGCACATATAAACATAAGGTATGTCTACAGTTGCACCCTAGTTCGAACTAGGGATGCAAATGTAGGCATTCAAAATAGTCAATGAAGCGGGAATTTTTTTGAGCAAAAAATGAGGTGCAACATTAGTTCGAACCAAGGGGTTTGGTTCAAACTAATGCGTCACGGCGTGCGCTTTCACTTTCGAAACAGCTGTTGATCGGAGTAACGCGCTGGCGAGATCATGCTAATGAAGCGCAGGATATTTAAATCCCCGCTTCATTGACTATTTCGAATGCCTACATTTGCATCCCTAGTTCGAACGAGGATGCAAGTGTAGACATATCCTAATAGATTTATTGTAGCATAAGCTCTCATGGGCAAAGACCCACTTCATCAGATGCATGTAGTGGAAATTCCAGAGGCAAGTATAAATATACAGGCACATGAAAAGAAAGAAGTACAAATCAATTCTGGAAGTTCCACTATATGCATCTGACAAAGTGGGTCTTTGCCCACAAAAGCTTATGCTACAATAAATCTGTTAGGGGTGGCCAACCCGTTACAGGCAAAGAGCCAAAATAGTTGTGAATAGAGTGCAAAGAGCCAGGGGGGAAAAGTTGTAGAGCAAAAAAAACAAACAAACAAAAAAGGACTGCTCCAGGACTGCCCCTTTAAGAAACGCATTTAGAGGCTTTTTGGCCACATCAGGCTCCTGTCAGCCGACACCATCTTGAAGACGCCATTTTTAATGGCCACGCCGGACAGCTCCCCTGCCCCGGTGAGCACAGGGAGCCGGGAGCCGGGGGCTGTTTTCAGGGGCACTGGGACTGCTTCACGAGCTGCACTCGGGGGCAGAGGGAAGAGCCACATGCAGCTCGTGAGCCACGGGTTGGCCACGGCTGGTCTATAAAGTGACACAGGACTTCTCATTGTTTATGCAGTTCAGACTAACATGGCTACCCCTCTGATTCTTGCCATCATCTAAGATTACTATTGCTGCACTGAAAACTAAAAAAGGAAAGAGAAGACATTTGGTTTGGAGAAACTAAGGTCCACATTCTCAAGATATTTAGGTGCTAATTCCTATTGCAGTGGGTGTTAAGCACCTAAATATCTTTGTGTATCTGGGCCTAAATGCTCTTCCAAGTATTCCAGCAAAGCTTTTAAATTCCTTAGTCCTAATTCTGTACTATGGACTCCCCAGTTGTAGGCTCTGCTGAGGGACTTTCACACTAGCCTTGTTATCTCTCATGCAGGTGCCCTGTGCTCAGCTGACAGAAGTTATTTGATATGAAGCTATTTGGCTTGTTGAGCTCACCAGACTGGCCTCATTCATCAACAAGATGTCCCATATCCTTGATATTGGGATGGATATGTAAATACTTGTTTACAGAATTTACCGGAGTCTCCAGGTTTGACAATGGAGAAGACAACTTTTAAAGATTAATTGAAAATGAGTAGAAAATGTCTCATGTGGATGTTTTAAAATGCCAATTTCAATCACTTTTGAAGTTTAAGAATCATTAAACCATTTTCTCACAAACTTGGCTTGACACTTAAGTCTCAATTAGATCTATAATACGGGTCATGTTTGAAGCTTCTCATTTCAGCTGCTTTTGAATTATATAACTAGAAAATTTCTATTTGAAAAACATGGATACATTTCAATTTTTTCATGCTTCAAGAATTCAAAACAGCCTCAAAAATCTTCCCATAAACTTTTCAAAGAAAAAGAAAAATCACTGGACTGAGACAAAAAAACAAACAAACAAACAAAAAAAAACCAAACCCCCAAAAAACCACCACCCCAGTTTGTTAGAGAAAAGTCTTAAACATCGAATGGTGAAAACTAGAATGTAAACTTGATTTCAACCTTACCTGTAACAAAAATTGCTCAAAGGGTGCTGTGATAAATAAAAAGGACTCTTTAAGATCCCAGATCACTCAGGGACTATTTGTGCAGAATGAAAAATGATAGGCAAAGGCACTTTAAAGGGGAGTGGGAAAACCTCAGCAATCAAGTTCAAATGTTGACACCAGTTTCAGCAGTTAACATTATAACAAAGTAAAATGAGGTAAAGGCTGAGTTTCAGTAACACGTGTACAGCTGGGAAGATGAGACTCAAATCAGGTTTTGGCAGGAGGGTCAAGAAGGAGCTTATTTTAAGAGATTTGTCTTTAACATAATTCATTTGTAGTTTTTATGTCCCCCAATTCATTCTAGTGATAGGGTTGCCAACTCTCAGAATTGGCAACCCTAATCAGTGATCTCAAACAATCCTAGATTGTTTTAATACTCTGCTGTTGCAATTTTTTTCTTTCCAGCTTAGAACCAGATTCAATGCCCATCAGAGTCAATGTGGTCTCACAATGACTTTGAGGAGCTTTGGATAAGGCCCTTAACCTCTCAGGAACTGGGCCTTCTTTGCTGTCCTGGTGTCTTTGCTAATGCTGCAGTTCAACAGAGTGTTGGAACATGTGCCCATCTTTAAGAATGTGAGAAGACTCACTGAATACTTAAGAGCTTTTGGGTCATGGCCTAAGATACTAAGGTATCCAACTGCCTCTCCTTCACTTCACTTCACTTAAAATACATCACAGAAGATAACAGGATGAAAATGCTTTCACACTGCTTGACTCAGCTCTCTTGTAGGGTATGTCTACACTGTAGTGTTTTTCCAGAAAAACTATACTTACGTAGACACATGTTCCCCCTGAAGCACAGCACACGTAAGAGATGTTACACTAACTCTCAAAAGTGCCAGCTGCTTTGGAGGCACCAGCAGGAGCCTCAAAGATGCCAACTGATACTTCAGGTTTCCCAGCTTCCCCTCTCCTGGAAAAGGGACAGACATACTTCCCACTTCTGAGGAGGAAACAGGTGCTCCTTGGCCTCTTCCCCAATCTATTTTGAACCACATTGAAATATACAGAATACTAATACCTGACACAGGAGGAGACTCTCTGCTCAACTGCTCAGCACCTTGCTCATTTAAAAATTATTCAAGCAAAAGCTAGGACACTCCCTTTGTTGCTTCAATTGTCTACTGAAAATAGAATAGCTAGCAGCAACCTTCCTGCTTACAAGTCTCCTCTCCTGTAGTGCTGGTTACAGTTCATGAATGGCATACTCTATCTAGTTTCCTTTGGATAATAAATCACTAAACTAGGAGCTTCAGTTACCTTAGTGAACTTGATAACAAAATTAATAGAAATAGCTGCTTATCTACCCCACCAGGAGATTCTTGAGAGAGAGAGAAAAGTTTGCCAGATGTTGGCAGGAGATCGGTTAAGAGGCACACACCCTTTCTTTCCAGAGCTGTCAGACTTTTTTTAAAAAAGAGGGTGGGGCAAGGCACAGGAAAGGAACGATATGCCTGTAGCTAGCTTAGGACACCAGGCCTCCATTCCATGCTGTGTCACAGAATCCACATGGGACCCCAGTCTGAAGTCTTGCAGAGTTTTTGGTCAAGGCACATGAAACCCTGTAAGTCAGGGTCCAGCACTGTACACTCTGTTCCAGATGAGCCTTTAATAAGATGTACCACAGTCAGAAACAATGGCAATATCTACAAGGCGGCAGTATTTTTCCTCCCATGGGATGGGGCCGAGTGGAAGGAGAGCAATACAAGATCTTATGCAAGAACAACAGCAGCACACTTCCCAGGCAGTAACATCCTTCTGGTAGGCATGTGATCACTACACAACCACTGTAAGTCTAACAAGTTCCTTATAGAGTAATTGTCTCTCCCTTTGCAAGGCAATAATAGCCTTCCTGAGAGATTGTCATCAGTATTGCATGCAGTGTCCGGATGAGGTCTAACAAGGAGCTTATATGATAACAGTATCTCCTTTTTTGAAGCACTAATATCTTTCCTTTGGAATGGCAACCAGGCCTGCATGCTGTATTCCAGATGGGGTCTAAGTGCTACCTTATACAAGTAAGAGCATCACCTCTTTCCTTTTGTATTCAGTGCCTGTGTGAATACATCCTAGTGGCTTGCAGTTGTGCAGTAGGGTGACTTTTATTTCCCCTGATAACCTTCAACCCATTTCCTGAGCAGTGAACTGTCTAGTTTTTCTTTTTAGCACGTGTTTTAAAGTGGGTTCTTGTCTTCCAGACTATTTATAGCCTTTTATGTCAATCTGCACTACACTGTAGAGCTCTATCAGTACCTCAGAGCCATTCATGTTTCCCAGGGAGCCCCTATCCCATTTTATCCAGAAATTATAAAAAGAAAAAAACTGTGGCATGAGAATGTCAACCCGTTTGTTGGCCTTTTCCTGTAATATATAATCACTTTGTGAACCATTATATAACCAGAGACATGATATAACAGAGTCACTCAAAGAACACCCTGCTACTGCTTTTGTTCATGTTTCCTTCATCCAGCCTCTCCTAAACTGCCTCTCCTTCACTTCACTTATAGTATCGCTAGACTTAAAATGCATTACAGAAGATAGATAGCAGGATGAAAATGCCTTCACACTGCTTGACTCAGCTCTCTCAGCTACACTGAAGCATTTTTCCAGAAAAACTATACTTACGTCCACACTGCAGTTGCATTCTTTTGACAGAAAGTCAAAAGAATGGAAGGGTTTTTCTGACAGCGGTAAACCTCTTTCTACGAGGAAGAAGCCTTTTTCTGAAAAAGGCGTGTGTGGACACAAAAGAGGGAGTTCTTTCAAAAGAAGAGGCCTACAGGAAATAACACAGGTGCCCTGATGGCCACTCCACCCATACTAATCACAGCTTAAATGCGAGATAGCATCCAATCAATGTGGACGCTATCTTTCAAAAAAGCAGATTGCTTTTTCGATTTGCTTTTGCTGTGTGGACGCTCTCTTTAGAAATAAGCTTTTCCGGAAGATCTCTTCCAGAAAAAGCTTCTTCTGAAAGAAGCTTGCAGTCTAGATGTAGTCATAGTGTAAATATAGCAGGCTCAGTTTGGCTGGGCCATAAGATAAGCTCAAAAAAACTTCTTCCTGCACAATATTTCTCTCCACAACCTCCCACTGAAAATATATTTGCATCAGGCTGCCATTGTGAAGCCTTTTGGCAAGGATATTTAAACCAAGGATTTAAAATATTCTGTCTCCGGTCTAAGTTAATACATCACTGTATAAGTCAGAGCCAATTACATTTCCATTCTTTTTTCTCCACTTGCCAACCCTATCCCAACATTCCAAATGAGGAGTCAGGAACCAAAGCAACGAGGCGTTCCCCCACAGAGGTCTCTGCTTCCTTCTGTATGTCTACAATGTCTATTCTGGATCCACTAACTGGAAGCTGAAACTAGGCAAATTCAGACTGGAAATTGAGTGTAAAAATTACACTTTAACAATGAGAGGAATTAGCCACTGGAACAACTTACCAAGGATTGTGGGAGAGTCTCCATTGCTGACACCTTTTAAATTAAGACAGTGTGTTTTCCTAAAACAGCAGTTCTCAACCAGGGTTCAGGGCTTCAGGGGTTTCATGGGGTTTGCCAAGCAGGGCCACTGTTAGACTCAGTGTCAGCCCTGCATGTTGGGCTGACACCCCAGATGCTGAGCCCTGCCACATGGGGTTGAAGCCAAGCCTGAGCAACAGCTTTGCGGTACCCCTATGGCATGGGGCCCCAGGAATTGCCCTGCTTGGTCCTGCTAACACCGGCCCTGGCTTTAATATGCAGGAAAATTGTTGTGGCAATGGCAGGTTGTGGTGATTTTATAACATGTTGGGGGGGAGGGGGTACCAGTCTCAGAAAGAGAAAGATTGAGTACTTCTGTCCTAAAACATGTGCTCCAGTTCAAACAAGACTGGGAAGTTCTATGATCTGTGATACACAGGAGCTCAGTGTATGTGATCAGCATGGTCTCACTGACTTTAGAACATAGGAACCTTTGAATTCTTCTTTCATTGGTCCAAAGACCTGTTAGTCCTCCATGAGAAGCATAAACAAGAGTGTAGGATGAAGACAACAGATTTTTTTTTTTAATCTTAACAAAAATTGTCCAACTAACAACACCTGTCCTAAACTTCACTGTCTGCTCCCTAACAACTGATCAACATTTTTGGAATATTATATTCAACGAGACTTCCCATTTTTAATTTTTTTTTAAATGGGAATGGAGACGAATTTTTGTTGACATTTTTATGATTTCCCTGCCATATTTCAACCATCTACAAAGGTCTAGAGCTGAACAAAGCTTTTTTCCCCAAAATTAAAAAAAAACTTCAACTTTCATAAAACGGTGAACAAATTGTGAAACAATGTGCACAGTTTTCTCCACAAGGCTGTTTTGCTTTTATTAGGTCTAAGTCCCTTTAATTTTCTGATTGCATCCCTTCTTTTCTATATTTTTAATTTGCACATTACCTAACTAGATTATAAATTCTTAAGTAGGGATCTTGGGTAATTTTTTCAAAATGGCTAAATCACATTTTCAAAAGACATGTAGGCACCTACAATTCATTCCGTCTTCCTGCCTGTTTGTAAATTTCCTGACACCCTAATTCTTTTGGGTTGAGTGTATCATTATATCCATGAAACATTAGAGGATCCTTACAATGGTAAATAGATACTTGGGTAATTTTTCAAAATGGCTAAATCACATTTCAAAAGACATGTAGAAGCACCACCACAGTTCATTGAATAACTTAGATTCCTAGTACCTTAGGACACTTCTGAGAAATGAGTCTTATGGGCTTTTGATTTTTTCCCCCTTTGTCTTCCTGCCTGTTTGTAAATTTCCTGACACCCTGTTGATGCTAGAAATGGAATACATTCTTTTGGGTTGAGTGTATCGTACTATCCATGAAACATTGAGGGATCCTTACAATGGTAAATAGAAATAACCTGCAAATTCCTCCAACCCCAGTAATCACCAGGCTCTCTCTCTCTCTGTTTTTCTCATTTGCCTCTTCCAGAATGATTTGCTAACTCTTGACATCAAAAATCTTTAAAACAATCACCAACTCAGCAAGTAATAAATTATCACTAAAAACAAAGTTTAAGCCAGTAGTCATAGGTAAATATAGCAGGCTCAGTTTGGCTGGGCCATAAGATAAACTCAAAAAACTTCTTCCTGCACAATATTTCTCTCCACAACTCCCACTGAAAATATATTTGCATCAGGCTGCCATTGTGAAGCCTTTTGGCAAGGATATTTAAACCAAGGATTTAAAATATTCTGTCTCCGGTCTAAGTTAATACATCACTGTATAAGTCAGTAGCCAATTACATTTCCATTCTTTTTCTCCACTTGCCAACCCTATCCCAACATTCCAAATGAGGAGTCAGGAACCAAAGCAACGAGGCGTTCCCCACAGAGGTCTCTGCTTCCTGTATGTGTCTACAATGTCTATTCTGGATCCACTAACTGGAAGCTGAAACTAGGCAAATTCAGACTGGAAATTGAGTGTAAAAATTACACTTTAACAATGAGAGGAATTAGCCACTGGAACAACTTACCAAGGATTGTGGGAGAGTCTCCATTGCTGACACCTTTTAAATTAAGACAGTGTGTTTTCCCTAAAACAGCAGTTCTCAACCAGGGGTTCAGGGCTTCAGGGGGTTTCATGGGGTTTGCCAAGCAGGGCCACTGTTAGACTCAGTGTCAGCCCTGCATGTTGGGCTGACACCCCAGATGCTGAGCCCTGCCACATGGGGTTGAAGCCAAAGCCTGAGCAACTTAGCTTTGCGGTACCCCCCTATGGCATGGGGCCCCAGGGAATTGCCCTGCTTGGTCCCTGCTAACACCGGCCCTGGCTTTAATATGCAGGAAAATTGTTGTGGCAATGGCAGGTTGTGGTGATTTTATAACATGTTGGGGGGGAGGGAGGGGGGTACCAGTCTCAGAAAGAGAAAGATTGAGTACTTCTGTCCTAAAACATGTGCTCCAGTTCAAACAAGACTGGGAAGTTCTATGATCTGTGATACACAGGAGCTCAGTGTATGTGATCAGCATGGTCTCACTGACTTTAGAACATAGGAACCTTTGAATTCTTCTTTCATTGGTCCAAAGACCTGTTAGTCCTCCATGAGAAGCATAAACAAGAGTGTAGGATGAAGACAACAGATTTTTTTAATCTTAACAAACAACACCTGTCCTAAACTTCACTGTCTGCTCCCTAACAACTGATCAACATTTTTGGAATATTATATTCAACGAGACTTCCCATTTTTAATTTTTTTTTAAATGGGAATGGAGACGAATTTTTGTTGACATTTTTATGATTTCCCTGCCATATTTCAACCATCTACAAAGGTCTAGAGCTGAACAAAGCTTTTTTCCCCAAAATTAAAAAAAAACTTCAACTTTCATAAAACGGTGAACAAATTGTGAAACAATGTGCACAGTTTCTCCACAAGGCTGTTTTGCTTTTATTAGGTCTAAGTCCCTTTAATTTTCTGATTGCATCCCTTCTTTTCTATATTTTTAATTTGCACATTACCTAACTAGATTATAAATTCTTAAGGGTAGGGATCTTGGGTAATTTTTTCCAAAAATGGCTAAATCACATTTTCAAAAGACATGTAGGCACCTACAATTCATTGAATAACTTAGATTCCTAGTACCTTAGGACACTTCTGAAAATGAGTCTTATGGGCTTTTGATTTTTTCCCCCTTTGTCTTCCTGCCTGTTTGTAAATTTCCTGACACCCTGTTGATGCTAGAGAAATGAATACATTCTTTTGGGTTGAGTGTATCATTACTATCCATGAAACATTAGAGGGATCCTTACAATGGTAAATAAGAAATAACCTTATGCAAATTCCTCCAACCCAGTAATCACCAGGCTCTCTCTCTCTCTGTTTTTCTCATTTGCCTCTTCCAGAATGATTTGCTAACTCTTGACATCAAAAATCTTTAAAACAATCACCAACTCAGCAAGTAATAAATTATCACTAAAAACAAAGTTTAAGCAGAAACTATTTTTAGAATAAATATGAGCACGTGAAAGTACTTTTCCATCTTGTATGTTACTTTATCAAGGCCCCAAGATGTGCATTACTCACAAGCTGCAAGAACGTTTGAAAGCTGAAGTTCAGCTTCTTTTCTCTATTAGGATCCCAATGTTTAATTTATGTTGTGTGTGGTGGGTAGAAAAGAGCTTGAACAAAGAGTTTCAGCAGACAGTGTATGTCTAAGACACTATCTGTGCATAGAGAATGTGTTGTGTACAAGGGATTAAAAACAGCTTGCAGTGGTTTTATATGCAATTGAGACCAGAATGTGAAGCTTGATCCCATCCAGACCATTGTTAGATTCCTTCTAGAGCCCCAATACCAGCAGCAGGGTAAACAGCCTAATCTTGTCAGATATTCCTATTCCCACAAGGCAGAGGTTGAACAGCCAATAGCTATTAATCTGGCCCATGCTTTTAGAACTGTGGCTGGAGTTCTCTGAAGTCTGATGCAGGGAGGTTTTAGTGGCAGCAGAATATGTCTCCACCGGTGAGCCTTTGACTAGCTCTCAAAATGAGGGAACTGGAGATGCTGAAGTTAAAATGAGGCCTGGGAGGTAAAGAGAAAAAAGGGAGAACAACAGCAACCCTTTCAAAAGATACAAAATCAACGGGGGTCAGTTGGATCCTGCCCAGAGGAGATGAAAGTTTGGAGGCAAAAGAGGACCGTATTTCCACTGCACACAGCAGAATATTTACATCAAGGGTGAGTTCATTTCTCCTTCTTTGTGCTCTGCATTAAAAGTTAAATGTTGCCCATTCCTGTGCCAGGTGCACTAGAAAGTAAAATGTTTCCAGGATCCTACAGAAAGATGGAGAAGTTGATAGTCCTCCCCCTTCAGAAACCCACCCATGCCCAGGCTAGGCATTATCTTCTTCCAGCTCTGTGGGCGAATGGGGCACAGGGTTGACTGACTTGGTGGAACAAGAACCTTGGGTTACATGATGGATGTGCTAGGGGAGGAGAGGCTACAGCAGATGTACAGATGCAGCCAGCAGTGCCCTTCTCCTATACTGCACAGCCCTCTGCAGGCATCGTGCCCATTCAAAGATCGAACAGTTCCATACTCTACAGCCCAGACAAGGGGCCTCCTTGCTCTCCCAGCATGCCTCATGGTCACAAAAGCCAGAACTGAGCCTGAAGTTGATATTTCACACTGGATTAGAAAAGTCCATGAAATGAAACGATTATTGGCAACTTGAGAGCTTTCGACTTAGTGAATCATTCTAATTATCTTACTAGAAGGGAGTGGAGCTTGGCAATTGTACTGATGGAAATGATTTAACAGAGCGATTTCTGTAAAAAAGCCTGTTGAGAGTCCTTCCCTGTCTTCCTTGTCCTGAACCCTCAATGGCTACAATATAACAAGGCAGGAGAATTCTCCTTATATTTCCCCACATGTCCCAAACTGTATTTTTAAAAAACAGTTAAACTTTCAGGGGTTGGAGCACTGCCATCTGCAGCAAAATCCATAATGCTCAGTCCCAGAGCACCATTACTGGAAGACGGAGGACTACCATCTTCTCAGCCCTTAGTTCTGTGCCCAGGAACCAACCATTTCAAACTGGTGACTGACTGACCGATTGAGTTTAGTGTATAGAAACTCTAAGGGGGGTACCCTCGTAGGCCTTAGATGGGCTGGATCTAATTTGAAAATACCACAGAAGTATCTTAAAGTAATACCCTGCTTCAAGTAATTAGTCCTCCTTATAACTACCTTTCCCGGTCCCTCCTTTAATAATAATAAAAAATGGAGATATACCTGTCTCATAGAACTGGAAGGGACCTTGAGAGGTCATTGAGTATGCTTCCCTGCCCTCATGGCAAGACCAAGTACCACCCCTGACAGGTTTGCCCCAAATCCCTACATGGCCCCCTCAAGGATTGAACTCACAATGCTGGGTTTAGCAAGCCAATTCTCAAACCATTAAGCTATCCCACCCCCTTTAAATATCTCCAGAGACAGATGAGATGGGGGAAACAAGTTGGTAGCTACAACCTTCACAGGCATTTAGGCAGAATCCTGTGACTTTGGGATGATACGTTCCAAACGACTTGTCTATTAACACCAAAGACAAACCTTTCAAATCAAGACCCAAACACTCCACTGCTCACACTCATCCCTCTGGGGAGAGGAAGAGAGCACAAATACACAGCTGAGGTTTGTCGTGCTGCTTAATGAATGAATAATAACACCTAGCCCTGCAATAGCCCTGTTCATCAGTAAATGTGAAGTGCTTTACAAAGGAGGGCAGTGCCGTTACCCTCCCTTTACAGCAGGGCAAACTGAGGCTCAGCATGGTGATACACCCCTGGAAGGTGCTCAGACACGATGGAGATGAGTGCAGGATAAGAATCTATATAGAAAAGAATACAAAAGTTGTCAGATTTTTCAAAGCGCTTGATAGTCAGCTAGCGTACACTGCCATAGCTTTGTTGCAGTCAATGGCATGGCACTAATTAGCATCAGCGGAGGTCCTACTCCTGAAATTTATAACATAGGGGGTACGTCTAGACTACAGGCTTTTGTCGACAGAAGCTTTGTCAACAGATATTGTTGACTGTCGAAGAGGAATAACGCCTTTTGTCGACAGAGTTCTGTCGACAGAAGGCGTTATTGCATCTACACTGTCCTTTGCATCTACACTCTGATGTCGACAAAGCGGCTTGCTTTGTCGACATGAGAGTGCAGATGCAAAGGACAGTGTAGATGCAATAATGCCTTCTATCGACAGAACTCTGTCGACAAAAGGCGTTATTCCTCATAGAATGAGGTTTACCGCCGTCGACAAAACTGCCGAGTTCTGTCGACGTTATGTCGACAAAACTCGGCGGTAGTGTAGACGCAGGTATAGATTTGTCGACAAAAGTCCAGTTTTGTTGACAAAACCCAGTAGTCTAGACACACCCAGGGAGTGTAAGCCGCTGCCTGGAGAGGAATTAATAGGGAAGGACAATACTGAAGATTCTGGCAGCTCCTGAGCTGGCATCAATGGAGCAACACTGATTCATACTAGCTCCGGATCTGGAGGTCAATATTCCAGCATTCAATTTAGTGGATCTGGTGACTCCTCACAGTCATGAGTAAGGGAAGTTGACGAGAGTTTCTCCCATTGGCCTCCCACTGAGGGGCCACCCCAAAAAAACTCTAGCACAGTACGTCGACTCCAGCTACACAATTCACAAAGCTGGAGTTGTGTATCTTGCATTGATTTTCTCTATCATTACAAACCTGGCCTAAGAGGCCATAGCTATGTTGATGGGAGAAGCTCTCCTGCTGAGATAGTATTGTCTACAAAGGAGTTTAGGATGGAAAACTATGTTGCTAAGGGGTGTGGATTTTTCACACTGTTGAATGAAGTAGTAGATCTTAGCACTCCTCCCAGATATTTTGGTATCATTCATTCTGATAACTGGGTATTCTTGAGTTTGTAGAAAGGTCCAAATCCTTTTTTAATCTTGTTAAGGTGGTATTTCTCAAAGTGGGCTGTGGGACTCCTTAGCCACGGAGTCTCACATCTTCCATTGGCTCCAGTTCACTGTTTCCAGCCAAGGGAAACCACGGGAAATGGCGAGACCTGGGCTGCCACTTCCCGCAGCTCCCTTTGGCTGGAAACAGCAAACCAGAGCCAATGGGAGCTGTGAGATTCAGGGGCTAAGGTAAACAAAGTGGCACGGGCCCGACAGGGACTTTTCCAACACCGACCTGCAGCCCACCTTGAGGAATGCTGTGTTAAGATCTTGTCCTTGGCAAGTTCTATGGTAGAATTATGAACTGTGTGAATAAATATTTCCTTTTCTCAATTTGGTTTGGTTTAGTTTAATTGAACGGGCCTTTGGTCTTCTCCATGCCACAGGGAGGGCAGAAACTCCTGATTTGCCTTCTACACAGACTTTTATCCTATTGCCCATCATTTGTCACCTTTCTAAAGTAAACAACCCCACCTTCTGCTTTCCAAATAATGAGAGGAAATATTTCCAGTAGAATAACCACTTTTTTGCAATGATAGGCAGACAGCTGTGTTCCAGGGAAGCATTGAGGCTGAGCTCTTTTGTCTCTTACTCCGAAATCAAAACATATTTGATTGTTTTTTTCTTTTAATGGAATGAACCTCAGGAAGTTGGGAAGGCATGTGGAATTGCTTTGAATGACAAGAATTTAAGTTAAAGAACCTGATCCAGTTTAGTGAAGTGAAAAAGCCAATTAAGAAGTTCTGAATAATTTGAACTGCCCCAGGTTTACCTAGCTCTAGTACCAGCCTTGATGGCAGCCGATAAATACAGATTACCCTGCAGTGTTTCCCTTTCTCCTGTAATTGGAGATCCATGCCGAGGCTAACTAAACATGAGCCTGGCTCCCCACCGAGCAGATTTTCCTTGCTTACAGTGCAGGGAATGGAGTTCTGCTTCCTATGCGATCTATATCCTGTACTCTTGCTAGCACTGCTGACAGCGCATTGACAGAGGTGAGATAGTTGTGGTACCCAGAAATGGATGAGGGAGGGACCTGAGGAACATATCGGATACTTGCAGACAGGACACTTTCCTTCCTTTTGACAGGTTTCTCTAGAAGTTGTAGTTGAGAAATTCCCTGGGCTTATGGTGATCCAATTTGTTACGGAAGGTTTCTATGGAATAGTTTTAAAGTAATTTGTAACGGTTGCTCTATTGTCAAATATTAACACAGTCCAGTAAGGTTAACATTGTTCTATTTATTTTCTTAATAGCTCTTCTGAAAACACTAAGAGTGCTCTTCTGTGTATAATGAGTCATGCCCATTGGCAGCAGGGCGTCTTATGTTTCTTGTTACAGTGCAAATCTTGTTGATTAGAAACAAACAGAGACCTTTGGGATTTGTCCTGTTCAACAGCTCTCCCAAAGCAGGAGAATAATTTCCTATGAACATTCACATGGTGCTTGCTCATTTGTGAAAATAGAGCCATGCGGGCTATCACCTCACACCTAAAACGCAGAACATGTAAGAGCTCTGTAGCAACAGCCTTTCAGGAGCCGCCTTGTGTGACTGGTGATGAGGAGACGCACTGCCTCAGAAGGACATCCAGTGGCACTGTGCCTGAAGAGTGTGTCTTGAAACTCCATGGTGGACAGCGGCTGTGGTATGCTTGATGCTGAAGGTGTGGTATCCACTGTGCCCCTCTGAACAATGTAGAGGAAAAGCCAGCACCAGAACTTCTTGGCCAACGCACTCATACGAGGTCAAGCATGGTGTAGATGATAGTCAGTTTAGTCTAACAGAAAATATTGTTATCATATTTAGTATTTGTTGAGTGTTAATAGAGCACTTGTTATTATATAAAACATGAAGGAAGACTTAGGGTGTGTCTAGACTACAGGGCTTTGTCGACAAAAGTGAACTTTTGTCGACAAAACTATACCTGTGTCTACACTGCCTCTGAGTTCTGTCGACATAACATCGACAGAACTCAGCAGTTTTGTCGACGGTGGTAAACCTCATTCCACGAGGAATAACGCCTTTTGTCGACAGAGTTCTGTCGACAGAAGGCGTTATTGCATCTACACTGTCCTTTGCGTCTACAGTGTCATGTCGACAAAGCGGCTTGCTTTGTCGACAGAACTGGATGTAGTCTAGACGCTCTTTGTCGACAGAAGCTTTGTCGACAGTATCTGTTGACAAAGCTTCTGTCGACGAAATCCTGTAGTCTAGACGTACCCTTAGAGATGTGCCTAATTACTTCTGATGACCACAGCTGACTAGAAAGTAAATATCTCACCAAAGCTGCACAGAACTTTTATTCATATTAAGTATCACAAGACTTCTCTGTGAAAGGGTCTACAGAGAGTAATTATGGCTTTCAGAAATATTTCTGAGGAAGAAGTTCAGTACTAGAAGCAAGTCCATGGATAAATGAGGAAGGGAACGAAGTTAATGCTCACAGAAAAATGTCTCAGAAACTTATTATTCCTGCTAGCTGTTATTTCTGAAAAGCCCTGGCGGATTCACTAGAAGAGTTGAAGAAAAACAGATGTAGCACAGCTTTACCAAAAAAAAAAAAAAAAAAAAAGGGGGGGAGGGGGACAGAAGAGGTGTGTCCATGACCATCCTGAGTCTCTTAGCTTAACTTCTCTTCCCACTAGAACAGTAAAGGAGAAGGTGTAGGTTCTCCAGCCAGATGGAGTGGATATAATGCCAATGAATACCACTCCAGAAAGTGAAGCTAAGAAGTAGGTGGCGCAGCCCCACAAATAAAGCCCATTATATTTCTTGTGAGGGTCCTTTCTCACCGAGATATATGACTTGTAGGTTTCCCATTTGTTTATAGCTCTTTGTACAGGATCAGATGGAAGAGACAACATTTTACTCATATCTAAACACTTCTTTATATGACAGGAAAACAGCTTAGCCTAGAACATTCACAATCCCTGAGACCCAACTGCCTTTGTCTCATGACCCAAGAGGCTGCTTACAACAGGCTTAATGGAGCCAGAGGCTTGGTGAGTTTATTCTGAGGAAGTAGGAGGCAGAGTAGGCCAGGCCACACTGGTTTCATCAACATCCTCTCAGGGAACGCCTTAAACCAAGTCAGGCTGCTCTTCCTTGGTTGAGGTGTCTCAGTCATTATTCAGGAACATATGTGGCAAACAAAGGGGTGAGTAAAGATATGAGAGGATAATGCACCTGTCACTGCATGCAGTTCCAGGCATTAACATGGATAAAGTAGCAAAATACAGATCCATTTATAAAGGGGAATATCAGGGGGTTAATTTCAGTCCAGATCATCTTCTCAGGTGCCCATGAGAAGGTCTAACAAAGTGGATGTGATGACTCTTTTCAGGTCAATAAACAGACCTGCTGCAAACTAGACACCTCCCCCTTCACCCCTCCCCCCCCACCTCCTGAACCTGGGAGCACTATGTGCTCATTCTGCTTCTCAGAGACTGTGGGCATCTACTCCACTCCAGCAGATAATGTGATTTATATCCTCTAGAATAAACCAGCTGCTGAGATGAGTGCCTCCTGAATTCATTCAAGGCAGAAACAGCAAAAGAGTAGCCCATCTGTTGATAGCATTTATTTAAGTGGGTGAGCAGGTATTAGCACTAGACCATCGCAAGCACACTAAGCCCTTTTTGCATAATAAAAGTATCAAAGGCTGTTAGGCCTCCTGAAAGCTTTGCATTACCTTTGGGCCTGTTATTACTCCCGTTCCCTTCATTGAGAGTAGGCTCATAGTTTTCTGACTTGTTTCCATCTGCTGAGGAGAAACTACCACTGGAATTTGGGAAGACCCATACACATTGCTTTGGCAAGAAAGAGGTAGATTTTCAATAGGTATTTCGATTCTGGGGCCTATTCTGTTTCATATTCTACTGTTTAGGCTTGAAGAAGATTCTCAGTGAGTTTGATCAGGGTTGTGTGGTTGTTTTTGGCTTACAATTGTTATAGTTCCAAAGCCAATTTATCAGGGAGCCCCCTAATGAAAAAGCAAATGCCTTTCCCACTGGTCCTTCCTTCCACTACGTCTCAGGCTATGTCTACACTGCAGGGTTTTTCTGGGATACCAGAGGTATCCCGGAAAAACTCCGCCATGTCCAGGGAAAGCATCTTCTCTTCCACTTTTTTTTGCAGAAGAGCAGATGCACTTTTTCAAAAGCCCTGTCTTCCTCCTCCCACGGGGAAGAAGGGCTCTTCTGAAAGAGGAGGGTTTTTTTGAAATTTGACCCAGTGTAGATGGGCCACATTTCGGGAAAGCCTCTTCCAAAAAAATGATTGGAAAAAGGTACGCAAATTGTGGAGTGGAATTTGCGTACCTTTTTCCAATAGATCATTGTAGTCTAGACATAGCTTCAGTCTGCCCTGTCATCCACACTGTTCCATTCTCTTCTCCTTGCCTCTTTTCTTCCCACTGCACCCCTCACCCTGTCACAGCCTTATACCTCTTTCTCTCCATCATTACCTGTAACAATCTCCTTTCCCCTGCAAACTTGTCTGCCTTTCCCAGGACCTCCAAACCTGCTCCTTGCCTTCACCAACATCTATTAATTTTCCTTCTCATTCCTCAAAACCATTGGAGCACCTGTATTCATTTCTGTCTACCCCTTTCCCCCTCAGAATGCAAACAAGAAGCATTAGAATAAGATAATATTCAGTTTGATTCATTACTATAAGGAAATTTAATTTTCATTAGTAAATCTCAGATAACAGAAGGCTTATCACAGAGGTCCTACTAAAATTTGGGCCTCAGAAGAAGACTATCCCCCTCTATGGGAGAAAAAGCTGAAGTCTCATATTTTGTCGCTACCATAAATACAATGTGAGCACAGTAATTATATGATGCTCCATATAGCAGATGCCATCACCACCACAGGCAGGACTGTCTAGATCTGGGTGATATTTTTTAACTCACATTTTAAATTTTGATGGAAAAAATAGGTTGCTGTCTTGGATGGCCATCCTGTTTTGTGACAGACTCTTAAGGTGGTTGAAAAGTTCCAAACATGAAAGAAATGAGACATTTTGGTGATTATATTTTTGCTTGTGTTTTGGTGACCATTCCATTCCATTTTTCAAACTGGGATCTTAATGCAAAGCTCTAATGAAGAGCCCTTTATTTCATTTCTGGAATGTCCAGAGCCAAAAACCATGGCACCGAATCCTTCTGGAGTTGTAGTTTCTCTTTATGACAGAGTCCGGTAGAATATACTAAAATGACAACATTTGTATGGATATTGTGGTAGCGTTGGCAAAGAATTCAACCTCTGCTGTAGATGGTAAAAAATACCATAGAATGGACTTTGCCTGTTTTATTCTATGGGTTTATAGAATAGTTTCTATATAAATCTATTACATTGCTATAGAATACTAATCCCTAATAAATTCTACAGTACTATAAAAATCCAGAGAAACTGAAAGAACTTTCTCAGAATTCATGGTGTTAAAACCTTGCCCTGTACAAACTAGTGCTGCAAACTATCTTTTATGACTGTACAATGTCTTTTGTTGTAGAGAAAATACAGAACACAGTGGTGATGAATGTAAGGGATTCTTGTGTCAGTCTGCTAGAAGCAGACAGAAATACAGAGTTCTCCACCAGTTCTCTTGTTCCCAGACAACCTAGCCCTAACCACAGCCAAGGCTGACTAATCTTATCCCACAAGATAGTCAAAAGAGGTTGGCTTGGGTTAGGGTTAAAGTTAAAGGAACTCTTAACTATGATGTGACATCAACATCCCAGCAAACTGACACCCAAAGGAAAATGTCTGACATTCAATCCAGGAGAGAACAGAAATTCCACAACCCCCTGCTCCTATCCAAGTCATTAAACCTTTCCTAATCTGTTAAAACTGTACATACATTTATTTCATCACACACATCTGTTAATCTGGTTCTTGACAAGGGAATTGGATTCTAGCAAGGAACACTACACACCCAGCCTAACACTGCTCTTCTACAAATTAAGGAATAATCTGTAAATTATCAGTTGCTTTTAATAATATGTGAAAATTAACTCTGGTAATTGTGGAATAGCTAATGACTGTGGTGGAAGGGCTGTGGTGGGAGGATTGACTGAATGACTTTGGTCTCTAACAGGGACATATGATTCCAAATTTATAGGATGAAATAATTGAATGTTGCCCAGGCCAAACATTTATTTATTGTTATTGAGTTTTAAGCAGAAGACATAACAAAGCTGGCAATAACCCTTTGATAAATCTCTTTCTGAATGGGAGCCCTGAAATGGGGGAAGGAAGAGTTTAGCCAGAAACCTCAAATTAATTAAAAGGTGCTGAAGAAAACATTTTATTGCTAAGCAATTAAATTAAATAGAAGCACTGACATTTAAAAAAAAACAACACCCCAACACCTGCTGCTCTGAGAATTTCTTAAAATGAGGCAAGCCCAGATCTGAACATGTGACAGGAGACAGAGAATGCTACCGCAAATTAATAAGTTTTATAGGTATTGTAAATCATACCATAAAACATGTGTTTTTCAGTCTACTAAAGAAAACACTGATCTAGTGCTATCTGAACTTAGAAAGCAATATGCATGCCAACATCACTGTGCAGAATCCATTCAAGACCTCTTACTACTGTCAATTACTATTGACATTTTTTCCTGTTTCTTCCTTAAGGCAGAAAACTGCATTACAAGGGATTCAAGAAAGCACATGCCACAGGAATGTGATCCTTCCTCTAGGCAAATAACTTGGTAAATCCCAAATATCAGACTTTCCAAAGAAAACTTGTGTGTCTTTTTGTAGCCTTATTCTAGTTATCTATTCACAGACTCACACTAAACACACACAGGCCCTTTTTAGTCTTCAATGAAGTAACTCTCTTGTTAGACCAAAAAAGAATGTGCTTTTTAAAAATTGTTTAAAGCTAGAAGAAAACTAATCCCAAATGTCAAATAATAAGTGTCTCCTATTCAAAGTACAAATGTTAGCTGTATTATTTTAATAATATCTGAATTGAGGAACTTTTGTTTCACCCCAAAAAAATTCACCTCTGCCGAATACATTCCAGTGAAACTGAAGCATGAAAGGTGTCGCCTATTTGGCTGCATTATGCTATAAGGTTAAACATAATTGTGTGTTAATAACTGAGAGTATGTCAACATAAAAGAGTAAAAAGGAGAATGAAATGTGGCTTGGCTTCAGATTACTCCTGGTTTACATTGTGCCAAAGACTTGGTATTAAATGAGAATCTCTATGCCAGTTTGAGACACCCCTCAGAGGAAATTATTTCTAGTCTCGATGCTGGTAGTTTGTGTGAACAGGCACTACCCTTTCGGTTCTGAGGCACCTGGAGATATCTGAGGCCAACAATAATACTTCATTGGCTAATCTGCAGGTAGGTTGTTGCAAAATAACCTGTGATGTGGACACTGCCTGGTCTCTGGAGAACAAGGAGTTAACTCAACTTTGTGTCTACCTTCCAAGAGCCCCTTTAGCTTGTAATGCACACATCTGAAGCAAAACAATGTGAGTGGCAGATCAGCACTGCTAGAAGTAATGACTGCAATAGTCAAGCCACCAGAGGGAGTAGCGTCTCTATGACTGGAATCTAATCTGGTTGCACTTTGTGTGGCTTGAGTTTGCTTTTTCAAGGAAGCGGGGATTCTAACTCCCTGTCGCTGAAGATCCCAGCTTGAGAAAGTGCTCAGCTGCTCCGTGAATGGGATAAAGAGGGAAAGATTTCCCAGCTCTGTGGAAAATCGCTTAACATTCACAAACACTCATAATTGAAGAATAAATTCTCCAGAACTCTTGAGTGGAAAGCAAACAGGGCAGAAAGCCTAGTCCATCTGCTTACAGAGAGTGAACAGTAGAGAACTTGTTTAATGTGAACAGGACAGCACTCTAATGTTTTGAGTGTAGACAAAGCCTGAGCAATCATTTGTTTCTGCTGATGAAGGTTTTAATGGGCCACTTTCCCTCTCCCAGGATTTGCCTTTGGAGCCAGCAGGGGGCAGTAAAGTGAAAAATAGTCTATCTTAAATCAGCAGCTAATATCCTCCTTTATGCATCTTTTTTTTGGAAAAGGAGGAGAAATGGCCTGTGTTTAGTAATAAGGATATATTATTCTTGATCTCTTAAGAAGCTATGCACACAGTGATATTCTCTTTCAGTTGCCTGATATCCCTGATAGTAGTGAATAACTGGTCTTTCTTAAGCAATGTCTGCTGGGCGTCGGAGCTCATAAAAGCCAAGCCCTGCACAAGCAGTGTCTGTCTACCCATTACCCCAGATTCCAGACACTTTTCTGCATCATGATGCAAGGGAGCCAATGCCTTTAGATGGCACCTGAGCGTTAACACAAAAATGCCAAAGTTAAATTCCAGATTTGCCACAGTTCCGTGTTTTATTGCAACTACATCAAGAAGCCTTAGCAGTATTTACTGGGCTAATCTGGCATACATTTAATGGCTATCAAATAACATGACCATGTTGATTGTTAGGGGCTTTTGTCACCAGTCAGTGGAAGTGCAGATGGCCTAGCTTCAGACAGGGCTCCCAGAGAGGTCAAGGCCTGAGTGAAGTAGAAATATCGTTATTTCATAGTCAAAGGGAGTTTGGATCACAGCGGAAGTAAAGAACTAAACTCTTCTTTCACAGAAGGCATGGAGGGAGCTGATTCAGTAGAGTGGGGGAAGTCAGGCTGTGACTTTTTCATGCGTCTCCTGGAGTCAAATGAATGTGTGATGATTTCTGCCTTCATTCTGAAAGAAAAAGTAAGTGTCTAGTTCTCATGGCTGTGGTGAAAGCTTGAAAATGTGAGCTTAGTGCACCCTAAAAGCTCAAAAGCAGAAGGAAAATAAAAAGAATACCAACTCTTTAAAGTCGATCTCATGATTTTTGGTGAGCCCGGCTCATTGTTTTTGAACACTTGGACTACATCTAGACTGCACCCTCTTGCGCAAGAGAATATGCAAATGAGGCAAAGAGGTGACTATCGCCATAGCTCATTTGTGTACTTAATGAGCTGCCATTTTTGCGCAAGGGGCTTTTGCACAAAAAGGAGCCATCTCCACAGCTCCTTTTTGCTCAAAACCCCCCTTTTGTGCAAGAGCCATTCTTCCTGAAAAAAGCGGCAGAATGGCTCTTGCGGAAGAGGGGGGTTTTGCACAAAAAGAAGCTGTGGAGACGGCTCCTTTTTGCACAAAAGCCCCTTGCAGAAAAATGGCGGCTCATTAAGTATGCAAATGAGGTGCAGCAATATTCACCGCTTTGCCTCATTTGCATATTCTCTTGCACAAGAGGGGGCAGTCTAGATATAGCCTTGGAGTTGGCGGGGTTGCACTAACTGTCTACCATGAAGCTCTGCTGTGCAAGGTTTCCCTACGGATTAGTCCTGGGTAGGGTTGAGAGTCTGGGGTGGTGGGGCTGGTAAGTTCTTTGACTGTGTGGCTCCTGTGTGAGGACAAACACCATACTCTGAGGCACCACAAGAAGGATTGCAGATTGGCTCTACAGCCTCCATTTCACAGCCTGGCCAGTTGAGAGAGCCACTGGATAGGTTTCGCGTGGGAAGAATTAGATCACTGAACTAAACAACTGTGACAGACAAAACAAAATCAAAATTAAATAAAGCTAAAATGCAATTAAAATGGATAAAAGAGCTTTAACCCCCAGTGTTTAATTAAACTAATGTAACTCACTGCCACAGTCTACCATTGAGGCTTTCAGAGTAACTTAAAGAAAACTTGGTATTTTAGAGCATGAAATTACCATGATTTGGGGGAGAGGAAGAAATTTCTACTCAACATTAAGTAGAGCATGATCAAGCATAATATGGGAAAGCCGGGTGTTGTTTGTCCCACTGACACTAAAATCAAAACTCATGTGGACTTCAGTGGAACCTAAAATTGACCCTACGACCAGAATTTGAGCCTATTTTGAAACTTCATTCAGGATTTGGGTGAATAAGGTGTAAAAAAAGAAAGCAGGAGTGCAAGCTTGGATAGAAAGGTGAGAAAGAAGAATGAAATTTGACCTGCTAAATCCCACTGAGAGCACTGGAAGTTTTCCCACTTACTTCAGTGAGCTTCAAATCAGACCCAGACTCAGCTTATTGGAGTAGCCTGCAGCCTTTTTTGCCTTTTAGTTGGTGTCCTCTAAAATGACATCTTTGGCCCCTGTTACTCCATCTGCACAATTGAAACCTGTAAAAAAATCCCTCGTGTTGTAAGGATAAACTTAAAAAAACAACAAATAGTCTGGTAGCATTTTATAGACTAACAAAACATGTATATGGTATCATGAGCTTTCGTGGGCACAACCCACTTCTTCAGATGACTGGAGTTTTGAGTTTAGGATGTCCAGACCCAAAATAAATAGGGAAGAAGGGAGGGGAAGGAAAAAAATGGAAGGGGGCAGGAAACAAGAAGCAGAGGGTATGTAAATATCAAAGGGAAAACCATAAGGTTTGGGTTTTTGTTTGTTTTGTTTGCACATATCATCTGGGCTGTACCTACCTAAAATATAGAGCAAGTGCAGATTTAAATGGCCAAATCCAAGATTAGTTACAATAGCAAAACATGTGCAATCGATTTTTTTTAAAAAAATAATTCATGGGAATTATAAATAAAAGTTTAAGAGAACTACTCTAACAATGCAGAATGCAGAGTGGCATGCTTGTGTCTTTTACCTAAAACATCACAGGCCTGACCCACATTAACATAAAGACCCCTTCACATCATGCTGGTAGTGTAAACAACCCTGAAAGTGAGTTCAAATGTCATATATACCCACTGACAGCCCACTTTACATTGCCAGAGTAGTGTAAAGATGCCTTTTGTAAATGTGAATCAGGCCTATAGTCTTGATCAAACCCAGGGGGAATCAATGCAATATCTGGTGTGAGTACTGCAATTTAAATGCAATGAGTGATACACTAGGAAAAAAAGGTGTGGTCTTAACTCAACTTAATTAACATGTGGTAACTAGAAAAACTTTAAAAACAACAAATAGTCTTGCAGCACTTTAGAGATTGACAAAAATGTAGATAGTACATCAGCTTTCATTGGCACAACCCACTTCTTCAGCTAGAGGCATGAAGGCAAGTGTAATGGTCCATAGGTTTCTGGTATAAGCAGATGGGAATGTGTCCATTATGTAATTGTACTGTAGTGTCAAGAAAGTGGATTTCTCGTGTGGACTGATCCTGGCTGAGGTTGATGGTGGGGTGGAAGTTGCTGAAATCCCTGTGAAATTCTTCAAGAGTCTCTTTCCCATGGGTCAATATGATGATGATGTCATCAATGTAGCGTAAGTAGAGTAAGGGTGCTAGGTGGCAAGAGCTGAGGAAACGTTGTTCAAGGTCAGCCATAAAGACATTGGCATATTGTGCGCAAGGTGTTGTTTCAGGGCAATTCCACAAGCCAAGTACACAGGGAAGGGTTGGAACTTAACTTCATTTACAAGTTTGAGTCCTATTAGAGAGGAATGAATAAAACCATCATCAGCTGGCTTTCACACTACCTTCCACATCCTAATGACTTAACCAACCAACCAACCAGTGGGTACTTATAGAGGTGCAAATTGTTCTTATCAGCCTCTTATAACTTGAAAAACGTAATTCACTATTTTTCCCTCTTTTTTTTCTTCTCCCCCTTCTCTCCCTCTCCTCCCGCCTTCCCTTATTTATTCTTGGATCTGGACTTTTAATACTCTAATCATCGGAAGAGATGGGCTGTGCCCACAAAAGCTCATGATACCATCTACATGTTTTATTGGTCTTGAAGGTGCTGCTAGACTATTCCTTGTTTTTTAAGTTTTTCCAGTTACAGACTAACTCTGCTACCCCTCTGAAGCTTCTGAACCTGCTGGTACTCATCAGTCTTGTTGGTGTAAAATAAATCGGATGCATTTATAGCCAGGTAGGAATCCTACCCTAGTGTGAACCATTGATTAATATGTAACTGCTATGCTTAATGGACCAGTTCATGGGAGCAAAAAAAGAAATGCTAAAGTTAAAGGGCTAAATTCAAAGAGGTTGAACAGATGGAAATGGGGGTAGAATTTATCCCATAGGTTAAAACTCACTGTTGCATGCTGCTCCAAGCCACTAATTCAAGCACACTCATCAGCCTAATTTAACTATTTTCTAGAAATCACAGTATTTATAAATTCAATCCATTCTCTGGAAAAAAACAATTCTGGGCAGCAACTTGCAGATGCCTTAATGTTTTCCAAATGCATTGCCACTTTCAATAATTATGACATGATGATGTTGTTCATTATGAGGTTGTGCTATAGCACAATTCTTTCCTGTCCCCAGCATCCAAAAAATAAAACCCAAAATATGCATTTTGTTTTGAGTGCCTGGTTACACATCATCTTAGTCCAAAAACACAGCAAGCATAATGCTTCTCGTTTACTCATACGCAGACCGGGTAAGGTTAAAAGGGTTGTATATGCGGACTGCAATTTTGACTTCTTGTTGACCAGTGTGGTGGAAAAGAAGTTTACTTTTGTTCCTGACTAGGTATAATATAAGCTAGAAAACCATCAGTTTACGGTGAGTCCATTCAATTTCTCAGCAGTTTGTCCTGAATCTGACATTCTCAGCTATGACCCATAGAGGCACGGTGACAACCTCCAGTAATTAGGTTGATAGGAAGAACTCTTCCATTTTCCTAGCATTGTCAGCTGAGAGGATTAAATTGTCAGGATACTGGATTTCCCCGCCCTCCCCCCCCCGAGACATAGCTGAGTCAATATAACATTTTAGTGTAGACCAGGCATACGTCATCCATACTGAAATGGTCTCTGTTCTGAAGCAGGGCCGGCTCTAGGCACCAGCAAATCAGGCAGGTGCTTGGGGCAGCACTTTGCCAGGGACGGCATTTCAGGTAAGCAGCCGGCGCCGCCCCCGGCAACACCTAGCCCCGCCCCGCTGATTTTAAAGGGCCACGGGCCGGGAAACGCCACGGCTGTGCAGCTAGCTGGCACCAATGCGTGCCCGAAGCCTGCTGGCTGGCCCTGTCTCCTGAGTTCTGCTCCTCCCCAGCGGCCGCTACCTCCTCCAAGAGCCTCTCCACTCCAAGCGGAGGCTCCACTCCACCAGACCTGCAGCCTGGACCTGGCCATCAGCCATCCCTCCACCTACATCGTGTGGAAATCCCAGGTAGGACGCCCC
The DNA here is from genome assembly GCA_019425775.1 of Rafetus swinhoei. NCBI lineage: Eukaryota > Metazoa > Chordata > Testudines > Trionychidae > Rafetus > Rafetus swinhoei. The sequence goes on from CM033437.1 coordinate 217,521,647, forward strand.
CTTCCTGCCTAGGGTTGCCAGGTGTCCGGTATTTAGGGTTGCCAGGTGTCTGTTATTCACCCAGACAGTCTGGCATTTTTGCCTCCTGTCTGGTAAAAAAATTCAGAGCATACTGGACACCTGAGCTGTCTGGTATTTTCTGATTTTTTTCCCCGGGCAGGAGGCAAAAATGTCGGGCACCTGGCAACCCTACAAACACTTAGCGCCCGGCCTCCCCGGCCAAAGCCCCCCCCCGACTCCCAACACCCGCCACCCCCCGGCCCCAGCCCCCATGCTTACCTGGTTCTGCAAGGCTGCCGGCACAAATTGGATGCCAGCCAAAAGACCAAGGGGAAGCAATGCTGTTTTATTGTTTCCTGGGTTTTTTTTGGGGGGGGGGGGAGGGGCGGCCAAAAAATGTTTTGCTTGGGGCAGCAAAAAACCTAGAGCCGGCCCTGTTCTGAAGTTTATATTTACGGATTTGAGAGCTAGGATTTTTCCAATAAAAAATTGGGTCCTTAATCATCAACCTTGTTAACTATTTCATGGTGATCCTTTTAGCTCAAGTAACCAGCTAAGGTGCTTACTCATCACTTTTGGAAGCCTGGGATATATTATTTCCCTCATTTAAAAAATGCATTATCACTTTTTTTCCTGACTTAATTTGAAAGTAGGTGGTGGCTGGAGATGAGGAAAGGGTGCAGATGAAAGGAAAATTTCACCCTGTTGGTGAGAATCGTATGTTTAATAAATAGATGGGAATATAATTTTTTACATTTTAAATTGCTGCGGAAGCCCTGCACAGCACAATCTGGATCATTCTGAGGGCTGGTTGAAGGAAGCTATCCTCTAGGCTCCACCCCTTCTGAGGAGCCCAGAGCTAAGCCCCTCTGACCTTGACCAGGGCCGAGCAAAGTCTGTCACCTGCCCTGCTAGTAGGTAAAAGAGCTTTTCCTGCATGGTAAGGTGGTATAGACATTTGGAAGGTATATGAGTTGCCATACCATATCAGATCAGCACTCCCGATGGTCCTGTCAGACCCACTGATAGGGGGTCAAAGGAGGTAACTGTTCTGGGCCCTGGCAATTCAAAAGGGTCTGGGGCTCCCGGCTGCTGTCACTGCTGCTGCAGTCCCTGTAATGTGTCAGGGCAGTGCTGAGGGTTGGCTTGGAGAGAGAAGGCGGCACTGAAGGCTGGCTGAGCCCCGCCCCTTCTGTCAGAGACCCTGCCTCTTCCAGGAACACAGAGAGACACCCCACCCTACCCCCTTGCCCAGGGGCCTGGCTATTCTGTTGGCCTCCCCAGGTTCTATATCCTATCTCTGACAAGAGGCAGCACCAGATTCTTTGAGAGAAGATGCAAGAAACTCTAAAGAAAGCAATGATGTCCAAAGAGATTCCTTAACTCCCACACCTAGAGGTTAGAGTAGACCCTAAAATATGGTGTTTAATATTTCTTTCTGTAACTCTTAAGTGTGTTTTTTTTCCCAGTTCTTACTAACATAACTAGATGCCATTCTCTCTCTAAATATCCAATATCTGTATGAGTCCTGTTAAGCTCTTTGGCCTCAGTGCCATATTGTCGCTAACAGCACTAATCCCACACTAAATAGCACTATAGCACCACACCTAGACATTGTAGTAGTGGTTATGTAGAACATATACTGGCATACTCATTAGGTGAGTTCTTTCCTCTTCCAGCACATGGTGAATATTGGCATGGTAAAGTGCTTGGCTGTCAACATGTTCTACTCGCTCTGAGTGAACAAGAGGCCGGCTGGTATGCTGTAGCTGAATATTAAACGCCTGATTTGTTAGTATAAGACTAAAGGATAGTTTGGACTCTGGCTCTGTTTTGCAGTTCCACTCTCCTTCAGAAGTGTGCAATGTCATCGTGCTCCTGCCAAAGGAGTTTGTTCATCTGCTGGTGGAACGAGCAGATTTCCCAGAGCACAGTTTAGGCTGTAACATTTGGACTTTATGCTCTAGCAGGAAAGTGCATTTGGTTCTCCAGTGTTGGCTGCTTAGGGTAGGAGGTTGTGCTTGTGAGTGGAGTCAGGTCTGGGCTTTGTGGTGTGCTTGCCCATGTAAAAAAGCACAACCACAGAGCCAGGTGCACAGAATGTTTTCGAGATTCCTGAGAGCCAGCATATGGAGTGTGGGAGGCCTGCTGAATGCCCCCCCAAACACCTGAGTTCCAGGTGAGGGCATTCCTCCCCCTGACGCTTTCTCCTCAAAGGGACCTGGCAGCATCATTGCAGCCTCATTTGCACAGCCCCAGTTGTGGCCGTGTCAGTGTTTCCATAGGAACTTCCAGTTTTCAAGGGTTTAAAAGCTGGCTATAAAAAGTCTCTCTGGGCAAAAAACTTGGCAAGCCTGGTTTTAGTGTGGGAGCAAGCCACTGCCTTTTAAAGAGGGATTACTTTACTCTACATTATAACTCAGATTACTTTGTGGAGCCTCTCTAAACCAAGGTTTTCAAGCTACCTACATCTTCAAGTGTCCTGGCAGCATGAGCCTCATGTCATTGAACAAGAACCACACCGGTTGCTCAATGAGGCACAACATCGAGGGTCTCTGGAAACACTCTTGCCTGGACCTCCCAGTTTCAGCAGAGTCTTAGTTCAGTTCAGGAAGGAGAGAGCCCATAAAAATACAGGGATAAAACAGGCCTCCATAAAAGTACTCAGGTGTGATTTGGACCAAGCCCCCGGTCTCAGTGCCAAAGCTGTAGCTTTCATATCCTGACCAATTCCTTCTCACCTGTGGAGGCAAATCATAGGCCATAAACCAAATAAACATTTTTCTTTTCTTTTTTTTTCCAATTCAGAGTTCAATGTCACACTTTGAGCTACTTATGTACAGTAGTGGCACTTTTGAGTAGCAAAAAGGAAAACAGAGAAAAAAAAACATCCTGGCTTTCAGGTAGTTGAACAATTCAGTTGCAACTGATCCTAATCTGGGGTAATTGGTAGGTCATTATCCTCTATCCAGTGGCTTTTTGGTGACCTATGTGAAAGCTTTTGATCACAGCAGAGTCTCTAGCAAGAACTATATTCCGCAAGCAGGCATCATTTGCAGCAGTCTCACATGAGACCCTTGCAGACAGACTCCAGGTATGTTACAGGAAGGTATCGGGTGGCTGGAGCCATGGAGCTTTTTAGGTTGCTGGAGTAACATTCGTGGAACAAACCCTCAGCTCATTAGTAAACATAGACCATAGTTGTGCTCAACGGGCCCTGTGAGGATTGCAGTTGTGTTGTATGGGATGCTCTACAAACACAGAGAAAGAGACACTCCCTGCTTTATGTTTTTCTTCTTACAAATAAAAATCTAGCTGTTCTTGTTCTCTGTATAAATGTCTAAGCCCCTTCTGAGTCCTGCTCACCTCGTGGCCTCAGTAGTATCCGGTGACTAATTGCACTAATCCCACACTAGACACTGCCAAGTTAAAGACCTGAATGAATCCTACCATGAGCTGAGGGGCTGCAGGGATTTCTCCTCCTAGAGCTCATCCTAGGAATCAAGCCACACAGACAGACATATGAAGGGTCAATGGCTAAGGATTCAACACACATGCACGTGGATAGGGTGACTCTTGGTTGGTTTAACAGGGGGTAGATGAAGAAAGCAGGGGACACTGATTTCACCCTTTGGCCACTCAGCTCCCCTGGAAATGCACCATTCCTGGTCAAAGCTGCATGCAGGATTCCTACTACATGCTCCTACCACAGGAGGATTTCCACTACAGAATTGGGACCGGCAGGTGGGGCAGATGGGTAGGCTATATTACAGGACTTTTCTACTCTGTGCTCTGCAGGGCTAGCAGGAGACAATGAATATACCTCCTGGGCCTTCCCCCAGCCAGTTCCCTTATGTATGTGGTGTGCCCCCTGCACACTCATGTAATTTAGCAAACTGGGCACAAAACTGGCTGGCTCGCACATTCCAAGATCTTTCTCTCTCACTAACAATCTCCCTACCATATTTCTATTGTCAGTCACAGGAGCAATGAGGCTGACGAACGCTCTAACACTTTTGTTACACCTTTGTTGACAGAATTATGTGCTCTTGGCAAGTGGGAGGGTAACAACCTGCAAGGTTATTTCATCAGGATTTTCTGATCCTTTTGGTTCTTTCCCTTCCTTTGACTACAGTCGTTCGGCAGTACAGTGCATCTCCAGTCATGAATAGATGCAGTCGGAGCCAGCAACACTCAACTCACGCAGGTACTACTGGTCATGTCCTAGAGAGGCAAACTCCAGTCCCACTTGGCATGCTATTGTTATGCCAATAGGCCTACAATAAATACATTTTAACTATTTCCCCCACTGTAATGTAACACTGAGCTTCCAGATGTTGTCGAGCAGAACAGTATGTGCTGCTCTGTTCTCAGATGCCATGTGGAACTGCTTCCGCAGCCTTAACCATACTGTGATTGAGATATTTAGAAAACATAATAAAGCAACAGACATGGTTCACTTGGAACGTCATCAGAAACAAATGTTGTACAAGATCTTTGTTGTTAAACCATTTACACAATAGTAGACCTCAAGGAAATCAGCACCTTGCTCGCATGTGTTGAGGCAGTGAAACAAAGACTAAATCTAGAATAGTAATAGAGAAAGACTAAACCTGGCAGCCAAGTACCTGCATGGATTTCAGTTCTTACTAGAATACAGGACTATGTACCCATTCAACTCTAGCTAAAAGAAATCCCAGCTCTTTTGTAAAAATCACTGTGTGTCAGGCACTTATTCAGCAGCGGTTTTGTACTAGGATTACTGGACTCAGATGATCTATTATGGTTGAACCATAACACCTAGAAACATGCTGCTTAAGATGTTTTGCTCTCTCAAGGAAATCTCTTATCTGCAGCTTAGCTGCCAAATAGAAATGCTAAAGGCTGAATAACATGTACAGTGTAGTGCTGAAATGTAATGCCACAGCAATAGAAACATTTAGCTGCTCATCATGTAAGCATAAAAAGCCAAGATTTCACCAACATTCTTGTGGTAATAAGCATTTAAAGAATGCTTCTTGACTTCATTGTATCCGTATGTAATCATACATTCTTAGCATATGACACAATGCGTACATGAAATTACACGCATGTGCCCACAAGGAGTCTGATTTTGAAAAAAAAAAAGAAAAAGCCTCAACCCAGGTGTCCATTTCTGTGGTCACAAAAAATTGCTCCTAGAATTAACTGGGGTGCAAAGGACAAGAGTTACCTCCCTAATTGCTGGATCCAGTTTGGTCACAGATCTTCTTGTTAGAAATCTAAATTCTCTAATCCATGCTTTCCATTATTTGTACCTGGAAAAATTGAAGGCAACAGCTAAAAAGATCTGCCCATCACATAAATCAGTGTAACCAGCTTATATTTCCTAAGGCCCCGCTCCTAAACATATAGGTACTTAACGCTCATTGACATTAATGAAGTTAGAAGCTTAAGTACCTTTGTGAGCCTAATTGACTGGGGTTAGGAAGACAGATCTCATATGGGCAGGTTATTGCCTAATTGTCCAGTGTGAGGTTTCACTAAACTTCTGCTGACACTGGAGACAAGAGAGGAGATAAGATAAAGGAATCATTGATGTGATCTGGCTTGGTTATTTTTCTATAAGCTATGGGAACTATTTATGAGGACGATCTGTTGACATTTCCATTGAGATCACCATCAAAGGACCTCACAGACTTTATAGATATAAGCATGGCAGCTGTTTCACAAAGCATAGCAACATCAAGAAACAGTGGGTGACAGCAAAGGAAGGACAATAGTCTGTCCAGATTGAAAATGCAGGCCTTATTTAGAGAAGATTATACTCAGAGAGTGTCATTTAGCCAGTTTCTGTACTGATGACTAGAAGTTATTGGGCTCTCCGTTATGACACATGCAAAAGATCACAGTGGTACTTTTCACAGAATTGTATGCTTGTTTTTTTGAAACAGAAAAAAACCACCATTTTCACTCAGAAAAAAATCCAGGAGCAATGGGGATCATTTATTTCTAACAAAATGTGATGAAATACTCACCATGTTCTATATTTTTATGGATATTCTGTGATTAATATGTCCAGACATTCTCTGGCCTGACACGTGGCTGTAGGACTGTGAGGTGCTTACAAAGCAGGTGGTCTACCAGACTAGCAAGTCATAAGACCAATCACCCCAGTGCACGAGGGAGCTGAAGGTGCAAGTAGGTCATGCACATTATTTTAGGAAGTGTGTAAATCATACAAATGAATGCCACATGCCTCTCACAGCAACTTTTCATAGAGCTTGCTTTTCTTTCTCCTCACCCACTCTCTGCTGTATGCTACTCCTTCAACCCATGCTGTGGAAGGGGGGTGCAGTAATTGGTCATCAGTGGGATCTCTGGCTTCCCCGCACACCAACTTGGGACCTGGATCATCAGCTCACCATGCCTTGGCCTCCCTTGCTGACAAGAGCATTTTGGCTCAGACAAATGGAATATCTCTGTGGGCTGGGCTGTGCCAGTCAGGCTCCCTAGCTACCTCTCAGCTAGGGAAGATCACACTAGCTGCCCTGACCCACAAACTTGCTAGGTCACCAGGGAGAAACCTACACCGTCCCTTGCCCTCAATCCCAGACTAACAGAGAACAAACAATCAGAAGGGGGATGTGGGTAGGGAGGAAGAGTCACTGCTCTGCCCCTAGTGAGTGGATGATGTTTGACAGCTGCAGCAGTTCTGCCTCTTCTTAGCAGTCAGATCCACCTTCTATAGCTGCAGGTCTCCGGTGGCCCACCCCCCCGGAGATATGGAGCAAGAGCACTCAAGATCTGGCCTCACAAGCTTTAATAGAGCTTGTAGTAGAGTGCAGAGCTATATTTACAGTTGCAATCTGTTCTCAGCTTTACATTATTAAGAGCTCTCTTGGCCTTATGGCTCATAATTCCTTCCTCTCTTCTCTTCTCCAACACTATCCCTCTGCCCTCCAGCTTTCCTTTCTTTCCGTATTCCAGGAGCTATATTGACGGGCTTCAGTTATAAGAATGTATGGGTTTGCCATGTAGTTGTTTGGACGTGCTGCCTGTAAACTGTTCAAAAATGTGTGACTCTGGCGAGTCACCTAATTGTCTAGCTTATTAAATGCCCGATCAGTCCATGTATGGCCACAGCAGTTTTAGGACTATAATTAAACTAATATTACTACCTAAGGATGTGAACTGTAACTGCATACGTATGCTACCTTCACTGAACTATGGGTTTTCTGCAGCGGCACGTGACTGGGGAGGAGAATGGAGCTTTCCAACAAAGCACATGGCAGAGAAAGCCAAACTCTGCCCTTAAGGAAGGGTACGGTTCTGAGCAGTGAGTTTCCATTACCACAGCACAGAAAGCCTTGAAGGTACGATGGGGCTGGAGGGACTCTGCCCTTCCCCAAATGCTACTAACTCTGACACACAAACGGTGAAATCAGAGGAGTTGAGAGTGTGTCTGAGGTCTTCTGTTATTTTTGAAAGTTCTGTACGTCTAACGCTTTTAGTAGGTGACCGCGGTTAAAACATTGTTTGACTAACTCTGTGTTTCCTGCTTTCTTAACATATTGCCCCCTCCCCCCAGGACAGGGCCAAAATGTTAACGTTTGGGTGCCTAACATTAAGGGTGTGTCTACACAGCGGCATTAGCTTATTTTGAAATAGAGCGCTATTCCAGCATCTTCCTTAATCCTTGTGCAACAAGGTTTCCAGAAAGACAGAATAAGACGCCCATCATTTCGAATGCATTTCAAAATAATGGTCTTCTTGTGCTGACAGTGCAGAACGCTGTTTTGGGATGAAGCTGTGTAGACGTACCCCCTGTGTCTTAATTTAGGTGTTAGCACATAAGAAAAAGTGACTTGATGTTTAGAGGACCTGAGTATCTGCATCTTCATTGGGAGCTAAGGATGCTCATTACCTCTGAAAACCAGGCCTCTTTTGTTTAAGGCCTTAATGCAGCAAAGAACCTATGGATGTGCTTAATGTTAATTGAGGCCTAAGTGCCTAAACATATATGTGAGAGCCTATCTTTAGGCGATCATATATGAAATTTTTCACTTAAAGTTGTTATTCATAAATGAAGCTTTGAGAGTCTCATTGTTTTACAATTTTCTAATATAATATTTGCACTTAATTAAAGAACATGAGGTTTTTATGAGATTTAGTCTAGGAAACCTCTTAATGGCTATATGCCCTGAATGAGGAATATAGCGAAAGAAGACCATTCCATAATGTAACTGCTGGATGGATGGTACTCATTGTAAATGACTATTGCTGCCCCTAATTCACCCTCTGAATTCATCATGGAACAAAAGACTGTCTTGCTTTGTGAATAAATGTGTTCCTCATCTTCTAAAGACAGAAATTAAATTATATTGTATTTTTCTTTTTAGAAAATGGAGATCCAGCTCGAGCAACAGGAGGAGAACGTAAACTGTGGCCAATTGTAATTAAATTAAGTGGACTATCAGATAATATAGTACCTGATCCAAAGCCCATTGCAGTCAATATGTTGTATTTCCATTGATTTCAATGGATTTTGATGAACAAATAATAAGCTATCTGGCAAAAAATATGTATCCTGAAAATTATGTATGTTGAATTCCTATAAATATCAACAATAACTTTGCAAAGTCAGAGCCAGAATTCTTTAGAACAATGCAGTCTAGTCATATGGTACACGTATCAAAGCCAGGGCCATGGGGCTGCCAAAGTACAGAATATAGACAAGTGGTGATGGTGGGGGGCATTAGGGGGCATGTCTAAACTACATCCCTCTTTCAAAAGAGGGATGTAAATTAGGCAGATTGAAAGTGCAAATGAAGCGGGGATTTAAATATCCCGTGCTTCATTTGCATAATCGCGTCACAGCGTTCTTTCGAAAAAGGGTATTTGAGGAATACAGGATCTTTCGAAAATGGGTTTTTTCTAAAGAACCGTGTCTAGACAGTGGTTTCACTTTCGAAATACCCTTTTTTGAAAGAACGCTGTGACGTGATTGTGCAAATGAAGCATGGGATATTTAAATCCCCACTTCATTTGCACTTTCGATCTGCCTAATTTACAACCCTCTTTCGAAAGAGGGGTGTAGTTTAGACATAGCAGAAGGTACAAAGAGTTCAAGTGACTCGACACTTGGGAACCATGTTGTGGCTGGGGAGCACAGAAACAGTGGCATCCCACGACAATTTCTACTTTGTGTGGAACCCCACCCTTCTCCCTGCATTTTGGAATAGAATTGCCACAGTTACTTTGAAGTCAGTTCTGCTCCCGCTAGCATTTAATGCCAAAACTGCTAATGCCTTTCGCAGGAAAAGGGTTAGTCCTTCATCACTGTAACCTGTTGTCTTTGTACTCCCATCTTTTGCTCTGACAACGTAACACATAACATGAATGACATTGAGACACTGAAACAATTTGTCTCATATCCTCATAGCTTTTACGAATACCAAGAACATGGTCTGGAGTGATTCTTTGAGTGCAGAGAAAAATTTTACAGCTGAAAATGTTTTAGAGAGACTTTCCACTTAAAATGCTAACCTCTGTATTTTACATTTTAATGGTACACTAATGCTGAATTAAAATGGAATCCCTAGGGTAATATACCATATCTAAATCAATACTCCATAATTAGTGTCACGAAAATGAATATTAAAAGATATAGTAGCAATGGAATATACCAAACAAGGAAGGTTTTTAGTGAAAAAAGGCTTTGGTGTCCATTAACTCATGCCTGACTAATGCTAAATTACAGCCAAATATCTGGAAAATACCACATTAATGCCCACAAAATGTATCCTAATTAGCGCTATTATGATAAATGCTAAAAAGAATTCATTATGACTGAAGGCTTCTAATAGAAAGTTGCCCATAAACTGCATCTTAACAAACTCTTCCATTATCGCCAACACAATGATGACTGCTGCCTGCCCAATTACTATCACAAAGCTGTAGTTTAAAAGTATCCATTAACTGTGACCAATCCCCTTAGTAAGTCTGCCAATGATTGAGATTTTTTTTTTAATTTTTTTTTGCCAGACATGCCTTTGTAACAGCCTACTTGCTACCAGGCCTTAGCATGCACATTGTGTCTTGTTTTATTCAAATAGGCCCTGATTAAGTTGCAAAGTACTTAAGCACATGCTGAACTTGAAGCACATTTTAAATTCAGATAACTTCAACATTAAAAAAGGCTTAAGTGCTTTGCTGAATTGAGGCAGCTAAGACGACGAATACCATTCCAGCGTGCCCACTTTTGTTGTATTTCATGGACTAGGAAGAGGTCTAGATTCACATAGGACCAGAGCCTGTGCTCTGCTACAGTAATATAACACTGTAGCGCACCAAATTTATACCACTGTAACTGAGAATAGAATCTGGTTGAACAGCATTGATACTGAAAACAGAATTTGGCTCAGAGAGCGTGAATGGAAAATGACTATACTCAGGAACTAATATAAATATAATTGCATTAATTTTTTTTTGAAAAACTCAAACCAAAACCCTGCTAAATGAGTTCCTTCTTGGCCTCACCTAGTTAATAAAAACCAGGCTATATACAGTATGTCAGGAGGACTGATTTTCAGTATGGCCCAACACTGGGTAATTATCATGTTAAAATAATGTGTGCTTATTAAGAACTATAACAACCAAACTGTCATGACATTTTCATGTGTTTAAAAATAGATTACCTAATTTTCTTCTTACGCTAATGTTACACCTATTGACGTAACTTCCTAGACCTCAGTGAAGATGCTCCTGATTTAAACCAGCATAAAGGAAAGGAAAGTCAATCAAGCCCACAGAGTATAGTGTGTTGGTCTGTTCTGATCACTTGCTAAGCCATCTAAAGTATTGTGTGCTGGCACTTCTGCACTTCATGGGCCAAAGCCATCCCTGGTGCAATTCCACTGAAATAAAGGAGTTATACCAGGATTTGGCTACATCTTCCTTATGCTTCATGCTCATTTAGCCCAGATGAACTGCTGGTAGCATATACTCAGGGAAGCGCTTAAATCAAGTCCCAACTTCAGGGAGGGAAGGGTGCTAGGAGTCCGAGTGTCCCAATTGCCATTGACTTTAGCTGTGGCTGAGCAGAACCTTACAAGAATAGGGGCTCCTGGGTTTGACATCAGGAAATCACCAAAACAAAACAGCACTTAAACACTTCATAATTTAAACATGAGCTTAAATCTCATGAAGTGAACAAGACTTAGGCAAATAAAGAGTTGTCTTGAATAGGTTCTAGGTCACCTTCCCAGGGCAGTGTTGTCTGCCACTGAGCACATACATGTGTAGATAGTAGAACATCCTCCAGATATGGAGAGTGGCTTCATTATAAGCAAAGACATTTGCCAAATGATGGTAGTATCCACAGTGCACAGTGGCGCAGCAGGTGGTACTCCTGCCCCTAGAAAATGCCACAGATGCTCAAAAATAGTGCAAGACATGATACAACTTCAGACACCCCTGCAGCCAATTACAACCTACAGGGGTCTGCAATTGCCCTTCCGGAAGCAAATCTGGAAAGGCGGGGGAACCACAGGGGCAATGCCATATGCTAGGAGAAGTTGTTCAAACGTAAATCTGCATCCACATTTGTCATCCTCCTTGGTGCAATTTCTGCACCAGTGTGGCACGTGGCTTGTGTAGAAGAGAGAATGGGACAGCAATTGCACACACCATTCCCATTATAATACAACCACCGCATAGGTGATTCAGCAACACCACATTGACTCTGCCACATCATAATTCAAATCTTGTGGGGATGGGGGATTTGGCAGCCAACCAGACTTTTGGTCAAGGAAAAAACAGGTGAGAAAAGAAAATGGAAGAGTTACAACTAGCAGCAGATTGCAGAGACACCAAAAGCTTGCCTGCGGGTCTACATGCTGTGTACGTGCCCCCAATCCAATGGCATAACCCCCGTAAATCCGCTGAATGGAACCAACTATTAACTTACCACAAAATTGACCAATGGACAGAACATTATAGATCAATTCTCAATTACACTCTTATATTTCCAAGGAAGCAATCAATGTTCTTCCACAATGCCCATCGAAAGAACTCGCACTGGCCCCTCACTTTATATGGCTACGTCTACACTGCACAGTTATTTTGGAATAAGCTATTCTGAAATAGTAATTCTAAAATAGTTTATTTCAAAATAAAACATCTACACTGCAGGGAAGCCTCAAAATTAGTCCAAGGCAGGCTTCCCTAATGTAGATGTGCTATCTCGATTTAGAGCCCCAGAAGGAATAACTTAGAATGGTCCTGGCGAGGGGCTATTTCAAAATAGCAGCACTGAAGCGTCTACACACACCTTATTTCGAAATAGCTATTTTGGAATAGGCGTTATTCAGAATAAGCTGTCTGTTATTTCAAAGTTATTTCGAAATAACAGAATTGCTATGTAGACGCTCGCATAGTTATTTCAGAATAACGGCCATTATTCCAAAATAACTTTGCTGTGTAGACACATCCTAGGAGACCATATAACATAAGAACAAGCAGATGTCAGACAGAAAAGCACCTGGAAGGATGGCATCTAAAAGCACACTGGCTACCACACTGCAAGGGCTGCTATGTACTGCATTGCATGGCTCTTCCATATTATCTGGGAGCAAGAGTCAGTGCCACAGTATTAAATCAAAGGTGCCAACATTGTCTCTCCCTAGATTCATAAGGGCAATAAAGCAAATTGATAATTGCTGTAGCATTTCTCTACTCCCTCTTGCTGGGAAAATTCTTGCAGTGGTCATACTGATTAGACATAACATCCATATTGTGGACACCATCCTCCTTGGGTATAAATATGGATTTCAGTCTGGATGGGGCACTACATATAAGAACTTTATAGCCCTTCAGCTTCAGGAAAAGTGGTGGGAGTGAAATGGAGTTCTTGTGTCTTCCAACTCAGCTCAACTTTTGTATAGGATGAGCATGGTTGCCAGGTGTCCAGTATTGAACTGGACAGCCCGGTATTTGCACCTTCCGTCCAACTTGGGCGGCTGGGACACATGGCACAGTTTGGGCTGGCTGGGGCAGGGGAGGATGGAGCGGGTTGGGAATTAAAGGGGCTGCGACTATATTTCAGCCCCAGTCAGTCCCTTTTTTTTTTTTTTTTTTTTTGCTCAACAAGTTTAGATGGGCTTTTTTTTTTTTTGCTTAACAGAATTTTTTCCTGGGGGTTCGGTATTTTTTTGTTAAACCATCTGGCAACCCTAAGGATGAGGGATTCTGAAAACTTCTGTTCATCTTTGGCTGCCCTGTCACATTTATTTCTTCAGAGGGGTAGCCGAGTTAGTCTGTAACAGGAAAAACTTTAAAAAACAACAAATAGTCTGGTAGACTTTCAAGACTAACAAAACATGTAGATGGTATCATGAGCTTTCATGGGTACAACCCACTTCTTCAGATGACAGGAGTGTTGGAAGTCCAAATCCAAGGATAAATAAGGGAGGGTACGTCTACACTAGCTCGTTAGTTCGAGCAGATAGGGTAATGAGGCAGCGAGTTGCAAATGAAGCCCGATTTAAATATCCCGGGCTTCATTTCATAGCTGGCGCCACCATTTTAAATCTTAGTCGAACTCCGTGCCGCAGCTACACGCCGCACGGAGTAGGTAGTTTGAATAAGGATCTTTAATTTGAACTACCTACTCTGTGCCGCTGCGGTAGCCGCGGGCACGGAGTTCAGACTAAGGGGATTTAAAAATGGCGGCGCTGAACATGCAAATGAAGCCCGGATATTTAAATCCCGGGCTTCATTTGCAACTCCGCTTGCCCTCATTACCCTACCTTGCTCGAACTAACGAGCTAGCGTAGACGTACCCGGAAGGAGGGAGGTGGGGAGAGAAGGAAAAAAAATTGAAGGAGAGGAAGAAAAAAACCCGTGAGTAGATAAGCTTCAGAGGGATAGCAGAATGAGTTTGTAACAGGAAAAACTTAAAAAACAACAGTCTAGTAGCATCTTAAAGACTGAGTAGTAATAAGAGGCTGATAAGAACCATTAGTTAGCACTTGGAAAGGAAGATGACCAACACCAGATTCTATACAGACATCAAGAACCATTAGCACCTTCATTGTTCAGTTAGTTGATAATGTGCGAACCATCGGATATCCGGATTCAAACCATAGGCATAAGAATTAAAGTTGTGAATGAAGTTAAGCTCCAATCCTTCTCTTTGTATTTAGCTTGTGGAATTGGTCTGAAACAAAACAGCGACTTATTTATTTCTGTCATTTGACTCTTCTATGAAGAGCTGATGATAGAATGGTTGAAACTGGTGAGATATTAGACTTCTTTTGGTCACTAATGGCATTGAATAAGGCAGTGTTCTGGCTCCCACGCTCTTCCATTATTTTACTGGCATTGCATATGTACGTATTGCATCACACTGTCAGAGAACTATTTATCCAGTTCTGCACCAATGGCAAATTATTCAATCTGTAAGGCTTCCAGACTCACATGCTGGTGGCAGATTTATTCCTTAAGGAGCAACCAGTGCTGATAAACATGCACTGGTTGCTCACTCGATTATGAAATTCTGTTGATAATTAGTCAATTTGTTCATGTAGTCAATTGTTTTAGTTTCACAATCAGCCTAATAAAAAACCCTACAATAGTGTACCAGGCTACATTGGGGGATGCTTGAATCAAGCCTGTGAGCAGCAACACTCTTTTCAAGTTCACAGAGAAGTTCTGCCACCTAGGGAGGGTGCGGTCACAGAATGCAGCAATGGAGCATAAAATGAGTCATTGCATAGCCAAAGCAAACTCTGCCTTCAGAATGCTGTCACATCACCTATGGAATAGGGATGTTAAAACAATTAACTGGTTCAATGCTAGTGCTTAGCCCAGGGGTGGGCAATAATTTTTGGCTGGAGGCCACTTCAAAATTAGGCGGGGCCTAATCCGGATGAGGTGAGGACTAATCCAGAAGGGGCGGGGCCAGAATGCTTCTGGGCTTCCCCACCCCCAGACCATAATTGGTCTGGGGGTCAGGGAGCCCCTTTGCCCCCCTTCCCACTAGGCACCCATGTCCCTGGCAGGACAGGAAGAGGCTTCACACACTCCCCTGCCCCCAGGCCCTGATTGGCCTGAGGGCGGGGGGAGCACGCGAAGCCTCCTCCCACCCTACCCTCGCCCTGCGAGGAGCATGTGGCACTTCAAAGTGCCACGCGCTGCTCGCAGGGCGGGAGCAGACGTCACACACTCCCCTGCCCCCAAGTCCTGATTGGCCTGAAGACAGGGGAGCTGTGTGAAGTACTTTGAAGTGCCATGCGCTCCTCACAGGATGGGAGGGAGGGCAGAGGAAACTTTGCACAGCATGGTGGGCTGAATCCAGCCCGTGGAGGCCCTTTTGCCCACCCCTAGCTTAGCCAGTTAACATAGGACCCACTGTCAGTCCTACAGTGGTTGCAGTTCACAAAGGACCTGCCGCTGGCCTCTCTGTGGCTAGGGCTACTCTGGCCCAGCATGGCTTGCCTCTGCCAGAATTCACCAACAAGGGCTGGTTATCCTGTTAACTGGAAAGCATACCGGTTAGCCACATGCTTCCCAGTTAACCAGTTAACATCCCATCTATGGAATGATAGGGGAGTCAAAATAAGCACTAAGCTAAATGTCTGTTAGGCAGTGGTATTTACAGCACTTCCTTTGTGAAAGATAGACAACATATTGCCACCACATTTGGAACTTTAATCAGTTCCATAGACACTGGTTTGGGTCAAATGGTTGGACAAGATTGCCAGTATCGAAATCTTTAATCTGAGGAGTGGCATTGGAAGCATGCCTATGAAAGTTCAGCTCTATTGGTCTGAGAGAGCTCATTGACATGCCCAATTCGAGAATACCCTAGGCTGTATTTGATAGTCATGTACAGCAAGACGTCCGTTCTCATGGCGACCAGTAAAACCGCAGTGAATTCAAACATGAAAACTGGGAAGCAGCAGCACACAACGGAGCCAGGTGGCAGCGGAGTCACCCTGTCACTGTTAACTACTTTAGAGCAAGGCACTTTAACACCTTATGTGAAAAACATGAAAAGCAAAGCAAGGATACAACAGCCTGCAATGGTCATAAATAATCTTGTCTGTAAGAAGCACATGTAACTGTGCTTGGGGATTTTGCTTTGGTCTGACTATATCTGTGTACATATATATGTGTACACACACACACACACACACACACACACACACACACACACACACACACACACACACAGTGTTTGTTGTATTAGACACACATTTTCCTGAACTGGAGCTCTGAAGCATATTGTGGTATCCTTTGTATCAGTCAAAATCCTCACCAACCCATTAGCTTTTATGCTGTTGTAAATTAGGCTAGTCTACATTACAGGCTAGGGCAGGGCTGGCCTTACCATGAGGTGAACTGAGGCGGCCGCCTCAGGTGCCAGACAGTGTGGGGGGGGAAACGCCACTAGGACCCAGAGTGTAGAAAATTGTGTCTGCTGCTGGTGCATATATATTCTCTCTGCTCTAGATGCACAGAGATGATGGAGTGCTGTGCTGGAGGAAGGAGGGCACAAGAGACATAACAGGAAGGCAGGAGAAAAGGGGGCATTGGCGCATCATTTGAGCTTCCCGCCTCAGGAGCCAAAATGTTGTGGGCCGGCCCTGGGCTGGGGTGTGATTCCCTTGCTCCTGTACATGTACTCTTAGCACTCACTGAGCTAGCATGAGTATAAACAGGCGTGCACCCACAGTAGCATGAGTAGCAGCAGTGAAGCCGTGGCTAGGTTGAGCTGACAGCATACTTATTGATTCCAAGCAGGTTTGTACTCAGTTTAGCTCAACCATGCCTCTCCTGTCACTCCCCAGACTACCACTGCTACACTTATACTTGTGCTATACACTGTTACTTATACTTGTGCTAGCTTGATGAGAGCTAGAACAAATATACGTACATGATGAGCAAGGGAATCACACCTCTTGCTCCTAGTATACATGTAGTCTGCCTTTGTCAGTCTAACAAGTGTCATTTGCAAGTAAATCTAGTAATGCCACATTTTCTCTGTAACCAGAAGGCACAATCAACAATAGATCTGTTCATTGTTTATGTACATCTGTTGCGCTTCCCTTCTTAGAATAAACTACAGACGTCACTTAACTATTTTCTTCCTTGGGTCATGTATGAATCATCTTACTGTCATGTTTTAAAAAGCAATTTACTAGTTTGCACATCTTTTCTAGAATTAACTCAAAAATGTTAATTTGTTGGGAAAAAACACAAAGGGTGAAATTCATCCCTGGTACATAGCAGAGATAATTGGACTGGTACAGTAGATTTAGAATGCTATACAATGTGGTTCTGCTCGGACTGATCATGTAAAAATGGCACCTTATATGCAATAAGAATCATATTTGCTCAAAACTCCGGTTATCTCAAGAAATGGGCTGTGCCCACGAAAGCTCATGATACCATCTACATGTTTTATTAGTCTGTACAGAAAAACACAACAAATGGTCTGGTAGCACTTTAAGGTGTGTCTAGACTACAGGGTTTTGTCGACAAAAGTGAGCTTTTGTTGACAAAACTCTATCTGCGTCTATACTACCGCCGCGTTCTGTCGACAGTAAGTAGACAGAACGCTGCAGTTTTGTCGACGGCAGTAAACCTCATTCGTTGAGAAATAACGCCTTTTTTCGATAGTACTCTGTTGAAAAAAGCGCTATTGCATGCAAACTGCTTTTTCGAAAGAGAGCATCTAGACTCTTTCGAAAAAGCAGCTTGCTTTGTCGACAGTACTGGTTGTAGTCTAGACACTCTTTTTCGACAGAGGCTTTGTCGACAGTATCTGTCGACAAAGCCTCTGTCGAAAAAGGTGTGCAGTCTAGACATACCCATATAGACTAACTCAGCTACCCCCCTGAAGCTTCTGAACATTTGTAGTGAAGACCTGCCATAAAGCAATTTTATACTGCTCCAGCAGGGTAAAAGTATGTGTATAAATGCATCCTTTATACAACTCTGGTGGTATAAAGGAGACTTTAAGTGGCCTTAATGAAAATGAGAACTATACCTAAAGAGTATAGTTGTGAGAGACCCTGTGTGGAAGAGAACTTGGAAGCTACCACCAAGGATGGGAGATCAACACAAAGAGAAACATGTTTCTCTCTCACAGGGATTGCATGTTTCAAATAGTTTCCTTTTGATTGCAGGAGGCTTAGCATGGTGTTCTATGTGGTTGTGAAATGTTTCATATCTCTACTCTGAGCACACATGGTTTTCTCCTGAAGTACAAATGGCTTCTGGAAATCCATCCTTCAAAGTTGTGGTGAGACTCTGGATGTATCTGAAGTCTTCTTTGCAGAGGTTTCCAGTCTCCAGACCAGTTTTCAAGTTTTGAGTAACAAATTTTTTAGCCTTGATGCAATTAGAAAAATAATTTGAGATTGTGGCAAAGTGAAATAATTCCTTGTTCCTGTCTTAAGTATTCTGTGTAAAATTGAAGCAAATCTCATAGGAGGTTTGAAAACAGTCACTTACCAGGAAAAGTTGTTTTTGTCAGGGGAAATGGCAAACTTATGCTTGTAGCAAATGAATGGAAATGTACACTTTTACCCTGGGGCTAGAATTTCACCCTTTTAATGGAGAACAGTTTCGTGCACTGGTGGGGCCTGGATCAAATTTGATAATACTCACGGAAAGATGTGTTTCTGCATACAAATGCTCACAAAACAAAATTTGGTCATTTAAGGATCAGTCATGTATGATGCTGAGACCTCTTTCCAGGATCCAGCAAAACACTTGAGCATATGTGCAACTGTAAGCGCATACTTAGTAGGACTGGCTGCAAAACAAGAATTCCATTTTGAAAAACAAACAAACAAAAAAACCCACCACCACCACACCTTCAGGATTTTGAGACTAGTTTTCATTTGGACTCAGGAACTTTCCTGAAAGGTGTAGGGGAGCCATGTTCAAAATCCTGCTACACTTCAAAGGACTTTTTTAATAGGGGCAAAACTATTTATTTATTTATTTTTATCTAGAGTAATTTTCAGAAGTCTGAACTGTTGTGGCTGAAATTTCAAAAACCAACACTAAACCAACCAACAAAAAACACCCCAGTCATCCACACAAAACACCAGAGTCAAAATTGGTCTTAGATACACCATAAAAAAAAATTCTTAAACTACATGGTTAAAATTTGTCAAAGTCATAAGCAACTGAAAGCAGGGACCTAAAATCCAAGTGTTGAGCAATCTGAATAAGAGGCAATGCCACCAGTCTATAATGCTCCATGTGACAAGATAGCTTGTGCCTCCACTACGTAGCACAAGTTAATAGATTTTAAAAAAATCTATTTAATCATCGAGAGGGAGAAAATGTTTAAATTGTAAGGAAAAACAACTATGAACACAAGAGACTTCAAACCTCAAAATACTTGGAAGTTCAAAAGCCTTAAATTCCGATTTGTTCATCCCTCCCTCCTAAAACAATATTTTGCATATTATTATTGATAAAGATGTATTGCCCCTTCTCACATAATACTATTCCATTCAAGACTCTTTCAGGACTTTTTGAAGTTCACTTTTGTCTCACATGATGATATTTTGGTTACTTCCATTGATAAGAAGCAAATTTTGACAAAGTATAATTTAAAATATCTGTTTATTTCCATCCTTTATTTTTGATTACCAATCTTTTTCATGAAGGTTCTGATTCACTTATTTTAATTTTAACATACTCTCCTCATAGCTATCTTTTTTTTCCCTCTGTGTACGTGTGGGGTGCTTTTATATCAATTTTCATATGTTCTCATTTCTTCTCATGCTTTTCTTCTTTTATATGCTCAGTTGTTGTCTTTAAAGAGGGTTTTTTCCCTCCTGGCATTTGGTTTGGTTTCAGTTTTTTTAAAATAACAATTTTGATTGGGTAGTATAGTCTAATAGTGCAATTTTTCTCAAAATGTTTTTATTTAAATTTTTTAATTGGAAATCCAAATATTTTCAAGTTTGAAAGTAATTTACTTTGAAGATGGGGAAAATATGATGAATTCAGCAGAAATTTCTAAAAAATAAAAAATAATGATTTTTAATAAACTAACAATTTCAACCAATCCAATTTTGCAAACTTGGATAATTACACTTAAAGTTATTCAATCCAACCTTGGGAAGAATCATGAACGTACTGTTATTTCCTTGAGGTCTCTTGAGGTCTGATGCAGTCCTTACCATGTCTGCAGGCACAATCTGGAACTGATTTTGTCTGACAATTCACCATGGTTCCGTGATGTGGGGTGCATAGAAGAAGGCACATCTGTTTTGGCATGTTTATGGATGAATTTCTACATAATAAAAATAGTTCTTTACACTTCTGTAGCTTCTTTCCATGTATGGATCTGAACATTTTGCAGATTATAAGAACCTTACAACACATCTCTGAAGGCTATGCATTAATATTATCCCTATTTATGGATGACTGAAATTGTGACAGATTAAGATCCCAATTCAGGAAAGCATCCTTAAACACATGTATAAACCTTCTGTTAGGTGCCACTGGCAGCAGCAAGGACTAGATGTAATGTGTCTTGGGGGGCTTTTTCTAAAATAAACAAATGTGTCTTGAGTCTCTACCCAAAGCCTCTCTCCTATTTTTGGTTCTGGAAAATTAAACTAATATATTGTTGCTCATCTCTGCTTCATAAGCACTCAGCATTAGAACTCAGCAGTTAATTGATTTTTCACTGCAGCAGAACCAAAGCTCCCCACCCCCCTCAAGAAACCCTGAACAGAAACTGGTTTTTTTCCCCTGAGTTTTTTCTCATGAAAGTGAAAAAATATCATGGCCCAAATTTTTTTAATATCTCTTTGAATCAACATTTAAGTTCAAAAATATCACTCTAATGAAATATGAAAGCTGTTAGAAAGAAAGAAAGAAAGAAAGAAAGAAAGAACTCTTTGGCTGTGTCTAGACTACAAAGTTTTTCCAGGATACCAGAGATATCCTGGGAAAACTTAGTCGCATCCAGGGATTGCGTCTGCTCTTCCAACATTTTTTGCAGAAGAGCAGACACGCTCTTTTGGAAGCCCTGTCTTCCTCGTTCCATGAGGAAGAAGGGCTCTTCTGAAAGAGGAGTTTTTTCCAAAATGGGCCAAATTTTGGAAAAGCATCTTCCAACAAGACTATCAGAAAAAGGTATGCAAATTGTGGAGCACAATTTGTGTACCTTTTGCAGAAAAAAAGCAGCAGTCTAGACATAGCCTTTATGGCATTTCCTTTTGCCCAGGGTTGGTGTTTTGTTTTTGTTTGACAGAAATTATTAATCAAATTTAGCTCAAATTAGTGAAAAGTTTTAGTGCCCTGAGAAGTGACTGTGGGGTGAATTTATTATTCACTGAAAAAAATCACCCTGCTCTACTCAGAGTCCTTTGGAAATGTGGAGGTACCGAATTGTGTCTCACTAGAAGCCCACCCCACTGAACTATAAGCTGTCCTTCTAAAGTGAGTTAGTCTCCACTGGAGTCAAAGGTGTCTAGGAATGGTTCTGCACTGGTCTGCTCCAATCCAGATAGAACTGCTCTAACTGGACCCTCTACATTGTGTCTAGTTAGTGATGTCTGCTCTGCTTCCCCCAGTGGGTGGCTCAGCACACTGTGAATTGGAATTACTTCTGTGCTGCTAATTGTCCAGTCAGTTCTCACTGTAGAATCAGCTCTGCCACCGCTGTGGCTACTGTCTGTCTCAATCTGGAGTAGTCCTGTGGATTCCTCCAACCAAGGCAGTATCACCAGGTGTAAAACCCAGAACAAAGCAGGAGCTTGTGTCAAAGTTCCTCATTTCTAGGATAGAGCTTTCTCCTCTTGTTGTCTACTGAACATGAACATGCACCATCAGACTGTGCTGCTTTGTAGCACAGACCTAGTATGTATCACTGAAAGATACACAGGGTGCGTCTACACAGCAGGGCTTACCTTGAAATAAGCTAAGCAAATTGAGCTACGTCAATTGCACAGCTTATTTCCAAATAGCATATTTCGAAATTGGGAACATCTCCACAGCACTTATTTTGAGAAAGAGCACTCTTCTTCCGACTTCCCTTACTCCTCCTGCAATGCGGGTTACAGGAGTCGGAATAAGAAGTCCTCCAGCTTGACAATATTTCAACATTATTTCAAAATAACTGGCTGCTAGTTATTTCGAAATTATGTTGCTGTGTAGATGTACCCACAGTGTGTTATAGTAGAGGTCAAAAAAGAAATTTAAGGAGAAAGAATGTATAATTAATGAGGATAAGCTAGAGGATATGGGATGGGGAAAAGGAGCAAAAAAGATCAGATAAAACAAGTGGGTGATGAATGTGGAGCTGCTCTGTAATAACTGAGGATACTGTATATTGCCCTGGTTATTAGGATGTTTATTAGGGCAAGGGGTTGGACCCAATGACCTCCTGAGGTCTCTTCCAGCCCTAGCACTCTATGATTCTATGACTATATTAGTTTAGTTTTAAAAGAATCTGTAAGGAAAAAAAGCAGGAAGGACTCAAAGTAGTTCAAGACAAGCCCCTCTAAGCAAACACCTGATGGTTGTTATGGAAAGTGCAGACCCACTGGCTCTGAGAAATCTGGTGTGTATGCCACTTGAACTGGATTTTGCCAAGCAGAGCCAAAACCTGGGACTGACAAGAACAAAGGAACTCTGGCCGCATAAAAAGAGACTCTCCAGGGGAGAGAAAAACAGGACTATGTAGCACTTTAAAGGCTAACGTGCTACATAGTCTTGTTAGTCTTTACTACATAGTACTGTTTTTTGTTTCAGCTAGACTAGACTAACATGGCTACATCTCTATTACTATTCCAGGAGAAAGGAAGTTGCTGAGGAGCTGTTCAGGATCCCCCAATACACTGGGGTATCTGAAGAGACTAGGCCTGCCTAGGCTGCCTGCAGGGGATGGGATAAGTTTTTGGGTATATTAGACGTGCATATAGGCAGTTTTTTTGGTTTAAAATCTCTTTTTCTAAGTATTTAATTCCTGTGCTATGGTAAATAAACAATACTTTGGTTTAAGGCAGCCATGTGGTAACACTATTCATCACTTGGTCACAGGCTTCTAAAGGGAAGAACCGCAGGTACCAGAACTCAGTCAGAACTGCCAGAAACCACAATAGATACAGAGCAGACTGTCGCCCAGGGCCTTGTCTCAGAATTGAATGATGCCTGGGGATGTTTAGAGTAGGGTTGCCAAGCATGCAGTTTTTGACTGGAACACCCGCTTAGAAAAGGATCCTGATGGTTCTGGTCAGCCTGTGAGTACAAAGGCAGTATGCAGAGACTCCATGTGCCTAAGGGCTACAGGGACCTGACAGCCACTTCCTAGAAGCTGCAGTAAGTGCCATCAGGACCCGGAATCCCCAAGCCTGGATTCTCCTCCTCCACCCCAGTGCCACATGCAACACTCTTGCCCCAGCACAGAGCCCCCTTCTGAATCCCAAACTCCTCAACCCTGGTCCCACCCAGAGCACACATCTCCAGCCAGAGGGCTCAGTCCCTACCGCACTCCAACCTTCTGGCCCGGCCTGGTGAAAGAGAGTGAGAATGGAGGAGAGCAGGCTATAGGGGGTGGGGGGAGGGGAGGAATGGAGCAAGCAGGGGATGGGGCATGTGAGAAGGGGCAGGGTCTTGGGGCAGGAGGAGGCAGGAATGTCTGGTTTTGTGGGATTAGAAAGTTGGCAACCCTATCTTAGAGAGATCAGAGAGGCAACAGAAATGCAGCTGGCCCTATAAAAATGACAAAGTTCTATAAAGTTAAAAACAAGAATTTGGGAAATTTTGCCATACCAAATTGTAAATAGCTATGCAAGGATTAAGGGCTTGAACCAATCAAGTTAAAGCGAGTTTCACAATTGATTTCAGTGGGAACAAGATCAACTTCTATTCGCATGAAGTAGATAGAAAAAGGAATAACAGAGAAATCAGGGACATGATCCTGCAACATTTGACTCTTGCCTGCAAGGTGCTGAATTCTCTCAACACCCATTAGCTTACACGGCAGAGGTTGATGTTCAGCCACAATCAAGGATATGGCCTTTTATTAGTAAATAATATGGGCCTGATCCAAAATCCATAGATGTCAATGGAAAGACACCCTGTTGAGATTTCGTTAGATCTTGGCTCAAGCCCTCAGTGTTAAAGAAGAAAGAGGTGACCCAGGAGCTGATCGGGTAAATGGAACTGCTTTATTGCCCTCGCACATTTAACTTGGCCATTCAACGCAACATCTGAGTGGCAACAATTTGGCACCAATTTATCTATTTTAGTATGGTAATTCACACGTCTATTACTACTTTCCCTAAAACCTTATTTAGAATATTAACTCCCATATAATGAATATTAACAGGCAGGTGAAGAATATTATTATCCCTGCCCTTAATTACTGTTTACAAAATTTATAATTAAATCAACACTTTTCTACACTACAAACTTTCCAAATCAATAGGCTACAGAGATTACAAGAGATGTAACCCTGAAAATATCTTATACAGAGCCAGTGAGGGTAAGTAAAAGACACAACAAAGAAGAGCAACTGCATACATATCTATTTTTCTAAGCTACAGAAATAAAGGGAAAGAGCATGTTTATACATCAGGAAGGATAATACCTGTTTTGGCTGGACTCTTAATCTATCTTTCTACACTATAGAAACAAAGGGAAAAAAACATGTTCAAGGGTAATGCGTACTGTGGCTGAACTCCTTAACCACCAGTGTATAGCCATCCCAAACCCCTATTCATTTTTACATATCCCAACACTCAGTGACTCACTTTAGAGAAGCCCAAGAAGTAGAGATGTACAAAATCCATTTTTAGTTTAACCACTGCAGACTAAGGTTAACTGAACCAGGTATTAAGTTTTCATTAAGAGTTGTTCCTAATGGAAGAGAAAAGTGTCAGGAGATGGGAAGCAGGGAGCAGGCAGAGTTGAGAGCCTAGAAGAACTGGAATGTACAGCAGCTGGAGGAGAAGGAACAACCTAATAGGATTTGGGAATTCCAGTCAACAGGAGTGTAAGCCCCAGTGCCAGAAGACAGGGATGGAACCCTCTGTGCTCTTGAGAGGGGAAAAGAGGAAAAAACCAGGTCTGGCCAACTTCATTTGCATGAATTTTGTTGCTTGCCCATAATTTGAACTAGTGAGTTTTGTTGCATTAGTAAGGTGAGTTTTTTTTTCATTTTGTATAGATGACAGAGTATATTTTTATTGTACTCACAAAATGGCATAGAAAATATGCAGGTACAGATCACCCTGAATTTACACATAGCGGACTTTGGTTTGGTAATGAAATTCAAACTCAACTGGGGAGGGAGAACGGGGAGGGGAGAGAAGGGTCTGTAAAGTGGATTATCTAAAAGGATCAGGAAGCTTGTCCAAGGTGCTATTTTGTCACAAGTTCCATACTTGAAGATTTTGTGTGGAGTGACTCTGCAGTGCTGGCTGCAGAGCTGATCTTATAGTGAGGTCTGACTGAACCAGCTGTGGTGATAAGCTGACTTCCCAGTGTCCAGGCATTAGGGTGACACAGAACTGGCTTCCAAACCACCAGGCATACAGAGCTGACATTGCAGCACTGAACCGCGGGCTGCGCATTGGAATGGAACATGGTGAAAAGGCGCTCTCCAAACTGGGGCAGCCCTGTGGACAAGAGCCATCTGTTGGTTACCACTCATGAGTGGGGTTTTTAGGAGATGTGGTTTGTGGTAGGACTAAGCATTCTGGACTCTCGTAAGTCAGATAATTATCGATAGAAACTGCGATGTTTATCAGACTCCTGATGCACTGGTTTTGCTTGTTCATTTTCTTGTATATGTATAAGTACAGGGCTTTATTTATTTTTATTGTTTTTCCTCTTTTCCCCACAAACAAAATAACTTATGGTACCATGTTCCCAAATGACTCCAATGGCTTGGGAGAGAAGCACTCGCAAAATTGATAAGGGAGGCTTTATTTTAATTTCTCCAAAGCCAGAAATAGGAGACTAGATCTGAGTGGGGGCTGACTGAGCCATAGCTCTATTTATTTTAGAAAAGGTGCTTTCTCCATATGAACCTCTGCCCATATGTTAGCCATTGGCTTTAGGAACTACAGGTTTCGCAGCATTGCAGGCCACATTTATTCTGAGACCTGAATATGAGCTAGATTCCTGTCCTTGGCTAGATGAAGAAGCAAGGAAAGTTGTCTAAAAGGAATGTTAACGATACTTTTCCAGACCTTGCAAAAGGTTTGGTTCAGGTTCACTTAAAGATTTCGGTGAAAGTTCACGAGACAGAGTTCTCATTGTATTTGAACCATGTTTGCCCATCCCTAGCAGATGTGAAAGCACAAATCCCTCTCCTCAAATTTCTCTCATTAACATTGTTTAAACAAAAGAAACTTTCATCATGTAGTGGCTGCCTTGATGAGACTTAAACCAGTTTTGAACATGGGGTAATTTTCATGTTCAGTAATCTGTTATGATAACTTGAGCAGCACACACCCTACTCATATATTGAATGCATCATGTCATGTTACGATAGAAGCATGTTAAGTATTTCCATTCACTTTGCTCAGAAGCAAAATCTCAACATTTTCAAATTGCAATTCTACGTTTAAAAGTGACTGCACAAAATGGCATTGTTCTGTTCCATATTAATTGTGTCTCAGTGATTTCAGTATCATGTGTTTAGGTCAACTTTAAATCATTTTGTTTTCCTGGCAGCCCTACAAACTCAGCCCTGAATCTGAGAATCAAGCTTGGTTCTTTTTCTTTGCATACATGGCAAACCAGTAATAAAGGTTTTTCAGGCCAAAACCTCTTACCAATGACACCCAATCAAAGCTAAACATTCATAGGTGCAGGCATTCCAAGGCCGAAGAGGCCATTCTGATAATATCACCTAACCCCCCAGTATAACAAACCATTGAACTTCCCCCAAATAAATCCTAAATGCATTCAGTTTAGATTTAAAAACTGGCAATAATGGAGAATCCTGGGTAAAATATTCCAATGGCTAATTAGTCCCAGCATTGCAAATGCACATCTTTCTAATCTGAATTTGTTCAGCTTCAGCCTCCAGCCTTTGAATCATGTTACACTATTCTCTGCTTGACTGAAGTCCCCATTAGTAAATATTTGTGCCCACACAGATATTTATAGAAGGTAATAAAGACACACCTTCACCTCCTCTTTGGTAAACTAGACTGAGTGCATCAGCATAAGACATGCTTTCTAATCTTTTACTCATCATGCTTTCTCTCTGACCCATGCCAATTTATTAACATCCCTCTTACATCCCCAACTGGACACAATATACTAACAATGGTCACATTGGTGCCAAATAGAGAGGTAAAATTACTCCTACTTAAGATTCCCATGGTTATGCATCCCATCATCACATTATCTCTTTTGGCCACAGTGTCATACTAAGAGTCATAATTAACTGCATCTAATTATCCACCATGCCTTTATCAATTACACTTGTAATCTCATTTAAAAAGTTGTTAGTTTGACAAGAGATGTTTTCATAAACCCATGCTGATTGGCATGACCCTTCTTCAATATGTTATTATTTGAGCCATGTGTCAGCCATTTCATTATCTTGCCCGGGATCCCCAGATCATCCTGCTTACCCTTTAAAAATGGCACAACATTAGCTGTCTTCCTGGGAATTAGCTCGCCAGCTCAGTGGATGCCTCCCTCTAGCTGGTGTCTCCCCGTGTTCTTGCTCTTCCCTTTGATCCCGACCTGTGTCACTCTTTGACCGCGGCGTCCTCTTCAGGACACTGCCCTCGGGCAGTGCCCACTCCAGTGTCTGACCCCCATTCCAGGTAGGGGTGTTGTTTACTCAGCTGCACACTCCAGGGTCCTCCCTTCCCAGTTCTTCTCACAGGGAACACCCAAGTCCCCTGCACTCACCTTGCCTCCGTGACCCACTGTTATTCTCCATCTAGCCCCTGCCTCAGGGGCAAACTGCAGTCTGTAATGGCCACTCATCACTGGCAAAGGGGTGTGGACCTACTGCCCCTGCCTACCATGCTTAGGGTTGCCAGATACTTTCAGAAACAATCCCGAACAACATGGCGGGGCAAAAATTAGTTGAGCAAAAAATGTCCCCGCCGGTCTTCCAGTATTTTCTGTTTTGTTTTGACCGGACAGAAGATGCAATTGCCGGACTGTCCAGGTGAAAACCGCACACCTGGCAACCCTAACCCCATGCAGGGAAGAGGTGTGGGGGGGCTTCCCTTCCCTCCTCCTCTTGCAAGGGATTCCTCCCCCGCAGCCTTTCCCTAGATCCCACATGCCTCCTTAACTGTTAAGGAGGCATTGCTGCCAGTGTAGGGCTAGCTAGGTATACAAGACACTGCTCCTTGCTGCAGCCAGCCTATTGCAGGGAAGGAGTTCTGGGGCTTGCCCAGATGTGGCCACCCCTTCCTCCCTAAATGCACCCCATGCAGGGAAGGGGCTGGGGGTGAGTCTCTTCCTTCCCACTCCTGCAAGGTATTCCCCCAACCCCCACCTTCCCTCCAGTCCTGCATGCCTCCTTAACTGTTAAGGCTCCAGTCTGCCAGAGGCTAGCCAGCCTATTCAGATAAGGGGGGGGAGGAGAGAAGAGAGATGCTGGTTCTGCTGTGGCTTCCCCTTCCTTCCACAAGGTGCCCCATGCAGGCAAGGGGCTCAGGGGCTTCCCTTCCCTCCCACTCTGGGAATGGATCCCCTCCTTCTCCTCTCCTTTCCTCCCCTCCCACACACCCGCTCACGGCAAAAGGAGTTTTGTTGGCAACCTCTGCAGCCACCTGAGCCTGGGAAGGAGCTGCAGCCTCTTTCACTGCCACCTGGCTGAAATGCCACAGGGCTACAGCACATGGAGCTTCTCCCTCCCACCAGATCTCTGGTGCGCACCTCTCCCACGTGCAGCAGAGGAACCGGACGCATCTGGCCATGCAGCAGGGGAAGCTGGGGGAAGTTTTTAAAGTGGCACCAGGGATGCCCCACTCCACCCCACACCAGACACGGTAGGGGAAGATTGTCCCCGCCGGCCTTCCATCTGAGAAAAACAGAAAATACCAGACATTTGGCATAGCTACTCTTTTCTTTCTTTCTTTCTTTTTTTTTTTTAAACCAGTCAGAAGATGCAAAAACCAGACACCTGGCAACCCTAACCATGGCTGCCCCCTCACAGCCCTAGTAGCTTCAGGCCCTGCAGCCTGGGAACTTGCTTGGCCAGAGCCTCCCCAGCCCTGCTCTACCTCCAGGAAGCCTCCTGCTTTCCAGGCAGCCACATCCCACCTGCTCTCTAGCCAGAACAAGAATGAGCTTCCTCCTCTCCCTCAAGGAGCCCTTCTTCATATAGCCCCCAGCTGGGCCCTCATTAGCCAGAACTGCCTCAGCTGGGGCTTCACTCTCAGTCCTCACTCAGGCTGGGTTTTGTCCTTAAAGGGCAAGTGCAGGGCGAGCACCCTGTCACAGTTGGTAAAAAAAAAAATCCACTGAAACTACTTTTGTACTAAAAGTTGTGTTATAGACCAGTGTTTTTCAACCAGTGGTACGTTTACCCTTAGGGATACTTGAGAGAAATCTGGGGGGTACATCAATACAACTGAAATTTAGAGAAAACTGATGTTTTGTTTTAAGTTTTACAGTGCTTTATTATTTTTGTGCTTTTTACACCCAAAAATTTCATTGCCCACCCAGCTATGATTAAGTTATTTAAACAAATGTGCTGCAATGGTAGAAAAAAAATTTGTGTTTCTGAAAACTGTAGGGTATTGAGGGTACTTATAATTTTTTTAAAGGGGGTATTTTATAAAAAAAAAAAAGGTTGAGAAACACTTTTATAGACCAAAGGAATATGTTCACTGAAAGATGTGTTTTCCTTGAAATTTGATTTTCTTTTTATTAATTGATGTTCTCAGTGTTTCACTGAAAATCTTTGCTGTGATTGCTGATTTTAGTGATTGAGTGATTATTGCTTTTTTATTCTATTAGCCTTGCAGAGAACAAAATATATCAGAAATCCTGACTGAAGAAAGAATTTAAGAATGTACCTTAAATCCACCCGTGTTCAAAATAGCACTGAAAATTATGCACATGTGCAAAGTGCTGAAATGAAAAGGATGGTCTTTTGAATGGGATCAAACAGAAGGAGCTGAATTCAATCCTTTCCCTTAAAAGAAGCTCAACCTGTACTGATATTAGCCCTCATGGTAGGGAGCACTATATTGGTGGGAAAGCTTCTCCTGCCAACATAGCTGCTGCCTCTCAGAGAGGTGAAGTAACTAAGCCAAAGGGAGAGCTCTCTGCCATTGGCTTAAAGTATCTTCAGTAAAACACTACAACCCCTTCTCTCCTATTTATTTTGGGTCTACACATCCTAAACTCAAAATAAGAACTCCTATGGATCTGAGAAAAACCAAAAATGATACAATCCTCAATATAAACCATACCATCCAACACTGAAACTTGCCAATAGAGCCAGTATATGACCCCTTCCTCCAGGCTGCTTTTGATTGCTACCTACTTCACAACTATCTTTTTCCATAGGCTTAGATATTCACTCTTATTTTTTACTCTGCATCTCCAGATTCTTCCTTATATAATCTTGATCTCCTTAATTCTGTCTTCGCTACTACATCTTGTTTTCCCTCATGACACCAAGTGCTATTGCTAGCAAAATCGTAATACTGCGTTCAATAGTAGTGTGTACTCCTTAATTCTAACAATGTCTTCACAGCTTGCTGGGAACCTACTCCTGGAGCTACGTGCCTAAAGCATTTCTGACAAAAAATTGGTACAGGAGGTGCTACCCCCACATGTTTGTTAGTATGGGATTACAGCATTCACCAAGCATGTGGGAGAGCCAGGTTCAAATCCATTCTCTGATGTGCAGGAGGAATTTGAATCCCTGTCTCCCATTGTTCATGAGGGTACCCTAACTACTTATCTAAGGGATATTTCCTCAGTTTCACCTGTTCAAACCACTTCACTTTGTATAACTAATTAAATATTGAATGGACCAGGATTTGAGACTCCCCTCCTAGCTGAGTGCCCTAACCACTGAGTGATAGCGCTATCCTCCTGCTTTCTTTTGTCCAATGAATTATTACCAAAGGCTAAATTATTACTATTGCCATTACCACCTTCTCCTTCTCTAGTTGTGCTCTGCATATGGCCTGCTCACTCAGGTGATCTCTGGGAATGCCTACCAAATTGGGCCCTGCAAATAAACTTGAGGGAGAGGGAACACCTAGTTTGAGGATCCCACCAGAGTTGACGTGTGAGCTAGGCCCCAGATGTCAAGATATATGTGCTGCACACGTGTCTACTGGCAGATTTTTAGGCTCATAGACTTTAGTGGTGGAAAATTAGGCATCTAGGGAATTTAGGTGTCTAAAGGATTATGCAGTAGGTGAGGTGGAGAGCTAAGAAACTGAATTTTGAACTTGGATGCCTGAAATGGCCAATTGGTACTTAAATCATTTTGTGGATCTTTCCTTAAGTAACTTCAGTAAGAGATTTTATCCAGCCAGCCAGGTAATTATATAGAATACTAGGACTGGAAGGGACCTCGAGAGGTCATCGAGTCCAATCCCCTGCCCTCATGGCAGGACCCAGTATCATGCCCTTTGCTGCAGTGTCTTAACAATGACACCACTTTCCTAGAAGAAGCATTGCTGATTTTTTTTTTAACATAATGTATTCACTCAGATAACTGGGTAATGGTGATAAGGCCACGTGAATGAATTTCCCTGCTTGCTATGCACAAAGGTACATTTTTTTAAATGTCAGCAATTCTTCTTCCAGGAATTCCCTTTTCCTCATGTATTGCTTGTATGCAAGATGGCTTAAAGGAAAATCTGAGACACGTGTGTGTGTGTGTAAGCCTTGCATGCTTTGACTGTGCTCTGACAATGGATCCTCTCAAATCCCATTTACACTGGTCTAATCATTTAAATATGGAAAACTGATTAAAGCATTCTTAGAGTAAAAAGACAATGGCCTCTTGACATTGTACAGAACACATACTTGCGACAAGACAATATATCTCTGAGAAGTTACACAAACAAGCTACTAACACTGGCACAAATAACCGGAATATAATCCTGGAAACCTCAGACTGGTTTATCCAAATCTTTCTAAAAAGTGAAACACCACTGAACTAAGCTATTCCCGTTTCCAATCAGACAGTAGAAGGGAGTTAGTGGTTACCCAACTGTAAAGCAACACAGGGCCTGATCCTGCAGAATGGAAAGACTGCTACCTACAAGATACAGATTGCCCTCCGCTCCTGTAGAAATCAATGTCACTTGTAGTCACTCAACACTGTGCGAAACTGGACCCATAAAGATTTTGGCTTGCACTGCCCTGAGGGTTAGAATGCTGGCGGATATCCGTAACCTCATAAAAGTGTTTAAAAAAATATGGTAGTCATCATGAGAAATGTCTGTTTACTTCCCACTAAAGGAATTCAAGGCAGTTGGGAGGAAATAGCACTTAGTAACAGTGTTTCGTTTTTATATTCATTGTGACGTGAACTCAGTTTTTCTTGAGCAATTGCATGTTTTGGGAAAAAACCAGGAATTCAGGGAGAGGTAGAATGTCTGTTCCTGATCAAGATACCTGCTAGTCAGCACTGCAGAATTCTAGAAGGAAATTTGAGAATACTTCTGCTGATCAAAACAAATCTAATTCCTTAAGGAAAGGACAATAGGAAATGGAGTCAGACATTTTAGCACTTCGGAAAGCCAAATACACACTATGCTTGGATTAATCTTTTTTCTCTTATCCTCATCAATTAAATCTAACTCCACAAGACTGATTTACTATGGGAACATATTCTGAAGGGTATATTATTATAATGATGGCTGGAGATGGAAGCACATAGCTCCACACCCATCGATTAAAGATGAATAACCATGACTAATTCAAATAAACTGCTAGTGGCTTACAGACAATTTGTAAACAGAAGAGGAGGCCAAATATGTTGAATAAATTGTTTGATGAGAAATATTTATTAATCTCTACTGAAGATGTCAAAATGAGCTACCTCGTTACCATGCTGGCCTTCTCACAGTCATTCATTGGTTTTCTCCTCACAACACCCCTGTGAGGCAGGAAAGTCCAGTTATTGCCATTTTACAGTTGGGGGACTGAATCAAAGAGAGTATTACCTAAGATTACAGAAGAAATGAAAGGTACAGCCGGAAATTAAACCTAGACCTCCGATTTCTAAGGCTAGTGTCCTAATCACTGATTCACCTTTCCTAATCACTGGAACACATGACTTCTGCAAACATTTAGGCCATGTCTATGCTAGTAAGCTTACAACAGCACAGCTTTATGGATGCAGTCGCATCACTGTAAGTTCTCTCGTGTTGTAGCGCTATGCCAATGGGCGAGTGCCTTACACACATGGGTAACTGTACTGTACTGATACCAATGTCATGTTAAGCATGTATACAAATGTTTACAGGCTGGGCATAAAAATCATTGACAGTGGCTGTAACGTTAGTGCTACACTCTGCCGTCTTTCAAATAATTTCTGCACCCTTTTGTGGCATATTCTTTTAGAATAATAATGACCATCCATTTCCTAATTGACTGTCAGGTCTTCTTTTAGCAAGAAAAAGTGACTGAGTTTGAACTGGGCCTTGCTAACCTGAGCTAGCTTCATCGGAACTAAACTCAGACACTTTTTTCCGATGCGCACAGATGGTGAGTAACATCTTAGCTCAATTATAGCACGTCAAGTTGTAATCTAGACTTGCATTCATGTTATCTGAGCTTGACCTAAACTCAACTTTTTCTAGTCAATACAAGGGCTCAGATAGCACAGTTGTATAGCGTCAGCCTGTTTAAATATTTGACAGCTTGTAACCAAGCAGGTCACAAACATCATTCCACAAGAATAATACCTATGCAGACTGGAGGACACATTCTGTTCTTAAATGCATAATGTGGAAGCCCACCAATTCATGGATGTAACTGGAAACAAAATTTGACCCTGAATCTAAAGCAGGGCTGGGCAAAATATGATCAGCAGGCCAGATCTGGCCCAACCAGCCACCAGATCTGGCCTGCGAGAGCCTCAGCTGGCTCCATGCTTGACCCACCCCTGCTAGGCACTCAGGAAAGCTGTCTGCTCTGGGGCCAAGTGCTTCTGTGAATGCAGAGGAGGGAGAAAAGGTTTCTCACACTGTTCCCACCCCCAGTAGCTCCCATTAGCTAGTTTCTGGCCAATAGACGATGCCTGTTTGCAGGACAGGCAGCATGTGAAGCGTCCCTCCCCCTGTATCCTCTGGGTTCACAAGTTACCTATAGCTGCTATGAGCATGTACAGGGGCGTGGAAGGCAGGAACTCTGGTTAAGGAACCTGCTGGGCTGCTGGTTGGGAGCCACCCAAGTAAGGTCTCCCAGCCAGAGCCTGCCTCTGGCACCACAGCCCCTCCCTCCCCCAATCCTCTGCCCCCCTCCTGTCCCCTATCCTATGCAACCCAAACCTTCTACACCCCTGCTCCAGCCCCCATACATCTTCCCAGACACTGCATCCCCTCCTATGTCCCTCCTCAGGTCACAAACCCCTCCCAATCTGCCATTCCTATACACAGCCCAAATCCCTGCACCCCATCCTGCACTCCTGCCCCAGGTTACCACCCCCTCCCAGACCATGTACTCCAGGGGTGAGTACCTCTGCAGGCTGGATCCAGCCCACTAAGCCCTTTGATCTGGTCTGCGGCCACTCTGCTGCTTCCCACCCATATGCCAATCGAGAACTGGGGCCGGGGAAGTGCACAAAGTTTCCTTCTCCCCACCAGGGGCACACAGCACCAGAGGGAACTGCCAGCTGTTCAAAACAGCTAGCAGTTTTTTCTAGCCATCCCACACCCCTGGCAGTGTGGAGGCTGGGAGACAAAGGCTTCATGTGCTCTCCTGCCCCAGGTCCTGACTGGTCTGGGGTTGGGGGTAGTGCACAAAGTCTCCTTCCATTGCCAGGGGTGTGCAGCACCTAGAGGGAACCGCCAGCTGTCTCTGGTCACATTGGCTAAAGAGAACAGCTGGCAGTTCTCTCCAGGCAATGCACACTCTTGGTAGGGCGGGGGGCAAAGACTTCACACACTCCTCCACCTCCAGGGAAAACAAAAGAAAGCTTTTAGTCACACAGTACGCAATTAACTTGTGGAACTCCTTGCCAGAGGATGTTGTGAAGACTAGGACTTTAACAGGGTTCAGAAAAGAGCTAGATAAATTCCTGGAGGTTAAGTCCATCAATGGCTATTAGCCAGGATGGTTAGGAATGGTGTCCCTAGCCGCTGTCTGGAAAAGGATGGCAGGAGAGGGATTGTGTGATGATTACCTGTTGTGTTCACTCCCTTTGGGGCTTCTGGTATTGGCCACTGTTGGCAGACAGGATATTGGGCTAGATGGACCTTTGGTCTGACCCAGTATGGCCATTCTTATGTCAATCAGGGTCTGTGGTTGGAGGAGCATGCAAAGTCTCCTGGCCCCTCACCCTTCCACCCAAGGCTCCGCCCCTTCTGGGGTGGCCCATGACCAGATCTGAAATTCATGAAGTGGCCTCCCCTTCAAGAATTATTGCCCTTCCCTGGTCTAGCAGCAACTTAGAGACTAATGAAACATGTAGATGGTATCATGAACTTTCGTGGGTACCACCCACTTCTTCAGATGACTGGAGTATTAAAAGTCCAGTTCCAAAATAAATAGGGGATGGGCGGGGGGGGAGAAAAAAGAGGGGGAAATAGTGAATTAGAGTGTTCATGTTACATGAAGCTGAGAGTATGAGTCTTAGTCAGGGATATTGATTAAAAATGATCACCTGTACATTCATCACTTGCCAATCAATAGATTCTTTATGTCATCAGTTAGAAGGAAGAGAGTGCAGTTTTGGAAACCATCCATCTCTCTGTTGGTTTTGGATCTTCAGTACATTTTAAATAACATTCTTTTATTGTATTCCTTTTCCAACATGAAAGGAGATTATTTGGCACAAACACATGTTTATTTAATGCCTGAAGTCTAGCCAGCCTCAGCTTAGTGGCTGGCTTGGATATTTTAGGAGGTTTGTTTGGATAGTATGGATATTTAGTTTAACAAAATGAATGTAGTTTCCCTTTCTTTACATTTCAGTGAATGAAGCCCAGTTTTTTCAAATATGGTGCCTAAAGTTAGGTACCCAAGCCAAAGTGACCTCCTGGAGATGCTGAGCTTCCGGTAAGCTGCACTGAGACTTTAAGTACAGTTTTGAGAAAAGGCTAATCTATCAGTTGCACCACTCCAGGAGAGGCCTCAAGAAGAAATGTGACTCCAAGACAAACCTCTGAGTGATGATTTCTCCCGTTTCCTGCTGGCTTTGGGTGAAAGTAATGTTCTACTGGCTCTGGCAACAGCAGGCAGTGTGTTTTGCCCACGAAAGCTTATGGCTATGCCTAGGCACAAGTGATTTAATAAGATCAAAACACTATATATTAAACTAAAATGCTTTATTAAACCTTTACTTTTGTTTAATTTGCTTAGTTTTTGTTGGCCTCATTTTAAAAAAAGTAAAACAAAGACAAATAAAAGCTCAGGATTATAAGAATCAACATTTTGGACAAACTTCTTTGGAACCGTGATAGAGATGCAGCCGTGTTAGTCTGGTCTAGCTGAAACAAAAGACATAGTGTTTTATTTACACAATGGATGGCATCTAGTGTTAGGCATTTTTTGAAATGTGGATTTATTTAGCAAAGCCTTTGGAGAGATTACAGTTTCTCATCCCAGTGAGAACTTGGAACTAGAAAAGAAATGTGAATAGGCAATGTGGATACAGAGGATGTGATTATTATTTTGGGCCCTTTTATAAGTGTGCTAGGAAATGTTATTTCCCAACTCTCAAGTTTTAGGAAGTGATTATAAGTAGTCTTGGCAGAATTA
Source organism: Rafetus swinhoei (assembly GCA_019425775.1). NCBI lineage: Eukaryota > Metazoa > Chordata > Testudines > Trionychidae > Rafetus > Rafetus swinhoei. The sequence continues at coordinate 217,558,568 of CM033437.1, forward strand.
AATGTAAATTGTTAGCCATGGGTAAACATCAATATCACCTGACAAATCAATGAAAAAATAACCACCCAGGAGCAGCATCCCTTGGATCTAGCCCTCTCAGGATCCTAGAGTCACTGGCTCTATTTGCAATTCAGGAAACACTCTAACACCCCAAGTCATGACCTGGGAGCTAGGGGAATGTCCCCAGGCAGGAGCCATCCAGTAGTGGAGTCATTTCCGTGGGAGTGAGAGTTTATTTTCCTCCCGGTCTGGGGGTCTCTGCTCTGCCCCTGCATCTTGTGCCCACAAGGATTCAGTGTTACTGCCCCCTTCCACCTCAACAGTCCTGCTGTCATGCCCCGTGCAGCACTCCTTTGTTACTGTGAAAAATTATTAAAACTGATAAAAAATTGGGAACATTTTTAAAATAAAAATCAGCATTAACTGACAAGCATTGGGTTGCAGGATAAATCATTCAAAGGTCTGTGCATTAGCAACCAGGGGGTGGGAATGGAGAGAACGTGCATCAGGTTTAGGCTCTCTGAAAACCCATGAGAGAGCTGACCAGGGCCTAGGCCTGGCCATGCAAGATTTGGAGCCCAGCACAGGAGAGTGGTTTAAAGATGGATATGTGCTGGAAACAACAAAAGCATTTTCTGGCAGGCCTGAGGGACCAATATCCTCTCCTCTTTAGTCCCCTTCTGTGTCAGCCTGGAGGCAATCACCTTCTTTAGCAGAGATTTACTAGACACTGATGCCTGAGCCTGCATGGTGCTGAGCACCCTCAGTGCCCATGAACTTCAGGTGCTAAACACATCCCCATGAGTGCTCAGCATCTTGCAATAGGTTCTACTGTAACAAGGTCCACTCCTTTCTCCCAGCCAGTGCGTGATATTATCTCTGAGCGTGACATCCTCTCCATAAAAATGAAGACCATTTTAACCTGCCTGAAGCAATAAGAATCCATTGAGTACCCTTAATCTGCTTCCTATTTCAGGGTCATCCTGCCAGGTAAAGATTTACTAGTCTGTCATGGGAAAACAAGGCAGTCAGGAGACCCCCACGATCCCATCCTCGAGCTCATTAACTTTCTGCTTTCCTGAGTGACCCGGTGTCCGCGCGTTAACGAACAGCTGTAATTGGTAAATGAAATTGATTACACAACTGTCTGAATGAGGCAAATTGTCCATTGCTAGAGCTGAAAGTATAATACCCAACGCCACATAAATCAAATATAGGCCCCTTAAAAGCACTTGGGAATGGGAGAGTATTTCAAATCGGCCACAAAGCACTGGACAAAGCACTTGGCAAAAGGAAGAGGATGGACAAGATGACCTAATAGGTCTTTTCTATCTGCAACTTATATGATTCTATGAATTTTAATCACACATCACACTATTTAATTACCTCTAGTAAAACCTGCATAGAATTTATAACCGTGTACTATTGTACTCAAATCTTTTGTGTCATCTGTTAATTATGATGTACTGATGCCCACTGAATTGTTTTTGACAAGACATGGACTGAAGTCTGATTTAATCTCCATTCACACAATCACGTACTACAGGATGACCACCTGAAAAGGCCATCAAAGATAGGCCAGAAAAATACATTTGGCTCAGGCAGGCTGACTCCTTCCATTTTGCAAGGCAACTGAACATCTCATCCCATAATCCTCCTAATGTTTTAGCAGACCTGGTTTTGAACTGATGCAGACATCGTGTGGCATTCTTTGGGAGCCAATTCCAGGGCCCATTTAGTCTGATTGTTATGACCACTTTACTAATGTCCAGCCTTGATATTTTCTTCGTTAACTTCAGGTGATACTGGCTTTCTGACCAACTTGAGAAACTGAACTGTAATTGTGATCTTTTCTCACACTGTGACCTCATGTGTCATTTATAGTGTATTGCCATCCTGGGGTATCCCTCACTCTCTTTCCTGGTCACGTAATAGTCCCCTCATTTTGTTTTTCACTGTTTATTTCAGAGTTGAATTTTATCTTATTGCATGAAGTCAGCTGATCCAGCCTGGTTCCCCTTTAGGCTTCAATTCAAACAGCTAGCATGTGTTCAAAAAATATACTGTCTCATTCAACACTAGAGTATTAGAATGTTTTAGTTCTAAGAGTTAGCAAACACTTTCCAACCACACAATTTCAATTTCTAGTCTAGACAAAGCTTTTTATATAAATGGTTGGATTTACTATTTCTTGTACGTAAACATGAAATAACATAGATGCCAAAAATAGTTCTTGTCATTCTACCTTTGATATAATAAGATGGGTGAACTAGAGTGCCTCATGTTAAAGGAGGATATTAATATAACAGGCATCACAGAAACCTGGTGGAATGAGGATAATCAATGGGACACAGTCAAACCAGGGTACAAAATATATCGGAAGGATAGAACAGGTCATGCTGGTGGGGGATTGGCACTGTACGTGAAAGAAAATGTAGAATCAAATGAAGTAAAAATCTTAAATGAGCCTAAATGTTCCATAGAATCTCTATGGATAGTAATTCCATGCTCTAACAATAAGAATATAGCAGTAGGGATATATTATCGACCACCTGACCAGGACAGTGATGGTGACTATGAAATGCTAAGGGAGATTAGAGAGGCTATCAAAATAAAAAACTCAATAATAGTGGGGGATTTCAAATATCCCCATATTGACTAGGTACATGTCACCTCAGGACAGGATGCAGAGATAAAATTACTTGGTATGTTAAATGACTGCTTCTTGGAACAGCTGGTTCTGGAACCCACAAGGGGAGAGGCAATTTTTGATTTAGTCCTATGTAGAGTGCAGGGTCTGGGCCAAGAGGTAAATATAACTGGACCGCTTGGAAATAGTGACTATAATGTAATAAAATTTAACATCCCTGTGGAGAGAAAAACACTTCAGCAGCCCAACACTGTGGCATTGAATTTCAGAAAGGGGAGCTACACAAAAATGAGGAGGTTAGTTAAACAGACATTAAAATGTACAGTGATAAAAGTAAAATCCCTGTGAGCTGCATGGAAGCTTTTCACAGACACAATAAGAGAGGCCCAAGTTAAATGTATACCCCAAATTTAAAAAACACAGTAAGGGAACCAAAAAAGTGCCACCATGGCTTAACAACCAAGTAAAAGAAGCAGACACAGATGAAAAGGCATCATTTAAAAATTGTAAGTTAAATCCTAGCGAGGAAAATAGAAAGGAACATAAACTCTGTCCAGTTAAGTATAAAAATATAGTAAGAAAAGCCAAAAGGAGTGTAAAGAACAGGTAGACAAATACTCAAAAAGTAAGAGCAAAATGTTTTTTAAGTACATCAGAAGTAGGTAACTTGCTAAACGACCAATCAGGCCCCTGGACAATTGAGATGCCAAAGGAGCACTCAGAGATGATAAGGTCATTGAGGAGAAACTAAGTGTATTCTTTGCTTCGATCTTTACTGCTGAGGATGTTAGTGAGATTCCCAAACCTGAGCCATTCCTTTTAGGTGACAAATCTCAGGTATGGTCCCAGATTGAGGTGTCATTAGAGGGGGTATTGGAATAAATCGATAAACTTAACTAACAAGTCAATGGGACCAGATGGCATTCACCCAAGAGTTCTGAAAGAACTCATATGTGAAATTGCAGAACTATTAACTGTGGTTTGTAACCTAACCTTTAAGGCAGCTTCTGTACCTAATGACTGGAAGATAGCTAATGTGCCGCCAATATTTAAAAACGGCTCTAGAGGTGATCCCGACAATTACAGACCGGTAAGTCTAATGTCAGTACCGGCAAATTAGTGAAAACTATAGTACAGAATAAAATTGTCAGACACGTAGATGAACATAATTTGTTGGGGGAAAGTCAACATGGTTTCTGTAAAGGGAAATCATGCCTTATTAATCTCCTAGAGTTCTTTGAGGGGGGTCAACAAACATGTAGACAAGGGGGATACAGTGGATATAATATACTTAGATTTCCAGAAAGCCTTTTACAAGGTTCCTCATCAAAAGCTCTTAAGTAAAGTAAGTTGTCATGGGATAAGAGGGATGGTCCTCTCATGGATTGATAACTGGTTAAAAGAGAGGAAACAAAGGGTAGGAATAAATGGTAAGTTTTCCGAGTGGAGACAGGTAACTAGTGGTGTTCCCCAAGGGTCCGTACTGGGACCAATCCTATCTGACCTATTTACAAATGATCTAGAGAAAGGGGTAAACAGTGAGGTGGCAAAATCTGCAGATGATACTAAACTGCTCAATATAGTTAAGACCAAAGCAGACTGTGAAGGGCTTCAAAAAGTTCTCACCAAACTAAGTGATTGAGCAACAAAATGGCAAATGAAATTTAATTTGATAAATGAAAAGTAATGCACATTGGAAAAAAACATTTAGCTACAACTACTCAAGACAGAGATCTTGGAGTCATTGTGGATAGTTCTCTGAAAACATCCATTCAATGTGTAGCAGCAGTCAAAAAAGCAAACAATGTTAGGAATAATTAAAAAAGGGATAGAAAATAAAAAAGAGAATCTCTTATTGCCTCTATATAAAACCATGGTACGTCCACATCTTGAATACTGTGTACAGATGTGGTTGCCTCTTCTCAAAAAAGATAAGTTGGCACTGGAAAAGATACAGAAAAGGGCAACAAAAATGATTAGGGGTTTGGAACGGGTCCCATATGAAGAGAGATTAAAAACAGGGGTCATCAGATAAAATTAATAGGTAGCAGCTTTAAAACAAACAATATGAAGGTTTTCTTCATGTATTGCAGAATCAACTTGTGGAACACCTTGCCAGAGAAGGTTGTGAAGACCAGGACTTTAACAGGGTTCAAGAAAGAGCTAGATAAATCCATGGAGGTTAGGTCCATCAATGGCTATTAGCTAGGATGACTAGGAATGGTGTTCCTAGCCTCTGTCAGGCGCTGGAAATGGGTGACGGGAGAGGGATTGCTTGAAGATTCCCTGTTCTGTTCACTCCCACTGGGGCACCTGGCAGTGGCCATTGTCGACAGACAGGATACAGGGCTAGATGGACCATTGGTCTGACCCAGTATGGCTGTTCTTATATTCTTATGATATTTTTCTTGGGTGGAGTGGTTTCCATTGATTATTACTGTCTTTTCATTAAGATCTTCCTAAGTTCTACTCTTTGCTAGAAAATCACATAGACTTCATTCACAAAAAATTCTTTCATCTATTCAATCTGGAATTTTGAAAGAGGCCTAAGGGGGTTAGTCTCCATTGATTTGCAATGTGTACTGAGTGCCTAACTCCTCTAGGCTGCTATGAAAAATCCAGTCTAAATGACTAATTCAGCCCCAAAATGGAAATGATCCTTTCCTTTTTCATCATTCATCATCATAGCAGCTTAGATGTCAGGATGATAAGCACCCTCCGTAAAATGGATCAGATCACAGGAAGGGGGTGCAAGCATATTTTGTAGTTGGACTTCAAATAAAATAATTTGCATTTTTCAGATCTGAATGCTAGAGGCTTAATTCATCCCAACTGAAACGAATCGCAACTCCCTGTACCAAAAGAGGGCCTCTGTGCTCGACACAAACATGAACTAATGAAACCTCACAAACTACACCCCCATCCGCCATGGAGTAGCTACTCAATGGGAAGGCTGCCACAGTGGGTCTCAGAGGACATTAGTGGCAGAGCTGGGATGAGTATGCTGGAGATTGCCTGCAGTGCCCTTCCCTATCTTGGCAATCAAGGGTGTCTGACACAGGGACCTATCAGGTGCAGAAGTTGCTCCCGCTGGTGGTGCGCTAGCTGGAAGCTGAGGAGTGTATGTGTAGATAGAAAATTTTACCATGACCTTTTCCCCTCGCTGGGAACATGTACTGGATGTGTGAGAGAGAAAAGAGTCTGGCTGCCAGGAGCACAAGCTTGAAGTAGGAGCCCTGGTATTCAGAGTGCCATGTGGTGACAGAAGTGGCAACTGCTGGGGATTGTGAAATGGCCTAAAAATCACTGAGAGAAGGGAGTGTGCCTACCAGCATTGTCACCTCCACCCAGTCTTTTGGCAGGAAGTGTGGGGTACGGCAGCTCTTCCAGGCCTAACTAAAGACTGAGTTGCTGAGTGCCAGTAAGTGTCCTCCCCCCAGAAAACACTCAGTGCCCCCCAGTCAAATCTGTTTAGTCAGGAGAAATACTATTTGATTTGCTCATTTCTATGGCATTCTACCTGATAGTTACTCATCATAACAGATTACAGGCAATTGTGTGTCCTTGTCATGAGAAGACTCTGTTTCAGGTCCCCACCTTTGTCCCTCTCCCCATCCATGGTCCTTGTCAGAAGTGCCCAGTCTGATCTCGAGACTCCTGCTGTCTCTGGTAGGCACCCTTGCCACACTCCCTTCTGGGGAGGCGGGTTTTGAAGGCTGCACAACTCCACCTTACACTGTGATGCCACCAGCAAACCAGTCTGCCTAAAAGCCAGTGCCAGTGCCTGTGCTTTGCTTTGTCTCCATAGAATGAATGAGGGCAGCCTTCCCAGGCCCCACACTTTTTGGGGCCCTGCAGTAGCCTCAACCCATCCTATGGATGGGAGGGACCCAGGGGATTTAGGATCTGGCACAGGGCAACAGCAGTGGTCACCCTCCCCCCCAGCACTCATCCTGTGTGCAGGAGGAGACAGATTGGCCAGGCTGCCTGCTCTGCCCCACACTCCTGGTCTATTGCACTTGGCTTCACTCCCTGCCACCATGGAGAAGCAGGGGGCAGTGGGCTGGGAGAGGGCAGCATGGCAGGGCAAAGCAGGCTGCCAGGCCACTTTGGCTCCAGCCACCCATATGACGAGAGGGGAGGAAAAGGTGACCCCTGCTGCCACCAGTTGGGCCCCCTGTAATCCTTAGGCCTCATTGCTTGGGGAAGGGGAGAGGGAGTGGAGATGAGATGGAACTTAGGGAAGGCGAGGGCAGAGTGGGACATATGGTGGGGAGTTGCCCCAGGACCCACACCTGGGGCACTGGGAGGGGAGTTGCCTCAGGCCCCGCACCCTCCTCAGGACATCCCTGTCTCCAAGGGCTATGAACAGTGCAGCGCCAGCCATTACAAGGTCTTACACAGTTTTCTCTCAGCAAAAGACATCTGTTTCAACGGAAAAAAAGCATTACAGGGAATGCATAAAAACAATGGAAGTTGCTATGCACTTGCTAATAAACATACCAGGAACCATCTATCTTCCATATGGGACCCTCCATCGCTCCTGCAAGAATCGGGATTCCCTTTGGTCAGTAGGTCACGTCGGTTGCTGGAGAGAAAAAAGGTGCTGAGTCAGTTCAAGCTCAGCTTTTTATATCCAAAGACCTTTCTTAGAGTCTCTGGAAAACCCACTTTGAACCACCAAAAGTGTCTGCATAAGCTGTGATGCTTCTCTGGAGTTGTTTACAGTCCCTGGAGTAATGATCCCCACCACGTTTTGGAGTTCATGGAGGAGCTGGGGTAGCCTTCCACCATGAGGTAGAACACAATCACGCTGAAAACATTCTTACATTTTATACAATGGTCCCCAAAGAGGTTGCCTAGGATTACAATATCTGTCACAACAACAAGACATATCCAAAATAAAAATAGTCCTGTCATAACCTTGTCCAGTCCCACTCTCTGAACGCGACGAGATTCAAACATTGGATGCTCTGGCCTGCTGAACTCCCTGGAATTGGGTACTGATTGATTGCTATTCTGAGCTCTGAAGCACATTTCCTGGTGCATACCCCTTTCTGACACCTTTCTTGGATAGTGGAACCCCACTGTCCAGCCCCTTAGATCCTGGAATCAGTGTCATAGCCCCCCATGCTTAGACCCATTCCCTCCAGAGTGCACCTGGCTAGTTAAATTCTGGTTTCAAAGTTATACCCTTAAGAAATCACCTGACAGATTAGTTTATCAAGGGAATTTCTTACACACACCCCTCCCATAAAGAGAACTATACATCTACGGAGAACAAAAACCCCAAACATAATTCCATCTTTCAAAGTCCTCTCCAGTCCTGAGAGTCCTCAGATTTGGTCAGTGTTTTTCAGGGGAAAGCAAAGCCTCTCCAGTCCTTCCCCTCCTCCTACTGAGATGCTCATTCTGGAGATGGTCTGGCTTCCCTTGTTAGAATGCATGTCATTTATAAAGCCATTTGGCACCTCTTCCAGCATCTCTTCTTTCACTGGGAATTTCTATTTTCCACTTCCACCCCCACCCTGTGGGCTGCTAGGCACAGAGGGTCTTTAGCAGTTAATGGTTCTGCTTATACTTCCCAACCCCAATCCCAGAGTAGAGTTATTCAATGTTGATAATTCTTGATGCCTCGTCACACCTTTCCAGACATAGTATTTTGCTATGTTCTGGTTTCCTGCTACTAAATGAGTAAATTCACAGTGCAAGTACAAACTGTGTTCATTAACTCAAATAAATTTAAAATTGGATACAGACATATTTCCCAAATGGTCACTGTTCCTATGACAGCAGCATCTTAAAACAATAGTCCAAATTAACCCTTGTAGAACTCCACTGATATCGTTTCTATAACTCCACTTGATATCCAACAAGAGCTCTTTTAGCTCTGGCAACACAGCATATGAAGGTGCAGCAAATGAGATAAACAGACAGTGCTGAGGATCTACAGAAAATCTAAGCAACTGAGCTCCCAACCAAGTTTGATCAGCACTTTTTGTGGTCCTGGATGATTTGCTGTTACATATACAGAGCAATTAGACTGTAGCACAGAAACATTTGGAGGGATTTATTGCTTCATTTCAAAGGTTTCCATAATGCAAAATCCTGGAAGCTTTCCCAGCTTTTGAAATCGATACAACTGCTCTCATGAAACTAGCACATTTTTCAGGCTGGAGCAGATCAAAAGCTGCAGGTGAAATGTCGCAAGAGAGATGTAAAAACATTAGAAGAAGGATTTCTAGGAGCTAATGAACATTTCAAAGAGCAAACATTTTAGTCCCTCAGACACTAGAATCTTTACCTGTGCTCACCAACCATACTTAGTTACTTTTGTTTCTTCTACCAGGCAATACTTATGTCAGCTAGGTGATACCAGTTATTTGCAGAAAGAAGGGAACATTGCAGAGAAGCATGAAATAACTTAAGCTAATGGCACTGGGAAGAAAGATTCAAGAGACAGAGGGCAGACCTCTTTCTAAAGCAATACGCTCCCCCCCTTGCAAGATATCACAATGGGCTGCAATTCCATTAGCTGTCACAAGCTAAGCATCAGAGGGGTAGCCGTGTTAGTCTGAATCTGCAAAAGTGGCGAGGAGTCCTGTGGCACCTTATAGACTAACCGAAGTGTAGGAGCATAAGCTTATACCACGAAAGCTTATGCTCCTACACTTCGGTTAGTCTATAAGGTGCCACAGGACTCCTCGCCGCTTTTACAAGCTAAGCAGCAACACAAAAGGAATACCCACAAGATGATGGTGGCATCTCAGTCGATCAGTGGCAGGCAACCTGCAGCCTCGGGGGCCACATGTGATCTTTTGGGGCTCTATGTGTGGCCCACTAGACATTTTGTTTACTGTTGCCCACACAAAGTGTTGCCAGATTCTGCTGGTTTTTGTCCACATAAGTTTTTTTCCTACCAGTATTACAAAAGTGACACACACATAAAGCAAGAGTACGCGAAGTGAGGTGTGTGCCGATTGCACACAACATTGTGAGAGCCGTGTGTTCCCTCTGTATCCAAAGCGCTGCTACGGTTCAATTGGGACACACCTCAAATTCTAGATACACAAGGGCAGTCAGCAAAACTACCCTATCCCGGGAGACTGTCTTGGTCATGAGTCATGACAATCTTGAGGTCCACTGAGATGAAGGAGGGCCATTCCTGTGGCCCACTCACTACTCTATCACTGCAGTAGATTAGATAATGCTCTTCTCAGGGTCATTCTGTGTATGCATGGCACTAAGAAGCTCTGTGCTATTAGAGGGTGATACTTTTTGAGACAAAAAAGGAGGTTTGCTCACTGCTTGTGATCATTTAATAGATCGTGGCTGGTTTTATAACACTGGGGAGTGGCAAGGGAATTTTAGGGCTTCAGCATAGTCTGCCTTCCCATATTATCCCTGCAGTAGGATATTTTCTTTGTTTCCTCTTCTCAACTGTTGGAGTAGTCATTTTATGTACTATTAAAACAGCTGCTCAAGGGCAGATGCATTTCAGTTGTCACTGCTGAATCCAATGTATAGTTTGTATTTACAGCTGGGCAAATACTGCCGGGCCCTTTTAATTAATTTTCCATGAACGTTACTATGAGTGATTAATGTTCTCAAAAGAATGTTTGTGGAAAGAAAAGAAATCTCACAAATACTTGTGCAAATATATATCAGGTGAATGTTCACACAATAATTGTCCATATCTTTTTCTTGAAATTTATTTCATCTCCCTCCTCTGAGTTGTAAACTTTTTAGTCATCCAGTCTGGGAGCAGAAAGAATACCACATTATTTAGCAAACTACTCACCACACTGCAAAAAATAAACAGCAAACATGCAAAAACATGATCTATCCGAATCATTTGCAGAGAAGCTAGAGCAGGGTTGGGCAATAATTTTTGAAGGGGGGGGGGCACTTCACAAATTTTGGAAGTGGTCATGATTCCAGGGTAGGGCCTCGGGTGGAAGGGGCGGGGCCAGGAGACTTTTCATGCTCACCCGCCCACAGACCTTAATTGGCTTGGAGGCACACGGTGCTTAGAGAGAACCACCTGCTGTTTTGATCACTGTGTGGTTCACTGTCCCATGGAGTGACACTTAGACCACTTAGAGCACACGGTAAGAACAAGGGAGCTCTACAGCCCAGTCTCACAGGCAACTGGCTTTATAGCTCAAGCTATAAAGGCTCCTATACTGAGGTCCTAGGTTTAAATCTACCTGCAGTTACAAGTCAGGGCTTGACTGGGATCTCAGCTGGGTCTCTGAAGCTTGGGATGTACCCCCTCAGCTAAGGGGAAGCATGTAACCCTCATACCTGGTATAGTTAGTTCACTGTCCCATGCAGTGGCACGAGACCACTTACAGCAACAGATAAGAACAAAAGACAGCCTGGGCTGAGAGGAAGTTGGCATTTAGCTCAAATAGTAGAGGCTCCTACACTAAGCTTCATAGGTTCAGATCCATCCAGTGGTGGTTACACTAGCAGTTCCCTCTAGGTGCTGAACACCCCTGGCAGTAGAAGGAGACTTTGTGCTTCCCCCCACCTCCTCCAGGGCCAACCTGGGAGTGGGTGAGCACACAAAGTCTCTTGCACCCTGCCATGGGAAGGTGGTGCCTAGAGGGAACTGCCAGCCATTTTGAACAACTGACGGTTCCCTGTGGTGCTGTGCACCCCTGGCAGGGGTAGGAGATGTCACATGCACCCCTGTCCCCAGGTCTCGATTGGCCTGGGGTGGGGGGAGCAGCAGCATGACCACGGGCTGGATCAATCAGCTTGTCTGGCTGGATCCAGCCCATGGAAGCTGTCTTGCCCACCCCTGAGCTAGAGGCTATCTATGTGCAGACAGACTCACAGTGTTCACCAAACAATTAGAAGCACAAAAAGACATTCATAAAAATGTCTGCATATAATTCATTATAAAGTTACACCTGTCAAAAATGGTTAACTGCAAAGTTTATCCAATGTTTTTTATATATCGGCTTATCCTTTCTGTAAGGCTCTTTGGACTCCTTAGGGATACAAGGCCCAATACAAATGTAAGATGAGAATGGGCTTTCTTTTACTGAAATATAAGATTTTGTCTAAATGGGCTCCTGGATTCCAAATATGGCATTTTCAACATTTCTTCCTTATACAAAACCTTACTTTACTACCACATCAGTGTCACATAAAGAGCACAGTATTTTTCTTCACCATTCTGTTTATTTTTGGAACCTTGCCATGGAGAACTGGATGGTCTTGTCATCGGTTTTACTTTGACCCTGGTACTGAAAAGCCTTTATTGCTGCTCACATGCTCAGTCCTAGCAATCAGTCAACTAAATCAGCATTTGGCAGGGTACCTGATTAATTTTACCTAGCAGACTGTTCTAAATCTGAAACGTTTGCAGCACCAAATACAGTTCTGCTAAATGTTCATAAAATGCACCTGATTTGGGGTCTTGTTGAAAACGTGACATTCAGACCCTGTTTACTATGTTAAAAGTGTTTCCCTACATTATGGTCATTGACGAGTGAACCTTGTTTATGGTTCTACCATAAGATGATCCTTTTGGAGAAGTTTGCTGTGAAGATAGATGAAGCTTTGTGCTTTTAAATATCTTTTTCCCTTTTGAGATCATTTGAACTAGAAACACTACGGCTATGTCTAGACTGGCATGATTTTCCAGAAATGCTTTTAACGCAAAAGTTTTCCGTTAAAAGCATTTTCGGAAAAGAGCGTCTAGATTGGCACAGACGCTTTTGCGCAAAGCACTTTTGCGGAAAAGCGTCCAATCTGGGCGCTTTTGACGCTGATCGCCATTTTCGCGATCGGGACTTTTGTGCAAAATAAATCTCAGCTGTCTACACTGGCCCTTTTGCGCAAAAGTTTTGGGCAAAGGGACTTTTGCCGAGCAACGGGAGCAGCATAGTATTTCCGCAAAAGCACTGATTTCTTACAGCAGGAAGTCAGTGCTTTTGCGGAAATTCAAGCGGCCAGTGTAGACAGCTGGCCAGTTTTTCCGGAAAAGTGGCTGATTTTCCGGAAAAACTGGCCAGTCTAGACACAGCCTACCTGAAACTGACCCAAAGGTGAAAAAAAATCCACTTATGAATACTAGAAACAGGCCTGCACCAACACTTTAGCTCCAAACAGTGCAAAGCATTTGAATAAGTTCGTATTCCAAACCCAGATCCAAATTTTGCAAAAGAATCCTATTCTCATAAACAGCTAAAACAAAATCTTGGATCTAAATGTCCCTGATACAGATCTGTATTTGAATTTTGCAGCATGAGCTCATCTCTAAGGGCTTGTCTACAAATAATTTCTGTACCACTGTAACTAAATTGCTTTGAAACAAATAGTCCCAAAGGAGTACAACCCCTCACATGGACCCACTTATATCTGTATGAACACACTTATGCCGGTATAGCTTATTCCTATAGATTTAGACAATGTGGCATGAGGTACCTTTATACTGGCATCAATGCATCCACAGTAGGTATTATATTGATTTAACTATTTTCATAAAAAATTGTAACCCCTTACTGAAATAATTATGCCAATACAACAGTGTACACACTAGCCTAACAGAATCTAAAGAACACATTCATAAGCACTCTTATAAAGGAAACCCATCTGTACACAGTTATGGTTAAAAACATGCAACAATGCGCTTCGTGACAATAAAAATATTACAATTATTATTGCAGTACTGCCTAGGGGACCCAGTCAGGATCAAGGCTCTTTGAACTAAATTCTGTATGACCATAAAGTCAGAGATTGTCCCTGCCCAAAAGAGTTTATAATCTAATTTCAGATAAGATGTCACAAATGAATACGGCAAACTAAAGGAGGGGAGGAAGGATGAAGGTAACAAAATTGGGTCATGTAGTTATTTAGGCAGTTATTGTAGAACCAGATGGTTCCTGAAGAAACCAAATAATTTTTTTTCAAATAAATCAGCTGCCAATGTGAGATCAGAATCCAACTCCCTGTTCTAACTGCTGACTAGCCACAGCAACATGGAACCAAGGAAAGATGGATTCCAAACTTCCACTGACTGAAGGCCACTGACCTGGAAACTTCCTACCAAAGAGAATCTTCCCATTCTCCTCTCTGGCTGCCTTGTGGCCAAACACCATGGCAGAGAGAAGAGGGAGGTGGGGAGTAAGAAGATTCAAAACACCCTGCTTCAAAAACACCTCATAGCAACTTGTCTGAAAAACACTGCATTCCAGGTAATGGCAGATCTCTACTGCGCCTCTATTTATATGTATAGGCAGCAGAACCTGGCCCAGCCTAAATATAGTTTCTCTGGAACACTTTAATCAGCCAGCAACAGCTGTCTTTCTAGTCTTTCCTTTCTAGTAGACCAATCAAAGTGGTTTCTGATTTAAAATGTGTTGAATGTAATAAACTCCTTCCCAAAATATTAGTGGTGAAGTTCACCCTCTATTAATTTCAGTGGGACTAGGTTTTCACTGTCAGTGCTGACAGTTACAGACCCCCCTTTTTTTGTTAGAAACATAGAGCTGGAAGAGACCTCAGGAGGTCATCAAGTCCAACCCCCTGCCCAAGGCAGGACCAATCCCAACTAAATCAACCCAGTCAGGGCTTTGTCAAACCGATTTTGTCAAAATCTCTAGGGATGGAGATTCCACCACCTCCCTAGGGAACCCATCCCAGTGCTTCACTACCCTCCTAGTGAAATAGTTTTTCCTAATATCCAACCTAGACCTCTCCCACTGTAACTTGTTATAAATGTAGCAGTTGATTTTAAAAGCATTGAATATAAGAGGGCCACAGAGTCAGAGCAATAGTCCATCTGGCCCAACATCTTGTCTGCTGACAGTGGAACACTGCAAGATGCTTCAAAGGGAATGAACAGTACATTGAGTGATCCATCCACTCTCTGGCACTCACTCAGAGGCCTATGAACACTATGACCATGTGGCTCAATCCCTGACCATCCTGGCTAATAGTCACTGGTGGATTTATTCGGAATGATTTTTTTTAAAATCCAGTTATAGTTTTGACCTTTGCAACATAACTTGGAATCAAGTTCCATGGGTTGACTGTCTTGTGTGTAGTATTTCCCTTTGTTTCAATCCTGTTGCTTCTTAGGCCAGGTCTACACTAAGGCTACAGCTCCTTTTTGCGCAAAAAAACCTTCTTGCGCAAGAGCCATTCTTCCTCATTTTTTCAGGAAGAACGGCTCTTGAGCAAGAGGGGGGTTTTGCACAAACAGGAGCCGTCTACACAGCTCCTTTTTGCGCAAAAGCCTCTTGCGCAAAAGCGGCTGCTAATTAATTATGCAAATGAAGCATGGCGATATTCCACGCTGCGCTTCATTTGCATAAACTTTTCCATAGAAGGCTACAGTGCAGCCGTAGTCTATGGGAGAAAGTCAACCTAATATATGCAACTCCAGCTACAAAAATAGTATAGCAGTCAGCATATCTTAGGTTGAATTTTTGCAGCATCCCCACTGTGGGAGATTGACGGGAGAAACTCTCCTGTCAACTTCCCTTACTCTTCGTGAGCTGGTGGAGTACTGGGGTCAAGGAGGAAGCCAATTCAGCAGTTGATTTAACAGGCTGATACTAGACCCACTAAATTGAATCCTGAGAGATTGATCTCCAGAGAGTTAATCTCGGAGTAAGTGAAAACAAGCCCTATATTTCATTAGCTGGCGCCGAGTTCTTGTGTCATTTGTTTGTCTTTGTTCCATTCATGATTTTAAAAACCTCTGTCATATCCCCCCTTACTCATCTCTTTTCCAAGTTGAATAGTCCTGGTGTTTTGCTCTCTCCTCATGTGGAAACTGTTCCATACCTTTAATATTTATTTTTTCCCCTCCTCTGTTCCTTTTTCTGTTTCTCATATACCTTTTCTGAGGTGGGGGAACCAGAATGGCATATCTTATTTCAGGTTTGAGCATATAATGGATTTTCATATTTTCTCTCCCTTTTGTTAATAGTTCCTAATAGTCTGTTACCATTTTGGATTGCCACTGCACATTGAGCATATGTTCTCAGAGAACTATAGACAATGACTCCAGGAGCTCCTTCTTGAGTGGTAACAGCTAACTTAGACCCCACCATTTTGTTTGTATAGTTAGGATTAGGCTTCCCAATGTACACTACTTTTCATGTATCAGCCCTGAATTTCAACTGCATTTTGCTGTCCAGTCATCCAGTTTCATGACATCTCTTTGTAACTCTTCACAGTCTGCTTTGGACCTAGCTATTTTGTCACTCACTATTCTCTCCCTTTTTTAGTTCAGTGAAGAGCACTGATCCCAGAACAAATTCCTGGGAGACTGCTATTTCCACCTCTCCATTCTGAAAACTGACCATTCATTTCTACCGTTTGGTTCCTGTCTTTAAACCAGTTACTGATCCATGACAAAACCTTCCCTTTTACCCCATGACTCCTTAGTTTTCTTAACAGCCTTTGGTGAGGGCCCTTGTCAGTTTTTCTGGAAGTCTAAGTATATTATATCCACTGGATCCCCCTTGTCCACGTTTGCTGACCCCCTCAAAGAATTCTGATAGATTGATAATGAATGATTTCCCTTTACAAAAGCCATGTTAATTCTTCCCTATAGATTATGTTCATCTCTGGGTCTGGTAATTCTGTACTTTACCAGGGTTTCAACCAATTTACGTATTACTGCTGTTGGGCCACTGTGACAGACCGGGCCGGGTCTGGGCACTGCTGAGGGTGTCTGCTCAGGGAGAATTGCTCAAAACCAGGACTACCTACAGCCCTCGACTGGAGACCTTTCCCAAATAGGCCACAAACCAGTCACACCAAGTGCTTCAGCTGCCAATCCGGCTAGCAGGAAGCCTCACAAGCAAAACCCCTCAGACACCCCAGCTCTCCCTGTGCCACAATCAGCCCTGGGCCTAACACACAGGTGAGGGGTTATAGAACCCAATTTCACCAACCCTGAACAGATTTTCCTGGTCCCAAAGAACCAGCCACAGTTCCCAGTCAGTTTACACTTTGGATCTTACCCACAAGAGCACGCTGAGCCAATCCTTGAGCATCTAAAATCCAAAGGTTTATTAATAAAAGAAAGAAAGGTTGAGATTAAGGTTGTTAAGGAGAATACATTACATACATCAATCACCGAGTTCTTGATGTAGGCTCTTAGCAAAGATGGTACAAACTGCTAGCTTAAAAGTCTCTGGTGTACATCCTATTTCAGGATGGGTCAGCAATCCTTCCCGGCTCCCTGTCCCTAGCAAGGCTGCATCTGGGATCAGTAGCAAGATTGAAGACAATATGGAGACCACCTCATGGCATTTTATATTCATTCCTGGGGTCTCCCAACCTGGAGCGGGTCACATGGTCAAGTGACCTATCTGTGTTTCACATGCCAGCAGCCATTATGCCCTGGCTGGGTTGCAGGTTTCCAGACGCATTCCTCAGGTGTGTATTGGCCACTCAGAGTCATTGGCCCTGGAGCCATGCTAGTAGCATAGTCATTCGTTGAACATTCCTTCTTTACAACAGGCAGTCCAGGCCATTGCTCTGTCTCAGACAGAGAACATTCACAGTACCAGCACACAGCCCATATTCATAACTCCACATACAAACATCATACAAGTACATGAGTAGCACACATAGATTCAATAGATCATAAACTTCCATTTGACACCTCGCATGGCCCACTTTGTACCAAATTTGGGTCAAACACTCCCCCCCCCCTCCATGGGTGCAGCAGTGATCTGTCTGCTCACTTTAAAATCCAATAACGTGACAGTCACTAATTGCCAGGAGTACCTTTGGAGCCTTTTTTTAAATAATTGGCATCATATTAGTTATCCTCCAGTAATCTGCTACAGAGGCTGATTTAAAGCTGTAGGTTACAGACGGCAGTTTGGAAGATAATAAACAGAGGACTGCATAATGAAACATTTACAATCACTTTTGGGAGCAGAACTGCTCGTTAGGGCGTTGCCTTTGTCCCTTTAAACACTTTTTGAATGGAAATCAAGTTCTCAGAGAGATCACCACTCTCCTTGTGTCACAAGTGGAAGTGCTTGAGTGGGAGATCTCTGCCTACAAGAAAGAGGGAACTGCTGGCAAGAGCACTGTCCATTAAGGCTCCTCAGCCCACAGAATATGCTTTTCCCCTTGGCCTGGATTTGTGAACAGACACATCTTTCCTCCACAATCGCTGGCAGTGTGACTTGGAGCCTCTTGCCTTTGTTATGGCAGAAAGAGGCCTTAACCCGAACCTAACTGGGTAGTTAGGATTCTGCTTGTGTAAGGGAATCCACAGATGGTGTGAAGTCAGCATACCCAGCTCTAGTCCTCCTTTCCCATCCCCCCACCAAGCCCCAACCCCTACTGCCATCTGCATTATGGGGCTTGAAGGATATTGGGGACTGAGGGGCACGAGTAGAGTGCACTGTGCTCCAATCATAGCTGGTGAAATAATCCCAAGGGGGCTGTTACTGCTAGAATAATTTACAGGCTGCTGCCTCTTACACAGTTGGCCAAGAAGAATGCTAGCTGCTCCAGGAATTGGAGGGCAGAGGTGGAGTCACACATGTATGTAAAAGGAGAATTATCTCATTGATTTTGCCCTTAATTAATTCTGTCTCCTATTTAGCTAAAAGGATTTCAATGATTCTAGTTTCCTTTGTATAAACTATATTTTGTATATAGCATAAGTTACTGAAATTTACTTGGATTTGAAGTCTGGCTCTTCCTTGCCTGTGCATCAAGTTACCGAGGGATTGATTGATTATGAAACCTTTTTCGTGAATTTTACTTCTACTGCTATTGAAGCTGCATGAAAAGGCAGCAACAGAAACTCATCGCCATCCTGGACTAGAACACATAAAAGCTAAGAAGAAGCCATTTGAGACATATAAAATGAAAATCATAAAATGCCG
The DNA here is from genome assembly GCA_019425775.1 of Rafetus swinhoei. Classification (NCBI taxonomy): domain Eukaryota; kingdom Metazoa; phylum Chordata; order Testudines; family Trionychidae; genus Rafetus; species Rafetus swinhoei. Next base: position 217,577,108 of record CM033437.1, read on the forward strand.
AACAACGTAAATCAGGCAACTAAACATATTTGTACTAGCAAAACCTTATTCGTATACGCTTCGAAAATAAAGCTTCAAATATTTGTTTTATTAATTTATAGCATAGCTATGGTTAGAAGCCTATTTTGTGAGGAAAGAGCCTACTCCTCATATGAATTGTCCCATAGAAGACATTAGAACTGTAGAAAGAAAGAGAAAAAATAATTAAAATGAACAGCCAAACTCCAAAGTATAACAAAACAAAGAAAATGTGGCCAAACAAATGGGCCTTGGCTCAAGGTTCCTCACAAGAGCTCAGCAACAGAGAGATCTCAGGAGGCATGAAATTGGAAGATGAAAAGAACTTGTGATGTGGGAGGGTGACAAGATTAGTTTTCCTTTAGACCTCCTATAGAGATTGTATTTTTAATTTGTTTTCTGAACTCCTTGTCTAAAAGGATAAGTAAAAGAGCTGTCATGCTAAGTCTGTAAAAGGGAATATTGAGGAGAAATATGGTGATTATATTGAGAGTGCTTACATGAGGAAGGAAAAGTTGAAGAAACGCCTGCATTCAGACAGTATTGACCCAGAATGTGCTAAGGGGAAATGGTGACAGAAGGGAAAGGCAAGAGTTACTTAGTTTATAGAACTTGTGGTACTCTGAGGTGTTTAATCCATGTGGATCCCACTCCTGCTGTGCATATACATCTGGCACAGAAATATTTTGAGCAGGAGCCTATATTGGGGCCATGCCATAGGCATGCAGGCCCTCATGCCCCTCACCGGAGATTATATAGGGCACAGCAGCATTGATTGCTTCTCAGTTCCTTCACTAATTCATAATTCCAGAAGAGATGGAGGAGTGGGGAATGAAAGTGGGTTATGGGATTCATAGGGACAAAACATCTGGAAAAAACAGTTATTATATGATAATTTTGTCCATGTGGGTCTCACTTGTGGTGACTAGCTAGCAATTCCTCAATTAATAGGATGAGGGTCTGAGCAGGCCTAGCTACAGCTCGCTAAATAAGGATTGCAGAATTTCTCTCCTGACTTTGGCATCTGATCTAGTGGCCAAATCCAGGACTCTGTAGTTGGTAAAATTATGGGCTGAGCTCCAGGTGACTGCCCTGAAGATTCCTGACACAGGAATATTGATTAGGCATGCAGAAGAGGCTGTCTGGCCTTTAAGTGAGAGGGCTGTTATGCCTGAAAGAAGAGGCTTATTGGATAATTGGTAATATATTGTAATATACTGAGTGATCTGTTTGATTAATATCTGTGAAGAGATCAGCCTAACCTTCCACAGCCTTTCCCCCAAACAAAGAGTGTGCTTTGTCCAGTATAAATAGTAAAAGGGCTCTGGAAATATCTTAAGTATGGAGCATGGTTACCTGTAGACCAGACAGTTTGTTGGGAAAAGGCTGGCATGTGGAGAGACAGTCAGGAATGTGGCTTTCAAAGGAAGGCTCACCAACTGTGTCTCTTGATTAATGGAATGAGGCCATCACATGATAGACATGACTTGAAATCAGAGATTGTAGGTTTGGCCATTAGGTGGAGGGTATCTAAGCACTGAATAGTGGTCTGAAGAAATAAAAGGCATTTTTGTTTTTAAGAAAACAAATAAATAAAGGGCAGAAGATTGTCCCTGTGATACTCTAGCTAGAGTAAAACATACTAATATTTGCAAATGGATTCAATAGAAGGCGCTCTAGAGTGCATGCTATCATGCTCCATCTTGCTGCCATGGGTGGTTAGAGGTAGATGAGAAGGTCTGCCCTACCCTGTATGTCCTTGGACAGGTGATGTAAGAACCTACAGGGTGCTGGTGAATCCTAACAGACATTGCTGGTGAAAAGATACTGCTCTCATCTGTGGGAAGGGCATGAGCAACAAGCATGGTTTTCACATGGACAAAAACCCAAAGAAGAATCATGCCATACAATTGATGAGTGCAGTTCTGAGTGGGGAGGCTTGGAATGAGCAGTACAACCCTGGGCTAATCAGGCTCTCTCAAGGTACATCTACACAGCAGCATTATTTCAGAGTAACTAATGTTATTCCGAAATAACATAGTGCTTGTCTACACTACAGACCTTATTTCGAAATAATGTCGAGCTGGAAGACTTCTTACTCCGATTCCTGTAACTCGCATTTCACAAGGAGCAAGGAAAATTGAAGGAAGAGTTCCTGTGGTGTAAACAGCACCAAAAGCTGAATTAAGCTATTTCGACTTAAACTACGCAATTGACATAGCTCAAGTTGCATAGCTTATTTCAAGGTTAGCCCTGCTGGGTAGATATGCCCTCAATGGCCTTTGAAATCAATGCAAAGATTCACAGTGATTTCAATGAGCACTGGATCAGCTTTATTGAAATCAATGGATTACACTGATTTACACCAGCTGAGGATTTGCTCCAGAATGTAGGTCTGAGAATTCACCTAATATATTTATTTCTTAGTATAATTATTCTAGTAATTGTAGTAACTCCCTGCATCTCCTGCCATGTTGGAGACCTCTGAGAAGGAGAAGGAGCTCTTACAGTTGCCGTCCCATTGCCCACAAAAAAAGCAAATATTTGACTTTGAATTATCAGCACTGACTAGGGTGTCAATTCAGAGGCTCCTGAAAGAGATGGCCCCAAAGAACTTCCTAATCTTAAATCCAAAGACCGAGACTGTCCAGTGTCAGGGAAAAGGAGGGGGAGTTACCAATCTAGACAACTGACTGACATGTTAGTTGCATATGAGCTTGCATATGACTGGGACAACCCTGTGCACTGAATCTTGACAGGCTTTGTTTTTTGGGAGGAAGGGGGAAGAAGATGACTGCAAGGACCTTTCTTCCAACAGCAGGAGGAGACAGCTGCTCTCAGAGGAAAGAAGAGAAAGCACTCAAAGAACCCAGGGCCCATTAATCCTAAGGTGAGCCACAAAATAACCAAGAAATGAATGGATTCTACCACTCTTGGGATCAGGTGTGCCCTACAACATTATTGTTTTGGTCATGGTACTCCTAGGGGCCCCATTCAGAGGCTAGAACTGCATTGTATCATGTATGTGAGGTGTGGAGAGCTCTATTCCACATGCCTGAACAAGACACGTTTTTTTATTGCTACTAAAAATAAGCCATCTGATCACAAAATGTGATAAGCAGCATTTCAGATGTGAACCCTGTGATTATGACGTCAATTACAAATGCTATATAACTGAATATACAAGGTGTAAATAAACCTTGCATGCAGAGTGAAATAAAAGTAAAGGTATTTTGGCTAATAAAAATAATAAATGCTGCTGAGAAAGTATGTGCATAACTGAGACTGCTATCATGTTTTTACCTGTTGGAGTTAGCATTTCGTTTGCTGGCAAACCAGACAACGTGTCTCTCATTTTATTTTATTTAAAAACACATAAAGCAATATTTGCCAGTAGAGCTTTTGAACTCCGTAATCATGAGATTAACATTGGAGTACCTCTCAATTAGTATATATCTTACATTGGCGAGCCTCAAATCATACTAGTTTCATATGCCAGCTGCGCATCCTCCAGCCTGATCTAGCCACTCGGTAGAGAAAGATCAGAGAATTAATTATGTGCAGATTGGTAGGATGCTTGGTTAGTACTGCAATGTTATTATTACCCCAAAAGAAGCAGGACTTGACACAGAAATTAAGTTTACAATTGGCGTAGACATTTATGGACAAATGCATGAATAGCGTATAAAGAGACAACTCCACTGACCTCAACACCAGCTTGACTTCAATGAGATCTTCCCACATATGCCTTGGTGACTTGGGCTCACACTGACTTGTTGACACATCCTCATATTTCAGCGTTGCCAAAAACCAAAGGGATTTCATTTCCTCCCACATACCCATGATATAAACAGTCACATACAGATGGAAACAACTGTTTTTATGTGACTGCTGTAGTTAAATAAAAATACCACATCCTTTCATTTACTCTTTTTCAGATCTAAGGTATAATATCCAGCAAAACTAGGAGTATAAATTTAACAGTGGATAGATATAGCGAGTGGAACTATATCATATAATGGTATTTTGCATTAGTTTTTAAAGATTGAACAAAGATTTATTTCTAAGTGGTTTCTACAGTAATTGGCAATAACAGAAATTCCCAGTGTCTTATGGAACAGACATGATAGGCCTGCCATTAATTTATAAAAATAAATTACAGTATAGATCCATGGAGAGAGTTAATATCCAGCTGTGGAATGTTTACAATATTTTTAGTTTACTTTTTTCATAGAGTGGCAATGCAATTTACTTTCAAAGTTAACCAAAACACCAAGACAATGTAGCAGTGTCACGATTGGTTGGCACCAGCCAACAGTTTAGCTCATGGTTTCCAAAGTGGATAATAGCTTTTGGTTAATGATACATCAGATTAGAGATAGAAAAGGCCTATTGTGTCATTCATCTTAACCACCTACCAATGCATGGCTATTCCCGATAGTTAATTTCCCCAGTACATCTCACCCTCGGGTCCTTCACCAAAGCAGACAGCATGCTTCAACCCTACATGTTTAAAGCTCATCCTTCAAGACTTAAACCAATCCCTCACTGTTAGTGACCCAGTGTGAAGGGTAGATTTTCCCACAGATGCCCCCAGCAGAGTACTTATACCTTTCTCTAAAGAATGTGCAGCCCCTTCCAGAGCAAAGACACTGGTCTAGAACTTGGAAACTGCTCAGGACCTTGAGTCTTATTCAGTAAATCAATTCCTGCATTTCTAGTATGAGCTACAACTAAGGGTCCAGAGGGTAAATCAAGATCTTCCAGGCTCTTGGCTTCCCAGGGCAGTAGATTCAGCAGCTACCTCTCCGTCCTTATAAATCAAGAGAATCTTCTTTAACACCATAATTCAATTATTATAGTCATGTGTATGAGAAACTGAAAATACTGGGTCTGTTCAATGTAGTGAGAAGACATGAGCATGGGAACAGACAATGAAATTCAAAGGCAGCAAATTGGACATTCGTGGCAGCAAATTGGATATTAATAAAAACAATAGCTTGCCAACCAGAATAGACTGCAGCTTGTCTTGTCTTACCTGACAATAGGTCAACAGGTATAACTCTGAATACCCTCTGGGTCTCTGGAGTAAGATGGTATTAAATTTTACAAAGCCACTTTAAAACCTAGTAAAAATGTATACTACTTTTGAATGTGCTCCTGGTATGTCAATAAACAATGCTCAATTTAAAAAAATACATCTCACACTGAATATTTCTCAGTATGGATTAGCCACAAATGAGGTTTGGAAGTGGAAAGCCTTGATTCTCCGCAGTCTTGCTTCTTGGGTGATCCTTTGTATCTGGGCACAGTGTGTGTTCAGTGTTACCAGGTCACAATGGTGGTCTTTTACCACTTACTTTGCACAAATGGCTGCACAAGGTATGACCATTGATAACAGGACCCTATCCATTTTTTAAAATGCTTGTATGCACAAAGACATCTAAGCTTGTTTTTAATGGAATGACATGCCAGTATCTCTCTCTCAGATTAAAAAAAAGTGTCAAGGGATTTTTAAAAAACATTCACCACTCTCTTTCAAGTTATTTGAATTACTGAGTCAGTCAGGATTGTGTGATTGGGGTTTGTTTGAGCCTTCATCATCTTTGACCAGTCTCAATCAGCCTTGTGATCACCCTGCCGCGTGTGTGATTAATGAGGGGTAGAGCTGTGTAGCAGAGAAGGCCTGAAAAGCCACAGGCTAAATGACCAGGGAACTGGAAACAGGGCAGGTTGAGGGGGAGTCTTAACATAATGTGGTTAGAAAGGGCCATCTTGCCTGTGCCAGTGCTACTTCTGGCTCCTCCAGCTGTGCCTGTATCCAGATGACCATGAGTCCCTCTACCCACATCATGGTGGATTTGCAGTCTGTGGTCTGCATTTCCCAAACACAGAAAACCAGGCGGGGAGGACCATCCAATGTGAAAGGTCCCTGTTGATGGTAAAGCTACAGGAGGAGGTTGGCTAGGCTGAGGAGCAGCTGTGCTAATGAGGAATTTCTCAAGAGTAATCATGTGGGGACAGACAAGGCTGAAGAAGCAATCCAGCTACAGAGCACTGCTGTCACACCACCACAGGACGAGGAGGAGAGGGCTCTGTCACAGGGAGAACATTGGCAGCTTGTTTCTTCTGGCAGCAGGCAGTGCTCTGCCCTTACTCCCAAACTACCCATCGTGGTGATGAAGAACTGTTACACTGCCCTAGTAACAAGCAATGAGGAATCCCGGTGTGCTGGGCTGAATTAGTAAGAGCATTGCCAGCAGATCAAAAGAAGTGATCGTTCCCCTCTATTCACCATTGGTGAGGCCACATCTGGAGTACTGTGCCCAGTTTTGGGTGCCCTGCTACAGAAAGGATGTGAACCAATTAGAGAGAGTCCAATGGAGGGCCATGAAAATGATTAGGGGGTTCGGTCACATGACTTCTGAAGAGAGGCTGTAGGAACTGGGTTTATTTAGTCTGTAGAAAAGAATGGCAGTGGGAATTTGATAGTAGCCTTCATTTACCTGAAAAAGGGATGGAGCTGGGCTATTCGCAATGGTGGCAGATGATAGCACAAGGAGCAATAGTCTTAAGTTACAGTGGGGGACGTCCAAGTTGGATATTAGGAAAAACTATTTCACTAAGAGGGTGGGGAAGCACTGGAATGGGTTCCCTAGGGAGGGAGTAGAATCTCCACCTTCATTGGTTTTTAAGGCCATGCTTGACAAAGCCCTGAATGGGATGATTTAGTTGGGGATGCTCCTGCTTTGAGCAGGGGGTTGGACTACATGAGCTTCTGAGATCTCTTCCAGCCCTAATTTTCTATGGTTCTATGATCTCCAAAGGTGGAGGAGAAGCCATGTACCCCAATGCTAAGAGGTCTGAAGTCACTAGTCCTGGGAGGAAATGAAGGGTAGTTGTGGTTGGAGACTCTCTTCTGAGGGGGGTGGAGGCACCATTCTGTCTCCCTGACATGGCATCATGGGGAAAAATGCTGTTTGCCAGGGACCTGTATCCAAGGCACTGTGGACTGATTGTTGAGGATCATCCAGCCCTCTGAGTACTACCCTATGCTACTCATCTATGTGAGCACAATGACACTGCCACATGTGATGCTCAGCAGATCAGAAGTTGCTAGAAGGTAAGTAAGTAAGTAAGGGTGAAGGAGCTCAGTGCACAGGTGGTATTCTCTTCAATCCTTCCTGTCAAGCATAATGGCTCAGGCAAAGATAGATGCATCCTGGAGGCGACTGCCTGACTGTGACAATGGTGTTGCTAGGATGGCTTCAGCTTCTTTGACCAAGGAATGCTATTGCAGGAAGGACTCCTCAGCATAAATGGAGCCACCTTTCAAGGAAAGGGAAGAATGCATTTGGACACAGACTGGCTAACCTAGTGAGGAGGGATTTAAATTAGGTTCAAAGGGGGCAGATGGCCAAAGCCCACATTTAAATAAAAAACATGGAGACCTGCAAGAAGGGTCAGAAATTGGAGGGGGAGATCATGGACTGTAAGAGCAGGGATAAGAGACAGAACTGAGGGATGAAATCAAATCAGTATCTTAGATGTCTGTAAGTCATGCAAGAAATATGGGGAATAAGCATGAAGAACTTGTAATGCCAATAAAAGAATTTTAATATGACATAGTCAGTCAGCATCATAGAGACTTGATGGGGTAATATGTGTGGCTGGAATATTGGTATAGAAGGGCACAGAGGAATGATGGGCAGAGGGGAAAAAGGGACGAGGTGTTGCTTTATATATCAAAAATATATACGCTTGGACTGAGTTTGAGATGGACATAGGAGACAGACTTGTTAAACATTTCTAGGCAAGTATAAAAGGGGTAACATACAAGGATGATGTCATGAATGGGATTGACTACAGACCAGCTAACTGAGAAGAAGTGGATGAACCTTTTTATAAGCAACTAATAAAATCATGCAAAGCACAGAACTCACAGAACTTGTTAATGATGGGGGACTTCAACGACCCAGATATCTGTTGGGAAAATAACACAACAGGGCACAGATTATCCAACAAGTTCTTGGAATGTATTTCAGGAACTGGAGAAAGCTACTATAGGAGAGGCTGTTCTAGATTTGATTTTTGACAAATAGAATGGAACTGGTTGAAAATTTGAAAGTGGAAGGAAGCTTGGATGAAAATGATCATGAAATGGTAGACTTCATGGGCGTATCTAGACTACACTAGACTTTCAAAAGAGGATATGCAAATTCCACTTTTCCTTAAAAAAATGAGGTTTACACGGTTTGTCGACAAACGGGCGGGTTCGCCGACAAAACCACATCTTAATTACTTTCACTTTTGAAAGTGCCGCTTTCAAAAGTGAGCTCGAAAGAAGATATGCAAATTCCCGTGGAATTTGCATATCCTCTTTTCGAAAGTCTAGTGTAGTCTAGATACACACAAAGATTCTAGGAAATGGTAGGAGGGACAGCAGCCAAATAAAGATAATGGATTTCAAGAAGGCAGACTTTAGTAAACTTGGGGAACTGGTAGCTAAGGTCCCATGGGAATCAAGTCTAAGAGGAAAAACAATTGAACAATTATTGTGAGGGGCATAAGAATACATTATTCCACTGCAAAGAAAAGATAGGAGATATAGCAAGAGACCACTCTGGTTTAACCAGAAGATCTTGAATTATCTAAAAATCAAAAAGAAGTCCTACAAAAAGTGGAAACTAGGTCATATTACAAAGGATGGACACAAACAAATAACACAAGTAGGTAAGGGCAAAATTAGAAAGGTCAAAGGCACAAAAAAGGTCAAACTATCTAGAGACACAAAGGGTAAAAAGAACACATTCTATAAGTACGTTAGAAATAACAGGAAGATTAAGGACAGGGTAGGCCAGTTACTCAAAGAGGGAGAAAAAATAACAGAAAATGTGGGAATGACTTAATGTGCTTAATGACTCTTTTTTTTTTCAGTTTTCACCAAGAAATTGTGGCGGGGGGTGATTGGACGTCTAACATAGTGAATGTCAGTGAAAATGGTGTATCTTCAGAAGGTAAAATAGGGAAAGAATAAGTTAAACATTGCTTTAAAAAGTTAGATATCTTCAAGTCATGGGGGCCTGAGGAAATGCATCCTAGAATATTTCAGCAATTAGAACAAAAAATGAAAAAAAAATTCAGCCCCCATAATGATTTTTTTGCATGAAGATATCAAAACCCTCTTTGGTTTTCATCCCAAATTTTTCACGGGTTGTAGGATTTCTGTCCAAAAAACTTTCTGTCCAAAAAACTTTAAAAAATTGACACACAAAATAGACATTTTCTGGGGAAAGGAGTCTTGCATAAAAACTCCAATTTTCTATGGAAAAAAGTTTGGACAGAAAATTTTTGACCCGCTCTAGTTTTTAGATTTGGAAGAATAATGGGTAAACTTTTCAAATCAGGCTACCTTCCATGTAAATGGCACTTTTAAAGACTGCTCCCTTCCCTATTTATAATTTTTTGTGCCATGAGTAGAAATGATGGTGGGAATGCTCCCTCTTTACACATCATTGCACACTTTGTACACTTTGGAAACCACTCAGTCTTCTATTTTATTTTCCTTCCTATTTTTTGATACGGTGCCTGCAAAAAATGTGACAATGGTTAGGTCACTGGTGTACTAATGCAACGACGTCTCATGACAACAAATACTGTCTCACTGTTTCCCTGTCTGTCTGTATCCAAATACTTAGATTACAAGCTTGCTGGGACAGGAACTGTCTTTCAGTCCTGTGTTTGTATTGTGCCCAGTATGATGGGATGTATTCCCTGAGTAGGACTCCTAGTAGCTACGGTAAAACAAAGGGAAAATCATTATAATATTCTAGTTCAGATAGGTTCTTGTACTACATTCATCACCTTACTATCTGAGGCCCAGATGCTCATAGGTATTTAGGTGTCTAATGCCAATTGAAATCCCATTAATTTCAGTGGGAATTAAGACCTAAATATTATTGAGGATCTGTGCCTGAGTGCCTTCCATGGTATCTCAGTATGGCAGACAATGTAAAAGCAACTGATAAACCGAGATTATGCAGAGAAAGGCCACTGTATTAGCAAATTAATTGGAAAACAGAGCGAACAACACAAACAGATATTGACAGATGCAATATGTGTAGAATGAGATAAAAACAGATGACAAGGTGATGTGATCCATCGAAACATCTTCAATCAAGGACAGGGAGGAGTTGCTCAGAAAGGTAAACAGAGGGATTACTAGGAATAATGGGACAAAATTTATTGAAGAAAAATTCATGCTAGGCATTAGAGGCCTGATTCTCCTCTCATTTACATGCATATAAATTAGGGGTAATTTCACTGAAAACCATGGAGTGACAATGGTGTAAAAGAGGGGGTAATCAGTACATAGGATTGTATTCTTATGTACAGTTGGCATCATTAGAATATGGAACAGTCCAACAGATCATTGGTAGACACATTTCAAGATAGGTGAGAAAACATCCTCAGAAATATCAGAGGGGTAGCTGTGTTGGTCTGGATCTGCAAAAGCAATTCTCACCAGCAACTATACACCGCACCACAGTAACTCTAACTCAGGAACCAATCCATACAACAAACCTCGGTGCCAACTCTGCCCACATATCTACAGCAGCAACACCATCACAGGACCTAACCAGATCAGCCACACCATCACTGGTTCATTCACCTGCACATCTACCAATGTAATATATGCCATCATGTGCCAACAATGCCCCTCTCCTATATACATCGGCCAAACTGGACAGTCCCTACATAAAAGAATAAATGGACACAAATCAGATATTAGGAATGGTAATATACAAAAACCTGTAGGAGAACACTTCAGTCTCCCTGGACACACAATTGCAGATCTAAAGGTAGCCATCCTGCAGCAAAAAAACTTCAAGACCAGACTTCAGAGAGAAACTGCTGAGCTACAGTTCATCTGCAAGTTTGATACCATCAGCTCAGGATTAAACAAAGACTGTGAATGGCTAGCTAACTACAAAAGCAGCTTCTCCTCTCTTGGTATTCACACCTCCAGGTCAGCTGCTAGAAGTGGGCCTCATCCTCCCTGATTGAATTAACCTCGTTATCTCTAGCCTGATTCTGGCCTGCATATTTATACCTGTCTCTGGATATGTCCACTACATGCATCTGACGAAGTGGGTCTTTGCCCAAGAAAGCTTATGCTCCAATACATCTGTTAGTCTAAAAGGTGCTACAGGATTCCTTGTCGCATCCTCAGAAATGTTCAGTAGACACAATTCTTCATCTGGCCAATGGGAAAAGGATGCAAGATAATTTTCAAAGTCTTGTCCATCTTTACTAACTAGAAACCTGAGGTAGTGTATCCATAATGACATGGAAAGATCGCCAGCATCAAAATAGCTTCTACAACACTTACACGTTGACCAGAAGCCAAAACACAGTTCCCTTAGAGCAACTTAGCCTTGAGCTCCCACCCAGACAACCAAGCCAAATATACATGATGAGGATTCCTGACAATGTTGTTTATCACGTAAAAAAAGTTCACATTAGCCACTAGGTTAATAAATATTTTAGATCTTATCCAAATACAAGCTTCCAGTCAATTCTTATTAACTAAAGTAAAATGTATTAAAAGAGCAAAGAAAGAAAGAAAGAATTATACATATAGCTATGAATAGAGTGCTTAGGTTGGATTCACAGTAAAGATGGTGAGCTTTAGAATTGCAAAGAGTCCTTTCCAGAATCAGTTTGTTAGGTTATAGTTCAAGGTCCAATATCAGGATGGTCCAGAATGGAACTGGAGACCTTGGTCTTGTGAATCAGACTTCCTTTGATGAAACTTAACCCAGATCTGAGCTGACAGAATCAGAGACCAAGAGTTTTTATAGATTTCTGGCAGACTGTTGTCAGCCTTATGACAGCAGGTGTTTTTTGGCTGAAAAATGGCGCCTTTTAATAAAGCTCCTATTTCCTAATCTCCCCCAGTAATTAGCTAAATGAATTAACATAAGGTAATTACCCATCTTCAGCCATTTACTGGTAGCTTACTACAAACTTCAAAGAAAAATAAGAATGCTATTACAATGTTCATAGCGTATCTAAATGTCAACACCTTTTCATCTCTGAACCAACAGAATACAGTGACAGATAAGAACTGTTAGGTTACATTGTCAGTCTCTAACAACATATATGTAAACCCACAAAAAACACAATTGTAATCTACTAGTATGTCTCTGAAGTTTGAGTCTGTGTCAACTGCCCTGCATGTTGCTTAACCCTTTCTGGCCCTGTATCATACTTCACTTTTTGGGAGGGGGACAAAATGTGGAAAATGTAAGACTAAAAGGAAATTTGTTTTAGTACATTTGAGCAGGATCCAGATATCAAAGTCAATGAAATAACTCCTGTTTACATAGAAGGGCTTTGAAGAAGGATCACATAAGCAATTGACACAAAAGGCAAAATGAAATTTGAAATTTCAGCCTTAATCACAGCTAGCACTAGTAATATCTGCTATTATCACTTGCCTTGCAGTAACGTGAAGGTTTTTTTATTATTTCTATTATTTAAGTTTCATTGCTAACACAGGAAAATTCCACCATAAAAAATGCATTAAAATTATATCTAGTCAAGGGATTGTCAAATTTCAGAAAATTTACATTGGAAAATTTTCTAAAATTTGGGAAAAATAAAGAAAATTTTAACAATTGTGATTATTCTCCTCTTTTCTCAATTCTTCAAGTTTCAAAAATCAAAATAAAAAGGAAGACTTTTTTGAGAAAAGTCGTGAAATTTTTTGGGAAAATTATTCTTTTAAAAAAATCATCTCTCATTAAATGCAATTAACGCATGCCACCAGTGCATTCTGAAGTCAAGGACACAAATGTGCATTCACTTATCTAAGAACGAACAAATAGCCTACTAATCTGTACCCTAGTGTGGCTCATGTTCAGTAGAATGAAATGTGTTAATTTAAATTTCCTCTATCTTTGCTTTAAAAACAAACAAACAAACAAAAAAACCTTTGATGGGGGAAGGAGGTTTGCAGTGTCTGTTTTCACTCCAAGAAACTCACCCTTAGTAAAAGGATGAGAGAAAATAGTGGGGAAATAAAGGAATAAAAACATCTTCTCTCTATTTTGTATATATTGATTAATGTTTTCCATCTCTTCTTTTTCAAGGTTACCTTTACTGTGTAGACCTCTACTCCCTCCTCCTCGCCCTCACAAGCCCACATGCCATTTCAACAGCTGGCTTTAACATCCATAAAATTTAACTTACAGGCCTCCTCCCACATTTTCTGCCTCAGTTGATGATAGATGCAACCTTCTCTTGGTAAAAAAATTTCTTTTTTTCCATCTAAATCCATCAGTCCTTTCACTTCATCTGCACACACTCCAAATCCATTAATCTCACATTCTTTCTCCCTTCCCATTCAAAAAGCCACTAATTCCATCCATACTTTGCCTGGAGAAATCCATCAACGTCACATTATACCTGCTCCCACGTCCAGCCTGTAAAAGTTCAAATCACCTGCACCTATAATTTTCCTATAGGAACCTGACTTTATTCCCCATTCTAAATTCCAGGTTCTGTGGCCACCACCTCTCTTAGGTGATGTCAAGGTGCCTGGAGAAGTTCACAGCTCTGAGTGCCAAACTTGGGTCAGATTGTCAGAAACCAGGGCAGACACCCAGACTCATTGTATATTCTATCATTAGATTTCACTAAACAAATTGTACTTCTGGATCGCTACATTAGTTTTACCATGAAGCCCCAATGGTAGTAGAGAGGTAGCCGTGTTAGTGTGATCTTGCTAAAACAAAAGGAAATAGTATGTAGCACTTTAAAGACTAACAAGATGGTTTAATAGGTGATGAGCTTTCGTGGGCCAGACCCACTTCCTCAGATCATGAAGCCCCAACAGTCCCCTTAGAATCTCCAGCCCCGTTTCTACCATCCAGACTTGTTTTTAAACTGAAAATTCACCACATTAAAGTTACTTCCAGCCCCAAAGGGCCAGTCATTTACTCCAGATCAAAATATATTACAGACCTCACTAAAGACATAAGAATATAAGAACGGCCACACTGAGTCAGACCAAAGGGCCAGTATCCTGTCTTCCGATAATGGTATTAGGTGTTTCAGAAGGAATGAATAGAACACATAAACATCAAATGACAGTACTGTAGTTAGTCTTTAATAAACCTTTAGTTTTAGTATACTAAATTAGGAAAAAGTAGTAAGAGCTATAGGAAGGTTAAAGGAGATAAAATATTTTACAGGTGAATTAGAGTTTCTATTTTCAAAATAAAAACAGAGGCATAGCAATCTGTCAGTTTCACAGCATCTTTTCATAAATTCCCTCAGGATGTCCTAAAATTGGCTTTTGAGGGACCTCTGATTGGCATTTGGAACCCCCCTGTCAGTGTTTAGATGTATCAGAAGTAAGGATCATTCCCAAAGCTTTCCTTTTATGCCAAAACAGGCTAGCAAACTGACAGGCATCTTCACCATGTGGGTTTTGACAAATAGCAAATGCAGCCCATCTGTGATCCTCACTGTTTAATGAGGCCATTCTCAAAGTAACAGACATTTAGGTATCTATGATGGTTTTTAATAGATGGGGGCAAACTATGGCCCATGGGCTACATACACCAAACAGGACCCTTCTGTCTGCCCCACCCCCCCGCTCCCACCTGGGGAGGCCAACCCTCTGCCCCTTTCCTTCTGCTCCCTTTTCCATAGCCTCAGCTCACTCTGATTTTCACTGATGATTTTCCAGGTGGCACAGCTGCAAGCTTCCTAAGTGCTCTGGGTGGCATGATCTTGGGTGGGTATCAGGGGAAACTGGATAGGGAGGTAGGGGATGGGCCACACCTGGCTGTTTGGGGAGGAAAAGCCTCTCCTAGCCTTCACTATCCAGCTCTCCATACAATTTCAGAACTCCGATGTGGCCCTCAGGCCAAAAAATTTGCCATTTACAATGTAAATCAATATATTTCAGATAGATTCAAACAATAACATTAGCATTTCAATCACTTTCATGCATTGCATAAAGCTTCATCTAGAAATTCCAATATATCCTTTGATTTAAGATTATTTGAGCACAGGATACAGACATGAAAAAGGCTATTTCAACAACTGGCTAATTTAGTTACGCTACAAAACATCAAACAGGATACACATGCTATGTAAATAGCATTCAGCTGGTTACAGACAAATTCAGGCAATAACTTTAACATTTAACAGACAAGTGAATTAGGACTCAACACAGCTTTGGGCTCATGTCTTTAGCTCAACTCATTACTAGTGTCACCCTGCTCCCGTCCCTTCCCCCTCCAATCTAGGTTCCTGGCTCTTCAGCTGTTGCCACTCTTGCCATCTCTCTTCCTTCTGAGTGGAGTATTTCCAGGCAGAAAAGTTCCCTGCCTACACTGTAAGTTCCCCACCAAATGACAGTCTGTCTAGGCCAGCCTGCTTCATTTCTCTTCATAAAGAGGGTATAGCATGTAATTACCATAGATAAGTTACCGCACAGGTTCTGTGTAAACAAGCACATTTACCCTTAAGGTACAAGCATTAGAGAGAAAACATATTTACAATAATAAAAGAACCTACACATTTGCTAATTAGCTTACCAGGAACCATCCCGACTCCAGCCAAGGTGTTGGTTGGTGATGGTCCTTCAAACACTAAGTAGGGGTTTTCTCTCTGGTTACAAATTCATCATCAACAGCTCAGAAACAGTCTTAGATGGCCGCAGTAGGCTCAGGCCTTGTAACTCTTCCCAAAGAATTAGTCTCCACTCTTGGACCAGAAGTCTTGTCCATTTGTTGAAGCAGAAGGAAAGGCCTGAGTCAATTTTAATTCAGGCTCTTTAGCTACAAGTCTGTTCTTTGTTGGTTTCTGGAGAATCCACTTTGAACCAATATATGCGAGGCTCTCCCCAAATGGTGGTAGCCCTCTTGGCCCTGATGTACACTAGGACTTTACTCCTAAATAACTCCCCCCAAGTCTGAATTTATAAATGGTACGTCCACACTACCAAGCCAGTTATTTTGAAATAATGGGCCACGGAATTTTAAATTCTGTACTCCTGCTTTTTACTGGAGTAACGCTAATTTTGAAATAGTAATTTCAAAATACCAGTGCTGCTAATTAGAATTTATCGACCTCCGGCAGGCCCAGAGTTCTTCCTGGGGCTCTAAGTCCAAGGTAGCACATCCACATTAATGAAGCCTGTCTTGGACTAATTTCAATGCTTCCCCATAGTGAGGATGCACTAGTTTGAATTTGTTAACTCAGGAGTTCTTAAGTCGAACTTAGTAATTTTAAAATTGTTTCCTAGTGTAGACATGAGTTTGGGGGTGTCTGAGTGAATTTGGCTAACCCAACACTACAGTTCTCAGTTCCGAGAGGACTGTGGTCACCCTGCCCCATGGAATTACATGCAGCTCCTCAACAGAACATACACATTTGCATTTTAATACAATGAATTCCTAAAATACTTCAATTTAATTACGCTCAACATAATTTAACAAAGTTTGTCTAAGATACTTCAGAGCATTATCATATCTGTCACCCCTCCTACTGCCACTTTTTTCTCTCAGTCTACCATACTTCTTTCTCCCTAATACTTCACAGCAGAACCCCTAGACGGGTTTATTTCCTGGCAGCTCTTCCTTACAACAGCAACTGTGGTGGCATGTGGGCTGTCTTTTTCCAGTAACTACACATAACGAAGACTAGTTTTCCTGCGGTCTTTGGCTGAGAGTGGTTGGCTGGGTTGGGAATGAGTCTCCATTGATAGCAGGCACTAAGACAAAACCCTGCCCTTCCTTTGGCTTCCTACACACTGATATACACCCTTCTCCACTGCCTCACACCATACATTTTTCATGCAACATCCATCTACAACTGGCCAGTATTTTTATGGTTAACAGACTTCAATAATTTCATATATTGTACTTATGATTCCCTTCCTTTTCTCTTGGAAGTATGCTTTTATCTCACTACTCCAGTCATGTGCACTGCTAACATAATTCCATCTTTAAGTATCTAATTAGGTACAAATTTACAGAGCCATATTACACATGTGGATGCATAAAAAAACCATAAAATTGATTATAGTGTTTATAATGGGTTTGCAAAAGAACTTTGTGACACATTACTCACCACCTCGATTTTTATAGTGTTAAATATACAGTAATTCTTTGTTCCATTACTCACTCCTGTATCTGCAATGAGATGAGGCTGGATATAAGTTGAATGCTCACAATAAACTGCCAGTCTAAGAAAAGAAGAAGAGTCCCACCAAGTCAGTGGGACAGTCACAGATTTGAGAGAGGGAGAGTCAATGGAGATGATGAAACCAAAAGTGAAGTAACATCTCATGCTGGAAATTTAAAACCAGCTCCAGTATGGAAACTGCCTTTACTTATTATCTTTTCTTCTAGGTTGTTCCTAGCTTCTTTGCTAGTACTTCTGTTCATATGCATTGGTGTAAGTCCTCTGATTTATTCCATTATAGTCATGTTGGCATTGGATTCTCCTGTGTGCAATTTGCTGATGTCCCTTTCTCTCCCTTAAGACTTTGATTGTCAGCTACCTCAGAGCTCCATTCTGTACAATGGAGGCCATTGGGAGGGGAAAGGAGGAGAGAACAGGTCCTTACAGTTGTTATGTTACAGAAGAGTCATACTGTAGACAAGCGCCTGACATACCACCACCATATCCCCTATGCTGGGATTGCCTCAAGTGGGCCTAGTGTAGAGGTGGGAGGGAACAGTCCACTGGCCATTTATGGCAGCTTTTAAGGTGCCTTTGCTCTGCCAAAGCAGTACAAAAGGCCCTTAGAGTGTGCCAAGATTTGTCCCCTTGTTCTCTGAAATATCTGTCTCCTCAGCCCAATTTTCTTGTTACCTTCCAACAGGGAACTCTGAGGACCAGATACGCAAAGGCAGTTTGGTGCCTAGTTTTTTTTGAATATCCAAGCCTTTGGTTTCTAACTCCTTACAATCTCTGAAATGTTCAAATCTGTTGTTATATAAGAACACTATATTGTTGCTATATTTAAGCATTTTGGTGCTGTTACTGTAAGGGCTGCTCCCCACTCTGGCACTCCGACTGCAGAAGGTGGGGGCCCACAAAGACCTTAAATACCTTGGCCTCTAGACTCTGCTTACAAACAAACAAACAAACCCACAGAGTCACAGGCACACTGGCTCTGAGAAATAAACGAAGAAGTTGCCACCATCAAGCGAAACAAACCTCTTTTTTTTTTCTGAACACAGGAAAAAAGCACTTGGACTTCTTTCCCCAGGGGGACCCCAAGCTCCTCTGCCACAAGAGGGCTTGAAAAAACAAAGAGAAAAACAAGCTGCAGTCTCTGGTAGCTGACCTCTTAATCTGAGGCATGCATATACACACAGAGACAGACCTCCTGTACTTTCCAGGACACAAGAATCAAATCATCACCTTAAAAAAGTGATTTTTATTAACAAAACAAAAGATATACTTGATAAAGCATACTTGATTGCTAGCTGTTACAGAGCAACTAAGTAAAACAAATTGAAAAACACAGAGAAAATCTCTGGGAACAACTCTTAGGTTATGTCTACACTACAGCACTATTTTGAATTAACTTAATTCAAAATAGTTAATCCGAATTAAGCTAATTCGAAATAATGCATCTAGACACAAAAACTAATTTGAAATAGCGTTTTGCTATTTCGAAATAGCGCGTCCACACTGATTGGACGCTGGATCGCATTTAAGGGCAGTTGAAACCGGTTCCAGAAGGGCATCAGGTCAGTAGTTGCTTTGTGTGGCTGCTGTCTGAGGCTATCTGAGGCTCGTGCTTAAAGGAACCCCTGGACAGCCAGTTCTCAGCTTTCCCGCTTGCTTGCCTACCTCACCGAGGGACAGCAAAGCGTTTTCCTCTACGCCTGCTTCAGTCGCTCTCCTTTGGGACACCGCTGCAGTCGGCACCATGGAGCCAGAGCTGCCCCTGGGCACTCTGGTGCTCATCCTGAACGTGTTGCTGCAAGCCTGGCAGCAATTGCTGGAGGCTGCCTGGCGCCTTCTGCTGCAGGCCAGCCCCGTGGCCCTCCCCCTGCCCTCCGGGGGCCCTGAAGGAGTGGCGCCCGGACGCCAGCATGCCCCGCCGCATCTGGTGTATGGACACCAGCAGCGACTGGTGGGACCACATTGTCCTGGAGCGCTGGGGAGACCAACAGTGGACCCAGAACTTCAGGATGAAGAAGGACACCTTCCTGGAGCTCTGCGAGTGGCTCGCTCCTGCTCTGCAGCGACGGGACACACGCATGAGGCCCGCCATTCCCCTCCACAAGCGGGTGGCCATTGCCCTCTGGAAGCTCTCCATGCCGGATAGCTACCGATCCGTCGGGAACCAATTCGGCATGGGGAGATCCACCGTTGGAGTGGTGCTCATGCAGGTATGGAACTCACCAGCCACTGGGCCAGGATGGGGGGCTGCAAGGAGGACGTGGGCTGCCCCAGGGAAAACGGGGGGGAGGTGGTGTAAATGCCCTCCCCGGGATGGGTCGGTCCATCCCGGCCGCGCTACAGACCGCCCACGTGGCCAGGATTGCAGCGGGGGTTGCTCCTGGGAGTGGGGCACGGGGCAGTGGTGGGGAACGAACACTGTCAGCCACCCGGGCGCCCCAGTGACCCTCAGTTTTGTGTGTCTCTCTGCAGGTGGTGAAGGCTATCAACAGGGTGCTGCTCTGCAGAGTCATCCGCCTCACCGACCTGGATGCGGTCATCCAGGGGTTCGGCGCCCTTGGCTTCCCCAACTGCGGGGGGGCAATAGACTGAATGCACATCCCCATCCATGCCCCGGAACACCAGGCCTCCCTCTTCATCAACAGGAAGGGGTACTTCTCCGTGATCCTGCAGGCCGTGTCTGACCACCGGGGCCAGTTCACGGACATCAATGTGGGCTGGTCCGGCAAGGCACATGACGCGCGGGTGTACCAGAACTCCTCCGTGTGCCAGAGGCTGCACGCTGGGACTTTCTTCCCCGACCGCCACATCAGGGTCGGGGATGTGGACATGCCAGTGTGCCTGGTGGGGGATGCGGCCTACCCCCTACAGCCCTGGCTAATGAAGCCCTACACGGGACACCTCAGCCTCTCCCGGCAGGCCTTCAATGCCAGGCTCAGCAGGGCCCGCATCGTGGTCGAGGGGGGCCTTCGGCTGACTGAAAGCACAGTTTAGGTGCCTCCTCACCCGCCTCGACCTCTCCCAGCACAATATTCCGCACGTGGTGGCAGCATGCTGTGTGCTCCACAATTTGTGTGAGGAAGGGGGAGGCTTTCCTGCCAGCCTGGATGGCAGAGGCTGACCGCATGGCTGGCTAGTACGCACAGCTCTGCACAGCTGCCAGCCGGGAGGCCCTTCAGGGGCTGGCCGCATCCGGGAAGCCCTGCGGGAGAGCTTCCAGGTGGACGAGGACTGAAGTCCCCCTGGCATGCCCCACTGGGGCATTGTGCCTTACATTCCACCCCCACCTCCTTCCCCTTTCCCCTCCCTAACCCCTCTTCCTGATATACAATAAAAACACCTGTGTTGCCACAAAAAAAGTCTTTATTTCAAATAACTGGGGTGGGGGGAGGGTAGGAATGAGGGTGGGAGAGGGGAGGAGGGAAACCTGGGAGGAGGGAGCTGGAAGGAGGAGGCAAGGGGAGGAAGGGGGAGGGGAAGCTTAGGGTTGGGGTCTTGCTGGCTCTCCCGTCTCGCAGCACTGCAGGTGCGGGACGCGGGGGAGTGGGTGGAGGGTGGGGCAGGAGGGACGGGGGGGTGCGGAAGAAGTGGGAGGGGGAGCAGGGGTGGGAGGAGGAGTGATCGCTGGGGCGGCCGCAGGGGCTGGAGCAGCAGGAGGCAGCAATCGGTCCGCCAGGGCCTGCAGGTGCTCACAGAGGGCACAGCCCTGCTCCCGGAGCTCCCTCAGGCTCTCCTGCTGGAGCTGCAGGTCCTCTTGCACCCACTGCTCCTGGCTGTGGACCTGCCATCCCTGCAACCGCAGCTGCTGCCTCTGGAACTCCTCTTGGTTGCGGGTGTGCCTGCTGGCCCGGGTGCGGGTGGAGGGTCGAGCCGGGTGGTGCGTCCTGCACTCACAGGTGCTGCAGCTGTGGTGAAACAAGAGAAGTGGTCAGTTCTCCTTGGGGACATAGTGGGTGAAACCCAGGCCCCCTCTGCAAGGCGAAGATGGCAGGTCTTCACCCCATCACATCCTGCTATCCCCCGGGAGTGTGAGCTGGGTTTCACATTGGGTTTCACACCCTAACCCCAGCCCCTGTGCTGCCTATAGTGTGTTGGGGGGGGAGGGGAGCTGTGCCCTGCCTCCGTGTAGAGGGGGCGTCTGGAAGGAGGGCAGTGTGCAGTGTCTCTCCCTGGGGTAAGGTCCCTGGGCTCCCCCTCTCCCCCGCCCTGCATAAGAGGACCGTGATGTCACTCACATGTGGAGGCCTCCCCTGGCCTCGGATGAGGCTGCTGACAGGCTCTCAGGGATGGCTCGGGGTTCCTAGATGCAGGGCAGGCTCCCTGCAGGCTCCTGGCTGCCGTCGTCCTCCTCTTCCTCTTCCCCTGCGTCAGGGGCAGGGCCCTCTGTCCCGGGGTCAACGATGACCGGGGGGCACGGACCGTCTGACCCCCCAGGATGTGGTCCAGGGCCTCAAAGTGAGGGCAGGCCTCCAGGTCAGCCCCTGGTTGGGCGGCCCTGGTATAGGCCTGCGACAGCTCTTTAATTTTGCTGCGCACCTGCTCTTGGGTCCGCATGTGGCCTCTGGTGGCCAGGCTGGCAGCCATGCGGCTGTAGATGGCCGCATTCCTGCACCTAGTGTGGAGATTGGAGGCCTCCCCCCAAATCTCAATGAGGCCCACAATCTCTGCACTTGACCAGGAAGGCACCTGCCTTTTGCAGCCCCTGGCAGGCTCCTGGGAGCCGCCAGCCTGGTCCTGGGGAGAGGTGGAGGGCTGGGTGGCAGCGGGTGGCTGGCTCATCCTGTGCCAGATGCACAGTCTTCTGGCTGGGTGCTGGCAGGCTGGCAACTGGCACAGGCACTGTGGCCAGAGTCTGCCCCTTTAAGGGCTCCGGGGCTGGGCGGGGGGGAGCAGATGAGTTTTCCTGGTTGTGCCCAGAGTGGCCACCAGGGCTCCCTGGGAAGGGTTGGAGGCCAGCTAATTCGAAATAAGTGTCTACACAGCACTTATTTCGAATTAGCTATTTCGAATTAGGCGTTATTCCTTGTAGAATGAGGTTTACCTAATTCAAAATAAGTGCTCCGCTATTTCAAATTAATTTCAAAATAGCGGTTTGTATGTGTAGACAGCTATTACAGTTAATTCGAAATAAGGGCTCTTATTTCGAATTAACTCTGTAGTGTAGACATACCCTTAGATTGTGAATGGGGGAGGGGAGGCATATTTTCATCCAGAGCAGTTCAAACCAAACCACAAAAATAAAGAAAAATACCATGATCATGACTAGATATACATTTTTCCCCTTTATTTACTCATGATCCTTCCTGGTTCAGTCCACTTCCATGCCCTGAATTCCTTGGAGACATGGTAGTCCTTTCTGGGCTTAAATCATTCTATATCTCTCAACTCCTGGCTTAACTTCCCCCACAAAGAAAGCAGGCAAGATATCTTATACAATTCACATTTCAGCACCATATTCCCATTGGTTCTTCTGGCTCCCTGCCAACACCCTTGCTAGCTAACTGAGTTTAACCCCTTAGTAATTGGGTGCTGACCAGCACTCCTCCTATCCATCACACTTACACTCAAGCACAAACACAATTCATACGGTCATAATCATCAACAATTTTAGGGCATGAAACATGTAAGGGGTATGTGGGAAATCCCTGTCATGGCGAAACTTGTCACATGAGATATGTCTAAGAGGATTTCATTTATAAAATTGAAACCACCTTGTTTTAGCCACTTTGAATTCAGAGAAATACAAATAATCCTATTGTTTTTATTTCATCTGTGCTTGTGTAACTCAAAAATGCATTGTTTCCTAAAGACAAATATAGCAACTCTGACCTCCCATGACTCATTACTGCCTATTTATTTCAAAAGCTATTGTTATGTAAAGATGACCTATTGCTCATTGGCAGTGGGGCATTTTATAAAGTTTAGAACTTCAACAAAAACATGGAATGTAGGTTTAAAAAGGCCTTTAATTAAAGAAACTTGCTCATGCTTGTCATATCAAGGGTGGGAGAGTTTCTGTTGAAATAATGTGTTACAAACAATGAGTTTAAATAGGTGAAAAAATGCTTAAAGCAGTTAGTAGTTTCAGCTGGTTCTTTTCTTTAGAAATTGTCCAGTAAACCTGGTCACAATACAATGATTGTTTTCCCTGCGGAAAATGTAAATTAAAAATTTAAAAAATGTTTTCATGACATTTTTCAGAGAAAAGCATTAACTTTTCATTTTGAAACAGATTTTTGGCCAGAAACTATTGAAAACTGAAAATGGTTTTGATTGAAAAAATGAAAAATATTTCAGTTTTCAGCCAAAACTGAAACATTATTCATTGTCTGACAAAAAGATGATTCAATGTGAGGTTTACCCAGTTTTCTGACAAAAATAACTTTCAGGGAAAATACATGCTTGCTATAAACACTTCTATTTTCCCTCTGTCCAACTGTCTGCAGTGGCTTATACCCATGAGTGCCAAACTGAGGACAGATTGTCAAGAAACAAGGCATGACCCCAAACTGATTTGTGAGTTCTATACTTAGATTTCACCAACCAAGTCACAGATGTGAACTCATCAAGCACTGAAACAGTCTTAACATGGAATCACAGAAAGTCCCCTTGAGTACATGAGTCTATCTTGTCACTTAGGCAAGCCTGCCTTTGTGATAGATGGTCCTTTACATCAAAAATCATCATATTCTGGTTATTTCCAGTCCCAAAGGATCCAGGTTAATTGTACCTCACATCTCAATGCCCGTAGCCAGTCCTATAACAAACTAACTGAAGATTCACTGACTAAGAAAAGGAAATAAAAGAGTTATTTACAAAGTTAAACAGTAAACATACAAAGACAAAGACAATCTTAGGTTTCAAAATGCTGTAGTGATTGCTTTGTCCTTTAGGGCTAATCCAAGCCAAGTAACTTGGGGATCCCTTGTTTATGCTTGGAAATATTGCAGTTACTGAATTCCAAACAGCATAATGATGCTTCGTCATTGATGGGAATTATGTCTATCCCCAGCATTTAAACTGTGATGGTATTAGGGCTTGTGCTGTTATCCTTTTCAGGGTTGCGGGGGAAGCAATCAGCACAGTCTTCTTGGCCACAGCTGTTCCACAATGGGCTTATCTCGTGTCAATAGGCTGCCTTTAGTTGCGGGAGAAGATGACACCTCATGTGCTAAACTAGTATTTCACACTCGGTAACGCTTCTTCCCTGACTGTGAGTTATATAGTTTTAGCAAACACTTTTAGGCTACGTCTACACTGCCCCCTCTCGTGCGCAAAAAAATATGCAAATGAGGTGAAGTGTGGAATAGCACCGTGCCTCATTTGCATAATTCATGAGGCTCCATTTTTGCACAAGAGGCTTTTGCACAAAAAAGAGCTATCTACACTGCTCCTTTTTGCACAAAATGCCCCTCTTGCGCAAGAGCAGTTCTTCCACTTTTTTTCAGGAAGAATGGCTCTTCTGCAAGAGAGGGGTTTTGTGCAAAAAGAAGCTGTGTAGATGGCTCCTTTTTGTGCAAAAGCCTCTTGCGCAAAAATGGAGCCTAATTAATTATGCAAATGAGGTGTGGTGATAGTCCACGCTTCGCCTCATTTGCATATTTTTTGCACAAGAGAGGGCAGTGTAGACATAGCCTTACAGTTGCAGAAAAATACTTCAATATTACCTTTAATATACAATAAAGATATTATAAGTAAAATAAATACATGCAGCATCCTACAAGCATGTCAAAAAGTCTAAACACTAAATACATTCTCATAACGCTAATATCTACTGGGGTAATATTAACACCATGAGCTACACTTATTTCCAACTATGCCTTTCTCAATGTTCAATGCTGCCCGGGGGCTTCGGCTGGCACTTGGAAAGTCTGCCAGCATCACATCCTCAAAAACTGTTTTAAGAGAAAAATTGTGCCCAGTCCCTTTGTCCATAAAGAAACAGATCTGTATTCATTTGTGTATGCACTCACTACGCACCATTTGTTTGACAAATGTGTGCCAATAAGCTTTTTGAAATGCTCGCTCACTCACTCACCTGTTAATGAATTACTTATGATTGTTTGCTCTGTTTGACTATTTAATTTTCATACAGCCACATACGTCAAATGGTACTGTTTCCGTTGTCTGACACTATGGCCTAATCTTTACAAACCACTTTCACTCCCCTGCCTCAGTAATGAGATTCAGTTTAATCAGGTCAGAGTTTTTGTTTCGTGAGTCAACAAACCTCTGCTGCAAGATTTGGTTTCCACTAACTTCTGTTCAACAAAACTTTAGTCAGCTAAATATTTACAAGAGAAGGGCTGCAAATGTTGTCAATGTGTTCATTTTATTTAGACATCACCAAAATGCCCACAATCAATTGGTTTTCATCAGGCTATAGTCACTAGAGACCCTACTACTGACATATGCAAATACCCTCTTCCAAATCTCCCAGTCACTAACCAAACACTTTGGATGCAGGATGCACACAATGATCGCTGTTGAGGGTAGGACTCCAGATTATTACAGTACTGGTGTTTTTCTCCCTAGTACAACTAGTTCCAGTACCAGACTGAAGAAAAGACCCTACAACAAATGCTTGATGATCTATTTGTTTGGCTCTCACTCACCTGGTAGGTATTTTTAAGAGGAGATTCTAAAATATTCAGTAGTCTATTTTTTGATTGCTTAGGGTTTGCTTTATGGAGAATCTGGACCAAGAGTGGCATTGATTTATATGCTGTATAGAACTTGGAAAACACTGAAGTCAAAGTAGCGCACAAAGGATAACCCATGGTAGACTTTGGTCCTCTATGTCCTTGCTACAGGTTATATTAGTCCATACAGGAGTTAAAGACAGAGGAAATTAGTATTACTAGAGTTCAGTCTGTGTTTAGCAGGCTTAACAGGGGTTACTGTCAGATTTGTTATAGTGAACAAATATATATCTCTTCTACAATGTTCAATAATGCCAGAGAGATATACATTTAGTATCATGTGAAAATCTCTAAAATTAAATGAATTTCAGAGTTATGGGGTAATAGTGGCCCTTACCTCTCTCTACTTAAATCTTCAGTCTTTAAGAGAACATAGTGAACAAAGATGATGAAGCAAAAGACTTTCCGGAATGTACTGAAGTATAAGATTTAAATCAATAAAATAAGTTTACAATAATTACCAATAAAGGTATCTCAAAAGGGCATTATCAGGTACAATTTGGTCAAGAATTTAGGTTTATAAAAATAGAAAACAAAAGGAAAAAAATGTCCAAGAAATGAAGAATGGAAATGTAAGTGACAACAAATTAAAACTAACAACCGCAACCAAAGTATTTCTTTTAAAGTAACACTCATTTATTACCACATTGTATGAATAGATCAGAACTAGAAAGCAAAATAAAGAGGGAAAATAGAGCCAGCCAGAAAATTCCTAACAATCAATGTTTTCATTTAAAAAATGAATCTTTCACAAAACGGATCATAAATAATTATTCATATTTTTGACCAGTTCTGCAAGAAAGGGAATGTGAGTGTGACTCATCTATTTTTATTGTCCAAGCTAAGAGAAATACAAAGGGCTTTCAATAAGCAGAAATGATTAAAAGTAAAGTTGATTTTTAAAGTCTTTCAGTTTTAATATCCTTCAATTTTAAAATATACTACAGACTGATTTTCCGCAAAAAAGAGTTCAAAGTCCTTTTCCCATGTTAATGGACTAAGCCTCACAATACCAAAGGATAGTAGGCAAATTCAATTATCTTCATTTTACAAATGAAAAAACAGACATGAAAAGTTAAAGGACTTGCCCACTATGATGCACAAAGTCTGTAGCAATGCAAGGAACTTAATTGCCTGGTTCCAGGTACCTGAAAGATCACCTAAGAAGCATGAGGATGAAGACTGCCCCCAACAGATGTGCTCATAAGATCCAATTTAATTTTTACCAAGACAGCTTTCTTGGGAGCCAGTTCAAAACAGCAGAATGAACTCCCATAGACCATCACAAACCTGACCACTTCTCATTCCCAGTGCAAGTCATATTTCTGTGATGTGCCTTCTCTAACACACATACATTAACAACAACAAAAATCCCCTAAACAAAAATCTACCATAACTAAATATCCCACTCCCTACATAATTGTTTTCCCATGGAAAATACCTCAGATGATAGACATTATTCATGTCACTTTATGTATCATTGGAAAATTTCTGATACTATGCTGAAGAGGGTGATATAAGAACCTATATAGACTAGAATGGAACTTTCATAGATGCTTTAATTAAAGGTCATCCTTGGCAAGACAATATAATATTTACTTTGACAATTTTTCTAAGAACATAAAAATTTAGTACTGATCACCAATTAGCATCCAGTATTTTGAATTATTAGTAGCCTATGACTGAAACTGCCAAAGTTAACTTACAAACATGTTAGACTGGCTGACAAAATGACAACAACAACAACAAAGATGTCAGTAATCAGAATTTCTGCATCTGGTCTTGTTAGGAAAAAAAAATTAAATCTGGCACTGATCCTGAAATTGCACAAGTCAGTCTTACGAACAGGGGAAACTCAAATGACAGTGAATTCTCAAACAGTGGAATTCAAATGACAGGGAATTCTCTCTAAACACATGCAAATATATTAATGGATGAGACGACATTTGGTGCTTTTTTGCTCTGATCCTACTGGATCTGTTTTGTCTGACTCCATATGAAAATCTCCTTTAATGCCCAACTCTGGGCATTTGTTAGGCAGTGTACTAGTATTAAGTCAGATGAACAATTTGAATAATGGAGATTTACAGTTAGAGTTCATCTCCAAAATAAATGGACTTCTGGGCTGACAGCTAGAATCCAGAAGTGATGTGAACAACTCAAACACCATTGAGGACAGTTTGGGTACATGTACGAAAGCCTGACAGAGAGGAAATGAATCAAATTAATTCTGCACATCACTGTCTAGAAATAATAAGAATGGGGGCTACATAACTGAAGACTAACAGAAACCCATGAAATCTCAGGGGTGGGGGTATGGTGTGGGATAACTGTGGGGGTAGATTAAAAAGGAGATTACTTTTATTTTTTATTCTACTTGGCCCTACTCCATGCCAGATATTGCTGGAGAGGAGTCATTCAAAATATTTTTACCTAAATATTTTAACTAAATATTTAACTAAGCTGCTTTCACTGCTTCTGCACTAATGTTTATAAAAGCCTCACTGGCTCCTACTAACTAGAACTACCGTCTGGAGATTTTAGCTCCCCACATCATAAATATGACTTCACCCGTAATTGTTAAAGATAGCAGCAGTTCTCTCCAGTTTCCATACTATTAAAATAATGGTCAGTTAAAGCTTTCAACCCTATAGCTAGGGAATGTCCGGATGTGACAGGTATATACAAGTGCATGACTTGATCACATTAGCTGAAGAATGATTCTGGAATGCAGACTGGAAGTTCATTTCAGAAAAATTTGGAAAAATCTGTGTGTGTGTCAGCAAATACATTGTTAAATGCAATTATATTGTATGCTGCCACGCTGGGGCGGGTGGGAGGGCTGGAATACATATTAGGGCACATAGACCTATGAAAAGTTGAAGGGGGGGGGAGGCAAAGAAAGGCCATGGAACAACTGCTGCACAAAGCCCTTACAGTACATTGGTAACAAATGATTGCTATTTAATTGCAAAAATTAGGGTCAAAATTAATCCCCACTTTAGATGAATGAGAATGTTTCCTACCTTATACAGGATCAAATTCTGTCCTTCAAGCCACCTTTATGAGCACAACTGAACCTAAGTAACTGGTCAGGGGATGAAATCAGTGTTTTTTCTTTGAAGTCTAGCCATTAAAGTCCTTCCAGAGGTTGACACTCAAAAGGAAGTCTCTCTTTTTCCTACTGCAGGCCAGCTGAAAATGCTCAACAGTGATTAAGAAGCAGCCAAGATGGTTTTAAGTTCAACTTTATTTGAGAAGCTGCATTGGGAACTGTTTCATGGCTTTCAGTTCAGCTAGGTCCTGGAGCCAGGAGTGTTTCCATAGATTTCAATGAGATTTGAATTATGCCTTTATTTATAAAATTGCACTCAAGAAGCCTTACCCCTTTGACATCAATGGAATAAGAACTGGCCTACATGTAATCGACATTCCTGCATAGTGCAGCAGCCTGAGTATAAGGGTAGGAGGAGGTAGGAAGAAAATTACAAATTTAGGTCATCTGTATGGAGATGGATAGAAAGCTGGCTGGAAGGTCGGGCCCAGCGGGTAGTGATCAATGGCTCGATGTCAGGATGGTGGTCAGTTTCTAGCGGAGTGCCCCAAGTTTCGGTTCTGGGACCGGTTTTGTTCAACATCTTTATTAATGACCTGGATGAGGGGCTGGATTGCACCCTCAGCAAGTTTGCGGATGACACTAAGCTAGGGGGAGAGGTAGATACGCTGGAGGCCAGGAATAGAGTCCAGAGTGACTTAGACAAATTGGAGGATTGGGCCACAAGAAATCTGATGAGGTTCTACAAGGACAAGTGTAGAGTCCTGCACTTGGGACGGAAGAATCCCAAGCATTGTTACAGGCTGGGGACCACCTGGCTAAGTAGCAGTTCTGTAGAAAAGGACCTGGGGATTAAAGTGGATGAGAAGCTGGACATGAGTCAACAGTGTGCCCTTGTAGCCAAGAAGGCTAATGGCATATTAGGTTGCATTAAGAGGAGCATTGCCAGTCGATTCAGAGATGTGATTATTTCTCTTTACTCGGCTCTGGTGAGGCCACATCTGGATTATTGTGTCCAGTTCTGGGCCCCCAATTACAGGAATGATGTGGATGCATTGGAGAGGGTCCAGCAGAGGGCAACCAAAATGATTAGGGGGCTGGAGCATATGACCTATAAGGAGAGGCTGAGGGAGTTGAGTCTATTTAGTCTGCAGAAGAGAAGAGTGAGGGGGGATTTGATAGCAGCCTTTAAGTACCTGAAGGGAGGTTCCAAAGAGGATGGAGAGAGGCTGTTCACAGTAGTGATGGATGGCAGAACAAGGAACAAGGGTCTCAAGCTGCGGTGGGAGAGGTCCAGGTTGGATATTAGGAAAAACTATTTTACTAGGAGGGTGGGGAAGCACTGGAATGGGTTACCTAGGGAAGTAGTGGAGTCTCCATCCCTGAAGGTGTTTAAGTCCCGGCTTGACATAGCCCTGGCTGGGTTGATTTAATTGGGATTGGTCCTGCTTTGGGCAGGGGGCTGGACTTGATGGCCTTCTAAGGTCTCTTCCAGCTCTATGGTTCTATGATTGTATGATTCTGTGTATGCAAAGCCTGTAGTATTTACTATGGGCTCAATTGTGCTCAGCTTACAACAAGAGCCAACTCATTGCCTCAGATGACACAATCAGACCTGAGCACCTGCATGCACAGAGAGCTCCTTCCTACAATGCAGCTGAACTTTGCTGACACGTTCATAGGGTATCAGAGCATTGACCAGCCCCCTTTCCCACTCTCTTTTGGGGGCATGTGCATCTAATGGAACAGGAGCACAGCCATCTCTTCAATCTTGAAAGAGTAGGAGTTGTAGTTCTGCTGGATCCTTACGAAGCTTGTGATAGGAAGCGAGAATAATTTCTCCCCCCCCCCCCCATTTAATGCACATCTGCATAAAGGCAAAACAGTGTCTGCTTTATGTAAACAAACTAGGGATTTCCCAGGCAGTGTTTTCTAGTGATTAGAGCATTAGATTGGGATTCAGGAGAGCTGGCTCTGACACTGGTCCACTGAATGATATTGGGGAAGACTTGTCCCATTTCCAAACCTCGGTTTTCCCATCTGTAAAATGGGAACAATAACAGTGCCTTTCCTTATAAATGACTAAGCTCTTCTGATGAAAAAAACACTACATCAAACTTAGATATTATCAGTATGTAGCTACATTTCTCCCTGTACTTCACATCAGTGGAATAAAATTTTATTTACTTATTTATGTTTGCAGTGATGAGATCTGAATCGTGCACTGTAGGAAATAAATTCACAGCTGCAAATTCAATAAAAATGCTTAACCAGCTACTTTTATATGTGGCTTTGAATAGTCTCTTAAGAAAAATGGATCATTATTACACATAATCTTTTATACCCTTAAATGTATTATATTATTATATATTCAGAACTCAAAAGTGAATTAAGAAGCCTATAGACATATCTTGCTTCTGTTTCCCCTGAAATCAATGAATGAAGTGGAACAAGATTGGCCCTCTAGTTACAAACAGGTTCCTACCTGGAACAGATTATAGTTTATGAGCACAATTCTGTCAAGATTTATGCATGTGCTTCACTTTATAAATGCAGGCTATCACAAGGAAATTAAGGGGCTATTCATACATGTAAAGTTTTAAGCAGCAAAATAAGTCTTTGTGATATTATAGTCCAAGGCCCTCATCATGAATTCATCATCACTATTATATTTATGACTATAAGTAGTTCCACTGATGATTCAAATGGGTCTACATACAGTAGTAAACAGTATTCCCAGTAGTATGTGTTTCCAGAATCAGGACTTATTAGGCACACATAGCAGAGGAGTAGAAGAAAGGATGGGAAAAACATCTTTTCATGCCTTTGAAATTCTTTTAATTCCACCCTATCCTTAGTCCTTATTTTCCCTTTCTTTTAAATGCTTCAACATACAAAATATTACTTACAACCAAATTAATCATTTTTTTCTTTCTCATGCTGACCCTCACCCTGTTGCCTACTTTTTTTAACCTTTGATCGTAATCAGTTTATTTGCAGCAAATCTTCTTCCTTATCTAAATTGACCTCTTCCTTACATCTGGGGGCATCCTTAGGAAGATATGGGGCAGAGGTTGGAAGTTAAGAATACCTCACTTATGGAATCGACCTGTCACTTACAGGATCAAATGTGCTGGCCAATCACACTGCCTTGCGAGGCCCCCAAAGTGCAGGGCCAGAGCAGTCATTCCGATTCGCTATACTCTAGGGATTGCTCTGTTTACATCCTTTATTCAGATTAAATAATAGTTGAATCTTTATATTTGGGTTGTTCATTGTCTCTGTTCTCAAAGAAATTCACTTTTCTCCATGCCTTAGAAAGCACCATCTAGCCACATATAAATTGTGTTCCTTTTTTTGGTGACTGTTTGGCACTCATTAATTTTTATTTTGACATTTTTGATTTACTATAACCTGGCTGAATTTAGGGCTGACCTCATATTTTTACAGCTGTATCACAATTTCTCCTCCACAAGGAAAATAATTAATATTTCTTGATATTCATCAGTTATATACACACACACACATATACACACATTATATATACATATACACATCAGATACACTCTCTATATATACAGAGAGAGAGAGAGAGGGAGAGAGAGCTTTTTTTGTACGAAAAAAAGGTGCCAGTACTCCAGGCTCAAACTTGTTGGAAAAAAAAACCCTGGAAAAGTTGTTGAAAAAAAAAAAGCCGCACTAGGGGCCAAAATGCAGTTGCGGCCCCTTTAAGAGCAAAAACGCCACGCTGGGAGCCGAAAAAAAATGTCTTGCGTCCCGAGCAGGCTTCCATCAGGAGGAGAAGAGCTGCCACAGGAAAACAGGTGCCAGCACACACAGGGGAAATACCACTCCTTTTTATTTCAGGCCCCCTAAAGATGCCAGTCTCTATTCCTTATAATCTGTTTTATGTCCCACGCCCCAATTTACCCACTCAAACAGCCTTCAAATAATTAACTGGATCCCAATCACCAACTACAGAGTCACCTTTGCAAACTTTCCATCTGCAACAAGTTGTTATTTCTGTAGAGGTGGGAAATCACTATTCCCAAAGATTCTCTTTAGTAATACAATAAAAATAATCTTATCATAGTCAGTACTAAATTACAGATCTGATTCTCCATGCTGTCTAAGTGCCGTCACCCAGTACAGCTGTCCTGGCCCTACTGACTCCAGTGGAGTTATGATAGCATGAAATTGGTGTCACAAAGAGGAGAATCAGTTTAAGCCAGAGGATTAATTAATCAGTTTAAGCCTAAAGGTTTAAGCCAGAGGATTTCCTGTTTGACTCTGACCTTACCAGTATGTGTGTAAGTCAGGAGTACTTCTATTGAAGTCATGCACGCCAATTTTACATCTGCCTAACTTTATTTAAGTCAATGGATTGGATTGGTGTAAAACTGGCATAGCTGAGATCAGCATCCTTACATTATTTCAGTTTAGGTCTGTTAAAGCCAAATAAATCAAGTGGGCCAAATTCACCATTGGAAAGCAGTGAAATTACTTTCCAGCTGTTTTACATTCCTCTGGAAATGCAAAGCAGCCATGAACTGAGTTTAACCAGACAGTTAATTTGGGTATACAGTGGGCAATGTAATCCCTTTAAGCCTGTTAAGTGTCCAAATTGCTTTGAAAGTTGATCTAATGTAAAATGTTATTTTTGTTTCTAGTTTAGAGTACTGAGACATGTAAACCTTATTCTCTTCTCAGTTCCACCAGTTTGATACTGATGTCACTCGAATGACTTTCAGTAGAGTAACCACGGTTTACACTGCTGTAAGTGGGAGAGGAATCAGGTCCAAACACTCTTTTGCATCATTTTCTTTCACTCTTTACTTTCATGGTGAATACCAAAGATCCCAGCACCTAATGATGACATTCTCTTCCCGCTGTAACAAGAAACCCAGCATCCAATTCCTTCCCACAAAGGCCTTAGAAGCAACTCATACCTCAAGTTACCAGTTAAATTGACCCCATTACTCATGCAGCATTACAGTGAAGGGCCAGCTTGGCTATAGTTAAATCAAGAAGTTCTTTCTGTTTAAAAGCAACTTTCCTAAGCTCTAAAATTGGCATGCTTGATCAGATTGTCTTGAAATGTGCTGCAGTTCATGGAGGTGTGAGGTACAATTTTTGATCCAAACACGGGGTCATTTGAAGAAGAAATTCCTGAGATATTAGCCTTCCCCTCCAACACCAATATTTTACAAAATCAACAACTTTCTAAAACACTCTGTAGACACCTCAGGCTCACATTATGGCTGTGATCATTGCTCAGCTATCTTAAACACCTGACATTTACCTCAGCTAGCACATGACGCTTCCCCACGGGGCAGTGGACGATACTGAAAACATTAATAATGTGAGATTTGGCTCTCTATAATAATATGTCCTAAACGCTCACACCAAAGAGACTGAAATGCACATGTGCAGCAAGCCTTGACAGGAGTGTTTCCAGCTAGCCCCTTGTCACGGTAACTGGATGGTTCGGGGGGACATGCGGCAGATATTGAACCTGAGCTAGACTTTTGCACCCTAAATCTCAAATCTACCCTTGGCAGAAATCGGAGAATGATTTGTCGGCAGGTTGCTACTCTCTACCTCTGCAAATGATTTTGTGTGTGTTTGTTTTGGTTTACTGCTGGGAAATGTGCGTTGCTAACTTGCACAGCTAATGTACAATTTGTTCTCACTATTTTCTGAAGAATAAAAAAATTACACAGCTCTATAGATAAGAGAAAATAATTGCTGGACATGTTGCTGCCTTTCCAGGATAGCAGCGTACCAGCCCTGATTATCTTTACTGCAGGTTGAAACCCTCTGTCTAGGGTCTCTCTGGTCCAGCAACATCCTACTGGACCATGGATGTTGCTGGACCAGAGAGCTCTGGCAGCTGGGAATGGAGGCCAAGTGGGAGTCCAGCAGCAGAGGGGCTGGTGGCTGGACATCTGTCCAGGGCTGGGAGTCTGTCCAGGGCTGGGAGGCCAGTTGCTGGAAGCAGAACCCAGTGGCAAGGTCTGGGAGCGGGGTCAGCAGCTGTGGGGGGAACCTGGTAGCTGGGGCTGGGAATCAGGAGTGGAACCTAGCCAGGAAGCTGGTAGCCCCTGGAAGAGCCCTGAGCCCAGCAGCAGAAGAGCCAGAATTGACCTGCCCTGGTCCAGTAAATTCCCTCATTCAGGACTGGTCAGGTCCCGAGGGTGCCATACCAGGGAGGTCCAACCTGTAGAGGGAAGATGAATAACAGGGTAATATAACCATGTTTCCTAAACAACTCAACTAAGTTAAGAGATTCTTGATACACAGTCTCCTTACCATGTTATGAGCACTTTATTTTTAGAGTCTCATACATTTTTGGTGTTCAGCTGGAGAATATGGGGTAAGAACATAAGAACAGCCAAACTGGGTCAGACCAAAGGTCCAAATAGCCCAGTATTCTGTCTGCTAACAGTGGCCAATGCCAGGTGCCCCAGAGGGAGGGAAAACAACAGGTAATCCTCACGTGATCCCTCCCCTGTCACCCACCTAGTTCTTATATTATGGGAATAAGTAAATAACTTTTCCTTATTCATTTTTTCCACACCAGTCATGATTTTATAGACTTCTATCATATCCCCCCCAGCCTCTAAGTCTCCTCTTTTCTAAACTGAAAAGTCCAAGTCTTTTTAATCTCTCTTCATATGGGACTGGTTCCAAACCCCTAATCACTTTTGTTGCCCTTTTCTTTGAACCTTTTCCAATGCCAATATATCTTTTTTGAGATGAGGCGATCACATCTGTATGCAGTAGTCAAGATGTGGGTGTACCATGTTTTTTTATAGTGGTAATAAGATATTCTCTATTTTGTTCTCTGTCCCTTTTTAACTGATTCCTAACATTCTATTTGCTTTTTTGTCTGCCGCTGCACACTGAGTGGATGTTTTCAGAGAACTATCCACAATGACTCCAAGATCTCTCTCTTGAGTAGTTGTAGCTAAATTAGTCCCCATCATATTTTATGTATAGTTGGGTTTATTTTTTCCAGAGTGCATTACTTTACATTTATCGACATTAAATTTCATTTGCCATTTGTTGCTCAATCACTTAGTTTGGTGAGATCTTTTTGAAGCTCTTCACAGTCTGATTTGGTCTTAACTATCTTGAGCAGTTTAGTATCATCTGCAAATTTTGCCACCTCACTGTTTACTCCTTTCTCTAGATCATTTATAAATAAATTGAATAGGATTGGTCCCAGAACAGACACTAGTTACCTCTCTCCACTCTGAAAACTTACTGTTTATTCCTACCCTTTGTTTTCTGTCTTTTAACCAATTATTAATCCACGAAAGGACCTTCCCTCTTATCCCATGACAATTTACTTTACTTAAGAGTCTTTGGTGAGGGACCTTGTCAAAGGCTTTCTGGAAATCTAAGTACACTATATCCACTGGATCCCCCTTGTCCACATATTTGTTGACGCCCTCAAAGAACTCTAGCAGATTAGTAAGGCATGATTTCCCTTTACAGAAACCATGTTGACTTCCCCAAACAAATTCTGTTCATCTATGTGTCTGACAATTTTAATCTGTACTATAGTTTCAACTAATTTTCCCAGTACTGATGTTAGACTTACTGGTCTGTAATTGCCGGGATCACCTCTAGAGCCCTTTTTAAATATTGGCATCACATTGGCCATCTTCCAGTCATTAGGCACAGATGCTGATTTAAAGGTTAGGTTACAAACCACAGTTAATAGTTCTGCAATTTCATATGTGAGATCTTTCAGAACTCTTGGGTAAATGCCATCTGGTCCCGGTGACTTGCTACTGTTATGTTTATCAAAGCAGTTAAAGCAGTGTGGGGTGTGTCGGGGACCAGTGATGGGAGTATGGAGAATGAAGGAACATTAGGGGACAGAGAAGTGGGTGATGAGCGGGATTAGGGTTGTGGGAAGGGGAAGAGAAAAGGATTTAGAGGCAGGGTGATAAATGTGGACAGGTGGTAGATGAGAGGGGGAAATGGGGATTAAAAGAAGTGGGGAAAAAGGAATTGGAGGGGGAATGGGTGACAGACGGAGTGAGGGGGAATAGAGACAGGTTGGGCCTATGAGCCCCACAATCTCCTCCACCATGTGTATGCTGGCATCAGGGGAAGAATTGCCTCGCTGAGTTAGGAACTGAGAACAGACATGCTCACAGCATGCCCCAGGTACACAGTACTGAGAAGGGAGTGAGGAAGTAAGGTTCATTCAATCCAGCTGCATGTAACAACTGAACACAGCTGGAGTTCATGCAAATAATTCCCAGCTGGTACTACCAACTCCAGGGATCAGGCCCTCACAGATATAGTTACTAGTGCTGGGCAAAATTTTCCATTGACACTTTTTGATTTCTTTTCCTCTGTTTTGTGAGCAAATGGCTTTTCAGTGATATGAAAATTTTTATGAAAAAAATAAACAAAACCAAAAACTACTTTTCAGTATATGGCAACTGAAAATTGATATTTCCCCAGTTTTAAAATTTCTGTTTTAGTTGAAATTTTGCCAAAGAGGAAAATAAAAACCATTCCCAACCAGATCGAATAGTTAAACACTTAATGCAGGAGTGCAAATGATACCTTTGAGCCTTGGTTAACATGATTAACAGAACTTTAAATTCACTATCAGGATTAAACAGAATATCTTCAAATTACATTCACTCATTTTTGTTACCGTTTCCCTGCTTCAAAGCAAGAAAGCTAAAGGCTATTCCAAAAGTGATTATTGCTGTGTTTAGGGGGAGAATGGTATTGTGGTTAAGCCATGGTCCGGGCATACAAGAGATATGTGTTTAATTGTTGGCTCTCCCACAGACTTCCTGAATCTTCTGTTACCTTCAGAAAGTCACTTGATCTTTGTGTGGTCTCAGTTTCCAAACTTCTCCTTGTGCGTTATATTTAGAACTAGTCGGAAGCTGGAATTTCCTCTCTGCAGGATATTTTCAAATTTGGCTTTGTTCCAAACTGGAAAAACAAAATAATAACATCCAATTTAATGCACATGCATTCTGACAAAATTTGTTTCCAAAATATCAAATCATTTCATTCTGATAATGTCAACAATTTTAGTTTCCAGAAAGTAAAAATATTTTACTTGGTAACATTAAAATGGGACTAGAATAGAATGATAAAGTCAAAACAAAATATTTTGACATTACTGAAACAAAAATGGTTTTATTTTTTCCCTTTCTGATATAAAAAATATAAAAATCAGTACGCTCCTATGAAGCATTTTAATTTCAACAAAACTGCATTTTCAGATGTAAAAATGAACCATCATATTGTTTTCTACCAGCTCTAGTTACATACCTTTTTCTTCAGTGTTTATTTAGAGTATAGCAATTTGGGGCCAGGACTGTCTCTTTGTGTTTGTACAATATTTAATATTGGTTGAGGCATGTAGGTACTATTATATAATGATGGCTAATTTACAGGATGTGCACTTTTAGATTTTATAAGTTCTACAAGAGCAAAGCTTACCACATACAGAAGATTACAAGCTTAATAGAAGCCATTTCCTATGTCCTTTACCATATAATTTTTTTACTATGAAAAATGTTACACGTTGAAGTGCTTAAGCACTTAAAGACATACTATTGCATTATATTTTTCTCTCCAGATGTCTAATTATATTTAGTGTTCCAAAGCAGCACAAAACATTTACTCATGAATTTGAGAAAGTGTCTTTCATTTATCAGGGAAGAATTTTTTAGCTTTAAGACACTACTGCTGTAATATATTACTGCCTCTTTCAGGAATAGGGCCTGTTAAAAGGAAACAAGAACCATGAAACCAGCAGATAGAAATTTCAGGAAAAATTCTGAATCTGGCTTGTGTATTTGAATAAAAGCCTGTTGCTGATGTATTTTATGTGTTCTGCTTCTCAGTGTTACCAGTTGCATTAATTATTATTTCAATCACTGTTTCACAAGATGCCTCAAAACCCATGTGCTACGAGTCATTAGCAAGTCTGTCTGTAAAATGACTTCTGTCTTACTATAGTAAATTTCCATTGTAATATAAACCACAACTGCACTAAGTGAGGATTCATTACACATAACTGGAGCAGAGGAGAAATTTGCAAAAAAGGATTTTCTGTTGACACTTATTATTAAACTGTTATTATTTAATAGATGCTGACAAAGTATTGGCTTAGTATAGGAGACAAAATGAAGATAGTCCTTGCCCTGAAGTTATTTATACAAATAGTAATATCACTAAAAGGTAAACTCACCAGCCAAGAGATAGTCTTTTGCCACTTGTAAGCATGTATCTCATTATGGGCTTGATCCTGCAGGCTGATGAAGGAAGCATGAAGAGTGAAAGGCTTAGAGGCTTCAGTATAGCGCAGAAAAGTGTGTGTAGCAATGGGGGTGTCTCTCAGTGACAGACAAGAGTGAGTTATGGTAAATTGGTGGAAGTGATATTTCATTTTAAAGGAGTGGAAAGAGGGTGTGGCCTTGTGATAGATGGATGAGGATGAGGTGTATCAAGGCCACATTGAGTATTTGTAGTCACTTGTGCTGCCATACAGGAATAATGGTTACTCAAAAGCTGCACTTAGACTAATCTGGGAATGAGAGTAGCCAGGAGGATGAGCTGTTGACACAGACCCATGTCCAAAGGAGTCTAATAAAATCCTTATTCTCAGAACCAGCTGCTCAGTGCCTCAGGACTTGTGCTGGGCACCATGTTTTCACTCTCCCACCTTCTTGAAGCACTTTCTCCTTTAATTTTACTTCATCAACTTCAACCACCACACTCTACAGTCATGTGAAGAACTAAACACCACTCTCTCACAATCTCCCTTGTACAACCTTGGAGACTGAGGCCAATACTACAAAGTAGAGTATATGAGAAGGGAGGCTGATTATGGAATATAGAAGGAGATGTATTCAGAGCACAGGACAAGAGAAATTATATATCAACCAAAAGCTAACTCGGAGAAAGACCATATTCTACTCAATATTAAGTCCAACACACCAAACAGGAGGATTTAAAAATACATTAGCATGTCTTAACAGAGGACAGGAGCTAGAGCAACATTTGCAATACTTAACCCCACCCCTTTTTCCAAAATTTCACAATTTGAAATATTTTACCAATTCTATAGCTGGCACTAAAACTAAAAATTTTCATTAAAATAACAAAACACCTCCCTTTCAAATTAAAACAGCTGAAATTCAAAACGTTTTGACTAACTAAATAATGTATTTATCCATGCCTCTTCTCCTCTCCCACACATGCAATAATGATTTCTGTGACAATTTGAGAGACAAAGTTGGTGAGGTAACATCTTTTATTGAACCAACTTCTGTTGGAGAGAAACAAGTTTTCGAGCTGATCAGTTCTTCTTCCATTGCCAGACCTGAAGAAGAGCTGTGATTCTTCCACGCTTGGGAAACCCTCAGAGACTCAGTTAGGTGTATAGCTCCTTTGTGCCACCAGAGCAATATTGTGGGCCAAGATCTAATCTAGGTGTTTCAAGGAAAGGTCCCAAAATTAAGGTACCAAAACCACTTTTGAAAATATCAGCTTGGATCATGTGAATCAGCAATATTGGCATTTCACAAAATGTTCTCTCAAGAAATTCCAAGCACTTCTGATTTTATCTGGAAATTGTTTAGTCTCTCCTTTAATTTTGTCGCTTCTGATTTCTGGAACATTAGACTTTCAAAGTTAGGAATAAGGTATACAATTGTTTTTTTAACAGTGAGGTAGATTATCCACTGGAACAAATTAAAATGGCAAATGAGGGATTCTCCCTCTTGATTTCTTCACCTTTCTGGAACATATATACTATGACAATCCACAGTGCAATCTAGATCAGTAAGGGGCTATGTCACTACTTCCCCTGCAACTTGCAGTGCTTCACAATGCTTTGCTAGTATAGCTCCTAACCTTGGCTCCTCACAAACAGCAGGCAAATCAAAGCACAAGAGTCTGTGGTTAGCCTGGTCCAGCAGCTGTCACCCCAGAAGCCTGTCAGGCAAACCCCAGTCACAATCTGGCTTCCTTGATTATTACTGGCAGGGTGACCCCAGTACCCTCCCAGTTCTAGATTCCCCCTCCCCCCATGTGTACTTTGTAGTGTCCAGCCCTCTCCTCGACAGTGCAGATATAATAGGTCTGTAACCCCACAGTCCAGAAGCTTTCTAGTCCTGCTGCCTGTTTAAGTAAAGGCAACAGAGCAATCAGCTGCTCTTGGACTCCACCAATCTGACTACAAATGCAGAGCTTGAAATAGGGGGTTGGGCTTTGTGGGTCTCAACTAAGCAAGCGTCAGCAGGCTGCCAGATGAAGGCTTTCAGAGTAGCTGCACCTATAAATCCAGCATATCCAAGCTTGCAACCCATGGTTCATGGCCAAGGCATTGAGCAGAGTTCCACCAGCTCTCCTTGGTTACAGAGAAAGGTCTTCTTAGCAGTACTTTGAAAATAGAAGTTACCTCTATTTTTAGGAGGCAGAACACCTCAAACACAAGCTGAGAAATACTCAAAGCATTAACAATCTCACTCTTGGAACAAAGGAGAAGGAAAGAGAACTTGCAGTGGCACAACATTCTTTATGAAAAAATGTATCGTTATGACGGATAATATGTATTATCTATGTCCATTTAACTAAATGCACAGCTCTCATTTTTCTACTTCATCTTTTCCATCTTAGCTAAAGTGATTATGGTTGTTAGCTGTGTCCTTGGCCTTCTCTGTATCTGATCATCCCCTGTACTATCAAGAGCAGAATATCTATTACTGTTATCTAAACTGAATAGCTTTATGGGGCTTCCTATTCATCCCGTTTATTATGACAATTCAACTCCTCTCTTTCCCCCTCTCTCCCATGTATTCTAGCTGCCAATTCAGGGTCAAATCTAAACCTCATTGAAGTCTGCGGATTTCAGCAGGTTTTGGATGAGGGGTTCATTCAGGAGATCTGAAGAATAAGGAAATCCCAGCAAGATAGAGCCATCAGATGAATTTATAGAAAGAGGGAATTGGGAAACTATCAGAAAGAAAGAGAATTTTGATTGAATGAAACTGCTGGTGGATTAATCTGCAGTCCTGTAAAGGTAAAGTCAAATTTTGATCACATAGGGCAAGATATTTCAATGGTGCTCAGCACTCCACAAGTCCTAATTGCACAATCAGGCCTAAAGTATTTGGTGAGAATTATTTGGTGAATATTTACTAAAAAATATTTCAATAAAAATATGTATTAAAATGTTGATGACATCGGGATTGGGGAATATTTATGAATGGTTCATGACAGCACAACGAACAAACTAAGTAGTTTGCTAAATGATTTCTTAAATCCTCACAAAAACGTTAAAAAAAATCCATTTACAACTAAAACTTTGTGATTTTCATCAAAAAGAAGCCCTAAATGAATTTTGATGTTGTTGCTGTTTTCAGCAATGGAAATATTTTGGTCCATAAGACTGAAAAAATAAAAGGAAAGGTGTTTTCCAACCAAAATCCAAATATTTCCAATGTAAATTAAAAAAAAAAAATTATATATTTTTCCACCACACCTAAAACAAGATCAAAAGTTTAAATTTTGTTTTGAGGGAATATTATTCAGCCATCTTTACTAGACTCTGTTACACTAGACTCAGGTAAATTCCCGTAGCTCCAGTCATAAACTGAATGATGTGTGTTGGGGGTGGGGAGAGGTATTAAAGTTAGTGTACACACCACAGAGCTGCAAATACCTTTAAAACAGGTGTTTGCCTACTTTCACTTACACATTCTCAGAACCTTCAACTAGTTGCGGTCCTTGCTCCATTCCTCCTCTCTAGCCTCCAGGTACATATCCAAGAAAATCTGAACTGATTTAATATAAATGATGGGGACTTCAATGGGCTTTGAGTCCTGCCAATAATGTACATTACCATAATATGAATAATAATTAACAATTAATCATTAGCCTAATGAAAAATCTGCAGACTATAGACCTGATTCTCCCCATACTTACACCAATTTTATGCCTTTGTGATTTCTCCACCTTGAACAAGCCTCATCAGACCTTCTGACTTTATATCAGTGCAAATGACACCACAGCACTCTCCAACATGGAGCCAGAGCTGCCCCTGGGCACTCTGGTGCTTCTCGTGGACGCGTTGCTGTGAGCCTGGCTGCACTTTCTGCAGGCTGCCATCCGGGAGGTCCATCAGGGGGCTGTCAGTATCCAGGAGGCCCTGCAGGAGAGCTTCCACCCTGAGGAGCACTAAGAGCCTCCCTGGTCTTCCCCACTGGGGGCTTGTGCCTCATTCCTCCCTCACGTCCTTCCACTTATCCCTCCCTAACCCCCCTTCCTGATGTCAAATAAAATACATGTATTTTCATGAACACAAACTCTCTTTATTTAACAAAACTGGGGTAAGACTGGGGAAAGGAGGCGGGAGAGGGGAGAAGAGAGGGTGGGAGAGGGAAGGGGGAAACCTGGGAGGAGAGATCTGGAAGGGGGAAGCAAGGGGTAGGGGAAGCTCAGGGCTCAGGGTTGGGGGTCTCGCCGGACCAACTTGATTTTCATGCAAACCTGCTCCTGGGTTCGCATGTGGCCTTTGGTGGCCAGGCTGGCAGCTATCCTGCCATAGATGGCCACATTCCTCCATCTAGTGCGGAGATCATGGACGTTGTGGGCATCCCCCCAAAACTGAATAAGGTCCATGATCTCCACCCTGGACCAGGAAGGCACCTGCCTTCTCCAGACACTGGCAGGCTCCTGGGAGCTGGCAGATTGCTCCTGGGGAGCGGTGGAGGGCTGGCTGCCAGTGGCTTGCTGGCTCATGTTTTGGGACCACTGGGTCAGGGGCAGTGACTGCTGGCTCTGGGCTGGCAGGCTTGGAGCTGGCACAGGCACTGTGGCCAGAGACTACCCCTTTAAGGGCTCCGGGGAGGTGGGAGGGAGAGGAGTGTTCTTGGCTGAGGCTGGAGTGGCCACCAGGGCACCCTAGGAAGGCTGGAGGCCCTCTATTTCGATATAAGTGTCTACACAGCACTTATTTTGAAATAGCTATTTTGAATTTGGCGTTATTCCTCGTGGAATGAGGTTTACCAAATTTGAAATAAGCGCTCCGCTATTTTGAATTAATTTCGAAATAGCAGTTTGGCTGTGTAGACACTAGTAAAATTATTTCGAAATAACGGCTGTTATTTCGAAATAACTTTGCTGTGTAGACATACCCTTAGAGAGAGAGATGTCTGTGTATATCTACTATATATTTTAGAGAGTTTGTGCATTTGTCTGCCCATCCATACATCTGTCAGTCTGTTTGTTCAAGAACTCCTCCTAGACAGTAAGATCTAGGATCACCAAATTCAGTATGTGGCTTCCTCTTATCCTAACTTAAAGCAAGGTCAGGATTTGGTTGTGCCAGGACAATGGAATGTACCTGGAATGCTACTGTTTTGCATCAAACAGAAAGGGAAGGGTGTAAGAGCAGCGACAGTTATACTCATGAATTACCACAGGGGACAAGAACGGGGGCAGTTATACACATAAATGACCACAGGGAGGCAGCAATCTCCCCAGCCCTGGGGAGCAGGCACTGTCTGGTAGCAGAGGCCCTGCCCCAGAAAGAGCAATTTTTTCCTAAAATAAATTGTGTTGTCTAGTCTCAAAATATACCCCCTTTGTGCCTATGCCAATTGGCACCAAGAGGTTCCAGGGTCACAGAGACTGACCAGTAGATTAAAGTTGTATGTGGCTAAATGTTCAGAGATGATACCAAATATAGGACTCAGTCACACAATCTTTGCTCCTGTGGCCATGTTCATAAGGACAATTTGCATGAGGAAAGGTTGC
The DNA here is from genome assembly GCA_019425775.1 of Rafetus swinhoei. Classification (NCBI taxonomy): domain Eukaryota; kingdom Metazoa; phylum Chordata; order Testudines; family Trionychidae; genus Rafetus; species Rafetus swinhoei. Next base: position 217,621,928 of record CM033437.1, read on the forward strand.
AGAACTGATCCAAGATTATAGACAACTTATAAAAGATATGGAAAGACAGAGGAACCCAAGAGATAGTGAATGAATCAGACCTAAAGACCTTAAGCCTAAGGCCATACGGCTCAGAATATACAGGAGAGAGAAAGGAGTGATCTCATCAAATTCCAGAGAACAACTGGGTACCATCAGCTTCCGAAAATCAAAACTGACTCAGCAGATAGCAGACTTCATATGTGGACATCATTCTTTTTGTGTAAATAGTTTTAAAATGTCATATATTGAGATGAAGATCCCTATAAATGACTTCAAAACCTACTCCTGTTAATAAACATTGAAGTTTGCATAATAGGTGCAACTATTTACAACTCCTGTTTTCACTGACTCATATCTTTCTGAAAAATATTATATTCTAGGATGAAACTTTTCTTGCTAAGTGTCCGTCTGAAGCTTGAGCTGAATTCCTTCAACCCATTTTGTGTGCATGTGAAAAGTAAACTTTTCCTTCTGCCATAAATGCATATAGTATTTCCATACTTTTTTCACTTCAGTAACTCAAAGTGGCTGAAATTTGAAACTTGGACCTGAAGATGTCTCTAGTCCTCATTGAGATTCTTCAGTAACTTGGAAAGAAATAGCTTGGAAATTAACTAAGTTCAGAATGGCTGTGTTGCATATGGTGCATGTACAGCAGAAAATTTCTCTAAGACTGAGAGTTTATGTTTCTACATAACAGTCATGCATTGATGAGTCAATGGCAAAATTTCCACTAACTTTAGTAGGTACAGGATCAGAGTTTTGTAGAGATAGCATGTGCATTTTTTTGTTTATTTGCAAATGTGTGCACATTTAACAACCAGCTGTCCTTAAGCCTATCGTGGGCACTCAGAAGCTGCCAGCCACACTCCCACCACATATTGTCCATGTCCTACATCATCTTCATATTAGTGCATATAACAAAATTCATTCCACACACAGACTTAAAAAATTAGTCTCAGAGGGATAGCCATGTTAGTCTGTAACTTCAAAAACAAGGAGTAGTCCTGTGGCACCTAAGGGTATGTCTAGACTACATGCCTCTGGCGACAGAGGCATGTAGATTAGGCTACCCAGCATAGGGAAATGAAGCGGCGATTTAAATAATTGCCGCTTCATTTAAATTTAAATGGCTGCCGCGCTGTGCCGATCAGCTGTTTGTCGGCTCAGCGTGCTAGTCTGGATGCTCCGCGGTCGAAATCAAAGGCATTTGTCGACCTACCCGGTATGCCTCGTGGGATGAGGTTTACCGGGGAGGTCGACAAATGCCTTTGATGTTGACCGTGGAGCGTCCAGACTAGCGCGCTGAGCCAACAAACAGCTGATCGGCACAGCGCGGCAGCCATTTAAATTTAAATGAAGCGGCAATTATTTAAATCACCGCTTCATTTCCCTATGCCCAGTAAACAAATCTACATGGCTCCATCAACGGAGCCATGTAGTTGAGACATACCCTTAGAGACAATCAAATATATGTAGTATCATGAGCTGTTGTGGGAAAAACCCACTTCCTCAGATGAGCTGCTCACCTGATGAAGTGGGTTTTACCCACAGAAGCTCATGATACTATATATTTTTTGTTAGTCTCTAAGGTGCCACAGGACTCCTCACTGTTTTTAAAAAATTAGAGAGAAAACTGTACAGGGACACACTGGCCACCATTTCCCGCTGCTCTCGTTGGCCAGGAACAGAGAACCATGGCCACTGGGAGCTGTAGGTGGTCAACATCAGCAAAATATCTCATGGCCTGTAATCAGATTACCCTGATGAGCCGTATGCAGTCCACAGACTACAGGCTGGCCAACATTAGGCTAAGAAGATTGAAAAAGCTGATAGAATGTGTAAGATGGGAGGACCACAATAACGTACAGCAGGGGTAATCAATAGGCAGACCACAGGCCAATCCAGACCTCTAGATGCCTTTGAATAGATCCTGAAATCTTTTTATTTACTAGCATTGTTGTGTATTTTAATTATTTTCTCTAGTGTCTGGACCTTGACTATACTTTGACTAAGAAACGTGGACTGTGACAAAACATAATTGACAACCCCTGATGCATAGATTTTTACACCTTCCTGTCAGTTGCTTTTCTGGTTATTCTTCTCTCCTCTGGCCCTAAATACACAGCTTAGAATCTTTACACATTATTATTATTACCATAGCATCTATGAACCCCAACTGTGGACCAGGCTCTCACTGTGGCTGGTGCTGTACCTACACAGAACAAAAACCCTCTCAGATTCAGGTGCCAATAGACTCAGCAGACTCAGTTAAGACTGAATGGGCAAGTGGTATAGACTACACATTTTGAAGTCTAAGGATGGCTACTTTGGTATTAACACATGCTAATAAGGAAGAAGTACTTCAGCTTACATTGCCTTTGACTCACCTCTGAATTTGGCCTTAAATGTATGAACTGACATTGTATGGTCACTTGCTAGAGGTAGGTGATTGTTTTCCTCGGGTTTAGAAAACTGACTATTGGGCTTGAACTATTATTCAAAGAAATGGAGGAACAGCACTGACAAACCAAAGAGAAGGTTTGAAGGAAATTACTGCCAAAACAGACGGCAAGATTTTGTGCTCCAATCATCATTATTTGCCTTCTGGGACAAAAACTAACTGTTACAGGTTTACTTAGAAACCCACCTCAGAGTAAGCAGAGAAGACTTTTCCTTACATATCCTCCAGAAGGCCACACTGCAATATTCTTGTTGATGAGACTGCAGAATATTTGCACTATAACCAGAGAGATGTCCACTCTCCCAGCAACATATTGTATCTTTTGTGGAATTTCTGTGGTGTAGTACTTCAGAACAGGACATAGAGTCTATTCCAGAGCCCATTTAAACAACTGATTTACATGAATGTTGGATTAGCCCTATGGTGAGATCCACCCATTTTTTACTGGTATTCAAACTTATTTGTGAAAAATCTCTCAGGCTTCAAAGAGACTACTCCTAATATGACAACACTTACTCACTTGCTTGGAACTAATGTGTCTCATTTTTGTCAGATGTGCATATTTTATTATTGCATGTATTATAGCCCCACAGCCATAGGTCCATTGTAACTATCATAACATTCTAAACCCTTTTTTGATATATACAACTCAATGCAATTTTTCTCTCTATTTTCTGCCTTTGATCAGGGAATTTTTCACTTAATGCCAGGCCATGGTATGGTTTCTGGAAAGTTTAATTATTAAATATTGCAAAAACAATCTAGGGGTTGTGGAGTTTTTGATTAATTCATTATTCAAATATGGCTCGGGTTTTGCTTCAGGCTTTTACTGAATTTTGTCCATTATAAGAAAAAACTACATAATTTTCTTTATGAGAATACAGTCTGTGGCAGTGTTTCCTGCACGCTGTATGCTTGGGCGGCCACCCAGGAAAGATACAAATGCTGCCTAGCTGATTAGCAGAGTGCCCACAATGGCTACAGTTGGCAGCATGTGTTTCTACTGGTGATGCACATTCACATATGCCACAGTGCATATAGCAAAATTTATTCCACACAGAGATGGAAAAAAAATAGAGGGAACACTGGTCTATGGATCAAATTGACTTATTCTAGATTGCTCCAGTGACGAAGTAACTGACTATAACTATGGTGGCAAAATGTGACTCAGGGTAGGTATCGGTTATAAACATATAATACCTCAGTAGAAAAATATTCCGGGACTGCTAAATAAAGACAAATATCGTGTGAGACAACAATTCTATTTGCCAGAGCAATCATGCATTTTGATGTAATACACATGCATTTTGATGTAATAATTAACACTGTTCACTTTGTTCGTTTGATAATTTTACTCTTGACTACTTGAGTAGTTTTGAAAAAAAATAATCACTTAATGATAAACTCATTTAGTGTAAATCGGCATAGCCTCATTGGGTTCCACAGAGTTATGCTAAGTTACATCAGCTGAGGATCTGGCCATCCTTTTAAAACATGTATCTTTAGCTTTATTTGTATGTCTTGTTACTGATAGCTTATGTTTTATGAATACAACTGCGATAGCCAGCAAACACTGGTAAAAGAATTAAGTAAAACCAACATTATACAAAATTAGAGCTATAGTTCTAAAGGAATTCAGGTGCCTAAATGCCACTTTAGGTGCCTAAATCCCAAAATCAAGCTCCACTAGGATTATAAAACCTCCTTTCATTCTCTCCAAACCTTGCAAACATCTAAAACTTGCTTGGTACCTGGTTTTGGAGTAAAAGTTACCTCAGTGCCTGTGCACCTGCCCTGACTGAATCTGGATGCGTTATCCTCACTGTGATGCACGAACCAAGGGGAAACAGGTGTACCTCTGCCTAACTTGCCTGTGAGTCCTGATCCAGTAGGTGTGTTCAGAGATTGCTTCCTGGATTGGGCCCCACACATGAGCTCACACAAAATATGGGGGAGGATGACCTCCCTCATAATTTCATCCAGTGATTAGGGGACTCAGGTGGGACCCAGTTCAAGTCCTCCTTCCACCTGAGAGGGAGAAGGGATATGAAGTGGAAGCTGCCATGTTTTGGGAGGGAGGTAACCATCATGAGAGGAATCCCACAATCTCCCCTGTGTAAGTGGTTCCACTTTGGTTAAGTGAGTAAAGACACTTTGGCACAGAGAGACTGGATCTTCCACATAATGGTTGAGAGCTCTTACCACCATGCTTTCCCACTCTCACTGGATGAATTACTCTAATTATTTAATCCAGTGGAACATGTCCACCAGTAAGGATAGAAGAATGAGGCACGCATACCACCTCCAAACAGAATATCCCATAGCCTAGTAGTTGTAACATTCACCTGTGAGGTGGCAGCTCCTTGGTCTAATCCCTCCTCACCGCAAGTGCAGGACGGACTAGAAACAGGGGTCTCCCACAGAAAATCATAGAAGTATAGGATTGGAAGGGAGGGACTTCAATAGGTCATGTAGTCCAGAACACTGCACTCAAAGCAGAACTATGAGAGTACTCAAACCACTGGACAAACAATTATAAAGGGAGGTCCTCCTCATTCCACCCCAACATTGATACGTTTTTAGATGAGAATCCCACGCAGAGGAAACTTGCTTCCCTGGAGCCTGGACTTGGCACTGAACACCTGAGGGGGTTGGGGGGGGGGTGTAAGGACATCCCAAAGCATTTCCCATTGTCTTGGTTAGGCAGTGGATGGCCTTGAGCCCTGGCTTTTGTGAATCCCATTGTGGTAACTATGTCTGTCCAGATATTGTATAGGCAGCTGGCAGCTTACACTGTGAATCCCAGCATGGTTTTTTCCTTTTTTTTTTTTTTGTAACACTCTAAAAGTTTCACATCCTGATGCCTAAACTCCTGTGACTCTAGCCCTTGCAGCCTGGATCTTTCAATGCTGATTGCTATCTGTTATTGCTTATCACTCTGAGGGTACGTCTAGACTACATGCCTCCATCGACGGAGGCATGTAGATTAGACAGATCGGCATAGGGAAATGAAGCCGCGATTTAAATAATCGCGGCTTCATTTAAATTTAAATGGCTGCCCCGCTCTGCCGATCAGCTGTTTGTCAGCAGATCGGGGCAGTCTGGATGCGCGCGATGCGACAAGGAAGCCTTTGTCGACCGGGCGCAGGTATGCCTCGTGAAATCAGGTTTACCTGCGCCCGATCGACAAAGGCTTCCTTGTCGACGCGGTGCATCCAGACTGCCCGATCTGCCGACAAACAGCTGGTCGGCAGAGCGGGCAACTCATTAAACAAATGAAGCGCGATTATTTAAATCGCTTCCTTCCTATGCGATCTGTCTAATCTACATGCCTCCGTCGTCGGAGGCATGTAGTCTAGACGTACCCTGAGTAACATCAATGGATATATGCCAATTTACAAGTAGCTGCCTCCAACAAACATGGTGTGGGTTTGCAGGTGGGTTTTTTGCTTTCTGCCTGAGGAACCATAATCTCTCCTGTGCCTGTTTTGTAATAGAAATTATCTGAGTGCTGTGGGAGAGGTCGGTGTTATTTTGTAGAGATTTGATTTTGTGCTGATACTCAAAGTATGTAGAGTGAAGTAACAGATTGTAGGAGGTCTACAATAAGCAACAGGCTTGCAAAATAATACAGCATAATAACAATAATCATCTAATACCCAGTATTTATACCATGCCTTTTCATCTGAGGAAGTCAAACCATTTTACAAACAATAATGAGTTTAAATGTAGGAATTTGTAGCCACAGGCAAACAAAAGAAACAAGAAACCATCCCTTCTCTTCAGCTCACTGCTCTCTGCTGCCTACCTAACTCCACAAAGAGAGTGATTCTGTGAGGGAAAAGCCACACAGATTTTTAGTACTTATTTCTTAGAGCTTTTGGAAACTCGGATTGTGCAGCTTCTTTAAATACAGTGTTTCTCTGAGCAAGCATCAGAGCTGGATACACTGAAGGGCCAGCTCATGCAAATATTGCTCCTTTGAAAAACTATTCAACAGTGCCCACTCCACAACAGTGGGGGCCTAATTTTCTATTGCCCTTCACCATATGTAGCCATTGACGCTAGCGCAAAATGGGTGCAAGTCCATACCTTTCTGATTTGCTGTTGGTTTTCTCCCTCTTTGCACTCACTCTGAATTGATGAATTATTTTCTACAAGAAAAAAAGGAAAAAATTTCTCAGCCAGCTTTACTCGCTTGTGGTTTGTAGTAACTCTTTAGTACAAGTGCATGCATGAACAATATTTCATGCCACTACAAAGAAGCCACCATCACAGACTCTTGTAAATATGCAGCCAAAAGTGGCTTCCAGATTTAGTTTGTGTGGCAAGCTTTAGACATGAAAATCAGCAAACATAATACATGCAGCTTCCACTAATCCTCTTAAGAGCAGTGGCTAGAGCTATTTGGGGCATGTATTTTATTTTCCATAATGCATTTGGAAACAAAAAATATTTTACTTACATCAAAAAGTTATAATTTTCATTTAAAAGCCTTTATGTATTTGTAGTTGACAATCAACTGTCCTTTGTTTTTGGTTGTCAAAAACTTTAAAATGTTCAATGCTGAGGGGGGGGGGGGATAGGGATGGTTTATTTATCAAACCAAAACTAAAAAAATGATGAAAATATTTTCACTAGATCAACTAAAGGATGCTCAGGCACCTGTGAAATTCAGTCCTAGTGTGTCAGACAAAGGGCCCCTAAGATCCAGAAGAACCTTTTGAAAATTTGTCCATGCAACATATGAAAGTCCTCGAAGGAAACATTCAATATGGCAGTACACTTTCCACAAAACAGTTATTCAATATCGGACGGCTCATTCCTCATCTGGAAAGGAAACCTGCACAACACCTTCAAAAGATGAGCCTGAGAGCTTACATTTGAAAGTCATGGTCTTAATAAATACACTAGATTTAGGGCTTCTTACCATCCATTTGTAACCAACTAACCTCCCTTTTTCACCTTATGATTGCAGGGGTCTTAACAGCCAATATCATCTTGAATGATCCCTCAAAATATGCACTAATCACTTGTGCTAAACAATCTGTTCCACATTATATTTAGCTGTGACACTAAGGTTTCGTCTACACTGCCAAATGAGTGACAAAACTTTTGGAAAAAAATTAAAATGACACGTTTTGTCACAGCAAGTGGCAATGTAAATAGCACATTGTCCACAGAAGCACTCTCCTGTTGATAATGGCAACCCTGCTTATAAGGGGTGAAAGTATTTCGTCAACAAAAGTGCTGACAAACAGTGTTTACACTGCCTGAATTTAAGTGACATGGTCATGTCAATAAAAGCTGTGTAGTGTAGACAAAGCCTGAGTACAGATCCCAGACCTGAAGACGTCTGTCTTTTTCACCAACTGAAGTTGGTCCAATAAAAGCAATACCTCACCCATGTTGTGTCTAAATTATAATATGCAGGAGACAGAAGCAGTGTTTTCCCCAGGAGTTGACATTTGGGGAGGAGGGGGCAATAAGGGTTGATATCATAAGGCCGAAGGTAGCACCACAATAAAACCTAAAAAAAAAATTCATAACATTTTATTTTGTTCAACTCATGTTGTAAAACATGAAATTAAAGGTAGCTACTCAAGCCTTATATGAAGTATTACATCTACACTCTTCTTGTTTACTTGTAATTTCGCACAACTCTTTGGTGTCTTCTTATGTGGCCATTTCTTCCAGTCCTTCATGATATGTTTATGATCAGCCAGAAGAGAACTTTCAGAATACAAATTTATATTCAATGAAGAAAAAGAATGTTCAACTGTAACTGTTGAGTATCAAGAGATGAATCTGGATTTCTTTCATCCCAGGAAACACAGAACTAAGATTGAGCCAAACCATTACATAAAGAAGAAGTTGAGGCTGAATGTTCATTCATCGGTTGGATGATATTCCCCAATGTGTTCAGAATTCTCTATTCTGTCCTGATCACATAGCACCCTTATTGCTGGTAGTGCCTCAGTTAACTCTACTGTAGGTATTTTACATGATAGGCATCTGTACAAGCTACGTGGAAGTTGTGTTGAATCCAGAAATTGCTATTGTAGATTTCTAAGAGTCAAGCCTCTTTACTTCTCCTGCTGGCTTAACAAGCACTTCTTGTCTTCTTCACTTCAAGATAATATAAGTATCTACAATAGTCAGCTTCTGGTCTGAAGTCTTTGCTTCTTTCAGTAAGTTTTCAATAGATATCTAGGATTGATCCAAGGCTAGATTCTGTTGCTGGACAACAATCTACTGCTGTTGCAGCAGATGTCTGGATGACATAGTTTAATGACCCAAATGGTTTCAACAATAGACTTACAAGACACAGAATGATGTTAGCCTCCTCTGAAGTTAGTAACAAAAGGTCCACCAGCCTCACTACTTAGATTTGTCCTATCTTGGTAGATACTCCCCAAAACCAATAATAATGGTTGCAATAATTTTAAGACAATAACCAAGAATTGCTCATGAGAAAGCCAGCAAGTTTTCCCAGGTTGGACTAATATGAACTTTAGGCCCAGTCTATTTGTTTTCAAGACATTCAGTCCTTTTGGATTTGCTGGGGGTTGGGGGAGTATAACAAAGCCATTATATTACTAGCACAAACTGTAGTAAATGGCCTTTCCTGGCTGCATTGGAGAGATTAGGGTTACAATTTTCTCTGAGTAAAGTTTGTACTCTGCTATGTGTCTCAGAGAATTTTGTAGCACTATCCAATGTACAAGCAGCCATCTGTTTGGGGTTCAGTTTACAAGCACTCAATTCTTCTAAGATGTCAAAGATGTAACTGATATGCCTGAACATCTAGAATGCATCTACTGGTCTACCAATGACATCAAGATAACATACACAGTGACTTAATACTTCATGCCTATTTGAATTGGTGAATTCGTTGGCCATGTATGCACATTTTTTGAAGATGGTCATTAGGGGGTGGAATATAGCAGTCCATCCAGTTCAGGTCTTAATTCAGACCTCAATTCCAGGTGCCAAACTTGTAAATGAAACCAAGTTCTGCAGCTTCTCTCTTGAGCTGTTTTTTGAAATTGCTTTGTAATAATATAGTCACTTTGAGATCCATTAGTGAGTGCCTGGGCAAGTTGAAATGTTCCCCAACAGACTTCTGTGTGTTGCCTTTTCGAATATCTGATTTGTGTCCATTAATCCTTTGTTGTAGAGACTGTCCAGTTTGGCCAATATATATTGCAGAAGAGCATTGCTGGCACTTGAGGGCATAGATCACATTGGTAGATATGCAGTTATATGAGCCTCTGATGTGGTGGCTTATGTGATTAGGCCTTGTGATGATATCACTTGTATAGATGTGGACGGAGCTGGCATCGGAGTTGATTGCAGCAGTGGGTTCTGGGATGAGTATGATGGACGAGCACTGCATGGTTGCTAGAAAGAATTTGTTTCAAGTTAGGGGGTTGTCTGTAGGTGAGGATTGGCCTGTTCTACATTTCTAAAATTCGCTTTGATAGTGACTGGTTTATAAGGCTTTCTGCCTTTTGATGCAGTCTAGAGGCATGGTGTTTTTCACCTTTTTTCATATAGGTTGTCACTATTAGCTTGTCTGACCAGTCTAGCAAATCAAGCTCCTCCACTTTTACTATATAAATCTATGATATGTCCACATCTTAATACTGTGTGCCGTTCTGGTCACCCCATCTCAAAAAGATATATTGGAATTGGAAAAGCTACATAAAAGGGGAACAAAAATGATTAGGAATATAGAACAGATTCCATGTGAAGAGAGATTACAAAGACTGGGACTTGTCAGCTTGTAAAAGAGATGTCAAAGTGGGGATATGATAGAGGCCTATGACATGTTGACTGGTGTGGAGAAAAAATGAATAAGGAATTGTTTTTGGCCCCTTCACTTAACACAGGAACCAGGGGTCACACAATGAAATTAATAGGCAGAGAGTTTAAAACAAACAAAAGGACGTTTTTCTTCATTCAGCGCACAGTCAACCTGTGGAACTCCTTGATAGAGGATTTTGTGAAAGCTAAGGCCATAAGAGAATTAAAAAAGAACTAGATTAAGTTCATAGGGGATAGGCTGTAGCCCAATGGGATGGGAAGGGATCCAACACCATGCTTTAAGTGTCTCTTCCCTCTGTGTACTGGAAGCTGCGAGTGGACAACAAGGGATGGATCACTAGATGGTTCCCTGTACTGTTCCTTCTCTCTGGAGCACCTGCAATAGCCACTGTCAGAAGACAGGGTACTGGCATTAACGATATGATTTATAACCCAATGTCAGACAGAATTGATCACTTGGGCAGCGAGCACAACTCTGTCTACTGGATATTTAGGCAGAGTAGTAATTTCATATAAACAATATAAATATAAATTAATGTTTCAGATGCAATTCACATTTCCAGCTGACTAAATTGCAAGACTGCATGTGATTGGGGGAGAAGGGGAGATGTTGGGGAAATTCGAGGAGGTATACATCCCCTCAGGGAAGCTACGGAAATCCCAAACAGGATTGGACTTTGGTTCTGAATTTCACAAAATCAATTTAATTGAATATTTACATCCATTTTTGGGAAAGCAAAGAATTAAGCTAACCAGTGGCATTGCCATAGCTTCCATATTTTTCTACCTCTAGACCAGTACAGTGTCTTTTCTATTTTTCTTGTTGATATGAATGCCCTGCCCTGGATAATAGACACTAGCAAAGGAGTTGATCAGGGAAACTCTTCCAAGTACAGGGAAACTGCTCTGGGTTCACTTCAGGAGTGATGCCTTTCACCTTCCAGATGTAACCCTGAGACACACAATAAAGGCCTGCTTAATCAGCATGCAAAGGCATGGGGAAAGTCACTACCACAGCAGCTGGTTTGTACTTCACCACAATGAGAGAGAGAGAGAGTTTAGTCAGGTGAACTACAGTGCCTACACCAACATCTGCTTTGTGAGCACAGAGATTTTCACCAGCAGATTTTCCTGATCGTTTTATTGCTACCGCTGGCTCCCTGCCCTGAAAACACTCATCATACAATGGAATGATATAGTCTGCCAGACATCAATAATGTTAATTTTTTCCCTCCTTCTAAGAACACCAAAGCCACCTGATTAGAAAGCGGCATATGCTTCATGCAAAAATCAGTGTGGTTAAATCCAAAAAGTTAAAGTTGTTGACTACCTCTGATCTATCACTAGGCAGATTGCATAACATGAAGACAGGCCATGTCTAAAGGTAACCAAAGATAAAGATAACACTTCTTCAATTCCTCCTAAAAATTTCCTTAAGACTTTGATCCAGCAAATAGTGAAATATGCTTCTAATGTTGCGCATGTGACTTCTATGAAATTATTTGGGTGCTTAAAGTTATACATATACTTGAGTGCTTTCCTGGATTGAGGCCCAATACAAAAGTTTATGAAATGGTATTGTCAGTTACTTTGAAATAGAGCATTCAGACATCTCTTTTCCCCATAACTATCAGTAAACACTGATATCCCTGATATAATGCAGTTAACATCTATTCATCGACACGGAACTTTTACTAAAAGTAACACGCTGAAACAAGCTGTTACAAAATCCAAAGTTGACAGTAAAATTTGATGAAAAAATTGTCAAAAATTCAAAATTTGGGGAGCTTTCGACCTGATCAGCTTTTGGAATTATGTTTCACTGAAAAAATGAGCTAATGAATTCCCAAAAGGTATTTCTCCAAATTCAAAGAGGCATAATAATCATCATTGTATAAAGTAATAAAAGATTTAGCCAGTGTCACTTAAGTTCTTAACCCAAGTAAGTTTTGTTTTTCTTCATTTAAATCATTGCTCTGGGATGTGGCAGGGGATGAGAGGTTCAGAGTACAGGCTGCCCTGGAGAGAGAGGACATCCCTAGCCCTCTTTCACTGCAACAGCTTGGGGCCAGGAAAGAAGCACTTCTCCATGGCTGCTGTAGCTGCAGCAGGCATAGGTGGGGAGGGGTGCATGTCCTCTGGCTGGGAAACAAACACACAGAGAAACTCTCTGAAATATAGAATAGAAATAGCTATCTCCTTCTCCACTCCTGCCCCCTGCTGGCCCAATGGGGTTATATCTCTGGCCACTCCTTGCCACACTGGTCAGGCTACAGTATAATTCCCTTCTACCAGACTCCTCCCTTTCCATTTTATGAGACGCAATCAAATTCCAGGCACATCCCATTGTCTTGGCACAACCAAACCCTGACCTTGCTTTACGGTATGATAAGAGGAAGCTGCCTACCAAATTGGTGTTCCTAGCTCTTACCATTTAGGAAGACTTCTTGAACAAATGGACTCGTGGACAGAGACATATTTATAAAATATATAGTAAGATTGAACATACACAAATGTATGTGTATACAGACCCACACACATGTGCATTAATATAGAGATATATAGGCATACATATGGGTGTACCTAAACTAGCACTATTTGTCAGAAATTATTTAAATTACACACATTGTCCCATAGGCAGAATCCATGTCTCAGCCTCTGCCATCAAGCATAAGAACATCAAAGCCAGACTTCAGTGATGCTAAAAGTTGATTAATCAGAGTCTGAGAGGCTATACTTTTTATTCACCCAGAAGTAAAACATTCTTGTATTGATTTAATTTTATTTTACCAAAGTTTCCGTTAACCATATATCAAATGTGGTATTGGATAAATTTCCTTTTCTGATCATGTATCTGTCATCATAAAAATTTTATTAGAGCATCTAAAGTCATCACAGTGTAGATGGACAGTGAATATATTTTTATTGCAAGATAAAGTTGTGATACAGGAAATTGCTTCTTCAGTAGATAAATTCACTGTTAACAGCGATACTCCAGATTACGTTCACCATTGTGTGGGATATACCCAAGACATTTGGAAGAAAAACACGCATTGCCGTGGCAACTCATTATAAAACATTGAAAAGACAAATATCTGGAACAGTTATACTGTACATTTTAACACCTAGGCAAAATCCCTTAAAAATCTATTAAAAGAAACAAATAAATATAATGGCTGTAATGTGTAATTTAAATAATTTCTGACAACTAGTGCTAGTTTATGTACATACATTTGAATGTCTATATGCCTTTATATGCATGGATGTGTGTGCAGGTACATACATTTGTGTACGTACAATCTTACTATATATTTTAGAAATGTGCATCTTTGTCTGTCTGTGAGTCTTTCTGTTGAAGAACTCCTCCTAAACTGTAAGAACTAGGACCACTAAATTTGGCACTCAAGTTTTCCAAGTGGTTTTGTCATGAAAAAAACATGGCTGACAGTTTAGAGTGCTTGATTACCTTTTATCTCTCTCCCATACACACACTTTTATGTGGAAATAAAAATGAAGGCTCAGAATTACAACTGAAAAAACGGAAGTGAAGTCAAGACCCCTTTATTTTTAAAGGGCCAAATCCTCGGTCATGGTAAGATCATTGTGTGCCACCAAGATGGGATTGACTTGGGGTGGCAAGAACGTTCCAAGAGCAGGTAGAAAGGAGCATGGAATGCAATGTGGTTGGCAGGTATCATAGGCAGGGGGAGGCATTGCCTTCTCAAACTGCTTCACCTGGCTCTACCCAATGCTCCACTGGAGTCCTCCCAGGTCCCTTCCTCCAAGCCTGCTGTTCTGGTGCCAGAGGCTAGGTGCCATGCTGCACCACCTGTCCTCCTGGTGCTGGGGTCCCTCTGGCTAAAGAGTGCTGGGGCTGCAGCTTGGGGTGGAGAAGGAGGCTGCACCATTCCACTCTCCTCTCTGGTGCTCTTGGGCCAGGGGAACTGGAGCTGTGGCATCTGTTGACTCTCCAGAACTCTGGGGCTGGGGGGGATGGGGCTTTGCTATCCTGGGCAAAGGCCAGTGGCTACATTGGGGGCTGGGCAGGGGACAGCAGCTGCCACAGTAGAGGGGCCTGAGCTCTGGTAGACTCAGAAAGGATGAGGCCTCAGGCAGAAAGGGAGGGGCTGGCGGGACTTGCCTCCCCAAGTTGTGGATTCACCCGCTGCCCATGGATCTGCCTCTAATATTTAGCAACCAATTCACTGAATGTGTGAAATTTGTCTCTAGCCATCGTTAGTATGACAGCCATGATCTCTCTGATGTACAGTGTGGGTTCTTTGTTGCCTGCTTTTAGCTCAAGATTCCAGCTAGCGTTCTTTCATCAGCACAGAAGAATGGCATAGACACAGGTTCTACTGGGTGACAAACATCTATACCTCCTGCTTAAGGATAGTTCTGGACTGATTGCTGAAGTGATTCTTCCTCCCTTGGCCGGCTTAAATTTGGTCTTGGCCATTTCAGCAAACGTTTTGATGCCAGATATCATGATGTGTTGTTGTCCCATCAGAATCAAGTGCACCTCTCTAAAGTCTCTCCATTTGTTCTTCACCAAGAGCTGCCATTCTCGGTAGAGATTCTTGTATGTTGATGTTACATGCAGTCCAGTATACATGTTGATAGGCACTTCTGCATGTAAGTCAAGGTCAAAAGGCTTTGCCATATTATTGGCAACATGGTTGGTAAGATCTGTAACATGCTCTTCATCGCTCTTCCATGCCCAGGCAGGGACCTGTCTGTGAACTTTGATATCACTACATCTTGTTAGGCTACTTCTTTCTCTCACAGCTTTTGCATATTCATTTAGGACATGTTTTGAGAGGGTCCACCTGTCAAAGGCTGGCTTCTTCATCAGTCCTCGAATCCCATTGCCACCTTCAGTCTTGAAGTATTGTTTTCTTTGTTTCCATGTTTCACAGGGCAAGTGTGTCCTATCCTCTTTGGACTTGTTATAGCTCCATAGCTAAGTCTGCCTTATCCTTAGTCTCTGAATAGTGTGGCCTGGAAGCCAAAGTCAATATAGTTGTCCCCTCCCTGACAGCTGTGTGGCTCAATGGCCATAGTCAATAAGGCTCCCTCACAGGGTTGTAAAGCCTAGTGGGCAGAGTCAGGGGAGTGAGCTACAGTCAGGTTAGGGGGTCCCTGGCAGTGGCAAATATTCTTGCTACTGAGTCAGCTGGGATCTGACTGAAACACACAGAGGCTATCTAGCTCAACCACTAGTCCCCTTGGGCTACTACCTACCCTGTCCCCTTCTAGCTGAAGCATTCCCAGCAGGGCCGAAGGGGCATGGCTTTCATGGCCTATAAAATGGAGTTAATCCCCATGGGATCTGTGTGGGGCATGGGTGTCCCATCACACCACGTCACACTAAATTCCATTGAAATGACCAGGAGTTTGATGCACAGCATATATCCCAGATGAAAAGGCGCTGCGTCAGGAAGATTTCCCATTTCAGGAATGTACAGTGGTATCCACATGGCATATCTGGGCCTGTTTGCAGTAAAACAGCATGGAAGCAGGTTTGCTGTGTTAGGCAGGTGACATTTCTAATCACGCTCTCACTTTGCATGGATATTTAAAAGTAGTATCTGCATAGTATCTGCAGAACTTCAAATGTTGAAAATTAAGCTTAAATTTGAGCTTAAAACGTAGGAGGATCGGTATAACCCTATGTCTGAAATTCCTGTAGCTGTCGCAGCATATGCTGAGTTACCACATAATCAAGCTCTTTGGTGATATGCTGGAAAGACTCAGATGTTTTCAGACTCAAACATCTTTTGCATGTCTGCCAACATGTGCCAGACAAATGCTGGAAATACATGATTGCCTTCTCCCGGCTCACCCCATTTAACACATGAGTAAGATTTCAGTGCACTCTGGGGCTCAAGCCACACAGAACACAGCAGAATTGTTTACAAGCAAGCATCTGACCCACAATATAAACCACAAAGCACATCAGAATGAACAAGAAGGGACACTAGATAGGAAGGACTCTGAGATACTATAGAGAATTCTTTCCCAATTGTCTGGCTGCTGGATCACATGATCAGGTCTAACTTATTGCCATGGCCCATAATGTGCAGGGAGTCAAACTATATGGCCATGACACTGAAGACTGAGTCTAATAAGGTCTAGCAACTCCCCGTTTTCCTAAATTTCCCAGCACATGCACACAGCATGGGCTGTGTAAACCGCCTTGGTAGTAAGTTCACTTAACGAGAAACAGCACACAGCCACTGGTCCATGATCTGAACAGCATGCTGCTGTCCTAGAGCTGCTGACATTTCAGCACTGTGCTGAATATAGCTGAATGGAGAGCTGTAATGTCGCTGATCTGGCATCCACAATAAGTGCATGCCACTGCTGTGTAACTGCTTTTTCTTCATTGCAAGACTGTGGTTGAAGGCAGTCCAAGATTGAATCACCCAATGAGAACAATATCAACATCCGTTTGTATTGTAGGACTTCATGAGATATCAGTCTTAAAAGACACCAGGACAGCTCTTGCAGTGTTCATCTGTCAATTACAAGTGTTTATTTTCTCAAGTACTTTTTCATGGCAAGTTGGTTCTGGACATATTCTAGGTTTGTCAAATCCTGCACATTGAATAAGAGACTGATTGCCCAGGGAGAGTACATGACATTTCTTTCCCACTTGATGTACTATCTGCAGATTGTTCTTGAAATACCATTCTAGCCACTGAATGGACAGTACTGTTTCCAGCAGGGATTTCCTCACTGATATCTACACCATCATCCCCTTCATGGATCCTATTGTTACCAGTATTAAATGATGCCGTTCCATTTGGAATGGACACATCTCTGCAGAGGCTCAGGTCATCACAATTGGTGCAGAATCCATGAAGATACAGTATGTTGATTAACCTGCAAGATCCAGTCGCAACATGTAGCAGCTGTACACCAAGGCTTGTGTGCAGCGGTGTGATAATTTTGGAATTCTTAAATACTATGCACTCTGCAACTGAAAGGCCTTCTGAAGGATGATACTCATTGCTGGCTGAATGGTATACCTCGTTTTCTATAAACCAAAGCATCAACTCCAGCACCAACTGGGGCATAAAAGTAGTGACTAATGTAAACTGAAATCATCTGATATTGGATAATATTCTCAGGCTTTTATTTTGGCTATTTCAGACCAAAGGATTGAAGCAGCGTTACACAAAACCACATGCTCATTTGAAAGCTGGTTATCAGGTTCACTCACCAAAAAGAACAACCACAAAATATGTGTATGACTTAAGTTCCTGCTTGAGATTACTAGCAGCTTGGATAGAATAACTCAGGGAGTACACCAAATATTAAAGGGTCATAACTCATATCAGTACTGACACTCTTTGCTCCAACTCACTGTTATCATAATCTGTACCTAAAATATATCCTATAAAGCACCATATGCAGTAACACTGGTCATTCATAGTGTGTGATGTATATACGAGTGATAACAACACAACAGCCATATTGGGTCAGAGCAAAGGTCCATCTAGCCTAGAAGGTCTTGCAACAGTGGCCAATGCCAGGTGCTTCAGAGGGAATGAGCAGAACAGTTAATCATCAAGCGATCAGATTAGAGGATTGGGCCAAAAGAAATCTGATGAGGTTCAACAAGGACAAGTGCAGAGTCCTGCACTTGGGACGGAAGAATCCCAAGCACTGTTACAGGCTGGGGACCAACTGGCTAAGTAGCAGTTCTGCAGAAAAGGACCTGGGAATTACAGTGGATAAGAAGCTGGATATGAATCAACAGTGTGCCCTTGTAGCCAAGAAGGCTAATGGCATATTAGAGTTCATTAGGAGGAGGATTGCCAGCAAATCTAGAGAAGTGATTATTCCCCTTTATTCAGCTCTGGTGAGGCCACACATGGAGTATTGTGTCCAGTTCTGGGCCCCCCACTATAGAAAGGATGTGACGCATTGGAGAGGGTCCAGCGGAGGGCAACCAAAAAGATTAGGGGGCTGGAGCGCATAATCGATGAGGAGAGGCTGAGGGATTTGGGTTTGTTTAGTCTGCAGAAGAGAAGAGTGAGGGGGGATTTGATAGCAGCCTTCAACTTCCTGCACGGAGGTTCCAAAGAAGATGGAGAGAGGCTGTTCTCAGTAGTGACGGATGGCAGAACGAGGAGCAATGGGCTCAAGTTACAGTGGGGGAGGTCTAGGTTGGATATTAGGAAAAACTATTTCACTAGGAGGGTGGTGAAGCACTGGAATGGGTTACCTAGGGAGATGGTGGAATCTCCATCCCTAGTGGTTTTTAAGTCTCGGCTTGACAAAGCCCTGGCTGCAGGGGCAGACTGGCAATCAAAATAGGCCCGGGAAATGGGTTGAGAACGGCCCACTTTTTCACATCAAAGAATTTTTTTTTAATTTACTCTTTGACACCCATTAGCCACACCCTTGACCCCTGTTAACCACGCCCCTGGCCCCCATTAGCCACACCCCCGACTCCCATTAGCCAGGCCTCTGGAAGTAACACTCTCGGGGCAAGATGGACACATGACCAGAAGTAAAAGGTGTCATGTGACCCCTCTAAGGACTTTTTCCACCATCCTCCTACCAATAGGGATTAGTTTGGCCCCCATCAAACCCCCCTCATGCAACTATCCTGCAATTGCATTAACCCAGTGTGTGTGACATTAACTCGGGGGTGGAGAGGCTGGGGGAAGTGTTCCCTCTAAGAGTTTCCTCCCATGAACAGAATGAATTTTGTGATGTGCACAAGAACTGAGTTCATGTGGCTTGTTTGGATGTGCCACTGTGGCACCCAAGTTATTAATAAATATATTATAAACCTCTACCTTTTCCCTCTGCTGCCATGTCTCTTTCCCTTGATCCATCAGCTCCCTTGGTGCCTGCTGCCCCCCAACCTCTCACCCTCCTTTGCTGTCCTGACTCGGACTCCTGCCCTTCTCACTGCCCTCAGCCCTCCTGAGACCTGCCCCCCTCCACCAGCCCTTCTCTCCCTCATGCCCGCTTCTCCAGTAGCCCCACTCTGATCATGTGAGCTACCCCTCCTCATCCCCTCTCCTAACACCTCCCTCTAACACACCTGCCCTGCCTCTCTCCTCTGGTGCTGGTCCCTCCCCTGCAGGTGTCTGCCCTTCTGCTTCACCCCCAGAATCCCCTAGCACCTGCACCTTCCTTTACCCCTGCACCCTCCTGGTGCCTCCCTCTTCCCTCACTGCCCCTGCCCCTGCCCCTTTGCCCTCTTTTTCCCTGATGCCCACCCCCTCACTACCCTCTGCCCCTATTTCCCTCATGTCCCTGTGCCCTCACACATGACTTGCTCCATCCCCGCCTTCCTCATGCCCACCCCTTCTTTCAAGCCTTATCCCAGCACCTCCTCCTCCAGCCCCCAATGCCCTTACCCTCTCCTCTCCCAGCATCACCCTGTGTCCCCTCCCACTGACACCTCCCTCCTGCCCTTTTCCTCATTGTCTGCACTTGTCCCCCTGGCATTTGTCTCTCCTCCACCCTGTCCCTTGGTGCCTTCCCCTTTCTTCTCCTGACCTGCCCCCTTCCCCTCAGCACAAGCCCCTTCCTCTCCCACCCCTTCCTCCTATTTTTCCCCCCCTCCCCACCTACCTTCTGCCTTCCAGTTGCGGGACTGGAGTCTGTGATTGGGCCCCAGCTGCTTCCAGGGCTCAAGACCACGTGCTGGGCCGCGCGGTGCAACTCTGGGCCGAGCGATTTTAAAGTCCTGGGCCGTGACGTCATGCCACGCCCGGGCGTCTCCCCTCTCACCTGTTGCACGGCGGGAAGCACGCCACACATGCGCTCCCTCGGCCCCACCATGCCCAGTACATGGCCGGTGCATGGCGCCGGGGAATTTAAAGTGCAGAGCTGCGGCACCCTGTCACAATCCCCCTCCTCCTCCAGCAGCCTCCAGCTGGCAATTCGGCCAGCCCTTTGGAGGACGGCCCACCAGGAAATTCCCGGTGTCCTGCCAGGACAGTCCACGCCTGCCTGGCTGGGTTGATTTAGTTGGGATTGGTCCTGCCTTGGGTAGGGGGCTGGACTTGTTGATCTCCTGAGGTCTCTTCCAGCCCTGGGATTCTATGATTCTATGATCAATCCCATTTCCCTCCCCCAGCTTCTGGTAAATAGAAGCTAGGGACATATCAAAACATAGTTTGACATCCCTGCCCTTCCTGGAAAATAGCCCTGGATGGATCTATCCTCCTTGAAGTGTACAAATGTGTTCTGGAAATATATTACTAAAATGTGTTTGGTAGGCAGTGCCTAAGCCCAGCCCACCCTAGACAAAGGAAAGTTATTTTGACTGTGTCCCCACACTAAATTAAGCAAGTGAGACTGAAGATGATGAAAAGTACATTGACATGCAAGGTAAGGTAAAAAAGGCCATCAGGCAGGCAAAGAAGAGATGGCCATTTAATCATGATGGTGGATGGAAGCTACACCAGCAGGAAGCTTTCCTGCCTCTTATAACAGAGAGATAGAAACAAAAGCAAAAAGCCATTTTGCTATCCACCATAGGACTCGGGGAGGAGGGCGGGGGCGGAGAAGAGGAGGCCAGAGCTCTTGAAATATGAAAATGGTGGATCCCTCAGCCAAGGGTGGGTTGATGTTTCTGATAGTGACTCTTGTGAGAAATCTGCTTAGGCAAAGATGGTAACCTGCTGACATTTTTACTCACTAGAAATCATATTTTGTTTGTAACCTTTCCTGTCTCTTTCACTCTTACTTGAAATCTCTTAATTCTGTTTTTGGTAATAAACTTATTCTCGTTTTATTACAAAACCATCTCTGTGTTGTGTATTACACTGAAGTACAGATCTTCAGTTAAACCAGTAGGCAGTGTGTGTTCCAACTCTTTGGAAGTAGCAAACTCGACAACTTCTGTGAGTATCCAAAGAGAAGGCCTGGACAACGTGGAAAGTCATCTCTGGGGGAACTGGTTGTTCACTGATCGTGACCAGCCAGTCACAACAAAGAGCTTTCTGCTATGTGGCACATTGCTTAGCAGCACCAAAGCTCTCTTGTTCAGGCAGAGCAAAGGCTCGCGTTTCTGGGTGACCTAAGCAAGACGTCACTCATAGCCTCAGCTAATTTTATTGCATTGCACAGAACAACACTAGACCTGCCTTGTACATGCTATACATAGAATGAAATTTCAGGTCTATAGTGTTTTTCTAACCTTACCTATAATTTACTACGGGAATGGCCTGTACTTTTTACATCTGAAGAAATTAGGGCTGCATAACTTTGTAGCAGCCTGGACAGGAGAAGAGCCTTCTTGTATATAAAATCATTATCTCTCTCTTTAATCAGCTGACAACATGCAGTGCCAAAGGGTGACTATTATTGCAGTATAACCAGATGGTTTTGCTATTACTCATTTTACTCATATAGGAAGAAAGGCATGTTGAGTGATAAACTGCATCCTTAGCAATCAAGTATTCTACACATACTCTGCTCCCGTTATATATGAAGAGTAGTGGTGACATGAAGGAGATTTTATGCCATTTTGTCAAATACAGAGACGTTCCTTTAAATAGCACTCTGGAGGGAGAGGTTAACAAGGGAGATAAGCTTTCTATGCACTGATCTCTCTTTCTCTCTGCCAAAGTGGATTTTGTCCAGCCCTAAAAGAATTTGCTGTTACTGGCAAGCTGATAAGGTTAATGGAACATCAAAGCACACAACATGTCCTCAGAGTGCACAGTGATAACGTGCACCAAAAATGCCTATGTTGCGTATGTACAACATTCACTCAAGCCAAGGGGTACTTCACCTGTGCATCAAATGGCACAATATGCCCATTTAGTGCAGAGGTTGCTCCACAAACCTCTTCCTCTATCGCTTAGGGGAAGGGGAGGTTGGCAGATGGATTCATTACAGTTCTGCAGTGTTTACCAAGCATTTCATTACATTCTGCCCCTCCTCCCCCATTTTAAGATTTGTTTAATCATTTGTATCTGTATCACTAATGGGGATATAGGTTTCAATATGGGCTGGAAGCCAGAGATGTAAATGTAGGGTACAATATATTGCTTCCTGAAATATGTCTATGGGAGGTGGTGGGGGGTGGGGTGGAAATATGTGCTTCTGATACTCAGGCTAATTGAACACCTAGGGAAGAAGATTGATTATCCCCTGGGACAATTAGCAAACCAAGTAGTATTAAGAAAAGAAATCAAAAGAAGAGACCTCCTTCAGGGTTAACATGTCTCAGATAAGGGTTGAGGCTGCTCTTGGTAGGTATGCGGGAGAAGAATGTAACACGAAGCATATACTAAATGGTATGGCAAGCATTTGCTGCAGGATGCAGGAGAAGCAGGTTGCCGATGTGGTGATGGGCAAGCTGAAGCATTTAAGGAGCTATCACTGTGGTGTGCAGTTCTAAAACGAGGTATAGATTTCAAGGTATAGGGATCAGCATGAGACACGGGTTTCTCTGATGATTGATTCTGCCTGCCATAACTAAACATGCCTGCAAAATACCAACCCACTGACAGAAGGCACCAGTCCTGTTACTGTTACAAGGATTCTAGGATCCTGCAGCTAGGCTAGTCTTCAGCCATCCTTATTTTGGATTCCCCTGATTTCCCTTTGTCCTGTTAAGAGTGTGTTATAAAGTCACTTTAAATACAGTGAAGTTTATTCTTATTATACTACCTGAGTTGCTTGGGTTCTTAACTCAAATTTTTTTTCAGGGATGGGCAGGGTTGAAAATAAAATGAAAAGGTATATGCTTCATTTAGTCATTCTCTGAGGTGGGGACGAGAGGTTCAGTATGCAGACTGCTGGGGCCGAGAAGACTACTCCTCAGCCCTCTCTCACTGCAGTAGCTTGGGGCCATGTGAGAAGCATCTCTCCATGGCTGCTGCAGCTCCATGGGGCACATCCAGGGGCAGGGTGAATGTTCCCCAGCTGGGGCAACTCCAGGTTTGTCTGCCTCCTATGCTCCAAAGTGAGGAATGCAGCAAACTGTGCACTTCAGCCCTCCCTAAAGAGCACCTGGGGGTGAGAATCCCAGGGCTAGTGCACTCCCGAGAGGCAGGGGTGAGGGGGGGGGGAAGGGGAGGGGGACATGCTCCCAGCCAGCCCCTCTCACCTGCCTGGTGATTCTGTCTCTTTTTTGTTTGGTTTTATGAGAAGCAATCCTCTTCCAAGTACATTCCATTTTCTTGGCACACCCAACCCTTCCTTGCTTTAAATCATCATAAAAGGAAGCTGTATACCGAATTTGGTGGTCCTAGCTCTTACCATTTAGTAGTTCTTGAACAAATGGATGGATAGACAGATAGATGCACATTTCCTAAAATATATAGAGATATAATACCTCAAGTGCCTTAGTAAAGGTGCTTTGTAGTTACTGACTTTGTTCTTTTATTAATACTATAATCCCACGAGATATGCCTGTGTTAGGGATATGCCAGAGCTTGGAACAAAAAACCAGCTAGCAGTCCTTCCAAACACAATGGATTCTACATGTCCAATTCTGATCCCAGCTACAGCAGTGCAAATCCAGAGCTCCTCCTCTAATGTCAATAATGCTACATCAGAATTATACTGGGTTGACTGAGAACATAAACAAGCCCTGTGAGTCTAATGAAGGAAGACAGTTTTACAAGAAAACCAGCCTAGTGGATGGAGAAAAGGAGAAGTAATAATTCTGGAACTTTATTAAGTCTTTAACACAGTCCCATATGACAGTCTCATAAGCAAATTAGGGAAATACAGTCTGGATGAAGTAACTCTAAGGAGAGTGCACAGCTTACAAGATGGGCATGCCAACCAGTTGTGATTAGAAACCTGTATTAAAAAAGTAGTTATCAGTGTTCATGGTAAAATTGGGTGGACATATCTGTAGGCCTGACTTGAGATGATTAAATTGCTAATTGAACACAGTGGAGTTCCAATAATATCAATTGCAGTCTTGCCAGTATTGGTTCTGGGTCTTACTATTGAGAATTAGAATTCAAAATGATCTGAGAAACTGGAGAATTGATCTGATATCAGTAAGCTGACATTCAATGAAGACAAAGTACAAAACACTACACTTAGGAAGTAAACATCAAATATACAACCATGCAAATGAGGAATAATTGGGTAGTCAGTGCTACTACTGAAAAATATCTGGTATTATAATGGATCACAGAGTGAAGAGAGTTAATGTGATACAGTTGCTAAAAAAAGGCTAATATCATGCCGGGGCATATTAACAGGCATGGGATAGGTAAGTCAAGGGAGGCAGTTGTTCCACTCTCTTTGGCCTGATACAGTACTCCAATTGGGACCCCATCCAGTTACGTACACCACATTAGGAAAGATATAAAGAAATTAGAATGAGTTGACAGGAGATTAACAAAAATGAAAAGAGGTTTTGAAAACATGACCTATGAGGAAAGGTTGAAAACGCTAAGCATGTTTAGTCTGGAGAAGAGAAACTTGTGGAGGGACCTGATAACATTTGAGGATTGGCTCCCTTCCAGGAATACTACTGCATATTAGGAAGAAAGAAAGGCTTTCCTTTCTAAGAAGTCATAAATTAGTAATTCAAGACAAAGCCAAAACTGGAGGCGAAGTAAAACAGTACCATTTTCCTTTCCTTTGGCTCATTTGTTTATGTTACAGGCAAATAGGAACATTTGACTGATAACGTTTGAGAGCATTAAAAATTGTTCTTTTGGTCCACTGAGAGTAGAAGAAGAAATCATCATCTTAGATAGCAGCAAAGGAGATTTAGGATGGATATCAGGAAAAACTTTCTAACTTAAAGGACAGTTAAGAGTTGGCACAGGTTACCTGAAGAGGTTGTGAAATCTGTCACTGGAGAACTTTTGAGAACTGATTAGACAAACCCATAAGAGCTGATTTAGGAGTAGGTCTACACTTAAAACACTGCATGGATGCAGCTATCCTACTGCAGCGCTTAAATGAAGTTTCTCCCAGTGACAGAGGGTACGTCTACACTTGCCCCGTACTTGGAAGTAGGGAGGCAAATGAAGTATACCGAAGTTGCAAATCGAGCGCAGGATTTAAATATCCCGCGCATGATTATCATATTTGCAGCTGGTCGCCATTTTAAAATGCCGGTCGCCCGATGTAACTTGCCACGTGTAGACACGGTAGTCCGATTTAAATCCCTTCCCTCGAATTAACTGGTACTCATGAGGAGGGAAGGGATTTAAATCAGACTACCACGTCTACATGTGGCAAGTTACATCGGGCGACCGGCATTTTAAAATGGTGACCAGCTGCAAATATGCTAATCAAGTGCGGGATATTTAAATCCCGCGCTTGATTTGCAACTTCGGTATGCTTCGTTTGCCTCCCTACTTCGAAGTAGGGGGCAAGTATAGACGTACCCAGAGTTAATCCATCTCCCCAAGAGGCTATGTTGACTGGACAAGATCTCCCATTGACATAGTATTAGTTTGATATGTTTACGTAGCTCCAGGGTGTAGATTTTTCAGAACTCTGAGCAACGCAGTTTTACCAATATAAAATCACTAATGAAGACCTGTCTTAGACAGATATAATGCTGTCTCAATATAGGGGGTATAGATTTTATGCCCGCTCACTGTCCAGTCCATCCATCCATTTCTATGATTCTATATATTGGTCTATCACTCTCCAGCTGCTTTTTGTTCTAAGGAATAAAGGACACCCTTTGAATCTGAGATTTCTAAGATTCCCCTCCCAACTGGGCTTTTTGTGGTCCTTATAAATGTGCTTTTAGCCCTAAAAACTTTGTTTTCACAAGCAGCTGAGCTCCCAAGAACTTCTTCAAACTGAACCCCAGACTCCTTGTGTTTCCAAAAACATTTATTTTGTCCAAACTGGGATAAAAATTATGTATGGACATGGGCCCATGATGTACTACTGAAGCTCAGTCACGCGACTAGGGGACAGTGCATCACAGGAGATGCAGTTCAACCAAGAAACAAGCCCTCTCCCCCAATACAGAATGGGGTTGCTAGGGTCATGTAGCTACAATTCACATAAAAACATGTTAGCTCATCAGAACAAGGAAATAAAGGTCAACCAACTCCAACAAAATATTTCAGTTTGTCAACCTGAAATGTAACATTTTTTTTCAGTTTGACTCAAACCAAAAATATTTTGTTTAGATGTTCGCTTGGGAAGATTGTGCTCCCCCCATCTATATTTTCAGTTGTGACCACACCCCATGTAACATTAGGAAAAACGTTTTGTTTGAAACCCTTCTCTGAACTGGTGGAGGTTTGTCCATCTTTTGGTACATCAAATGCTCCTCTGAAAGTTTCCCTGCATTGATGCTCTCTGTGCTCTCTAGGGAGAGGGCCAGGATACAGATAACAACTAGAAAACACAGGGCAGATTACAACTTCCTTCCAACCAACTCATTAGACAGCCTTTCTCTGTGCAGGTTTCCTAAGAAGTCAGGTACTATATACTTAGACTGCACAGAACCAGATATTATGTGCCAAGTCCTGCAAACCCTTACCATATGAGTAGTCATGTTGATATCCCTGAGACCAGGGAAGCTGACAGCTTCTGCGGGCCCCTGGGCAAGGTGTGAAGAGCCTGGCTCCCCTCTCCTGGAAGAGGCGAGACCTCAGGCAGAAGGGTTGGGAGCAGCCATCCCTCCACAACACCCAGAATGTGGTATTCCCCTTTCCCGCCCCCTCCAGCCGTCAGAGCTGCATGGACCATGCGATGCAGCGTGATGCTGGTGGTGATTTCACACAGTGGTGTCAGCAGGACCTGGGGCAACTCTTCCATTTTTCTCCCACCCTCCCCACATCAGTGGGCCTGCCTGAGACTATTCATACAAGTCAGGAATATCCTCATCAAAAATGGCGTGCAAACAATTTCTCTGATTCTGTGATTCTCTGAACACATGCTGGAACCCTTAAGAGCACCTTTCCTGTGCAAGATCACTCCTTATAGCCTAAAGCATTTACTATTGCTTTGCTCAGTTTATTTTTTTAAATGTTCTAAGTAACAGAGTTTTCACCATTTCCCCTGCAACTACCCCAGAGTCTAAATAGCTCTTACCCACTGTAACTAGCTTTTCCTAATGTTTAGCCTAGACTTTCCTCTCTTAATTCACCTCTACTGATAGCCCCTAGACAGCCTAAATGATGTGTCTTAATTCATGATGGCTCATACTTTTCTACCCTGCTACTTGCGGGGGCGGGGGGGGGGGAATGGGCTGTCACCCACAGATCATGACTTGAGACAGCTGGGAGGGACAATGTTTCTTCTGCATATGCTCTACCTTCCCATTAGACTCTAGGCATGGGTTTTTAAGTCAGGGGAAATTACTTGGCTAGGGGCTGGCAAGTCTCAATGGTATTTTCCCCTTGCCACAAGGGACAAAGCAGATCATACTTCAGTAACTTATGCTATGGCCTTAATACTGCTGGGTCCCTGATATCACCTCATGTCATGGCAGTGACTAATGGGAGGGGTTAAGAGATTCCCTAGAGCCGCGAACACAGAAAAACATGCTGCAGCTCACTGAACGTCACGTTTGGCCATGGCTGGCCCAAATGGAGGGAACCCAGGGCATCAAAGTGGCATAAGAAGCTCAGTCTGTGACAACTTGCAAATGAAAACCTCCTCTCGGACAGACCAGCATAGCCACGAAGATGGGACCTTAGGGAAGGGTCTCAGAGTGTCCTAAGCAAAACCTGCCCCACTATTTGCCTGTAACATAAAGAAATGAGCCAATGGAATGAAAAATGGTACTGTTTTACTTCGCCTTCAGTTTTGGCTTTCTCTTGAATTACTAATTTATGACTTCTTAGAAAGGAAAGCTTTTCCTTCTTACTAATATGCAGTAGTATTCCTGGAAGGGAGCCAATGTGTCAATTTACGCACCCGCTTGAAGTGCAATGGACTGTGGTATTTCCAAGTCACAATGTTAGTTTGAGTCTTTCAGAAATGTGTGCCAAAGTTTCTTAAGTGTAAAGAATGCCTTGCAAGGCTCACATTAAGCATATCATCCTTACACTGGCAGTTAGCTCCTTCTGAGGCAATGAAATATCAGCTTTACCCTTCATTCTTGTCTCCCATTTCTCAGCCTTGTGAAAAAATGCTGTGAAAAAAAATCTTGCATAGTGTAATATAAAATGTGAAATTCTCACGTTCTACTTTGTCAAACAGCAAAAAGGCAATTGCACGTAACTGGGGAATTTTCATGCCCATTTTTCATAAGCTGGCTTCCATTTTTAGGCATGCAAACTGTAGACATAACTTTTCACCCACAAATTTTGTGGTGCAAGTGAGATCACACAGATGTCCAAGAGCCCTGTTCTGCAAATACTTATCCATGCAAGCAACTTTACTCATTAGAGCAGTTTCACTGAAAACAGCCATTTGCCCAAGTATAACAAAACTAGTTCAGTAGGATTTATCATGAATAAAATTACTTGGGTTAATAAATGTTTGTAAGATTTGGCTCTAAGTTATTCCTTATGCCCACAAATCAGGTACTTAGCATTCAGACAACCATAATGCAGCTGCAAATGATATTGACAAATGACTGTGTGGCTAGCCTAAGAGCATGGAGACCCTATTTCAATTCCCGGAAAGTAAGACTGGCCATACTGGGTCAGACCAACGGTACGAGGTGCCCCAAAGGGAATGATCCATCCCTTGACATCCATTCTAAGCCTCTGACAAACAGAAGCTAGGGACACCATTCCGACCCATCCTAGCTAATAAGCATTGATGGACCTAACCTCCATGAATTTAGCTAGGTTTTTTTTTAACCCTCTTAGGCCATATTTACACTGCAGGCTTTTGCCGGCACAGAGTATGCTAAAGAAGCGCTCATTAGCATTTGTCCCTCTGCTGATGGTTTTTGCGCAAAAACAAGCAGTGTAGACTGGTCCATTTTGCGCAAAAAACCCTTTTGCACAAGATCCTTATGCCTCAAAAAAGGAGGTATACAGGATCTTGTGCAAAAGGGTTTTTTTGTGCAAAACAGACCCGACTGCACTGTTTGTTTTTGCGCCAAAACCTCTTGCGCAAAAAGCATCGGCAGAGACTATGCAAATGAAAGTGCAACAAATGCTAATGAGTGCTTCATTAGCATACTCTCTTTCCACAAAAGCCTGCAGTGTAGACATAGAGTCCTGGTTTTTACCACAACCCTGCACTGTCTCAGACTTCCTGTGTCACTTAGATGCTCTTGACTCAGTTCCCCATCTGTAAAACAGGGTAAAAATACTTCCCTCTCACAAAAACGTGCTGTGAGGATAAATCCATCAAGATCAAGTGCATTGAGAGCTACCAATGCGAAGTGTTTTGGAAGAGCCAGGTAATTCATGGGAATAGAAATGTAGGCCATGCTAGGGTCTAGTTGAAAGTCTGGCCCTTAATAAGAGTGATATACAGATTTAACTTCAAATTACACTGAAATCTTTACTCTGGCAAAACTCCCATTGATTTATGATCCGACCAACAGCAGATAAAATCTGATTTGCATGGCATGATGAATACATTGAGATCTAAATCTGGGCTTTGTTTGAACTGTTTCATTTGAATATACATATTTTTCTTATAACATCAACAAATATTCTCTGTATGCAATAATATAATTCAACTACTAAACCAAAATAAAATTTAAAAAGCCCTAGTTCTTTTTTTTCCTCCAAAGGGCAGCCAAATGCTCATAATCTGAATGATTTTCAATTTGAATCAATTAAGAACAAATATAAAGCCTCCAGCAGAGAACACAGGGTGTGGATCTCTGATCTGAGGAAGGTTGCATCAACTCTGCCTCACAAAATGATTAACAGCTGAGAAACGTAAAAGAGGCAAAGTTCAAAAAGCAAAATCATAGTTTCATAGCTAATTGCATCACACCCTCTATACCTAGTTTTGGGCTTTTAAACTACCACAATCAGTGTTGCTGATTCATAGCTTTATTATGAGTCTAATCATATTTGCTAGGTTTTTTAAAGACCCAGCTGCACATGATTACATAAGAATCTCACCTTATTTTTTTTTAAACAGTATGTTTCTAACTTTAATGACTGTGGAGAATTGAAGATGTGAGCCTTCAAGAGTCAATTAGAATGTTAATAAAAAGAACAAAAATATATTTAAAACAATCTCCTAATTTGGGGGAGGGTGATGGTCATGCCTGATGTAGCAATCCAGATCATTAACTAGAGAGAAATGAAAACACAACCCTTGTTTACCCATGACAGAGGCAAAGCAAAACAGATCTCTTGTCCTACCCACCCTTCCATCCCAAACTCTGGTGATTATTTAAAGGCAAAAAAACCCAACAACCCTAAATAAAAAAAGAGAGTCAAGGCTGCTTGGTGGTATGTTGACCTTCTTGCAGAACACTAAATTGAGAAAAATAAATGTCTGAAAACCAGGAAATGCACAGTTCAAACTACCCATGCAACTTTAACTCTGACCTCTTTCAGCAATGCCCCAATGCATCCCATTAACAAACAACCCTTTAAACAATTGTTGAAACGTATACATTCTTCGCCTTCTTTTATAACAGATTCCTTCTCTCCCATAGGAGTACAGCTAAAGGAGAACAAAAAAATAGTTGTCCATGCCACATCCCGCTATTCTTTTCAAGCAATGCATTGATGTGCACATGGCACCTGCTCGCACTGGCACGTGCACACACACACACAATCACACATAGTCAATTTCCCAGAAACACCACATGTCCTGTACAGTTTAAAAATCGTATCACAGCCTTTTACAGCACCCTTACAGTTACAGGCCCTCTCTCATCCCAGACTCTCACTTACTTAAAGCTTTAGAATTCTCTCATATTCCCCCTCTCTGCTAACAATACCCTTTGTAAGAAAAGCCCTATGTGTTGCTACTGACAGAACCTACAGGATTCTGCCATGAAACGATACATACTGGATCCTGAGGTACACATGCTCCGCTTGCCTTTGATTGTACATGAGGGTGCAAAACATAGATCTCCTACTCTAACAGTCACCGTTACCTACTATAATTGTGGTTCATTGAGATCTGATGCAGAGATGTATTCCCATTTCAGTGTGTGTGCTCAACATACCAGAGCCAAAAAAAATGACCTAACAGCATCTATAAAGGGGCAGTCATCCTATCTCTGGCTACATGCCTACTCAAACCCTCCCCCAGTTCCTTCACACTGAATACCTGGAAATGAGACTTGGATGTGGATGGGATGTTAATGTACATCTGCATCACATCTCAAAGAACCACCAGTTATGGTAAGTAATCATTTCTTTTCTTCAAATAAATTGAGCCATGTATTCCCCTTAAGTTGGCTCACAACCATAACCCCTGAGGAGGTGGGGAATCAGAGCCTGCTGAAACAAGGACTACATGACCACTCACTCCACACTGACACACAAAGACCTGAGCTACACCCAAAATTAGTTCAGAAGAACTACATTACTCAGGACCATAGGTAAGCTGACCTAAGTCTTCAAGTAAACAGCACTAGGTAGATGGAAGTATTCTTCTGTCGATCTAGCTATGGCCTTGCAGAAAGATGGATTTCTTACACTGATGGTAGAACCCCTCCTGCCAGTTTAGGCCATGTCTACACTAAAGAGTTACAGCACACCTCATGGAGATGAATGCAAACTGAAGTCAGAGCTCTGAGACATGTGAACTGCTCTGTTCTCCTCTGTAGGTGTTCCCATCCCTCTCCTAAGTGCTTTAGAGCCCGTGACATGCATGAAGTAAGTCTGTTCTCAGTGCACCACACAAAGGGGTAGGACTTCCCCTTCCTGTCCCCCATGTGAGCTGGAATCTGGGGGCCTCAGACCCTCCCAAAAGTGCAAGCCTCTCAAACTTGGTTCACATGAGAGTGTCACAACTACCATAGATGGACATGTGTGAGGATATGGGGGACAACATGAGGGGTTCAGATGCCCAGCAGTGGGCAAGGACACCATATCCATATCCCAGGTCTTATTATGGTGGTGAGGGCCTCTGACCACCTTAGAGAGGCAAGAGTAATCCAAATCTGAGCACACTCATGGGAGGAGAGAATGTGAGAGTGACAGTTGTCCCTGTTCTTCTCAGGCCCCCTTCCTACTGTACTCCTTCCTCTCTCCCTAAGCCTTCCTCACTTTTCCCCATTTAGCATCCTCCCTATAGCTTCCATCAGCCCACCCCTGTCTGTCCGTCCCCCAATTACTCCCCAACCCAGGAAGCATATGTCTCTCATTTCCCCCAGAGAGTTTGGGAGTGCAAGGTGACAGGGTACACTGGCAGGGCTGGGGGGTGCCCAAGAGTCAGGTACAGTGTTCAGATGCACTTGTAGAGTTAGAGAGTGTCATGCCTAGAGTATGAAGGCAGTAGAAGGAAACCACTTTGAGGCAGTACCTGCAAGTAACTAATGAAGACTTTGATCAAAGGACTCCAAATTTGGATCAGTAATATGGAGATATACCTATCTCATAGAACAGAAAGGGACCTTGAGAGATCAAGTCCAGTCCCCTGTCCTCAGGGCAGGACCAAGTACCATCTCTGACAGATTTGCCCCAGATCCCTTACTGGCCCCCTCAAGGGTTGAACTCACAACTCTCCCTTTAACAGGCTACTGCACAAACCACTGAGCTATCCCTCCCTGCTTAATAGCAAGTGTCCTATGTGGCACTGGCACACCAAATTTCAAAGCACTTTTATTAACTGCTCAGCTTCTAGAGAACTTACAAGAGTCAAGCTTTAAAACAGACACAACGAGAATGTGAAAAAAAACCAAACACTTTTTTTTTTTAAATTCTGTTCTCAATCTGAATCCCCCAGAGAGTTAGTGGATACTATGCAACACTTTAAGTAAAACTCAACATACTACTCAACAAATTCCACTACTATGGGTTAAAGAAAAAAAACACACTTGAGATCTTTTTGATCCACATCACATCAATAAGTTGATCACTAGCTCTAGGCCAAACAAAACCAAACAAACATTAAAAAACATTTTAAATGTCTTGGGGAAGGGGGAAAGGAGTCATATATGACTCTAACTCCAAATTTGGGTTACTAACCCTATCTTGCACCTTCCTGAGGCACTCAGATTTCAAAGAAACCCATCAAATATGTTGATTTTAGAGGACTTAGGAAGGTCAACCTTTAAACTCAAGTCGTGTTGCAATCTAACTATAGTGGTGTGGCAGAGCCACTATAATGATCTAATAAACTTTTGATTCAAACCAGAACACATAGTAGGTTCAAGCCCTGCAGCATACACACAGGGAACAGATCATCCCACAATGAAATACAGCCATCTCTGAGCTCAGCATAGTAGCTTTAAAAGAGCGCAGGATGACAATACTCAGCATCCGAGGACAGAGATTTACAAATACCTTAATTCAGAAGAATTTGAGGTAGTTTTTTTTTTTTGCCTATTAGGCAAGTAGAATTTATTCAGAACACTGTAACTAATTCTTCTGTGGAAAGTAACATGGTTTTATTATTCTATAAACTGCTAACACCTCAGTTTTACACAATCTAAAAAATTAGATGCTCAATAGCACAATGCTGCCTATCCCCATGCTTGGGTACTGTTTCAGAACAGATCAAAGGATTACTGTCACCTATTACTGACATGCTTAAAAAAACAGAATTAGGGAAGAAAAGAGTTGTGCAATATAAAGTTGTGATAGCTATATAAACAAAGCTTAATTTTTATGGATTTAATAGTGTTTCCCTTTCTAAACAACACAACCAAGAGGGTTTGCAAAACACACATGGGACTTTTAAGATGGGAAAGGTTGGCTGTGGTTATAAATATAGTATCTTCATAGGATTTTTTTTTAATATTTCAGAAGAGAGCATATGGAGGACCAAATTCTGCACTGGGATGCACATTTCCAGCACAAACTCACTTCTATATCTGTATATATTGTGTGTACATGTATGTGCCTTTAAATTATGTATAATTTAATATATATATAATTTAAATGCACATACATGTACACACAATATATACAAATATAAAAGTCAGTTTGTATATATACAGTGTATGTGTGTGTATATAAACACATACATACCCACACTTGCATAATTCAGTCTTCTTCAGCCTCTCTTGAAAGTTTTCAGAAAATCTATGTTGATGGGGTGTTGAGGCTGTTATATTTGAAGCTCTGTAATCAAGACAACCATGTTTTTTCTAAATGCATCCATATCTTTTTCTTTAAACATTTATTTTATAAATGCACACATCTTCTCTAGTGAAACCACAGCTACTCCTTGGCTCTTCAGTGTGTTTTTAAAATCTGAGCTTTGTAGGTTTTTGTAGTTCGTTTGTTTGTTTTAAGAAGAAACATGCTAAAGCAGGGCTGGGGAAACCACAGGCCCCCAGCTTGCCTGGATTCGGGCCCCCAAGACTCAGAGCCTGTCCCCAGCATTGGAGAGCCTGTGCTGGCACTCCAGCCCTCCTGCGGCTTCCTCCCCACCCTGTGGGGCTGGAGCACAGAAAATCTATTAGCATGGGCCCTCCTAGACTCTGGTGCGTGAGGGGAATGTGGGGAGTGTCTTTCTGCTCATTTGAGGGCTACGTCAGTAAGGGCTTGGGGGGGGGGGTTCCTTCTCACTTGTGTGTGGCCCTGACTGATTTTTCTGTGGGTCAATAAAGGTTCCCCACCCCGGTGCTAAAGGGACATGTTGTAAATCACCACATTGAACTGAATGAGGATTTGGCTCAGCGCATATAATCTGTGCTCTCCCCTTTAAACCCAGTCAGGAAAGAACGGAGACAACTGGGTTCATTTAATTTTGGGGAGTTTTACTCTGCCTCTGGAAGAATTCTCAACAATGTGGGTAGACTCACTCTAGCTCTATAAGAGCTAGCGCTCTGGAAAATAGCCAAATAACAGGGTAGCATGGACAACAGCTTGGGCTGGGCATCTAAGTGCAAAGCTGCCCCTCTGAGCAAGCAGCTTGCCCAAGTCACAGCCCATGCTACTCCTAGATACAGTGTACATAAATACTTGTGTTACCTGTATTGAAGGAAATGCCACCAGGCTACAAAGAAAAGTACTTCAACAAGATTCTCAAGAACAAGTGTTCAAGAGAAAAAAAAAAACTTTCATTGTCCACAAAATTCTAAACAGGTGAGTTTACTGTTCACAGGAACAGCAAATGTCAAGTTAACAGGTGAGAACATTCACAGAAAGCAGGTTTTGAAATAATAAATACAAGTATTTGCACAATCAAATTCTAAAGGTTCTGTTCATTCAGCTGAGGAGCAGAAATAACGTCCCCTGCCCAATGTATCCAGGAACAGCTTGCCTCAACACAGCTCAGCTCTTGAAACCTGAAGATGGAGAATGAACTGCTCATGAGCAATCCAGTGATCATTCATGGAACACACTCTGTGCATGATTTTGCTTGAACAATAAATCTGAAAAAAGCAGCTAAGACCCTAATTAACAATTTGTGACCAGAAATCCTGGCTAAATTCAAATAAATTATTCACTCATGCACACAGATGCCTCCCTCTCACAATATTAGTTCTTGCCCTCTGAGGACTACCAGGGTTGCTTGGTCCTGTTGTCTCACAGGGCATAGGGTACTGAAAACAGGTGAGGTCTTCCCAGTACTCACATTAGCCCAAGGGAGCTGGAACAATTTTTAAACAGTAGAGATGCTGAGAGCCCCAAAAATGTAAAACCTGCATAGGTGCCTGTGGAAGGAGGGGGTGCAGGGAGGGCCACCTAGAGGAACAGGGAGGGGGACATGAGGAGGCATCCCATTTAGCAATTAAGATTTTGGCAGGCGCATGGGGGAGCAGCGCACCTCTCAAGTCATCTATGAAAATCTGTATGTAACACATTCACTTTGAGCTGGGGCCTGTGGCAGCACCCCCAGCACCCCTAGTTCCAGCACCTAGGCATCAGCTTGTGTCTAAGCATTAGGAGGTGGACAGTCTGCTCCATGTCAATGAATGCAGCAGATTTCTCATCACCCCTCATGCACACGTAGCAGTCCCAGAGAGATTCTGCCTCTCTGCCTGTTTCCTGCTGGTGCTGTGCATTTCTGAACTGCCCCTAGTGAGGACTGTGATATAAATATCACAACTGGGCCCAAAATGTGCTCTGAATTATACTTCTGAAAGTCCAGAATAACTCCACTAACTTCAGTGGAATTATGCTGAATTGACACAGTAAAAATGAAATCTGGGTTTGCCCCAGGAAGATGTTTGGTTTTATATGCTAATCATTTAATTGCTTGTTCAGGTTTTACTAGCATGGGACCTGATCCTGTATGATGCTAAGCTCTTTTACTAGAGGTAAGCGCTTGATTGTGATCTCATTAGCACTGCTCTTTCACCAGTGCAAATCCATTGACTAGAATGGAGTTACTCCAGAGTTACACTTGTATCAGGCCAGAAGAGGAGAGAAAGATGCTATCACCTCAAAGGATTAGACCATGATTTGTTTAAAAGAAATGGATATACAGCAGAAAAGTTTGAGCACTGATTACATAAACCACTGAGCTCCAATTTCCATTTCACATGCCACCAACAACAGAGTAATTTGCTTTCAGATCAAACCCATAAATGAAAGAGGTAATTAAATTCAAGCAGCAGTCAATGAACAGGACGCCTGCCAGATTCAAGGCCCTACATGCATTCATTCATTGTCATTTGCACAGCAGCCAGATTAAATCTGCCTCTATTAGTGAAATTCTCACATGCTATACAGAGACGAGAACGTTTTCAAAGCTTTGGTGTGGGTTTGCTGAAAGTGGAAACTATTCTGTCACCTTTCACTATTTTTTTTCTCCTCTCCCACTTCTTCTTGTCTTTCATCAACTATTCCCATCTTGTTATTCAGTTGAATTCTGCCCCTTAAAAGAAGACAATGATAAGCCATGACACATATTGGTAGAGGTGGGAAGCTTCCACTGCTACTGCTGGGATTCTGTGTTCTGGGCTTCAAAGCTACTTAATTTCACCACTTTTCCACAGGAGGGGAAGAATGGCCCAGTGGTCTGAATACTAGTCTGGGATTTTGGGTACCTGAATTCATTTCCTTGCTCTATGCTAGCCTTCCTGTAGGACTTGGGGAAAATGTAGGCATTTAAAGATACAGATAGGCACCTAGTGGGATTCTGAAAGTGCCTAATTCTCCGAAGTAGAAGGGCTGAAGTGTAGTATAAATGCATAGGTAGATTAGACTAAGAAATACAAACATTTTAACAAATATCTTGTGACTATAATGCAAACTACATAAATGGAAATTAAATGTATTTTAATAGCATATTATACTAATTGGATAAAGAGATCTAAATATAAAGAGGAAAACTAAAGTGAAAGAATAAATTGTAAATTAAAAAGCGACTATATCTGAACAAGTGTATCAGAAACTAGTTCAATATCTTATTTCAGCAATGTATGTTCTCTGCTCAAATCTGGTAGTAATTCCATTTCCTTTAATGGATTTTTGTAGATGTCGCAAAATGCATATATATGCTGTCTTGCATATAACGAGAAAGCAAGAGTTAAGAAAGAACATTTTCAGTGCTCTAAAGACCTTGTTGGAGAGAGCTGATTGCGGGGGGAGGACGGGATCAGAATTTCTGTCCCACAAGAAATTCCAATAATTTGAAATTTGAACCAGGAAAAAGTCAGTATTATTTTCTTTCATGAAATGGAATATTAAATAGATTTGGAAATGTCATTTGGCATTTTGCATAACAATGAAATTGCTCTGAGTTTCCTTAATCACTAGTATTTAGTTTCAGTTTGTTAAACCAAATTAAAATACTTCACATTGATTTAGTACATTAATCTGTACCTAGATGAGCTTCTCCTGCACTGCATTGGAGAGTAGTTTAGGTTCCTCATTCTCCCATTCTTCTCTATGAGTTGAGTTGAGATTCCCATTAGACTGCATCTCCCAGGATGCATCTTGATCACAAGACTTCCACAATGTGCCATTAAGGTTCAATGGGGCTGGAGATGCCATTGTATCCTGAGAGATGGACTCCTAGTTAGGAGAAAGGTGGCCTGAGACATTTGAATTACAACTTTTTAGAGACAATGCTGCAGTTCAGACAAACACAGATTAATACCAGATTGACCTCCCCCTTTTCTTTTTGAAAATTGGGTTGGCATTGCAAACTAGAATATTTCAGTTAATGTCAATCAAACCCCAAATAATATATTTCATTTTGATTTCCCAATGGAGAACTGATTTTTTTTCTAGCAAAAAGCAGGATTTTCTGGCAGAAAACCCTAATCGATCACATGTCAATAGAAGATCCCCAAACATCTCCACTTTTAGCCTGAATTCTTGTTTACCCTAAAGCAGTGGTTCTCAGACTTATTTGATCGTGCTTTCCTTCTCTGGTAGTTTACATGCCTCCTTCTCACACATCAGTGATTACCAATTTTATTTTTAAATTAACATGCAACTCACTAAACATTAAAAACAGGAAGGTATTGATTTAAACAAAGTGTATTATATGTAGTTCTCCAAGCAGCCAGATGTAAAGGCAGTGCCACAGCCAGCAGCAGAGCAGAAGTAAGGGTGGCAATGCCTGACCATGGCACTTTTAATTTTGCACTGCAGCTGCTGGCAGTGTTGCCTTATAGGCTGGGTGCTTGGCTAACAACTGCTGCTTTCCACTTTGCCTTCTCATGCTCCCAAGTTTGAGAACTGCAGCCTTAAAACCACCCTACACCACTCTGCCAGAGAAGAGAAGCTTTAAAGTGAGTAAAATAATGTTTGCATTCATTTTATGCCCCTCTACTCTGCCAGAGTGGTGTACAATGGCTTTCCTATGAGTGAGAACCAGTCCCTTAGCAGCCAGCCATGGAAAGCGGAGTAAGTTTCTGAAGTGCCTGTTAATCTGATAAAGAGACGATATTGCTGATCTTGCAAGGAACAAGCTGGAGTAAAAGCCTCAATTGCCACACACAAGAGACACATACTTGAGAGGTTTTCATAACTAGAACTAGTGGAAGGGAAAGGCTTATTTACTTTGTGAATCTTTTCGGTGATAATCAGAACCAAGAGAAGTGGCATTTCTCAGCAGAACTGCCACTCTCTCTCTCCAGTGTGAGGTTACAATGTTTACCTCCACAGGGACTGAAGTGAAGCTCTCCCATCACTACTGTTATTCTGGCCCCTAATACTGAATGTTAGTCTTGCCTGCCTGGTGTATGACATCAGCAGACAACAGGGAGCTGCTGAAAAATCATCAATTTGGTTCTTTGCATTCAGGAAAACAAAGTTGGAACATTTTCTCCATACTTTCATCTGGGAGTAACTGATCCCTGGATCTCCTCTGATAGGGCTACCCTTAACTTTTGCAATTCCTAGATTCCAAGGGCAGAAAGGAACTTTGTTATAGGGTTGCCAATCTTCCAGAATTGTCCTGGAGTCTCCAGGAATTAAAGATTATGTCATGGGATGATATCGCCAGGAACATGGCCAACCAAAATGGGCAACCCTACGTTGTGGTCATCCGGTGTGATGGCCTGTCTACCACAGGCCAGCACACTTCTCAGAAATAATTCCTAGACCATGTCCTTTAGATCTATGGTGTAAAAGCCATATGCATCAAGAGAAGTGCCAGTACCATTCTCTGCTCTCATTTATACTAGTGTAAATCAGAAGAAACCATACTTTAGTTCAGGGGAGTCTAATCTCTCCTACTGAAGTCAAAGGCTAACTACCCAAGGTCTAGTCTCCATTGTCTTGCTCCATGTTTAGTCATTTTCACTAGTGCAAAGTGAATGTACAATGCTCCTCCTCCAATGTGGTGGTGTTTTACAGACTCTGTGCACTAGTACTAGCACATGCTACAAAGCAGTAGAGAATCAGACCCTCCCTCCAGCAATTTCAGTGGGGGTATCATAAGTCTAGATGGATCAAGAGCAAAATGCACCTCCTGTTCTTCACGATTCATTTGCTGTTATCACCATGGAGAAAGAAAGGCTGTGAAAGATAGGTATCAAGATGTATATTTTCATCAAAATAATTATGACATAAATGGTGCTAGCCCAAAGTGCATTTCTGATGGCAAACTTCATTTGATTATATTTTCTATGGGTTAGGGGGAAACAGACACTGAGCATTTTTACCAGAATCTGAACAATGTTGGTATTTTTTAAACCAAAAGGTTTTTTTAACACACATTTTTAAATGAAGACAAGTCTTCAAAACAAACAATTTTCTGTTTTGTAAACAAAAAACAAGCCCCTTTCCACTGGCAATTGTTTAAAAAATTGAAGAGGTTTTTTTCCTAAATTTACCATAGAAAAAATAATGGTATTTTTTTAAACCAGTTCTACTGGATTATGATAAAATCAAAAGCAACTGCTCAAATCCTGAAGTTGTATGGAAAACCCCATCACTAGGTGCTTAACACTAACTTGGTAATACAGATGCAAACTCTCATGTTTTCATGTCACATGTGGATTCTGGACACACAGGATAGTCATGTAAAGCCCAATTATGGTTCCTCCCCTCTTCCCTTTGGGATGGCTTGCACTGCTAATAAGCATGAAGGGAGTAATTGACTAGTGATGTGAATGTTTAACCAGTTAACAGGTGCGGCTTACCAGTTAAGGTTAACTGGTGAGGGCTGGATCAACTCTCCGCATGCCGTGGATAGGGAGCTGCTTCAGTCCTGGGGTGGGGGGGGCCATGGACAGGGGCTGCTCCTGCCTCTGGGGAGCTTGGGCCCGCTGCAGGCAAAGGGCTGCTCTGGCATCTCAGCCATGGCCCTCCCTGCTTAACCCCCCTTTAATCAGTTAACTGATTAAATAAGATGTTTAACTAGTTAGCCAATTAAACAGGATTTTACATCTCTGGCAGGTGTTAACTGCCCCTAACCTGTTCCTTCTTGAAAGCTTCTGATGTTCCACCCTTCATCCACTGAAAGTACTGTGCTCTCCTATCTAAGACCTAGGGACAACCTGGCCCTTATAATGGTGCGTGATGTATTAAGGTCTTGATCCTAACTGGTACATATGTCCCCACACACGCATAGCACCACAGGTGAAAATCTCTTGGAGTCTGAGATACTAGCTTCAACCTGCACATTGAAAGGTGGCTGCCATGGGGCACTGCAACCTTTTAGGAATGAGTTACTGTAGGTCATGCAGGCGTATCCAGTTAATCAGTTCTGCAAGATGAAAGTGAGCCATAAACGTAGGAACATTTGGGAGAATTATGCGCATACAGAAAGAGACTCAGAGCACAATATCTTCCATATTCATGCTGAAACAAATGAACCTCCTACCAAAGCAGATGCGCTGGTGTAATGCTCAGTGAAGATGCTACCTACACCAACAGGAGATCTTCTCCCATCGGCATAGGCAATCTACCTCCTTGAGAAGCAGTAGCTATGTGAACAAGAAAAGCCCTCCTGTCAACATAGTGTGGGTAAAACAGTGTTGTTTGGGGGGAGGGTTAAGATTTTCCACACCCTTGAGCAATGTTATACTGACCTAAGTCTGTAGCATAACTTTTTGCAAATTCCAGCATTCACATGGATTTGTACCTCCAGTTGGTGGAATTTGTGCCACCCTCCCTACTTTTCCTCTCACCTCCCTGTTTCCACAAATGCATTGTACATAGTCACATTTTTTTCATCTGTAACAAAGAAAAAAAATCATTTTCACTTACCTCAGATTTAGAGCAGTGTAACTCCACTGAAGTTAATGGAGTTACTCTTGTGGAAAAGCAGATGTAATTGAGAGGAGAGGCAAAAATCACTTTATTTGAGAAAAATAGTCCAAGGATAACACAATAAAAATTCATTTGATGTTCATTTTAGCTGAGTCAGAACACCATCCTTAGGAAGACATATTGGAAGAAGCATGAAAATTGTCCTGAAAACTTGAGAAGGGATG
Source organism: Rafetus swinhoei (assembly GCA_019425775.1). Classification (NCBI taxonomy): domain Eukaryota; kingdom Metazoa; phylum Chordata; order Testudines; family Trionychidae; genus Rafetus; species Rafetus swinhoei. Next base: position 217,664,080 of record CM033437.1, read on the forward strand.
GTAGCAGCAATGGCATGTAGCATTTTCTCTCTGTGCAGGGAAAGGTATGTTGCATGTTTTCCTCCCCCGCCCAAGCACAGCCTATCTTATGCTGTGATGTACCTAAAAGTCAGTGTGTGGGCAAGCACTGAAAAGAAGACTGTATGTTACAAGATATTTCAGTTCTAACCGCAAAATCTGGCAGGGCATTCCTATGATGGGTCTTCTAGTAAGCACAAGTGTTATCAGGTAAACCATCTATAGTCCCTTATTTCATGCTGTTATATAAACTAAAGACACACTCCTTTGATTCATATTCACATGGCTATTTCCACTGATGTCAATGGGAATTCACATGAGTAAGGGCTGCTGGACTTATTCCTGTCTTTATAATACAGGTCTCGATTTCCAAACCCATGGCATTGTTTGTAAAATAAACCAATGTCCTACTTGAGAAGGAGAAAAAAAAGTAGGGGAATTCTAAGATGAACAAATGTCAGACAAAGCTTGACATGTGCATAATAACCCTACAGCTTGACTGTGTGAGGGGCCCCATTAAGTTCTCTATTGTTATTTGTTTGGGAAAATTTATATGACTCATGCATTAGGCTTTGCCACTTGTGAGCAACATAAGACCATCCCTGTTTTGTTGTAATAAACACTCTAACACTCCACACATCACATAGTTTCTCCCTCTCCTTTCCTCACAGGATACTAACCTCAGTTACTATTCTGGTCCAAGTTATGCTTGATAAAGAAATGGCTAGACTGCACGACTGGAATGAGGCACATGACAGACAACAAAACATATGAGTAGAAGCCTTCACGTGGTCATAAGTGTGGGTGAAACAGTGACCATATTTAGCAAAGATCTGCCACAACCAACTATCAGAGCAGTAATCAGCATGGACAAAGAGGGCCATTGTTCAGGGTTACAGTGAGATTATAAACTTTGAGTTAGCAGGAAGTTCATCTTGTACAGCACCAAGCACAATCGGCATTTGAGAATAAGTAAGAAGAATATACTGGCTTTTTCTAGTAGTCTCCTTTTTCACATAAAAATCAGAATTAAGCCATAAATCTTTGTAATTTCAATCACTTTTTAGCAACCATGGTAGAAAATATTATCATTCAGATTGAGAAGAGCCCTTTCATATTTCTTCTAATTTTCTTTAACAAGCTTTCGTTTGAGTTGAAGTTTTATATGCTTGGTCTCCATCCAAAGAAATTGGGGGGAGGGGGAGTCGGAGGGGGATTTTGAGGGAAAATTGGTTTAGCTGGTTTTTAGTGAAGTAATTGGGGGGAAACAAAACAAACCTTGTCAATTCAATTGGTTCCCTTTTTTTAGCCCCAATAAGGCAAGGAACTTAGACATGTGCTTAAATTTAAGCACTTGATCAAACCCATTGACTTTATGTGATAAAGTTGGGCTCGTGGGTCAGTACCTGCTGAATCAGGGCCTTTGGTATCATATCTTGAAAACAGAATAAATTCTTAATCTTCAGCTATGGGCAGAGTTCTGAAAGCCCTCTATCCATGGAAATCCTTTTGAAATCAGTATGTTTTGCATTTGGGTGGACTTGTAGAATCAGTATCTATGGCTAGGTCTAGCATACTGGCTAAGTTTGAAATTTTTAAATTATAGGGCCAAATCATGGGACCACTATTTCACTGGGAGTAGAATTTGGCCCATAATAATTTTAAATTATATGTCTGTGTATATGCAGTAGTTGTAGCAGATCTTTCAGTTCTGAAATTCAAACTGCACTGTGCATGCTGTCCCTCTCCCAGCAGGTACAATTTCACAGGAAAGCTTTTGTAGAATTCAGAAACTAAAGCAAGTAATCTGCCAGCAGAGCAGCAAAATGTGTAACTATGCAATTAAAATTAAAGGACTGGATCCTACAAGCATTTACTACAAAGTATGTTATTCAATAGCCATTGACTTCAAATGACTGACTCCATGTATTAAACACATTCTGCATTGACTATATTCAGGATCAAGATTCAGTCTGCTCTAACATACATAATTCAGTGCAAAAGTGAATGGATTATGAAAAATTCCCATTTCCCAACTGCATTTCCACTTTTACCCCTACTTGTTTGCTGCTTGCAAAAACTATTTAAATGCCACAGATTTTGGTGATATTGTTTTACTATGTATTTTTATTCTCTCTCTCCTGTGCCTCTACAAACCCAACCACCACATGAATTAAATATTAAAGCTGAAGATGTAAACACACCGATATCAGGAAATCATAACAGAGTTCCCTGAATTGGGAGCAACATTAAATTTCTCACATTACATAAGTGGACTAATCATGTTGATGATTGTTTATGCCTTTAAAAAAAAGCATGTATTGTTCATGCAATGTAAGCCAAATTAGCAAAGTTTTTTTATTTCTTATTTTTAGGTTCTTAAACTTAAAATTCCATTATTTGTATTTCATTCTCTTATCTTTTCCCACCATAAATAGTGGGATCCATTAGATCTCACAATCTAAACAGGTTTGGGCCAGATCAGCCACTGTATGTAAAACCACCAATGACCGACTACTTACAGCAGAAAGTGGTGTTAGTGTTTCAGTACACAGGACTGCCAAAGGTAGCTTATCAGTAGGTAGCATGTAGTCCATGCTGATCCAATCCCCAACTGTGGTTGTGCAAATCAAGTCATACATATTTCAGCAAAATTTTCAGTTGAATTTCAATGAGGAATTCTTCATTAAAGCCAAGGCCTCAGTGTTAGGGGATATTGTGCTACTGGAAGTACTATCTTTTAGGCAAGATGCAGGGAATATCTGATTCTGAGTGTTCTAGATTATTTTGGATCATTAAAAATGTATAAATTCCAAATTACACAGATACTTCTGCCTGCCTAAATTCTTCTTGCCCTTTTAATTAGATAGTTTTCTTCCAGAAATGTTACAACAGAAAATAAGGAAGTCTACAGGTAGCATTATTACAGATAACCTTCCAAGGTCTGTTTAGCTGATTAAATAAAGTCACTCATGGGCAGATAAGCATTACTCCAATATCTACTACTTGTGGGACAATTACTTTCCAAAACTGATCATAAAAGCAATAAACAACGAGAATATGTCTACACCGCAGGTCTAAAGTCAGAATAAGTGACCAACTTCAGCTACGTCAATTGCATAGCTTAAGTTGAAATAGCGTATTTTGGCTTTTGGCGCTGTCCACACAGCAGGAAGTCCAAGGAAGAACACTCTTCCTTTGACTTCCCTTACTCCTTGTGAAATGAGGGTTACAGGAGTCGGAATAAGAAGTCCTCCTGCTCGACATTATTTCAAAATAAAAGCTTGTTGTGTAGACGTGCTACTTGTTATTTAGGAATAACATCAGTTATTCTGAAATAATGCTGCTGTGTAGACATAGCCCGAGGTTCTGCAATTGTCTCTCTCTGACTGAGCTGTTTCTTAGCTTCAGATGTGTGGCTTAAAGAACTTGTCCACACAGACAAAAATGTCACTTGGTCTCAAAATATTATACTATTCTAGACTGACATGTAATATTTCGTAATACTTTTAAGATCTGCTGCATCTCATTTGACTGATGACTGCATGTTAGCACTAGGGAACAAACCCCCATATTTTTAAATATGGTTGTGAAGCTTGATAGGAGTTTGTAAAGCATTTAAGAGCTTTGGATGAAAACTACTGTCTGTGTAACTGTAATGCATGACACTATGCAATACAATTACATTTTTTTTCTTTGTTAAAGCAGAACTACTCACTAACAGGAAGGGAAGTTTGATTAGGAAAGCCATGACACAGAGTGACCCATTATTTTTACTTTTAAAATGAATAGCAAATTTAGAATTTGATCTTGAAAATCCTCACCCTTATAATTAGTTCTGTTAAGTTCAAGGGTAAAAGGTTCCCATCCTTACTTGCACTTGCTAAGGGCTGACCCCACAAAACCAGCTATGCATTGACTTAAGGGGCTGTTCTGAGAAAGAATGGTTTGGACTATATGGTCAAAATACACTATGGGTACGTCTAGACAACGGCACTATTTTGGGATACGTCTGGTATCCTGAAATAGCATTTTCTACGTCTTAGCAACATGCCCGTTATTTCAAAATTTATTCAAAATAATGGGCTTGCTATTCCGATGTCCCAGTAAACTTTATTCCACAAGGATTAAGGGACTTGTCGGAATCTACACAGCGCTAAATTTTGAAATAGACTTTCTCAAAATAAGCTATGCGATTTGCGTTGCTCGAATTGCATAGCTTATTTCAAGCTACGTGATGCTGTATAGATGTATTCTTTCAGAGTAGTTCAAGGCACGGGTGTTTTTTAGCATTGTGTCAGCTTAGCCACACTCATCAGAGTGAGCACTTACCAGATTTTTTTAAACAAAACAGGTTATGTATAGCAGTGCTGAATCTGATCTATTGTACATATCTTAGGTGAGGTTTTTCAGAACCTATTAATCTAGTCTGGATGCTGCTAAAGCAATGGTGGGGCAAATGCTAAAAATTCAGTGTAGACACACCCTGTGTCTTATATATTCAGCCTACGTGTGAGTGCACGGTGAACACATCAGTAAGCTTACAGTCGTTGAAAGTAAATCTAGTATTTATTTTAAACAATCTAATCCAATTTCTTACTGCCACCACTTCTCCTAGTTGTAAAAACAAAAACCAAAAAAAACCAATCTCATTTTCATGCCACAAAAAGCCTTTACTCTTTTGCTTGCTTCAGATATTTTCAAAACTAGCACAAAGTAATGAGGCTGTTTGAAAGAAAGAAATCTCCTGAATGTAAATTTTTACTTAAAATAGTTGATTAGTAAAAGAAAATAATAAATTAAAGCTGTATGAAAAATATGGAGATACCATTTCTTTGTTTTCTCTTATTTATTCTTGGATCAAAACTCTTTTAATAAAATGGTTCATTAAATGTATTGTAATACATTTCCATTGCAGCTTGTTTTTGTCAGTGTGTATCAATGCCACCATGGAAACACCACAAACTTGCTGAAATGCATGTAGCATACATACAAAGACAGATCTTTCCACATCTTTTCATTTCTATTCTGTTTTTCAACCACAATGTGGCGCTATTGCAAAAGCTAACAATTAATGGGCAAACCCTAATTCCGCCCTTTTGTCACCCAAGATATAGGTAAACCCACTGAAAGATTACATCTACCTTTCCTTGTATTTACTAAAGTGCATCTCATATGTACATGAATATCATAACATTGATACTGTTTTACTGTGTAATACACAAGGTAAATAGCTAGAGATACACATATTTTAAGTGTCTGTGTTTGAAGGCTCACCAAGGCCTAAAATGATCAGATCAATGTTTTAGTGATCAACACAGGTTAAACCACAAAATATCATAATTACTTTCTATTGCATGTCCAGAGTAATATGTATAAGTCTTCAGTGTAACCTCATTTATATGTTAAGAACTGAACTGAGAGTCTATTTAATAAAATAGTATCATGTCAGTGCTCTGACATGATGGTTGCCTTTAAAACAAATCAATCATTTCATGAGTAAACCATTCTACTCTGACTGTAGTAACAATCATTTTACATAGCAGCTGTAGAAGAGCCACTTGTAGCTCTAAAGAGTATAGTGAAAATGGAGAATGAAGATAAACAAGTGTAGAAGTGAACAGAAAAAAATATTTCAGGGGCTGTTTTTGAATTCTTGAAGGGAATGTTTGGAGAACCTAAAGTAATTAACATATCTTTGTTTTCTCTAACTCTGAAAATAAATAGCCTGTCTACAATGGTTTTTAAAGAGCACACATATTTGGCAAGATTAAGGTGTCACATCTCAAATTACAAGGCGTGTTGATGGCACGCAGACACAAGTACGGAGCAAAACCCCTCAAGTTGTGCACAATGCTTGGTTCTGGTTGGTTTACCTCCCATCAGAGGTAGCCAGCCCCTCTATGCAGAATCATTTACTTGTAGTCTACTTGTTTCCCCCTTCTTTTTGCTGGACTGGCTGGAATAGCGAAGTTCCCGGCTCTGGGCTGTCTTCAGAAACTTAACCCTTCGCCTGCCACAGGAAAGATAGGATTTCTATTGCTGGCTCTTCCGGAGATTAAAAAGGCACGCAGGTCTGACTGCACTGTGTGAGGGGGAAGAGAATTTACAGCTGACTCCCCTTTTCGTTATAACGTTTCTTTTCTTTTTTAAAAAGTCTTGATGGAAGCTCTGCAGACAGGCCAAGTGTGAAGAAGAAAACGCTTTAGAGTTGCTCAGCGTTTAAGATACCTATGGATTGTCAGAGCAGCAAGTTTTAGAAGAACATTCTTAGGAGGCATCGGTGGAAGATTGCACGTTTTCTTCTGAGCCTGGGCATTCAGATGTGACAATCAACTCAGGCAGTGAGGATGATAAGGCAGGTACAATGTGTCTAGTACAGAGGTTCCCACTGGTGTAATTTTCCTGACGATCGTAATAAAACACTTCAATGTGCGTGACTAACCTCCAGCTGTTCAAAAGGGGGTTAGAGAGATGATCTGAGGGCACGAGAGGTGAGATCACACTATCCAAAACAAGGAGGAACCCAGTTTGGTTAAATAAGGAAATAATAGAGAACACCGCGTTGAACTGAGGAAATGTCTCCTCCCGCCCCCGAAGAGGGTGTGCGTGCGCCGTACAAACCGCTGTATGTGCCCCCTTCGTGTTGGTTAGGATTTGCTCAATTGCACTTGAATCAAACAGAAAAGCGAGATGACATAAGCCTGTAAATTTAGAGAGGGGAGTATTAGAGGCACGCAGCTAAAATTATCAGCGATCGTTGTGAGCCGATCACGCTTTAAAAAAAAAAGTTTGGAAACCAGTCCCAGATGATCGGCTGATGCACTTTCCCTGGTTTGGCACCCCGGTCCTTTTCTTAATGGACTAATCTACAAACCCAAACGAGCGGAGTATCTGGTCACGAATCCCCCCCCCCTTCTCTTCTTACAAACGAATGTTGCTTCCAACTTGGGGGGGGGGGGGGGACACGTGGCTGACAAAAATGTTATCCAACCACGTTTAGAGTTAAATATAAAAGGGGGGGGGGGAGAAGGGCTTATGAGAATGCACTTCCTCCTGCTTTTCTTTTTCACCTGTTTTATGTGCCCTTTCATGACTTGTGACCGTGGGTAAGAATAGTAACATATGTAGACAGTTTGACCAGGGTGTGTGCGCGCTGGAGAGAGGGTGGACCATTGCAGTGCTAACACACAGACATTTGGGCTATAAAATGCTTCTCCTCTGAGAATCGTATTTAGAAAGAGATGTCTATGATTTAACAAAGGAATTCTGTCAAATGTTCCCTGCTGCTGACACTGTTCTTAGTAATAGGAGGCGATCCTGTCAGGAGGGGGATAAAATGATCAACGGAGCTTTTAAACTGTGTTTCTTCAAAACACACCGGGGGGGAAAATACCTTTATGGGGGCACGTTCGTTCGCAAAACAGAAAGGGCCCCATTCGCTCGCTTTCCCAGCCAGGCAGCGTTAGGGTAGGTAGGGAAGGCAGAGTGTGGCAATAAAGGGGTTAATCCGCAGAGCACAGAGCCAGCTGGCTGAGCTGGTTTGTTATAATCGAGCAGATTATGTTCACGGGACTCAGAGTTTAAGGCTCCTCTCCCATAGAGCAACTCTGCACAGCCCAAGCAAACCAACTTGGGGACTTTGAATGAACATATTTACATCAACCTCTCTCTTCATGTCGACTTTCCTGGAAACATTCACACGGATGCCATGGTTACTCCTGCCACGGTAAGGGAAATATGACATTTACCTGCAGGCTGGTGAAGGGGGGAAGAGAAAGAGGGGTTCTTTAACGTAACGGGGGGCTTGTTGAAAGCAGTAGATCTGCCCCAATCTCCAGAGCCTGGCTCAGTGCGCTCGCCCGCAGACCTGGCTTTAGTCTGAAGACTCCTGTCTCGTTGTTCGGCAGCGGAGATCCCAGGCAGGGGGGAAATGTGAGGTGCGAACGGAATCCGAGTCAAGCAGCAAAAGCAAAGTAGACTCGTGGGTGTGTTTTCAGAGGGAACGCGGCCCTTTCGGTCATATCTAACAAAAGAGCTGCAAACCCTGTGCAGGGGAGGCAAGAATCCGCTCCAGCACACTTTCCCTGAGGGAAAGTTAGAGCCCATGACAGGCAAAGCGAGAATTCACAGTTTCCAGACCATGCCTGTCGCCTCTCTCAGGTAACTAACTTCCCTGGCGCTTCTTCTTGCGCCAGACCCTGCGAGCCTACGGCTGACCTTTCCAGCTACCTCCAGTCCCTTCAAACCTCACCGCTGCATTTTCTGGAAGGGACTCGACTGGAGATCAAAGGATTATCTGCACATCTGGGGCCGAGTGAGCTGATGCGTTCGTTTGGCGTGGGTAATGCACGGATCCTATTCTGACACTGAGAAGGGCCTTCTAGGAACGTAGCAGGCGGGCGCGCGGAGGGAAATGGGAAGCTGAACCGAAGTTTTAGGAAGGCACTTACTAACGAGGGGTTTTTTGGGGGGGGGGGGCACTCAACTGTTCGCAGTCAATGGTTAGTGGAGGGGGAGGGGGGTGTCCTTGAATGATTTTTCTGATGGAAATGAGTTTTCCGGTCAGTTCTCTCGTCACTGATCATTAAAACAAACACGCGCGTTATCTCTTGCCCAGTGTACACGCTGCCTCGAGAAAGCTGGGTCGGCCGGGTTGAATTAGGCTACCGCGAGGACATGCGGTGGCTCCTGTGTTGCGAAACCAGTGGGTTGCGGCGAGAAGAGGCAGGGATGGGCGAGCCGGGCTCCGCTCGGTTGGCGCGGGCTGCCAGTTTCCCCGAGCGCACGGAGAAAGGCCGCTCCGCAGCCAGGCTCCCGTGAGGCGCGCGAGTGGGGTGCGAAGCGCGCCCTCAGCTGCGCCTACCGAAAGGCCCTGCCAGCAGACCCCCTGCCTCCCCCCGCCGCCCGGTTCAGCCGCGCCTGCTCCGTCTGCGTGTCAGAGGATGAAGGGGGACAGGCTGGGAAAGGTGGCAACAGCCAGCGCGAAATGCGCCCAGCCCCCACGCGCGTGTGTGGCACAAAGGCAGAGGCGAAGCGAGCGCGTGAGGAGCGAGGCCAGCTGCCCGTGGGACGCAGGCTGGGCCCGAATACACACGGGTCAGGAGTAGGGGCGCTGGGTATGCGAGGAGGAGGGAAGCAGGCTGGCTGTGAACGTGCGGAGGGGTGTGTAAGGACGCAGCGGGTGGGTGTATCAGCGGGGCTAGGGGAGGGGTGCGTGGCCTGGTAGGCTGCTAATGCTGAGTTAGGGATGGAGGGGCTGCTGGGGGGAGGGGTTAAGTGATGTGTGTGTAAAGGTGGTGAAAGGGGGAATGAAGTGATTTGTGTGTGTAAAGGGGCAAAGGGGGGATTAAGTGGTGTGTGTGTGTGTGTGTGTGTGTGTGTGTGTGTGTGTGTGTAAAGGGGTGATGAAAGAGAGGGGTTAAGTGATGTGTATGTAAAGGGGTGAAAGGGGGGATTAAGTGATATGTGTGTAAAAGGGTTGAAAGGGAGGGGTTAAGTGGGGTGTGTGTGTGTGTGTGTGTGTGTGTGTAAAGGGGGTGATGAAAGAGAGGGGTTAAGTGATGTGTATGTAAAGGGGTGAAAGGGGGGATTAAGTGATATGTGTGTAAAAGGGTTGAAAGGGAGGGGTGTGTGTGTGTGTGTGTGTGTGTATAAAGGGGTGAAAGAGATGTGCCAGGAGAGGAAGGGCTGTGTGGCTGGTGCGGATGACAGATGAGGGATGCAAGGTGGGTTTGGCTGTGAATATGGGTGGATGGAAGTCAGGGGCATGTTAGGGAGACCTAAAGGGAAGTAAACACATGGGAGTGAGAGGAGAAAGGATGAGGGCTGGGGACAGGGTTTGGGAGTGTGAAGTTGTTATGATCTGTAAATTTGACATAGGAGAGTGGGAGGAGAGCTGGGAGGTCTCATGCCTCTGCAACAGTACCTATGGATGGAGGGGAAGAAAGGCACCAGGCTGTATGTTTGGGGAGGATAGGTAGCTAAGGCCTGCTTGTATGGGGTAAGTGAGGGCATAGGGTACTGTCAGGGAGGAGCCCACATCTGTGGGGAAGGTGTCTATGTATGGAAGAGGGAGACCCTGTGAAAGCAGAAAGCACCTCAGGGAGTTGGAGTGGAGTGGAAATGGTGTGAATGATGGAGGTGGTGGGGGAAGAGGAAGGGAACTGAAGAGGTGTGTGGGGAGGGAGGTCAGGAGACTGGTGGAGCCAGGAGAAGTTTTAGTGTGTGGTTGTGGGGGAGGCACAGGGATGGGGTAAAAGTTGTGAATGAGAATAGGAAGGGGGTGTGAGCTAATGGGGATTATGTGGGCCAGACGAAATGTGAAGAAAGGATAAAGATGAAGTGTGGATGAGGAATGTGTATGTAGGACAGGAGGCGGGGATGTAAAGCAGCTGTAGGTGAGGGGATGTGTGGGATTCATGTGAAGGGCAGGTGAGGTGCACAAAGCCAAGGCATAGTTTGAGAGGAGAGATGGGGTGTGGAAATGAGAAATGTTGAGGGAGGAGGGAAAGCAGAGCGCAGGAGTAGAAAGTCTTGGGTGTGCAAGGAGTGAAATATGGGTATTGGATGCATAAGGGGCTTGGACAGAAGAGGAAAAAGATGCATGTTTGGAGAGGGGGGAGGTAGGGAACATATGCGGGGGAAAGGGATGTGGTATGGGGGAATGTCAGGCATATGGGGGCAAAGTATGATGAAAGGGATGGCTTTAAAGTTGTATGTATTGGGGGAGGTCAGTATGAATTCAGGACTGGGGAAGAGGAGCGAGATTGTATGAAGGGGGTTGAGGTATAAGATGTGGGTGTGGTGTGAGAAAGAGTGGGTGAGGGAAAGAGATGTGAGGGATAGGGAATGGCACGTTAGTAGAGAAATGGGCTATACTTATGTATAGGCCCTATGGAGGTGGACTGCTGTCAGGTATAGCGAGCAGAGGCAGTGGGAGGGCTGGCTATATGGAGGAGTAGTTAAGGTTGTAAGTCTGAGGGGAGTCTGGAGGGGAGTATGTAGTATTATGGGAAGGCAATGGGGGTTGGCAGAGGCACAGATTACATTCAGACCAAGAGAAAAGGGGAGCGGAGTTGGAAATAGTTAAGGAGTGGGTGATGAGGCCAGAGTATTTGTGTGAAGGATTCAGGAATAGGGTTCTGTCTTTGGGAAGCATAGAGGGACAGTGACAGGCTATGGAATGAGACTGGGAGAGGAGGCATTATGGGTGTTTATGAGTTCAGGAGACAGCTGTTCAAGGAAGGCTATAAGTTGTGGAGACAGGGTGTATCAGGGTGTATGTATAAAGCGGGGAGGGTTGTGAGAGTGGTGGTGTAGGGAGAAAGAAGGGTGAGCTTTGGGGTGGATATGTGGTGAGGAACAGGAGTGAGTGAGGGTCTCAGCTAAATATGGGTCAGTATGGCTGTAGGCGTAGAGGAAGTTGTGTAAGGGTGGGGGAGCTTACATATGCATGCAAGGCAGCAAGTATTGGGTGTGTGGTGTAGGGGTAGGTATGGGAAGGGTAGATACGTTCTTTTGCAAGTGGACACAGTTGATGAGAGGATTGGAGGATGTAGATACTGTTTGTGGAGTGATTTGGGGTGGGTGAGCACCTGGGGATTGTGCAGATGGGAGCGTTTAGGTTATGGAAAAGGAAGTTTTAGAGGAAAACCTATGCTGGCGGCTGCTGGGGCAGAGAATTTGGGGACAGGTAGGAGCAGCTGAGCCATGTGTAAGAGTGTGTGGTCACTGAGGGGCTTGTGTCTGGGAAAGAGTTAAGAGTGTGTGTTCAGTGCTGTATGTGTATGGTAAGATGTGTGTTGAAGAGGCTATTGGGAGAGTGACACGTGTGATGGGGTTGCAACAAGTCTGAATGTGGGGTGAGGTTGTGTTGGATCAGGGGTCTGATGAGCAGTCTATGTGTTTGCTTGGGCTTAGAAGGAGAGGGAGTAAGGAGAAATGGCTAATCTGCAATCTGGGCTGGTATGCAAGTGGAGAGAGGGTGGAATGTATTATGAGCTTCTGGATAGGAATAGCAATGGGAAAGTATATATGTAGAGCAGGGAAGTGAGGGAAGATAAAAGAGGTAAATTGCAAAGGTGAAGAGCATCACCTCAGTGTATCTGAATGAAGAACATCTGGCTGAAGTTGAAGACCGAGGCAATGCTAAAGGCAAGAAGGAAATGCTGCAGACGTTTTTTTCCCCATAACAATCCTATCCATAGATAGCATGTGTTCTCAGATGGTTAAATTGCTGCGCAGCCTTAGAGTCCTCTCAGGCACTGCCCTACAGGATACCCAGATATAACCACAGGGAAAAATGCTGCTCACTTCCATCTGCAGCTGATTTGAAAATTGAGTCTGGTATGATCAGGCAAAGATGGGCTACTCCTTCAACAGAACACCGCAGCTTGAATACTGCATTTCTGTGAGCCAGGATCTTAGCTAGTACTGAAGTCAGCTGAGGATTTGGCTTGCTATCACCAGGAATCCCTGGACTTCGCAAAAATCCTAGTCACTTCAGGGTTCAGCAAGCCCACCTGGGCAGCAACAAAGCATGCCAGGAAAAATCGTCATGATTCAGCACTGTCTACACTGATTGCCCATTGAACAGAGAGTCCAAATCAGGACTTTTTCTTGGCTTTTCAAATCCATGCTTGGACCTGGGCCTAGCTACCTGACAGACCATCTTGCTCTGTGTGTGATCACAAGCTCTCATGATTGTTACATCCCAGTGGAACAAGGAAGCACTTGGCCAACAGAGGGAGACTCATGACCACAGGAGACAAACACTCCCCAGGAACTGTGCCAAGACTATGGAACTCATTGCCAGATGAACTAAGAATGACTACAAGCGTGCTGAGCCCATAACTTAGTCCAAACAATCCCACAATAATACCCTTACTTATATCAAAGCTCCTACTCTATATTCCATAATTTAAAAAACAAACGGCAGCAAACATATCCATAAGTCTGCCACAAAGCATATTGGTTCCAGGGGTGCAAATGGTGTTCAAGTTTCAGGGGCATACAGGAAGGTGTGGGAGTTTAAGGGCAAGAGCATGGGGATAAGTATAAATTTTGGCAAACTTCATACACAGCCATGACAACAAAGCTATTGAAATCTGTATTTGCAAAGGGTGGAAGAAATTCTTGTCTGTGAGGACATCTGTGTCTATGAGGAGTAGGGATTGTGTTTTCCTGTCTGTCAAGGTGAGAGGAGAGGCAAGGGGAATAGTTGCTGGTGGCAACAGGCATGTGTGGATTACAAGGGCTGTGGTGTGTGGTAGTGCAGGATGTGGGATTAGGTAGGTATGTGTATGTGTGGGGGAGTACGGTTACTGTGTGAAGAGTTGGGTGATAGGGTTAGATGAGGGGTTGAGAATTAGTTGTGTATTGAAAGGAATGTATTAAAGCGAGATTGTGTGATACACAGCCTTGTGTATGCTGCCTCTTGCTGTATGCCCAGTGAGAAGCCCCAAAGAAAGATTGTACCTGGGGAGAGACTATGAAGGTGGCACTATCCATTCAGGTAGCACAACCTACTTCCATTGATGTAACTAACCTGCTGTGTGGGTCACTGCAGTACAGGATGGGGCCAGTGTGCTGCCTCCTCCCTACTCCTTTGAGTTCTTTTGGAGCATGTGATGTCCCAAAGGGAGTCCTTGTACCCTCCTTCCCTCACGATTCCCCTTGTGTTTCCCAGTCTGCTCTATAGCATGGGACTGGGGGTTGTGTCCGGTGGAGTCACACATCAGTGTTGATATGTACAGATGGATGTGGGTATATATAGTTGTCTGCTGTAAGGTGATGTCTTGTGGATACAACCAATCAATCCCACCTCAGGGTTCTAGAAAGAGATGTCAGTTCATCTCATGGGCTTCCAGAACAAGGCAATCTTCAAAGCACTGTAAACAATTTCTGGGCTGTAGCTAAGCGCTTTGGTCTAACCATTGCCTTAAGACAGCAATAATATGCCAGTGCTCGGTTGGTCATTCACATCCTTTGAACAGTAAGTTCCTCTAGTAAGTTTGTCTAAACTAGAGATTTTGCACTTGTAACTTATGTTGGACAATCCACAAATATTTGTTCCTAGGCAGAGCCCTAGGTTAAACCACAGGTTTTGTGGAGTGTCTACATTAGCATTCCCAAAGCTGATAGTTAACTCAAGATAATTGGCAATTAACTCAAATTAGAACAGAAAAAAAAGCAAACAAACAAAGAAAGAACCCAACCCTAGCATAGACTTACTCAGAAGGGCTTGTCTACACTAAGTAAATTTGGATTAATGCAGGGTGTGCATTTAAACAATCACTATTCCAGAATAACTTCATGTATACGTAAGCCCAAAGATAGAATCCTCTGGTACAGATTGTGGTCATTTACCTCATGGATGATAGTCATTCACAAGACCTTTGATCTGTTGAGAGGCAGGATTTGGAATGCATAAGGATTCAGCTCCAAACCAAGATCAGATTTTTATTCTCCTGTTTTTGCAGCTATGAAATATGGGCCTCATAACAATGGCTCATAAATCTATTGGCTATATTAAATCAATGCTCCCAAAGTGCTCTTTTTAGGATATACTACAGGATCACCAGACACTGATGTCTTTGATAACCTTGGCAGCTTAAAAATGAGACACACAGGCCATATCACTAACAGGCCTGATGAAAATTAAAAATCAAATAATACTTTATAGCCTGCTGAGCCAAGAAAGATGCACCCAAAGAAGAAGAGCAGAAGAAATGCTTCAGACATATTTTGGAAAAATCTAAGTGCATGCCTGGTTGTTTTGTTTCATCCTGTGGAACACACTGCATACAAGAGCTAACTGGAGGATACTGGAGCCCCAAGAAGCAGGCAGCACTGCCCAGTAACACCTCCTGAACCAATGTAAATCTAACCCTATGTGGCGCTAAACTTGCAAAGAGTGTGGTTATGAAGGAATGGTTGTGTGTTTATGTAGAGAAGTCAGGCCCATATGCAGGAATTTCTGTGGGGGGGATGTTTTTATTGTAAATGTCGACCACAAGGGTGTGAACGCACCCCCCATCTCTCCCAAGTAAGCCAGGAAATCGGCCCCAGCCTTCCCCCGGCCAGCCAGAGCATGTGGGAGGGAGGCTCAGGCAACGCACTGCTCCTGCCTTCCCCTGGCCAGCCAGAGCATGCTTACTTGGAGGACCATGGGAGGTGCTTTCGCACCCTAGGCACACCCTCTCCTCCCCCCGTGCATATGGGCCTGGAAGTACAAATGACCTTATTGCATTATAGATGTCCTGCATATAGTTGTTCAGGGTAGATTTATTAGGAGCTTGTACCTGTGATTATAGAAAAGACATACTAAGTTTACCTTCTGGATCTCCTTTTGACGATATAGCACTGTATTCTCAAGTACTCTTGTACAGTCATGTTTTAAATGACTTTCCAGCACTGCAATTTAGAGTCAATTCCACAACCTAAATCTTAGTGTATGGAATTTTCTGATTCAGTTTACATTTGCTTGTCCTTCTAATTAAACTTTCCTTAATGATAAACACCTCTTGTCCCTTACTGGTGTTTACAATTTTCAAATACTTGTGCCCAGTTATCTCCCTTAGCTGTTTCCACTTAGTCATTGTTTGGCTATGTTATACAGTAAATATTTAATGTTTCCTTACAAGACATTCCTTCCAACTTTTAAATCATTCTTGTTACTCTTCTCTGAAGTCCCTCCAATTTATCCCCATCTTTCTGGCACTGAGGTGCCCAAAATAAAGGCAGTATTCCATGAATGCCAGAAATGGACTTTTCAATTCTTTGTTCTATGACATGTTGCTTTTGTGGGTCACTATTAAGCACATTTTTTTTTAAATACTCCCACATCACACTGGAAATTCATGTCTAATTTACTGTTCCATGTCATGCCTAGGTCTCTTTCAGCATTAGTGCTCTCTAGCTTTCTCCCTCACATTTTATCCTTGTGCTTCACATTAATTTTCCCCAGATGTATGAACTTGGATATTTCCATTCTGAATCTTCTGTTTTCTAATCTCTGTAGGCTCCATTGTATTATTTCCTTATCTCATGGTGTTTGCCACACATCTCAGCTTAGTATGATCTGTACATTGAACTATGTGCTATTCACTATACTTCTTCCAAATCATTTACAGACATTATAAAACAAAAACAGGTCTAACCCTGACAATCCATGCGGTACCCCACCAGACACCTTTCCTACCTTGATAAACACTATTTATCATTGCTCTTGGTTTACTACCTTTCATCCATTTTTCAATCCATGTGCATTTTGGAGGATAGATAATACACCTGTGTTTGAACAGTAAGTATCGAGGGCAGGTGACTACGTGTAATCGGGAAAAAAATTGTATTTTATTACTTTCATTTCCCCTTCTTTGGGTCTCCTGACACTCTCCTTGCCTCTCTAGTCCATATGAGCACTGCCACAAAAAATGTCTTCATTTGATGTCACTGTTATTCTTTGAATTTCTCCACTGCATCAAGGTCAAGCTTCTTATTGCTTTCAAAGCTCTGAATAACTCTGCCACTCATGCAAGCTTCATCTTGCTATTTGTCATCTTCTCTCACAAGTTTCTCTCAAGTTTTCCTGTGTATTTCCATGCTGTCACCTATGCATAGCATTCCCTTCCTGAACACATTCAAGAAACCCCTGCACTATGAATTCATTCCAGTCACTTCTGAACACCTATGTCTGCTGAGATACTTCTAACTAGCTAACTTATACTGAGCAGTATAAGGAATTATTGGGATCAATTTATATATTCTGTTTCAAAAAGGAAAATAGCCTGTGTAAATTTATCAAGATGCTGAGAAGCAACACTTCAACCACTGTAGTAGAGATTAGATAAGAGAAAAAAACACTTAAAATAGCTATCTGAAAGAGTAGCAGTGAAGCATAGTCCTGGGGAAATTAACAATTTTCATCTCGAAGCTCCAGAAAACTGAAATGGAACAATAATGTACAAAAAATAATGAATTACAATTGCTCTTCCAGGTCATTCAAAAATGCATTTGTTA